>CM029771.1:7695121-8895121 GCA_017562165.1 Ectropis grisescens | reverse complement strand
AAACTTGCGCTTACTTTGATCTGAGATTTTTAGTGAAGATATTATAAACGTTGTTGGATCCGTTCCAAATGCTTTTAGTGTTGGTCACTCGTACTTTGAAAGACATATTTCTCTTTTTGTATTTGTTCTTTTCTCGCCAAGTTAAAGTTGAGAGAAGTTGTCAACAAAATCTAAAATTTCAAAGTACTCAGTTGCTATGCTAGTGTAAAAACTCTCACATCTGACCGTTAAATTCTAATCAACCTTGACGCTGAATGTAAACAAAAAGCGAAAACAGGCGTACATGATGTAACTAGAGTATGCGAAACACGGAGCATCAGCCCATTGTCTTGCTAGAGAAAAAGTCGAGTTATACCGTAACCTTCTCGCGTCGGTATTTTAATTAGTGACGTTACCACTAAACACGGAAACACTTTCCTTATGGTAAGACATTTGACATTGGTAAGTCCAGTTTTGATGAAAACCCTGAGAAGGCGTGCGTGTCATGTTAAGTGGAAGGTTAGAGACGAGTGGAGAGAAATTGAAAGGCATTAGGTTGTTCTTAACCATTTAATATTCCAAAAGCGTTGGCGGGATCGAAAAGTCTACCTAGGCACATGTGGGCCGCGACACGGATCTTGAGACTCTTTCAATATCGGCCCGGTCAGCGTGTCTGTATTTAAATGCTTATTTTAAACCCCGTCCAGAGCCCTCCTTCAAAATCAATGAATGGTTGTTATTTAAATATGAATAGCTTCCCAGCTTCTAACTTTAGAAACTTGAAACATCACAACAACATCTGATTTAAATGAATCTGTTTGGACCGCTGAGTGAAGAGTTTTGAAGTATCTTTTGAGTTTAGTTACGAAGTTAATTAAGCTAAAATGCTTGGAAACACGAATGATCCTAATTAATTACTCTGACACTACATAAAGTTACTTCCTAAACTAATCGAAACTCCTAGTCTTCTATTATCGAACATGGATGTGGGATACGCGTTGTAACACAAACTTTCAAATTAACTCATCACGGAGTAATTACTTGGGGACTTTTCTTAAACATCCATTATAGTATAGAGAAACACGACGAGTAGAACAAGTGTCTGAAGGCAAGCAACACGCTTGCCCATAACTGCACAGTGTCACGGGACTATTGGAATCATGCAGAGTTCAAAATAGCCTAGTACTGCACTGCTGTCGTCACCCAGAGATGTAACATGATTTATCTCTATGAATTTAAATAAAGAGCAGCAACCTCACGATTTTCAAAGATGAAATTTAATATTAAGAGAACGTTTCATGTTTTAATTGAAGACGTTCAAGTACTAGACGCTCATAAAACAGGGTTTTCATGGAGACTGCTGTCAGAGTCATTACGTAATATTTTAATCAGTGGTTTATTCGAATATGTACTGCGTTTATACAAATAGCTGCGGTATTCGAATGGGCCATATGATGGGCCATATCTAATACCCAAATAGTTTACATATACTACCTATAGGGAGAGAAAAATGCTTTACATCGAAAACACGAGTCTGATCGCTCTTGTCTTGTCGCACTTGTTGAATTGTCATACTTTTGTCTTTTTGACTAATGTTGTGTGATAATGATATCGAGCCGAGGACCGGGTTCAGTGGTGGAGTCAAATTGTGAGGAAGCTTTAACATCCATACACTGAACTTATATTATACGTTAATGTATACTTTTAACAGTGGTAGGACTCTTTGTAGACTCCGCCTGGAAAAATACAAGTACCAATAGCGAATATCACCAAGAAGTAACGTGCAAACTGCAAAGATCGCTGTGTTCCGGTTTGAAGTGAAATTATAGGGCATAGATATAAATCATCTATCTACCTCTAATAGATCTGGGTGACGAGCGCAGTTCAGTACTAGGTAATGATTTGAACTTCATGTCCCAATAGCTGAGTGACACTGTGCTGTTATTGGCATGTGTGTTGTCCACCATCAGGCAAGTTCTGCTTGTCCCGTGACTATACTATACAAAGAACTAAAATAACTTGTTTTATTTTCAGCCCACGTGGATAATGAAATGTATCTGGCGCGGGCACTGGAGAGGCTCGGAGGTAATGCGCTCACCAAGGACTCGGAGCCAGACATCGGCGCCGCGTTTCTCAAGTTCGCCGTCGTCACCAAAGAACTCTCGGCTCTCATGAAGACACTTGTAAGTACACCAATATTTCATCTATTTCACACATCAACCATTGACTATCCCAAACTAAATTACAATACAAACCATTATACTACATACCTAAGTTAGTAGGTACTTGTACTACGGACATCTGAATCCATAGATCAATGAAAGTCTACATATCAAGATGATCAAGCACACCTGTCGGAAGTGTACCCAGAATGCTGACAGAATTATCATGCTGAATGGCAACGCATATTGGGCCAAATAAATACCAGCGTTTTAGTCCCGCGTCGAGTTGATTAAGCGCTAAAAAGGTTTTTGAAAAAGAGATGAGCTTCCGTTCTCCACGGGTACCAACTAGTTCCAATTTGTAACCACTTCTGAGGTTTATATATTTGCGCCGTTTGAGACGCTAAAGAAGTTTGAGATTTGAACCCCATCAGGCCCTCGTGACTATTTTTCATATAAGTACTCGTATAAGTAATTTGTGAACACAACTAGCTTTAACAAATCGTGAGGAAATCGATGTACCTATTCCTAGAAAGATGTGTTTCGAGGACGTGGCTTATCCACCAACAAAGAAAGATAAGAGAGTCAAATCCATAATTCACCACGTTGGCCAAGTGCGGACTTGCCTAACGTGGTGAATTATGGCTTTGACTGTCTTATCGTGAGAAGGCCCCGAGTCCAAGCAATTAGAACATACATAAAGTGGACTGCTTATGCTACGAGTATGTTATAATTAATCATATTTTACGCAGTCTTAGTCAAGTTATTTATGTTGTGGTAACTATAGATTAAATACCAGTTCCCTTTGCCTCGTGTCCACGTCTTCGCGGAAACCATTCATCTTCCTAGAAAGGAAAAGTTCTGATTAGTTCCTTATTTTCTTTGTCCTTGATCGTCCAACTTTGAAGCCTTATATTTTTGTCTTAGGGAGTTTGCTGATGTAAATATATTATGTCATCGGATATTATGAAGTTATGACTAGAGGTTTTACTTAAACAATTTGGTGTTTCAACCTTATCTGGTGTGTCTTTTGTTTTAGGAAATTCCACAGTCACCGGCATTTTAGCCCGTGCGATAACATTTTTGCATTTCAATCCTCGCGCAATAGTTGTGTTTTTATTTTGTACATCGTATTTGTACATCTACTAACTACTGGTGAACATTTTCATTTTTGCTGTTGAATGTGCTGCCTCGACGGATAGAATCTTGGTGTCTCTAATTTGAGAGTGAATAAATTGGTCCTTTCTAGGCATACAAGCGCTTCATCATAGGTTGCATTGTCGCTGGTCACTTAACCCGCATTTTGCCGCAATCCTATTTTCGATAAAAAAAGTGCCTGACTGCACCAACTTGAAAGTTTTCTAACATCAGATTTTTTATCGTTTTTTTAGCGTACAAACCAGTGATTTCAGCATAAAAAAGCTCTGTTCAACTCCATATCATTAATTTAAATCAGAAAGCTGATGCTTTATTCAGCTCTTAAACCGTTTAAATCGTAGTGCTTTACTGACTACATGCAGTGAACTAGCGTGTCCCACTTTTGTTCTGTTTGCACGAAACGGTAACTAATACGGCCGTTGGCCGACATACAATTGTGCAAAACTATATGTTACCATGTGGACATATTTCTACGCAAGTACTTTATTATATCATGTTGATTACCGGCTGGATTCTGTTTTACGGGTTTTTGGGTACTATAAAAATTATTATGCTTCGTTAAACAGAATTACTAAGAAAACCATGAACTTTTTATGTCTATTACGTTTACAAGTTTTCATTAAATGTTATCTTTCTATTTAATCTGCTATCCCAGAATATGCTGAAATGACATGAAATGATACATATATGATACATATGAAATGAAATGAAATGATTTATTATGAAAAAAGTACCTATGGTAAAATTTGACATTGACATTGGTATTTAGCGGAACTCTGTTTCGCTTTGAAGAAAATGTTTCGCTTTGAAGGACATTTGTTGCGGTTTGATGGCAATGTTTCCCGATAAATATCAGGGCAAACTGTTTATACTTATAACTATTAACTCATTTTATAAGTTACATTGTTTTCTATACAAAATATTAGCTTCTGACCGCGTCTTTGTCTGGATAAGTTTAGAAAAAGCTATTTCTAAAAGACCTCTACATTTTTATGGCTTATGTGCCATCCAAACTACGAGTATACCCAATCTAAGTTCCAAATTTGACCAATACCACACCCCGGACACTCCACTAAAACTCCATACAACCGCCGCTGTGGAGTTGCCTACTCTTCACACAACTACGCAGATGTCGTTCGTACACACGCGTGAATGTGTGCGTTAGCGCTAGGGCTACTGAATTGTTTTATTGAATAGTTGTGCCCCTTGAGTTCACCTGGTGACGTAGTCTATAAACTTGCTATAATGTTGAGTTACATAAATAGAATGGAGCCAAATTATACTATTCTAATTAAAAGGGTGTTTGCACAGATTTCTAAATTGTTTCAGAAATCTGTGGGTGTTTGTATTGCCGCGTAAAATGAAACGAAACCGATGATAGATTAGATCAGGTACCTAGATATCTATTTCTGTTAGTAGGTACACATTCGCATTTTATTTTACACTTACCCATAAAGGAAAATTTATTCTGTCACTACAATTATTCCTTCAGGCATTATCAATCCGTGCTTGGGCACATAAGTTACTGGCTGTGTGAGTTACGAACTTTGAGTTAAAATCGACTTCGTTATTATAAATAAATAAATATTGGTAGACATTTCACACAACACCATCTGACCCCAAACTAAGCAAAGCTTGTAATATTATAAAGCAACGTTATTGAAAAGTTTCTAATCTTACGTTATTTTATCATTAGGAAATTTAATAAAGCTTTTAATCTTGTCCCGTTTAGTTGACGGACAGCCGTAAACAGCACAACAACCCACCATGATGATATTTTGTTAGGAATTAGATGTTCGATACCAGCCCTTCGTTGAGTGCTCCTAGCGTATCCGAAACGGCCGGAGGGGTGAGGAAGCTTGAAATTGGCGGGGGGTGGGGAGTGTCCGTTCTATCTATATTATCTATTCTATGCCAATACGCTTAGTTATGACTACGTGATTGGCCAATATAGGTACGTCCAAACGTTCGAATTTATAGTATTAGTAGGATATTGAACAGCTTTTTTCTTCACGTTTCGGGCCTTTCAGTTTAAGAGTTCTGTCTAACTTTTTTTAAAAAGAAACCTAAGTTAGTTGGGCTCAGAAGTTTTTGTAGTGGTACGACTCTTGGTAGAGTCCGCCTGGGGAAGTACCACACCTTTGTCTGTTATTATACCGCCAAGCAGGAATGTGCAAACATTACTATGTTCCGGTTTGAAGAGCAATGTTTCCAGTAAAATTTCAGGGCTTAGAGATGTAACATCTTAGATCTCTAGGTGACGAGCGCAGTGCAGTTCTAGGTAATGGTTTGGACTCTTCATGTTCCTATAGTTGCGTGTCACTGTGTTATTTAGCAGGATTGTTGCTTATCATCAGGTACATGTCCTGTTCGTCTCGTCACTCTTTATGTTAAAAAAAAAGAAGGCCTCTACTGCCTTTGGGCTAGAGCAGACCTTACTAACGAAAAGTTACCAGCTACCTTTTATTTATGCATAAAACAATGTGTTTTGTCTAGCCGTATTTGTAAAAGGAGGATTTATCATCTTCACTAGAATACAGTATTTTCAACGTATTTTCCGATGACTTAATTATGATTTACAAAGAGTTCGAAAAAAATGTCTTGTTAAAGTAAAATAAATATAACTGCGTTAAAGTACATACCCCTAAATCATGTTCCTGCTATCAATATCCACGTGTTTCTTTGCATAACCGATTACGTTACGTATTATTGAAAGATAAAGTGATAGAATGCGCTTATTTATCTGCGGGACAACATACGATCGATAGTGCTAATCTCTGCTATTTCGTTCGTACTGTATTGACATATTCGCAACAGTGGCCCCGTTCACTAAATCAATGCCTAGTGCGTGCGTACTGAAGCTAATACAATTTAGGGATTTCATAGATTTAGATAATAGATTAAGACCGTCCATTTAATTGAATAACTCTATTCCAATTACTAATTAAATAACTGTAACTTTATGTCACAAATAACTACATTTTACATAAGCAGAGTCCAGGAAAGTACCACAACTAAGCTAGTTATTTAATCGCCGCGCAACTAATGTGCAAACATTACTATGTTTTGCTTTGCTTTGAAGGACAATGTTACAGAAAACATACCGGGTATATCAATAGTCAAAAATCTACCAATACTGCGCTTGTCACGAGCGCCGTAGGTAGAGACAAATCCCCGGGTGACGAGCGCAGTAGCTTTGCATGCTTGCTTTTTGACTCTTCATGTTCAAATAGCTTTGTGGTACTATGTTTTGAGCAAACATGTTGTTGTACCATCATAATCATGTCCAGCGCGTCTCGTAACTCTGTGTGAAAGAAATCGTAAAGAATTATTTTTTCAATGCAATCTGATCCGATGGTGGTAAAAAGCGAATTTTCCCAACGGTTCTCATTTCATTCGCCGTCGCCTCAAACCAATCAAAATCTGTTGCGAACAGCCACCACCGGATATTAACACTATCGAGGGCGCCCTGCGGATGTCTCGCTCGCGGCCATCTCTCATCGAGAGACGGATGGAACACAAATTGATACCTACTTCAACTCTAGCATTGAAGAAATAATTTATGTTCCAACACGATATTTCTCTTAAAGAAGGAAGTAATGTATTAAGAGAACGAGTAATTTTCACCGCTGTTTTATCTGTTCTGTTCCTTTAGTAAATAAAATTAGCATTAGAAATATACTGGCGTATCCCAATCAATTACTTATTGGTCACGTGAGCCAAAAGTTATCAAATTTTTGGGAAATGTCTAATTAGGCTTGAGTATTTTTGTTCTTTGTGACGTCTACTCAATGGGACATAATTGAGCTTTAGTTGTTTGTTTAGACAGGTTAGGATTATAAAAAAACAAAAAAAAACATTTTCCTCTAATGTTTCGATAACAGTTTAGTTTTTTGTTATTTTACTGAAATTTAATTTTTTAACCCATAGAGAGCGGTACATGAGCCTCAAAGAGGTCGAGACAAAATTTATGTACCTAATAGCAGAGGACCTAATAACGGTAAAGATACTTTGCCGACATCAAAGAACAAAGATTTTTTACATTGGCTTAAACAGCTCCAAGTCTTAAAGATGGCAAAACACGTAAACAGTGACCTTATAGTAAACTATTCCTCATACGTACTTCATATATTTTACTGGGGTAGCGTATTGCTGTTTTTCTAAAATCTAACAGCACAGAATTGACTGAAAACACACACATCACACTAGTGCTAAGTGCTTTGACTTCACAATTATCACTGCGAAGCGGATATAACCTGCATATCTACAAATCTAGAGTAAATATTTGCTTTCCCGGTAAATGTACTCTTACCTTATCTTAGACGCGTCATTACTGATGTTAATCAGATAATACTAGTCCAACTTGAAGCTTTTTCGTATAAAAATACTAAATGAAAGCTTTAAGAATTCCCTTCTAAACGTAACAAATTCCGCGATGAAAAATAATCCCACATCAATTGGGAGAAAATAACTTCGAATTTCCCCGGCTGTTTGCTGAATATGAAACAGGAGGGCTTCGTCTTTGATTCTAATTCAATTTTTTCATCGTCGTTCGTCGTTCATTTGGAACGATTACGACCTCGGGAAAAATATCAAATCAGAGTTTGTTTGAAACAGCTATGATCAAAGCTAATGAATGAACTCGGAAATTAATGAGAAAGAGATAAACATTGTTAGCGGTGTTCATTAGCACTCTACGTTTGACTGTGATTACTTAAAGTTAGTTTAGTAGGCTGGAATTCGATACTGAAGTATTGGATACGTTATTGGACAAGTATTGGAAACCTTACAAACAGTATGACGTTATTATCGAGCTCGAATATTGTTATGATTTTAAGCATTTTGATTTTTTTAAGCTAGGGATGCTAATTTTTTCTGATTGCACTTCTATCGTAGATAAATTGCACCTGGACAATTTACACTTTTCTTAGTTACCGTTCATAACAGTGAAATGCGATTGGCTCAAGTTTTGCCAAATTTGCTACCAATTGGTATTTTGAAAAATAGATAACTTTCATAAAAATCTGGAGTAGTTTAACTCTTCTACTCTTGGGAAATCGTATATTTTGCTACTAAGGTGAGATAGTTATACATCACTTAGTGACTCAGATATAGAAGCTACATGTTAATAGCACATATACCTCTATTCTTGTCCTCAAGAGTTCAACTCATTAAATCTTTCTTATAACAATGGGAAAACATATGTATATTCTTGGAAAGTTTGAACGATCCCACCGAAAATCGCATTAACGATTGACGTAACCATTGCGTGGGCGCAACGCTGATTTACTCGTAAATGGGTCAGGGTGATGAGACCTGGCAAATGTTACCCGGCTCTTTATGTACCAACAATGTTGTATTATTTTCGGTAATATGATATGCCCAGAATCATTCATGGTGCAATTTAAAATCTACATATTTGGTATGGAGTTGGACAGTACCTATCACTAGGCCAAGTGACGACAGGTGGAGTAAGGTCTTGAGTGGTAGCCGAGATAAGGCAGATATCATTGCTATCTCCCGGGTTAGCATATAAGTCAATATAAAATAGGGCTTTGCCTAGAAGCGGTATAAAAATATATGTACCATGTAAGCTGATTCCGTAGCTGATTTTATGCTTCTTGACCTAACTATACAGACTATACTATATTTGATTAACCTTAAGACACCAAAACCTGACAGAACCCAACGTACTCGTACGACAAGTGTATAACAGGAACCGCTACGAGTATAGAACTTTTGTATAACAAGAACAAAATTAAAAATTTTGATTAACCCCCGACTACCTTAGATTTGTTATCTGTACAACATTCTACTAGTCAAGCCCTTTCATTTGATACCCATATTAAGGGAATTGTGAAAAGGAAATGTAATTCGCCATTTTGTGGTAGCAGCCATCTTGGATTTGAAATTTGTCATAGTGCAAAGTATTCTACTAATCAAGCCCTTTCATTTGATACCCATATTGAGGTAGTAGTGAAAATATTATATAATTCGCCATTTTGTGGTGGCGGCCATCTTGAATTTGAAATTTGTTATAGCGTTTAGTACTCTACTAGTCAAGCCCTTTCATTTGATACCCATATTGAGGTAGGTTGTGAAGAAATATTTTGTCCGCCATTTTGTGGAGGCGGCCATTTTGAATCGATATTAACCAAACATAGCTAAGAACACCCGCACGGATATTAACTTTCAAATAAAAAAAAACCGCATCGAAATCGGCCCATCCGTTTGAGCTCTACGGTGCCACAGACAGACACACACAGACAGACAGACAGACAGACAGACAGACAGACCGACAGACAGACAGACATCGACGTCAAACTTATAACACCCCTTTTTTTTGTCGGGGGTTAAAAATAGATTTAGTCAGTGTTGACAATATTGTAGATAAGAAGATGGACCTAACATTATCATGGTTTACTAAGCCTGCTAGGCCATAAATATTGGTTGTTTGAAATATTATCACTTAGTGTTCTATAGACACCTAGTGTTATATAGACTCAATGAAGTATTTTTATTTACTTTGTTTATCCACTGTTCCCAAGTATCCACTTGTAAGTCATTCAAGAACTCGGGGCTTTGTGGAGTAGTAACCTCGCCCTCGCTCCAAATCTGCACATTTCATATAACACTCTGAGCTGGGCTTCCGGGAGGTCGTTCTGCGCAGAATCCCTGACCTGCCCTTGACATGGTGCAATCCTTTGTCCTTCTAACCAACCTCGGGCTCGCTGAGTCTTTGGTTTTGAGGATTACAGAAAATGACGTCGGATTTTTATACAACTTCGTAAATTAATATTATGAAGACTTGTCCTTTTGATGTTTTTGTCAAGCGGGTTGCTTTGAAAATCTTATAAATAAAGAATAACAATTGATTACAATTAACGTAATTTCACTTTTACGAATACTAGACATAGCAACAAAAGAATAATAATAAAATAAATTAATGTTGACGGCTCTATAATTGTGTACCGTGGATTGAATTAGGCGGTCATAAAAATCATGGTTAATTATTATTCAGAACAGAAAAGAATCGATTTTTCTATCGAGACTTGCGGTTAGCTGCCACTAATAGCTGAGTGACATTAACTTATGTTGCGTTAAACTGTTCATTGTTACATGAGCCAATAAAAACTATTCTTTATTGTGACAAAGAACACCAAATCTAAACTAATAATAGGATTTGTATTTTAGTTTGATTTTATTTCTCATAAGCTAGATTTAATATTATAATGAGACGATAATGCAAACAGACAAAATGATGCAATCAATTTACAAAATGTAGTAGTGATAGGACTCTTTGTTGAGTCCGGCTGTGGAAGTTTCGGCATCAAGCAGTAATTTGCAAACATTACTGTGTTCCGGTTTGAAGGGCAATGTTTCCAGTGAAATTACAAGGCATAGAGATAAAACATTTTAAATATCTAGGCGACGAGCGCCATGCAGTGCTAGGTTATGATTTGAACTCTTCATGGTCCAATAGCTGTGTGTGTCACTGTGCTGTTATGGGCAGGCGTGTTGCTTACCATCAGGAATACGTCAGTAGTAGTCTCTGTAGTAAAAAAAAATGCAATCCTTACAGTATCTAACCGGGTTTAATGATGACATGAGTATTGAGTAACGTGTAACCAAAGTCCGAAGCGCGACACTGTACCACAACGAACGGCAGGCAGTTAGTAGAGGTCATCTAATAACAACTGCTATATATAAGTCCTTAACTAAAAAAATCTACATCACAGACGTGCGCTTAATTTTCATGTGTTTAGTTTGAACCACTTTGAACGGTCCCTACAATACTTTACTACACCGAATGTTATTTATCAGCTAATATTTCATACACGTGTAAACATAATGTAGAGTTTTATATTAGGTATAGGCAATTGCTAATTTGGTGTACCTACTCGTACGCCTAACGCCAGCCTACGCGAATGAAGTTGTGTATTTAGTAGTTAGCTACTCTACTGTTTAGTGTTTATGTCGGGACTGCAAGTGTTAAAATTATAATCACAATAGGTTTTATTCACAGAATTAAAATACATTTACAAGCATAGATAATGCAAATTATCACAATAGCATTTTAACAAAAAAATTTTTTTCCCTATACACTGTTTTATGTTGTCATTTAGTTCTGCTTGCAATGTACTAATATTGCCTACGTTTGTGTTCTATTGTTATTAATTCTCTGACGTGTGGATCTATGAATATACCTACACTCCAACAAAGTTCACATTATTTGATAAAAAACTATAATATTACACATACAATAATAACAGTTTCATCCGTTAATGTGATAATTATCAAATTATCAAAGGACTTTGTAAAACACAATATTGTGAAGTTCCATAAAAATCTGTATTGTACCCTTTTTTATGGAATGAGGAACAAATATCCTCACAAATATGTCTTCAAAATAAATATGTAAATAAAATTTTGGTCGTCATTTCACACACAACACCATCTAGCCCCAAACTAAGCAAAGGTTATAGCCAGATAGCAGGACGTCTACGCTCTTTCTACAATAGACGTAATTTCGAAATAAACTCGCGACTTTCCTACTCCTGTTCTACTTCGTTTCGTCCGATCGAACATTGTTTGACGTACTCTAATTAGAGTAGGCTTAGAACGTTTCAACGGACGAAACAACGGATCGAAGTAGATACGAAGAGTAGGAAAGTCGCGAGTCATCCCACCAGCTCGGAAAGAGTACTTTTGCTCCTCGATATCAGGGCGCAAAAGTCGTTTTTACCCTCTAGAGGTTAAAGTAAATTTGAATTTAGAACATCGTGTGTACTGAGGTTTTGAATTCAAAACATAATTCAACCTATTTATTTCCACCTCCTTGGTGCCGAATGCATCATACATTTTTTTTTAATATGTTAAAAACTCAGACTCGAAACCTCCTTGGTGTACTTACTTTTTTTTAATTGCTTAGCGCGAAAGCATTTTGAAATTTGCATTTAGTCATTTCCTCGCTGAGGTGGAATGAAAAGTTACGTGTTGCACTCGAGTGCAAAGATTTTTCACCTTGTGATCTTTTGATTCCCTTGCTACGCTCAGGATTCTAATTTTGAATCACTCGCTGCGCTCGTGATTCAATTTTAGAATCCTTCGCTTGCTCGGTCATCAAAATTGAGCACGCGGTTAAAAATCAACTTTGCACTCTTGTATAACAAATAACTATTTCGTAGAAGCAGAGTAGACGTCCTGATATAATACTCGTACTTATATAATTCAAATACATACTTAGGATACTGATAGGATTACGATATTATTAGAAACTGAAATAAACTTTACATCGGAATAGACTTACTCTAGCTGTTTCTAATTTGGACGTTAGTTGGCGTGCTGCAGTGTAACTTGCGGCATTAGTCAGCGACTCGACAAGTTGTCGCGTTCTGCTTGAAGTACTCTGGCGTTCCTCGGTCCGTTTCCCTCCCCAATTGTCTGTTTCAGTGTTTTACCAAAATATTACGGTATTATTTCAAGGTGATACCGGTTAAAATAATTTATTTGTGCTCACAATACATATTGTTAAAATCTTCGAGGTAAATCGTCATCTCACTAAGATTGATCTCTTCCAGAAAACCAAACTCCATAGTCCTGTCACCTATAGAGACAGTTCTGGGAATATATCGGACTTTTATTGCTAATGTGTATTACCAGATGCACTATGGAGCTCGTTCTTTATGGAGATGAAATTGGTCACTCTATACTAAACTAGGTATCACCAGACACTGACAGCCTAGCCACAAGTAACTTACCTAACCCAAAGCCAAGTCCAAAATACGGCTTATTCAGATATTTCTGAATTCTACTGTTTTTCGTTACGAGATTCATCTTTTGTAAAGTGTCGGAAAACCTACAGTTGAAACTTGTCAGATTTATTTGTTTAGAAAGTTTCGTATCTTCCCGTCCCTTCTCCACATTAACGTAGTTCCCGAGTGCACGCCACTTGTCCACGTTAGTCACTTTGTTAACCAGTAAAAATAACCAATCTTTGTGTAGAATCCTTCACAGTTCAGCACCGGCAATTTTCTCTTAGTTCCTAAGTACCGTTTTAATACGTAATTTAGTTCTGACCTGTCCTAAATATGTAATTCGTTTACTTGAACCTTTCTGTCGTAACCGTTTTATGCTTCGCTCAACAGGCACTCGGATAAAACAAAAATGTTACGGAAAATTGATTCTTCTGACAATGTCTTAATAAATATTATGGTGTAACATATTTGTATGTTATATACCATTTCGTTTCCTGATCGCGACGATACAGAAAGTTAGAACTTGGAACTATTGGGGATAGACGATTCAAATAGATCATAGATTGCGTGGTTAACGTTACGATAGTTTTATCGTTTTCATGGATTGAAATCGTTGTAAATCTATTTTGTTGCTACCTAAATGTACAATTAAATACCACATTTTGGCTGGTTATTGATTCGAAACAGATAATTTATTTTTGTGTCCTCCTTTTCGTGATGGATCATATCGTACAGGGTGAAGTAAAGCGATTACAGTAAGCTTAAAAGAAGATTGTACATAAACTGTATATTATTAGAAGCAACTTTTACCATCTTGAACTAAGAAATATCTAGAATAATTCCTCGAGTCGTAAGGTCAATTTATTACTGATACTACGTTTTGAATACAATGCGGTAGTTGAAGTAATCAGTTCTAGTTTTCTTTATCGTCCCGATACCATTACTGGGTATCGTCATCTGTTTTACTTATCTACTGGACTCTTTGTAGAGTCTGCCTGGGGAAGTTCTACACCTTTGCCAGGTATCCTACCGCCAACCAAGCAGATATGCCCAAACATGTGTTCCGGTTTGAATGGTCATGTTTTTAGAGAAATTACTGGGCAAAGAGATAAATCATGACTACATTTGGTACCAACACGCTACACGGCGGTGTCACCACTTCATGTACACAATTTTAAAGTCAAACAGGAAACATAAAACATCATCAAACGGATTACACACCAAGTACGTAAACCAGATGAATTTCGCAATAAACGCTCGTTTCATAACTCAATGATAACGGTTGTGATTTTTGCAGTAATTCGCTAGCGTTTACTAGCATTCTGTTTTACCGTGCGACTCGCAATTTGCATACAATACCCTGGCATATGGAACCCGCACGTGCCCGTGATCTAAACAATGATCATTGTTACATTACCATTTCATTGCCCAGACATTCACATAGTAAAAAATTGTGTTGTCACTATTTGTCTACTAAACTTTGTGATGTTGTTATTAAAGTTATTAATATGTTGAAGGTTGAAGTCAATTTAGATACCGCAGAATCTGTTTTTAATTTGCATGTACCTACTATGTAGTTTGTATAGTACGCGTGAGATAGTGATATACCTTTGTTCTTATATTTATATACCTTTGTTCGTAATTCTTTCGGTAAGCACAGTAATCTCTGAACATGATTGTGGTTTTGAAGGGAAATATCTTCAGAATAAAAAAAAGTGACTATCGCAGTGCAATGCTGGTTCATTGTGCTGTTGTGGCCATGGGTATTGCTTGTTATCAGGTGCATATCTTTCTTGTCCCGTCACTATATTATAAAATTATTTTATAATTGTGAATTGATGAGACATTTAGTGCTATAATACTCAAGCAAATTACTTGTTAGCGATACTTAGTAATGTGCTTGCTTGTTAGTAATTAGTAAATTGAGTCACGCTATCAGTTTTGCGCTACGCTATACTCTGTGTGTTTGTTACTAAGAGAAAGATCAAACGTATTTTGTGATAAAGTTAATCTTCGATACGTTATAATATTGAATTTTGTATAGCTT
Organism: Ectropis grisescens; assembly: GCA_017562165.1. Classification (NCBI taxonomy): domain Eukaryota; kingdom Metazoa; phylum Arthropoda; class Insecta; order Lepidoptera; family Geometridae; genus Ectropis; species Ectropis grisescens. The sequence goes on along the minus strand of CM029771.1, from coordinate 8,880,017 downwards.
ACATTGATGGTAATATTTACGTTGATAGAAAAAGTTTAAATGGAACAAACAAAACTCCTACAAGGTTTCACTCCACTTTCGTAAATAGAACATCTAGGCTGTGAATTGCGTGTCCTTAGTGGGGTTTTCTCAATAGATTCAATCTGGGTGTCTTGAAGTCGAGATTGAATCGTTTTCTTCTAGCGACGCTTAACATCAGGCGATATGGAGGTCAAATGCAAACCTAATATCGTTAAAAAAGTACTTCTTACAGTACCTACCTTTAGATATGCACGTATCCATATTTACAATTATATGCTAGAAGAATATTCTGTATGTTCTGTGCTAAGTCCTGAATATTCTTATCATTTCAAATAGTCACGGATCGGATTCACGGTTCATGAATCCGATAATTCCAGGGTCTAACACTTGCTCGACTTCACAGAACCCGGATAACGAAACTCGCTAGGTATTCAATTCACCGTGGATCCCGTCTAATCGAGCGTATTATGAAGTTACGGGAATATCGCGTGTCTTCTGGCAGGTGTTGCGTTGCAGTAATCTCATGCAAACGATTGTAGATGTTCCACTGAGATGCTCTAGTAAGCTTATGAAAGTGAACGTAGTTATGGTCTTTACTTATTCGTATGTGCTCGCTAACCAATTTAGAGAAATGAATGTCTCAAAATTCGAATTCTATTCAATGTTTTTTTTTTTTTTTAACTTTTATAGGTTTACACTTGACTGCCATCTCGCCTGATGTTAAACGATGATGCGGTCTACGATGAAGCGTGTTTACCTAGAAGAAACCGATTCACTCTCGATTTGAAAACACAAAGATTGTAACTATCGGGAAAAACCCTCTCAGGCAACGTATTCCACAGCCTAGACGTTCTTATCACAAAAGTAGAGTCAAATCTCTTCGTTCGTGTCTTTGGAACATCAACCATGAAACGATGTCGCTTTTTCGAGCTACGAGCATTCCGATAGAAAAAAGGGCAAGGTGGTATTAGATCGTACAAATCAGTCGCACACTCTCCGAAGTGTATCCGATAAAAAACCGATAAGCTAGCAATTTTCCGGCGATGTTCGAGACTTTGTAGTCTTTTTCGCACGAGAATGTCATTGCCTATGAGCCTTTTGGCACGTCTCGATCGATTCCAGAGCCTCCAGCTGATACTTAGCCGATCCATCCCAAAGGTGCGAGCAGTACTCCATACAGGAGCGAATCTGTGCTTGGTATAACGTTAGCAACTGTTCAGACTTGAAGTACCTTCGCACCTTTGAGAGGACACCTAGTTTCTTGGCAGCTAATTTAGCCTTAGATTCGATATACGAGCCAAAGTTGAGAGTCGATGATAAAGTAACGCCCAACAGCTCGAGATGGTCGGATACCGGCACGGATACACCGCGAAAAGTAGGAGTCTGTTGGAAAGGACTCCTTTTTGCGGAAAACAGACACGCCTGCGTCTTTCCCTCGTTAAACCTGACCAGATTGGCATCGCCCCATTTAGAGACTGCCTCAAGGGTCAAGTTTAAACGCTCGATCAAACTCTCTCTCAGTACCTGAGTTTGCTGCCTATTGGCTCTCGCGCTCGATATGTAGCTCTCTACAACGGTGCTATCATCAGCGTACCCAAAGATACCGGGCTTCAACAGATCGTTGATATGTAGCAGAAAGAGTGTCGCAGAGAGCACCGACCCTTGAGGGACTCCGGCATTAATAGCCATTTGATCCGACGAGCATCCATCGATGACCACTCGTATGGATCGATCCCTCAAAAAGTCCGATATCCACGTTATAAAACCTGGAGACAAACCATAAGCTGAAAGCTTGCTTAAAAGGCCATCGTGCCAAACCCTGTCGAAAGCTTTCGAGATATCCAGGGAGACTGCAAGTGCTTCCCGTGCTTCTCGATAGCCTCACTCCAGATGTGAGTGACGTACGCTAGAATATCCCCAGTGGACCGGTTTCGGCGAAACCCGTATTGTCGGTCACTGAGGAGGTCGTTCGATTCTAGGTACGCTAGGAGCCTGTGGTTTAAGACACGTTCCATAGTCTTGCAGAGTATGGACGTGACCGAGATTGGCCTGTAGTTGGCAGGGTCAGCACGACTACCCTTTTTGGGTACTGGTTGCACGTTGGCAAGCTTCCAAGACTTCGGTACTTGCCCAGTTTCGAGAGAGAGTCTGTACAGGCGCGTCAGTATTGGAGACAACTCAGGCGCACAAGCCTTCAACACTACGGCAGGAATGCCATCTGGGCCACTAGCTTTATTCACGTCCAGATTGCGTAGCACTTTGCGAACCTCCATTTGGCGAATATGTATTTCTGACATAGAAGTCGGACAGCCAGGTGAAGTAGGAGGTGTCGCGCTACCAGCATCTAGACGCGAGGATTCCGCAAACTGAGATGCAAACAAGTTTGCCTTCTCCATTGCGGTGTGAGCCAGTGTCCCATCAGGTTTCAGCATTGGAGGCAGTGAGGGGCGGCAGAAGTTCGATTCGACCGATTTAGCTAGAGACCAAAACGATTTGCTGCCCGCAGGGTACGAAGCTAATTTGTTCCCTATTCGACTAATGTGGTCAAAACGAGCCCTCTGAAGAACCTTTTGCATGCCTTAGCAGCCTTGTTGAACGCTTTCTTCTTCTGGTGTATATCCTTTGCCCTACGCTGTCGAGCATCAACCCAAGCTAGGTAGGTCTCATGTTTAAATGCTTCAGCACTTTTACATTGAGAACCAAACCAAGGGCGAGCTTTGCTGGATAATGTGACGTCAGAGTATGGAATGAAATATTCCATAGCCGTTCGTATTACATTAGTCACAGCATCCGCGCAGACTGAGGGATCACCAGAAGTGAAGCACAATGGCTGCCACGGGTAAGATGCAAAGAAAGAGCGCATCTCGTCCCAATCTGCTGACTTGTATCGCCACATCCGCCGGTTGCCTCTAGGGCTGGGATCAGGCGGATGGTAGACAGATACTGACTTCACCAGACAGTGGTCGGAGCTGCCTAACGGCGAAGATACCACCACGGAATAACGGTCTGGATCTGTTGTCAGCAGGAGGTCTAAGCAATAAGGTGTATGCGACTCAACATTGGGTACTCTTGTGGCCTCTTGGACCAGCTGGGTTAGGTCTAACGATAAAGCTAGCTTTTTCGTTTCCTGCCCAGCGTGGTCAGTGTCCCGGTATGGGAACAGCCATTCCTTATGATGGCCGTTAAAATCCCCCAGTAACACTAATTGGGCTGAAGGGTACTTCTGCTGAGCCGCGTCCGCCGCCTCACTTAAATAATCCGTAAGCCTAGTTGTCTCCTGGTCACCGCTGTGCGACCGATATACACAGGCGTAGAGAATTTTGTCTATGCCCGTGTCTATCAAAACCCAAAGAACGGAGAATCTTGTGTCCTCTAAGTTACGGAGACGCCGACAGCAGATGTCGTCACGGGCGTACAGGCACACTCCAGCACGGGGCCGAAATTTGTGCTCCAGGGTGTAACCTGGATACGTTAGGTACGCCACATCCGACGGACAACCTATCTGCGTCTTCGTCAGAAACAAGAGTGTCGGCTGCTCAGTCTCGAGGTGGTGATGGACTGCAGAGAGATTTGAGTGCAGACCTCGAATATTTGTGAGGTGCACTTTAACCGACAAGGAGTGCGGCCGCGCTTTACACTTGTTTCTGTTATTTCTTTTTGTCATTTTGTTTTGAGAGGGATCGGTGGGAAAACGGCAGTAGAACGAGGCCGCACACTACTGACCATTGGTAACAACACCCAACACAAACACATCATTGGAGAGCTAGCCTGGAGACTGCGGGGACGCCCGAGCCCCCCCGGGGATGTCTATCTGGCCTTGTCATCCGGTCGCCAACCGGCAGGATAGCGCATCCCGGATTTTTCGCTAGATGGCGGGGCAGCCTTTCATGAGTGGCTAGCTCACTACTTGGGCCCCAACTATCTGCGGTCGGTCGCGGCAACCGTGCCTCGGATCCCGCTACCCTCCATGACTAGCTTCCCGATGTACAGTATCGATGTGTGACAGACCGGTCTTGTAGTTATGCAGCAACTGTTCTGACCCGTTTTCCCCAAATGGTGTCACTAGATAACACAACGGAACACGGCTAGGCCGCTTGGCGTCGTGACTTAATCTAGTGGGTGGTAACCAACCACGGCCGAGGCCTACCACCGGTAGTTTGTCACCTGATTAGCACCACCCAGGGACCACGTGTGGGGTTTCAATATATAGGTGCTTCCCCACGGACGAAGGTGACTCAGTCCCCATCTACGTTGGATGTCTACGTTGGCCTAATATTATATTTATTCGTTACTATTAGTGTCCTGCTGTTTTCCCACGTATTTCGTGTTCCCGTATCTTTCTCTACGATTAAAAGTAGCCCTTGTGTTATTCTTGATTATAATGTATTTATGTACTCAATTTCTGCCACATTAATTGAAAAGTTTTAGCATGAAACAGTAACAAGCATCAATTCAGTAGTTTTCGCTATCAATATGTTGAGACTTTATCGACGCATTGCTGGGTAGTTATAGGCTTCATCTCCCCTGTCCTGTTTATCTCTATCCTGAGCCAATCTCATCCATGTAAATTTCGCGTTGAACCTGCTGTTGTAGACCCAACCGGTTAGTGCCAACGGATTGTGTTTCGGTAGGCCACCCCTTATTTGAGATCTCCACCTGTCGTCATCATGATTGGCTACATATCCCTTGAAGAAGCCGAAGTAAGTGACTTTCGTTCTTTGTCGGATTTCCGGATTACTTACTCGGTCTCTCAAAGTGTTGCCCAGTATGGAACGCTCCATTACCTCCAGTGCGACTCTCATTCTGTGTACATTTTCGTTAGTCCACGCCCATGCTACCATACGTTATCGTGAGCAATACATATTGGTTCGAAAGTTTTTTAATTTTTTTTATTTGAATTTAGCATCTCCACAGACTCCAGGCCCGTGACCTTTGTCATTTGTTTTCTTTTTTACATGAATCTTAGATTAGGAAAAGAAAAAGAAATAGGGGGAGTAGGGAACATTTTCATTCTAATTCTAGTCCTATTTTATTTTCTAAACCGTCTCCTCCCGGCTCAGCGCCTCCACCACGACTGCATTTCTGTCTTTGATGGCCGTCTGCAAATTGAACTCTCGTTGGTTCGAAAGTCAAATGCTTGGTGTTTAGTAATTGCGGCATTTTTATCAATATCTAAATACATCATCGGGCTTGTTGAATGCGGCGAGAGATCTCAGCTAAGCTCTTTGTGAGATTTTATTCTGAACTCTGGGTCGAAAGATCTACGTCAAAGGTATTTTTTGACGTTTTTTTAAGGTATTCGTAAAAATCTACCAACTGCAACGGCTCTCCGGCAGCAGTTACCTTTGTCTTGGACTTGTTCATCTTCAAGACGCGTCATAAAGGTTTAATATTATATATTTGTTCTGTTCGTTATTATAATATTATACTTATTAAATAGCAGCTTAATCTAGATGTACGATGCAATTAGGTAGATTTTATGCCTGCCTACTTACATCTGGCTTGCAAGTGGAGCTAATTGGTACTCGTAGTATCGTGTAACGTATACCTACCTACTTATTATTTGCATTGTAAGCGTTTTAAATTTATAAGTTTCCACGAATCAGTAGTTATTCATATTGTTTACTACTGTTTGTGGGTATATGAACAAAACACTTTCGCTGGAATTATCAATAAAACAAAAATCTGCGATGTTTAAAAGTGCTGATTACATTAAAATGTGTATTGCAATATACAATTTGGACTAAATAAGTAAATTTTATGTCAAAATTAAACCCGTAGGTTAATCTTTTGTGAACATTGTATTCTGAGATGTCGTATTAGTTACGTGCATTTACAAGCGATTCAATGTGTAGTATTTGCGGACTAAAGCAATATAGGAAACGATACAATGTCCAATAACTTCAAACATAGAGGTGCGTATTATGTTTCAAGAAATAATTATTGGAAGAACCTTACCTTCGCAAATTCTTTAACCGGATATGTTGACACTAAATGCATTTAAAAGCCAATCCACAATCATACCTTTGTTTGTGGGGTATCTTTCCTGATGCTTCCGTGTTATTATTTATGTAGGATGATTTTCTGAAATTTTGTCACACTGCTTGTTTCGACCAAAGTTTATCTGATAGTAAAATGATAAAACTAGTTTGCAGCCACGAGTATAAACAGAAGCAAATTTGTCCTCTCCGTGTAACAATTAGTCAAGTATGACCGACGCCGTTCAGGAAGGGTTTCATTGTACAACATCCCTTTGTTTAGAGCTCCCCCAGAGCCTCATCTGTCGCCGGCGCACTCGCTTCATTGATTACATAATCGGCCTCGTAAATGGGTTTCCACTTACCGGCGATGCTTTTTCCATGTTTCGTATCGCGTTTAATTACACTCTGTTAGGGCGATCATTCAACAGTCCACCGTGTTAATTACTGTATCTGTTTCAACTGTTCGTTGTACTGCGTCAAATATGCTTTATGATATTGCGTAGAGATTCGACCGTCCGCTTGTTGTTGCAAATGGAAAATGATTCTATATTTTTATCGATCGACTGGATATTTGAGGTCAGGGTCATTGGTAAATCTCAGATGCCAATGACGCACTACTCACGCATCCATGTCTGTTGCTCAATTGGCATCATTATTGGGATCACGATTGTATGTTTGGCGCCTATTCAGGCGGTGCATTCGCATTTCGCCGCCAAGCGCGCTTCGGTTTGTCTACCAAAAGACGATGAAGCAACTGGCACATAGCTACGAGCGCAGCCAAATGCCTTTTAGAATGCAAATGTTGTGCAATGAATAAGCGCGACGATATTTTACGTGATCTAGCCTCAGTGCTGTGCATGGTGGAATTATTCAATGTTCTATTTATTTCATATTCCTCAAATACTCGACCTTGTCTCTATCTCGCTGGCATTCTCTATCTAATTATCAGATGCCAAATGAGATTTCGAAATCATAAAATAACTAAACTTATTGTTCACAGATGCAGAACATAAACAACATAGTCATGTTCCCTGTCGACAGTCTTCTGAAAGGAGATTTGAGGGGAGTTAAAGGCGATCTGAAGCGGCCTTTCGACAAAGCGTCGAAAGACTATGAGTCAAAGTACCTGAAGTTAGAAAAGGAGAAAAAATCGCAAGCGAAAGAAGCTGGTCTCATCAGAAGTGAAGTTACGCCAGCGGAGATCGCTGATGAAATGGAGAAAGAGAGGAGACTATTTCAACTACAGATGTGCGAGGTAAAATTTTTGGTACTTACTTTCGCAAACATTTTCCCGACACATAAATAACACAATGTTAATGTTAAGTATCTCCCAAGATCGTGAATAGAAGGGTAACTAGATAATGGCCGCCAATTTATCACGACTAATGCTTTTCTAGCACTAATATTTACGAATGTGTTTCTCAAAAGTAGATATTTGTGTACATTAGAACGCAACTCGAACACTTTTACTCACCATTTGTTTACAGTATTTAACTTTAAACGACTGCTACTATACACTTTATGTGGCAGCTTTATTGATCGTCAGATTATGGTTTCATCAGCATCCTCGACGAGGTATGTTGATCCCTTTTAATTAGTTGCTGATTTAGCTTCCTAAGCTAGCTATACTCGTATTTAGCTAGCTATATTTATTAATACCAAAGTCTGTGGCTTTGTGCTAGTCGAATTGAAAATAGATTAATATTGTTCGAATTTCGGCCATTTGGCGACTACAAGTACTGTTTATTATTCGAAAAAACTTAAATGAGGCGTTTTCCATATGACAGATGTAAGTGATTGATACATGAGTGAAACAATATTGCAAAGTATTGACATACATAAGCTATTTTCCTTTTATTCCCACTGGTACTTGAAACTTGAGTTGAACTTGAAAAGAGTCAAGGGTTAAGGTCATAATCCAGAGCGGGTCTACCGCCTAACAAAATCAACTTTTGGCTTTCCTATTATTGTCTCTATAATTTTAAGCGAAAAGAAAAGTAGTTAGGCGTTAGCACAGGCGGTTGGCATATGAGACATGTTAAATTTTTCAAGGACATCCTCGAAAGATGTATTCTTTGGAACATGGCGGTTTCCTCACCAAGTCTTCATTCACCGTTAAAGCTCTGCTCTTGTACGATGACAATCTCGTAAATATGCAATTAAATAAATAAATATTGGTGGACAATTCACACACAACACCATCTGACCACAAACTAAGCAAAGCTTGTGTGATGGCAGCCACATAGCTGATATAATACGTATATAGTTTTTAAATACATACTTATTATACATAGAAACACCCATAATTGTAACGATGTATAATAATAAATCAGAGGCGTAGACGGAATTCGAATTTCGCGATTGTGGAGTGAGAGTTTTTAGCCTCTAGGCCACCAAGTTATTGCCATTTACGTATAGCTGTCAAATTTTTCTAAGAAAATGATTAATGTTTCATTAACCGACTTCCATAAAAAGGAGGAGGTTATCAATTCGACCCCTATGTATTTTTTTATGTATGTTACCTGATTTCTCGAGAACCTCTGCACCGTTTAAAAAAACTCTTTTTGTGTTCGGATGGGTATGCTTCCCGAATGGTCCCATATAAATCTTATCAAAATCGGTCAAGTGGTTTTTGAAATATTAACGAAAAACTAAAATTTGCGTACAATTTTCTGGATGACATAGTTGTAGATTTCACATAAGTTATGTAGCTCGACCCTGTCAATACAAAGTTGTGTAAATGCTTTCATAAAAATTGTTTTTAACCTCCGACCAAAAACGGGTTATAAGTGACGTCGATGTCTGTCTGTATGACTGTCTGTCTGTCTGCTGTGGCACCGTAGTAGAGCTCAAACGAATGGGCCGATTTCGATGCGGTTTTTTTAAATTCAAGGTTAATACCCTAGCAGATGTTCTTAGCTATGACTGGTTAATGTCAATTGAAGATGGCCGCCGTCACAAAATAGCGGACAAAATATTTCTTCACAACCTTCCTCAATATGGGTATCAAATGAAAGGGCTTGACTAGTAGAACACTATACACTATAACAAATTTCAAATCCAAAATGGCCGCCACCACAAAATGGCGAATTATATTATATTTTTCATTACTACCTCAATATGGGTATCAAACGAAAGGGCTTGAGTAGTAGAATGTTGTACAGATAATAAATCCAAGGTAGTCGGGGTTAATCAAAATTTTTAATTTTGTTCTTGTACACTAAAAAGGGTAAAATAAACTATTTTCGTACAAAAAATTGAACCGACTTCAAAACCACTAATAGGCACTCAAAAGCGAAAAATTAACTAAAATCATTATTATAAGCGCTACTCACTCATCTATTTGAAGTCGGTGCCAGTCAGGTCAAAAAGTTTGTAGATTGATGCTATGTAGGCACATGGCAAGTAGGCACAGGTAAGTAGTATCTATCGACTACCTGTTAGATTTGGCTGGCACCGACTTCAAATAGATGAGTGAGTAGCGCTTATAATAATGATTTTAGTTTATTTTTCGCTTTTGAGTGCCTATTAGTGGTTTTGAAGTCGGTTCAATTTTTTGTACGAAAATAGTTTATTTTCTTAGAGAAATTTGACGCCACGTTTAGCGGAATCCAAAATAATTTTGACAGTGTTATTGCATCCTGAAATCTCCTCATTTAATTGTAAGAGTACAATGTTTCGCTTCACTTGAATGAATTTCATTTACGTGTATCTGATCTGATGTCAATTTTACTGTTGCTTTTATGTTCGTCTGTCGGTCTACATTCCGATCCTAATCTTCAGCTTTAATAGAATTATCGCTAACCGTGTGCATGTTTACTTTGAGCGAGATATTCTTGGAAGAATTTTAAATTTTTTGGTCGTGATCATAATAAAACGCACTTGGAATCGTAATGCTATGTTGAAATTTCCTTGGTTTTATTTACTTTGAGTACCTAGTAATTTTGTTGACGAAAATAGAAACAAGAGGACAAAATTTTAAATATTAAGTAATTTCTCATAAAACTATCCCCCGTATTAGTATACCTACCTACCAAACTAGAATTAGGTTCAAATTTCATTTGGCTTCGATTCGAGTCGTGTGGCTTCGAAGTGTCGAACATACCGTTTTGGTGTGGTTTTCATATCAAAATCGTCCTATTCGTTTGGGATCTAGAACGCCACGGTAACGTCGATAGAACGCCCGAATTCATAGATTCGAATCCCGCCTCACCTCTGGGTATTTTGCTAATTTCAGTCCAAGTTTATTATCACCACAGGCTTTAGTCGTGCAGAAAAACACGGTGAAGAAACTGAGACTGGCGAGTTCCAGTAAAGACGTGTCATAAGTAACATTAGACCGTTGGAACTCAGGGCCAGGATTTTATTTGACATTTTTGAGGATATGTGTCAGCCAACCCTCATTTAGCCAGCGTAGTAGTAGATTATGGTCTTGAATCTCTTCTTGTAAGGGAAAACCCCAAGTCCCATCAGTGGAAACTGGAAGCATAAAGTAGACTTTTTGTGGTAGACTGACACATACAAATAAAAAAACACAGAGGTTGCTTAAAACTGTTACTAATAATAATAACAGAGAAGCTCTTTACTTAGATGGTTTCAAAAATGAAACAAAAATACATTTAAAAATTACCGAGAAACGGGTGCCTATTCGACCTATAACCTATAACAGAGTGCCAAAGGTGTGTTTTATTAATCGCAAGCAATTTGTGGTTTTATTCACCCCCCAGTGGGCAACCTGTTGATCCTTTAATAAGTCATGGTAAAGGCTATGAAGCAATCTACACTTTCCATACTCTTAACTCCACAGAATATGTAGCTGTTACATCGTACTCGTATCCTACCTGTTTCAAAATGACCGGTTCGCTTGTTTCCGTACGATAAATGCTCCCTCCGGGTTAAACAATGTAAATAAATAATTTGCCTTCTAATGGACTCTAATAAATCTCTACACAAAGGGAGTTTTTGTTCGATCCTAATCGTATTTGTTCTTTCTTCGTCATTCTCGAATTCAGTTCAAAAGGGTTTATCTTAGTATTTATATTGTAGTACCTTTATCTGGAGCTGTGACCGTTGTCGACCAAATTAGATGAAAAAGGTTGATACGCCCGGAGATATTAGAGAAGCGTCGAGGAAAAGCTTTTCGAGCACTTACTTGATGAATTTCGTTGTTTTTCTAAATATAAATTCTCCCGCATTTTGTGTTACTGTTGTATTGTAGAGTACAGAAAATATCAACTAGTATCCTCGTAGTATTTAAAAAATCCCGGTCCCCCAAAATGCGAGTTGGTGGCTAAACCTAAATTTTCTATTGTTACTTGAAAAAATAAAGAATTTGGCCGGCATGGTGGGTTAAGGCCTTTATGAGCAGAAGTGGTATCTTCTACCATTGATGGTATAGCATTTCATATTTTCTTCAGTCTTGTTTCATTACGATATCATACTAATTAATCATTACGCATATGTAAATAGCAGTGACAGTATTAAAATCATGCGACGAAGTGAACGTATGATTCATCTAAGGCTGAAGACCGTAAATAGATGACTGCTTGATAATATAACTCGTTAAAATATATTACACAACTGCATGTTCAGAGTATTATGCTGTAAAATTAGTTATAACTAACTGCTTTACTGAGAAATGGACAGGCAGATTATAAAATATAACGTACACTCCTTGAAGTATACATATTTTTAGACTTTTATTGGTCTAGGGATAATTCAGTTGTGCTAGATAGATAGATAGATTATAATAACTCTTCATTGCACTTAATTTACGTACTTGGTTGACCGAGCTTTGCTCGGTTTTTTTAAATGATATTTAGGCAGGTACGAATTACGTAGTGGTGACTTACTTAGACCTACTTAGATACGAATTAAATGCGTTTATAAAAGGCTCAAGTATAAGATTTTCTCAGAAAAAAAAAGAACAAAAAGAAAAGTTCCGAGTGTAACCATCAGGATTCGAACCGGGGCCTGTTGACTCCGAGGGAGATATTCCGTCTGAGCCATTTAGACTTAAAGAACAGTGACGAAATAAGTTATCGTATTCTAATGAAATTGTAGGAGTTTTTCATTGTCTAAAAACGCGCATAAAATAATGTTTTAAAAAAATAAAACCTAGCTAGATCGATTTATCGTCTCCGAAACCCCCTGTATACATAATTTCATGAAAATCGTTCGAGCCTTTTCCGAGATTCAGATTCTATATATATATACCTATATACCTACAAGATTTACTCGTTTAAAGGTATAAGATAAACAAAATACTCGATTAGTAAAAAATGTGGCATACGAGTACATATAGAAAAATACACTTTATTGAACACACGAAATAACAATAATACAAACTTAAAACAATAAGTACACTATCTGACTCAACTTGAATAAAGTTATTGCTTTTAAAATTTCGCGATTTGAATTAAGACTGAAAACATAATACAGTCCCACTGCTGGGACTTAGATCTTCTCATGACGATTCACGAAGTCACAAAGTGACTCTTCTTCTCGTGACTAAGGCCGTTGTAAGGCGACCAAAATGTCGGGAGGGAATGAAATAATAATTTAGGTATTATCTGAGTCTGTTTTTCCCGGTGGGTACGACGTGGTTGTCTTTATAGAGTACTCTGAGTAGTTTTCCATGTTCAAATGTACAACTTTTTCATCACCACTGGCTGGCACAACAGTGAAAAACGCTATCTGCCAGTGTATGGAGTATGTATGGCCTTGATTCTGTCCCTGTGATAGAAAACCCTTAAGAAATGGGAATATAGTGGGCCGTTTATGCTTATGCTGTACAAACGAATAAAATCAAATCATCACGTTCTTACACAAAAAAATGCAAATAATAATTACAAACCAATGGATATTACCGAAGTCATAATGAAAACGTAATTACTTGTATCAGTTCATTATGGGTAACAACAGCCAATGTGCAAATTTTATTTTCGTCATAATGAAAAATTTCGACAAAGAAATGAGGAAATTTGCGTATTCAGCGTTTTTGTCGCACTTTTTGCATCACTTTTGCACGAAATAGGTGTAAAATAGTTCGAGAGCTGACACCAATTTTGGGCAGGTATTTGAAGCAAGCCGAAAACTTTGTACTACACGTTTTTATTGTATTATCTGGTCAGGTCAGTTTTTATTTTATGAAGTTTTACTTCTTTTGGTGTGTTAGGAAATATGAAAAGAGTAAATTTTTACGATGCGCGTGCGCGTGCACACCGACACCCTGAAGTAAGTTGGTCAACATTTCAGTAGACATTGTAACTCAATTTAGGTTAATATGTCTTGTGTTGAAGATATTATCTATTCTATGGTTGAAGTTAAATTTCTTAGCGCAAGGAATAAAGAGAAAATGTATTAACTTCTTGCATGCGTACACAAATACCTACACATATTTTATACTATTTTATTATATTGTCAGGTCTAAAGCTCTGTGTTGGGGTATGTGACAAGTTTTCTGCTTGCGTCAAATACGAGTACCTACCCAAAAATTGGTGCCAGCTCTCTTACTAAAAGATAAGGTTCGTTCGCCTAATTAAAACCGGCTTTTGGCTGCAAACAAATATGTTAGCATACGTTTTCCGCAATTATATTCACATCCGTTTATGTCAAGTGTTATAGCTTGTAATTAATCCTTATCGTGGCATCCCGGAATGCAATTTAACTGCGCTTGTGTAACAATATGCCTGCCAGTGACAACCATTTACGCAGACGATGCCATAATGCTATTGTCCGCCACAGGCTACGAGACTAGTAAATATGAAATGATTACCTTCTCTCCGTAATTTTCCATTGGGTATTATACTAAATATTATGAACTAGCGGCGTCTCGCGGTTTTACCCGCGTAGTTTCCTTTCCCGTGATTTTCCTACGGTAAAAATAGCCTATGATCTCTATTCTTTCTCTATTATCTATGAACATCTATTCCAGCTCAAATTTAAACTGTGTTCCTTTACTTTTGAAAATTTTAACCCGAACCGTTCGGCTGTTTCGACGTATTTGAGCAATAAACATTCGAAACTTTCGATAGCTTTCGAATCTATAATATTAGTACTTAGTATGTGAAGAATGAATGTTTGGATACTTGTTGTTCAATCACGTCTAACGCCTAAACGGATCGGGTTGAAATTTGAAACACAGATGTATGGAATATCTAATCTACCTATAATTTTCATCAACAGAAACGGATTTATAAATCAATGCCACTTTCGTTGCAAGTAAACTCCTCCTTAACGGCTCTACCGATTTGAATGATTTTTTTTGTATGCGTTTTGGGTAGGGCCCTGGATGGTTTAGATTCACAAATCACCCCGGCAGATGGCGCTGCAGTTGGTATCTAGGTTATTATCCGAGCGAAGCCGGAATGGGCCACTAGTGTTTATAAAACTCCATTCATAATTATCTACACAAGATGTATAAAATATGATAGAGTCGACTATAACAATTTTGGTGTGGCTCTGGGGAAGTACCTAGGACACCCTGGCTGACCGATGCACTGCATTCTACTCACTCATGTTCCTAAATTTGTTTGACCTCATTACGAAATCTAACCAAGAGTATCTTGAACTTGCATATTAGAGAACCCAAACAACGCATTTTAATATTAATGGTGTAAATCTGGCTACTCTCCAGAGCGATATGCGATTATTCTGGCGGTGCTTTCGTCTTGACGGTAGAGTGATTTCAAACTACTTTTACATCTCTGTTTAAATGCAAAGGTGTGGTAATTATGCAGGGTAACTTTGTTGTATAGTATATTGGTGGTGGCGGACATTTCACACATAACATCAACTGAACCCAAACTAAGCAAAGCTTGTACAATGGTGGCCAGATAGCTGATATAATACTTATATAGTTATAAATACATACTTATTATACATAGATACCATAAGTATGTATTTTCAACTATAAACAACTACATTTTTATAGGAGTGACAAGACGAGCAGGACACGTGCGTGATAGTAAGCAACATACCTGTCCATAACAGCGCAGTGAGCAGTGAAGCACTGCTATTGGAACATGAAAAGTCCAAATCATTATCTAGCACCGCACTGCGCTCGTCACCCGGAGATATAAGGTGTTTTATCTCTTAGCACAGTAATTGCTCTGCAAACGTTGCCCTTCAAACCGGAAAACAGTGATGTTGCAAACTACTGATTGGCTGCAGAAAGTGTCCTACCACTTACAAAGTTACCGATTCAAGTTCTTTCTCGGAATATCCAGTCAAGCGTGGTACTCGTAGTTTAAATATTTCCTAATAGCAAGCATCCGATGTTGCAGTAAGCGATGCACTTGACGAATATAGAACATTGTTTACTTGCACTTGAAAGGAAAGGGAAGCTGTGATGTCAGAAATGATAAGATAATGAATGAAGACGCTAATAGATTACAGTCTATTGATTCATAAATAATAACCGTATCAAAGCATGCAAGTGCCACTAGATATCTTACTAATATTAATAAATTATAATATTTGAATGTTTGTTGCATAATCTATTCGTAAGAACGGAACAGATTTGAGTGAAACTTGAACTCAGGTAATTAGTCATCAAAAATCATCATACTTTTATCTTAAAAAATGCGTAGTTTTTTTTCATAGAATAGTCCTTTTCTATACTCTACAGCTCTACACGGACGAAATCTCGAAAATATGTATAAATATGACAGGATGTCATAAGCATGAGTTTGCAAGTTTAAAAGTAGGTAATGATTGAGTGGGCTAGGAAAATGTATGATTTAGTTGACGCTGTTCTGGTCCATACATTTGGTGATGAATATTCTAAACTATGTACCCGATTCAGTTTCTCGATATGTACAACCTGTGTGTTTCCCAATTTAGAGTAAACAGGTATCTTTTAAATGAATACACGAGTAGCTCACGTAGGATATAGTCAGTATAGTCCGACGTAAGTTTCGGCCGCGTCCTGCGGCCTTTTTCTAGGAGAGTCCACGCTCGTAACCGCACCGCATTTAGTACTGATGTACGTACCCTTTAACCGGGAAATCGCGGTCAAACGTAGATCTATCTAGTATAAAAATAACATTTCCAAAAGAACTTCATTTTTAAAATCGTAGTAAATTGCAAAGCTGATGTAGATATACAGACGTCGACATATCTATCATCTTTGTCACGTTCGTGCAAAACGACTTTCATCCTAATCATATTATTTCAGACTCTAGGCCGAGCAATGAACCCAGAGACGTGTCCATGCCTAGTAGTTAAAGACTTGTGGAGACTTAAGAAGATCGCATTTGAATGAAATATCGAACATAAAATCTGTGAAACACTATATTGACACTTCACAAAATAAATGATAAGCGAAATTCTGGCTTTTAACAAAACTTTTTTCTAAATCAATCACTTGTTTTACTATAAAAAACAGACTTTTGTGACATGAATGATTGGGGTTAAATGCAATATTTTTAAATCTGGAAATTAACGTCGAGATACACCACAACACGCATACGTAAACATCGATATTTTGCCGACACCTTCAATTGTACCTAAGAAACAGATGTAATATAAACCGAACACTGTAAACCGAGACTGAAAAAATGTGTAGGTCGTCAATAAATAAAGCCACTAGGGGATTGCAAGGCGTCTCGACGGTCATAAAATAAATATCGTCTGTGCGCCATGCCAAAGTGTCTGTATATAACTGCATTATCTTAGCTCTAATGGATGCACACGCCAAATTGCTGAGTTCACGGGCGGTTGCTCAATCTGCTAGGATGGATGCTCTGTAAATACAGCTAAACACTTACGTGAGCAAAATCTGTGTCTGAATATCCATGTGAAATATTTGAATATGGAAAATGGTCGAAAAAGTTACTGTATGGCCCGATTCTTCAACACACTCGTATGTCACAATGTCGTTGATAAAATGCTTTTGTGAATCGGTTTTTAAGGTATGTGTAACTAGATCTAATTAACTTAGTCTGTATAATAAAAAATAATATGATCGCTTCAACACGAAAACAGGTTCACCCGACCCAACCCAATATGGGACCCAAAACTGGGCTCACGTATCTTCTAAATATACTTATAGCATATATTTGTAGATTATGCTCCAGCATCTTCCTAACGAAATTGCAAATTGATTGCTGTTTCTTTGACTTCTTCTCTCTTAACTTCTCTCAAAAATAGTATAATGAAAATATAACCAGTTGTTTTGTACAGAGATATCGTGGTCTTTTAACCAAGCTGACGTAAGCTGCTGTATAAAATAAATAAATATGACTAAACCCTGCTGTGTGAATGCGTCTTATTCAAGTATGCATACAGAAAATATCCAAAGCCTAGCTTTTAGCGTTTGCGTAAACAGCAATAAAAATTCTACAGTTGCCATGAGCTAATGTAAATTGTGAAATGAACTGTGCGATATGTTTGATTATACTTCGTTCGATCTCTTTAAATATTCAGTTTAAACGAATTACGTAATTTCTAAGTCCTAATACAAGCTCGATCGATACACGTTTATTTTGGGCCTAACTACACGTAGGCATGCTATAAATCAACCTCCATAAGTACTAATGTTGTTAGCATTCAGCACTATTTTATGTTGGTACCAGTTTCCGTTAATATCATTGTTGTAGTTATAAAGATCTTTAATAGAAGTCACCACCAAAAAATAATGTGTTAGACGCAACAGTCAAACAGTCTACATTATTTTTGGCAAAGAGCTTGATCTAAAATCTAAAATTATTTGCGTTTAATGACCTCTAAAACATCAACTGTATTACATTAGCACTCCTCAGTCATTGCGTAATGCATTCAGAGTAAATAGAATTGTAAGTACCGTTGCATACCAAAACAAAAGTATTTGATCACAAAGGTTCTCGTTGGGTCTTATAGTGAGCTTAACCAATATGTTTACTGTTCTTCAAAAAGTTGTCAGTCTTTCGTATTTCGATTACTAACTTATCTTTTACCGCTACTCATTTCATTTATAAAATAGGTGCAATGTTTTAGATTTGGAACTTAAGGAAACAAGTTTAAAAATTACAAAATAACAAAAAAAGTTCAAGCTAATTTTCACCGTAGAAAGCCAAGGTTGTAATTGAAACGTTTAGTGCAACAAAAGCATTCTCGTCACGACGAAGTCGTTAACACTTGCAATCTTTGGCGCGAATACTGATACCATTGTCGAGTGCTAAAAAAAGAAAGCTGTTCAGTTACGACTAGGAGTTGAGGCTTGGTGCGCTACCATGGAGGCGGGTCGACGACCGGCCTTGCGCCGCGCAGGGCCGGCGCCGCCGCCGCGCTGACCCTCGCTTTGTTCGCGTCTCACTTCGCGCACGGTGCAACCACCTCCGCTGGTTGTCACCCGCAACCCACGCATTAACCTTTCTGAACATTTACCCACCTTACACACATCCCTACTCAATATTTTAGACGATACCTCAAAATCAAAAGGCAAGTTCAGCCGGCGACTCGCCAAGTTGTGCAAGGTCACGCGTTTATTATTATTGCACAATTCTGAAAGACAGATTTGGATCCACTGTAGTTGAGCGTGCGCGTGCGTCATCTCGAGTAATTTTAACTCGCGGAAGGGCATGCCGCATGGCGTAATTGGTCCGATTCCACAGTTCGTGTGTCGCTCGTGGCTAGCCAGCCGCGTTTCGCTACGGCTCTGATGAAGCGACGAGGGCTCGACCGCGCGTCATCAGCCGGCGTCGCACCGTCTGCCTTCACAATTTGACACTTCAATCGTTGTGTTTACTTCCATTCCAGTACCTGATAAAGTTCAATGAGATCAAGACCAAGAAAGGGATCGAGTTGCTGCAGCACCTAGTGGAGTACTATCACGCGCAAACGAATTACTTTCAAGACGGCTTGAAGACCATCGAGCATTTCGGAGTTTACGTCGCGGACTTGAGCGTGCAGTTGCAGAAGATAAGGCAACAGCAGGACGACGAGAGAAGAGGGTTGCTGGAGTTGAGGAACATGCTGCGAGCAGCGGCGCCTCAAGACCGGGAGGTGGGTGTTTTTGGTGATATCTTTTTAAGCCAAAGTACCATCGCCGAACAAGGCCATTTGTGTAGATCCTTTACTGATTCCACAGCAAGTTAATTAAAACGTTCCGAATCTATCATTAATATACATTTATGTTAGGCATGTGTTATGTTGATTCCGTAGAAGATAATCGGTACCTACGTTCTGGGATCTCTAATACTTGTCGCGTGACTTCCTGACGGTAATCCGTAGTGAGCTAAAGATGTTAACAATAGGTTACGGAGGTTTCAGTTGAGCGAGATGTTTATTGAAATATTGACGTCCTGTTTAACTCATAAAGTGTTTACTTAGCTGCTACGTGGGGGTTTTATCGCGTTTTTCGTAATGGACAAAATGAGTAATTTTCAATGGAGACTTTTGCATGACCGCATTTTTCGCAATGGCCAAAATCAGTCATTCTTATAGAGATTTTTGCATGATCGCATTTTTTTTTAGAAAGAGTTATAGTATCTGACTGTGTGGTGCCTCCCTATCTAACAAATTTTGGGTTAGCGCAGACAGCCCGGAGGGTCTATAGGGTGTATATATATATATATTAGCTTTGATATTGGTGTCTCTTTTCTTTTCGCTTGAAATGATAGAGACAGCAATAGCAAAACCAAAGCCGATTTTGTTAGGCGGTAGAGGGGCAGGGCCCGGTTTGCATGACAATATTAAGTTCTGTTATGGGACTACCAAATTTTGTTTCGCCAAACTTGAGTAAAATCTCGGTGACGTCACAGAGATTAAAAACCTATAGGACTACTCTTTAAAATTTAACACATCACACACCCCGTATCGATACTTTGCATAATCGTACGTATTTTCAGGTAGCATCATCAGTGGGAGGCTACTCTCTTCACCAGCTACAAGGCGACAAGCAGCACGGCGTTACCCGCAGCGGCTATCTCCTTAAGAAATCCGAAGGGAAGGTGCGCCGCGTCTGGCAGAAGCGGCGCTGTCGAGTCACGGCCGAGGGCTTTCTCGATATATTTCACGCGGATGAAAACAAGACGCCAGCCAGGGTCAACCTGCTCACTTGCCAGATTAAAGTCGCGGCGGACGATAAGAGGGCGTTCGATCTAGTCTCATGTGAGTAACCAGTGCTGTTTTAATTTAAATAAAAGTGGTCAAATGCGGGTCGGACTCGCCCATGAAGGCTTCCGTAGCAGCAAGTAACATAATACAAAAGTTCTTGTAGTTCGTTGTTACTTTAATCACTGTTTTAACAATAGTCAATTTATGGCGTATTAAAATAAAACTACTCACTAGATATCATACAAAACCAATTTTCGTTGATAGTTTACATGGTAACGTACATCATACATTCTTTTTATTTTGTCATTCTATTATTTTAGAAGTTACTAGGGGGGGAGGGACACTTTTTACCACTTTGGAAGAGTCTCTCGCGCAAACTATTCAGTTTAGAAAAAAAGTATGTGAGAAACCTCAATATCATTTTTGATGACCTTTCCATGGATATACCACACGTATGGTTTTGATTAAAAAATTGAGTTTCAGTTCTATTTATGGGACACCCTTAAAAATTTTAGTTTTTTTCTATTTTTTGTATCAAAATCTTAATGCGGTTCACAGATTACATCTAATTACCAAGTTTCAATAGTATAGCTTTTATAGTTTCGGAGAAAAGTGGCAGTGGCATACGGACGGACAAACAGACACAGACATGACGAATCTATAAGGGTCCCGTATTTTGCCATTTGGCTACGGAACCCTAAAAAGAAATAGGAGTCATGGAACCTGCCGACAGATGTGCAAAATCAGCACAAATGTTACACAATCTATACAATAATAAATACAATCACATCTTATACAATACATTTACGGAACTTCCTTAAATTTAATGAAGTAAATAACGCCAGATTCAAAAGAAACTGAATGTACTCCTTGGTGTTTTAAGCTCGTTCTATCCACGGAGGCTAATAAAGGTTCTATCCTTTTCGACTGCTAAATCCTTACCACTTTTTATTCATTGCTCGCTATAACAATTTTCTTTTTTAGTAACATTTTAACTGCAGTTACTCATTATTTGAAGTTTTAATGGAAATGGTCCTTAAACTGTCCAACTTTGTAGCACAAAATATTTATGTACAAATTAGCAACTTTGATGTCGTGATCTTTCAATTGCGCCGCTCCATTTAACGTGCAAAAGATTTCAAATATTAACACTTCAGTAAACCGGTTCTTCGATACCAATATGGTTTTACAAACAAAGTAACAAAAACATGTAGAAGAAAAGTTTCTGCAGAAACGACCAGAAATTTTCCGCCGCAATTGTTTTACAAGGCCTTAATTGATAAAACCAAATTAAAACGGAAACCAACACACACACTACACTACATATTATGTAAGCAACTTACCAACACTAAGTACATCTGAATTTACCATATACTGATTGAGTTCTAGAGATACTCCAGATGCTTACGAGTCTAATGTTGTAGTTATGAATTTATAAGTAAAACATGCCAATCAACTTCGTTATTAGCTGATTCGGATAGTCTCAGATTTATTTAGGATTGATTATTTGTTAGATGAGGTATAAATTGTTTTAGCGTTTCCTAAAGCAGTGCGCATCGGGTATACAGGACGATTATGATATCGAAAGATACCTTTTGTAGGTAAGTAAGATTTTCTTTAAGTGCTCATATAAAAATACTAATATCTGCCCGTAGCAATCCGTGTTTTTAAAGAATATGCTTTAGGAGCTCTGAGATTTTTTCTAGATCATAAGTAGCATATTATGTTCTTCCTTTCTATAACCCGTCTGTGTTAGACTGTTAGAGTTTGATCCGTTTAGAGCAGGAAATATTCCTAGATTCGGATATAAGTTATAATATAAGTAGGATTTCTACTGCCCAAAGTTTCGAATCACAGACACGACTGCTCTAATTGACAGTCACTAGACTGGCAACGGTTTCTGCAAAAAAAATCATACTACCACAGTCATGCCTATTTCTACATTCGATTACTCGATAAATTGGCAATTGGTCACGCTCTGGGCGATAACTGCTCTGATACGAATTTTGCCGGCCGTCAATTTAGCTTCATTCATAACGCCATAAAATCAGTTTGAGACCATTTATAAAGCTAACATGACCGTAACCATTCTACTCACTTGTTGCGAATTGTGACTAATTGACTGAAATAGTTCAATTGCAAACTGCTTAGACTCGGTTGGTGGTAAAACCGTGGTCGCCTAGGAGTACGAATGTCTGATTTCACAATCGTGTGGTCGTAGGTTTGGGTCCCGCCTGCACCTCTGAATATTTTTCCCAGTGCCGACATACCTACAAGTTTGTCGTCGCGACCGGCTTATATCGAATAAAACCATTCTACTTAGCCATTAGCCATCTGCTAGCTGTTTTGGAAAAATATGGGAGAGATATTGTTTTATCAAATTAAATATTAGAAATCGACTATAAAGAAAACTTCCGAAGTGGTATTTGTGACGTCACGTCTTGGTAAAAAAATCGTACAAAGAAATGACGTCACTAGAAACTTCTAAGCACTGTATTTTCGTCATTGTTTGGTTGCGAAACAAAAGAAATATATAGGTACTTACGTGTACAGCACTTTTACACCGACTTCCAAAAAAAGGAGGAGGTTATAAATTCGAATCCTATGTTTTTTTTTAATGTATGTTACCTGATTTCTCGAGAACCCCTGCACTGATTTTAAAATTTATTTTTGTGTTCGGATGCTTCCCGAATGGTCCCATATAAATCCTATCGAAATCGGTCGGGTGGTTTTTGAAATATGAACCATAAACTAAAATTTGCTTACAACCACCTTACAACTATCTGGATGACGTAGTGTAGATTTCACAAAAGTTATGAAACTCGATCCTGTCAATGCGAAATTGTGTAAATGGTAAATGGATGAATAAAAACTTGTTTTACATTAAAAAGGGTAATTAATGAGTGAGTAACGCTTATAATAATGATTTTAGTTTATTTTTCGCTTTTGTGTGCCTATTTGTTGTTTTGAAGTCGGTTTATTTTTTTGTACGAAAACAGTTTATTAATAATCTGACGGACTAGTTTTTTTAGTCATCATGTCTCCTATATTTTCTATCAATAAATGATTAAATATAGTAATTTAGTATATCATATGTTCCAGATAACCGTACGTACCATTTTCAAGCGGACGATGAAAACGAGCAGCGGGCGTGGACGTCCGTACTAGTCAACTGCAAGGAAGGCGCGCTGATGAGGGCGTTCCACCAGCAAGCGGGCGAAGCGAACAACGACTCGGGGCACTCGCTGTTGGACTTGCAGCGCTCCATCATCAGGGCCGTGCGGGCCATGCCGGGGAACCAAGTGTGTGCCGACTGCGGCTCTACGAATGGTAAGTCTCCTGTACACTGTGTTGTCTGTTGTAACCAAAACCACGGAGTGCTATAAGTTTGACGTGTCTCTATGTGTAAAGTGGGCGATAACGCCCCCTTAGATAGATAGATAGATATACTATTTATTGACACACCAAATAAAATTAAACACAGAAAAAAGAACAATACATTTTACAGTAGTGCGACAATGGGCGACCTTATCGCTGAAAGCGATCTCTTCCAGGTAACCTTAGGATGGAAAATAATATTTGGTCAAGTATACGCGGTGTGCAAATAAGACTTAAACAAAGCATATAAGTACATATATATTGGAAAGAAAATAAGAATTATGATAAAAATAAAATGAAATAATTAAATACCTACATACAATACATACTAATAAATACAACTGTAATTGCAACTGGAGAAAATCGACAAACAACAACAAACTATCAACAAGTAGAATTGTTTAACATTGGTTTTGAAAGTATTCAGAGAAGGAGAATGCCTGATGTGGACGGGTAATTCATTCCACAATTGAGTTGCCTTGTAAGTCAACGACTTGTGGGCGCTACAGGCCTAAAGGGGGGTGGTAAGAGACCCATTAAAAATAATAGGGCGTAGTGCAGAGGCTTCGAGTCCGTTGTATACTACATTGTGGGCTCAGGTCTCAAGTTCACTCTTGCGGGTTATAGTAAGAATCTCGTTTAGAATGAATGTTTAACTTCCGCTAATATAGCTCACAATAATTAATTAAGTTAATATGAACTGATAGTGCTTTTTAAGTATATATGCGAAAAAATAGGGGCGCTAACAAATGATTTATCGTAAATAGTAGCGCGAAATAGTAAACCGACCGGGAGTATACAGGATACTCCCTTGTTGTACTTGTCTATCATCAGACCGTGCGGACAATATTCGGAGAGCTGACACTTAATTCTGGGAAGGTATTTGAGGCAAGCTGAAAACTTTTCACACAATTCCCTGTTATATCACAACACAGAGCTGCAGACCTGGCTGGTGAGTAGTGTGGCAAAACGAATCCCAAATAAATTCGAACCCGGGGTTCTGGACCAGTAGTCTTCGTCCACACGCATAGACCAGCTTTAAGTTGTGTGTTATGTTCGGTCCAAATTTATTTTATTTTTATTTATAATTTCAGATCCCACGTGGCTGTCAACAAATTTCGGTGTGATAGTGTGCATAGAATGTTCTGGAAGCCACCGCGAGCTCGGCGTGCATATATCGCGGATCCAGTCATTAACCCTCGACCGGCTCAGCACCTCGCAGCTACTGCTGGCGAGGAACATGGGCAACCAGATGTTCAACGAAGTCATGGAGAACACCCTTGATGAGAGGGACAAGCTTACTCCGGAAAGCACCATGTGAGTACAGTTACATAGTGATAGCATTTCTTTGCAGAATCTGCTGGATGAGTAAGTTTTTTTATAACAACATTCGACATAATAAGAGTCACTTGCATTTATGTTTGTAATTTAGTCTCACTGGAGAGAGATAGGTTAGTTAGAAATATATTATATTCTAGTTTTATTTCGATTAGTGGTCCTTATAGGACAACATCCGCACGAATTCGGAACGGGCCACGCTAGTAAAATGTATTATTTGTCAAGTTATTAGTCACGCCGCTAATTTAAAACGGCGAAGGAAAACATCGTAATGCGAAACCGAAATGTATCTAGAATCTTTCGAAGTCATGTTTCATCTACCACCCTCACTGGACCAAGGTGGTCAATTATGGCCTTGACTCTCTCCTTGCGAGAGAAGGCCCTGAGTTTCAGAAGTGGGAAACAGTGCTTATGAACAATGCTTAACAAACAAAAAAAATTACTTTATGCTAAATTACTCACAAATGGCTTAAATAAAATAAAACTTGCATTGAACAAACAAAAATATACGAATGTTAGCCGAGTTTCAAAATACAATAGTCGTAGATTTTGTCCCTTTAGCGAAGGCCGCCGGTTGTTTCACTGGTTTTATTATTTTCCTTGTATTATTTATTGATGTACCAGTACAGAATTATTTATCAATCGCACTCGTCTCGTTTGGGTCTTGAGCGCTATTTTATATTTAAAAAAAATCGTTTTTTATTAAGAATATACTTCCGAGGTGGTGTCACGAGCACCAAGTCAGGGTCTGATGCTGACATCCTGAGAAATCGAGAGAAACCCTCAAAATTCTGCCACAATGAGGCAATTTCGCGCAATATCAAAATTGAAGTCGGTTTGTGTTTTTTTCGTGAAAACAAATGAAAGGTTTAAAATGGTGGTTGTTTTTCAGGGAAGAGCGTCTCAGGTTCATCCGAGAGAAGTACGTGTACCGGTCGTGGGCGGCGCAGACGTGCTGCGACGCGGCCGAGCGGCAGTCGGAGGTGGAGCACGCCGTCAACAACGGGAACCTGCAGAATCTGCTGCAGGCGTACGCTGAAGGGGCCGACTTAGCCGCGCCTCTACCTTGCTCGGTAAGTTTAAATAGTACTTCCAGAAACTGGACACGATGTCCAAAAGCTCTTTAATGCTCGATAAATTATGTACTGAAGTGAATAAACACTAAACAGTGCTAGAAATGACAACAATCGTTATTTTTTTGGATATGTGGATAACGTTAATTTTAATACTAAAAAGATATGTATTGAGTTTTAACACAAGTTGATTTATATAAGAACAAGTGACATTTTTTAGGCGTCCAAACCTTTTTGGGTGTATAAAAATTATTATTGATTTCGCGTCATCGTCACCGAACGCTTTCCATGAGCTATGTGTATTTTTATGTCACCGTAAAATTGCAAACACCGTCGAAATATCGTAAACGTCGCTGTTTACAATTCAACGGATTCTTTATGGGTAGTTATCTATCGAAGGAAAAATTTCAGATCATAATCCGTCGATTGGTCGGTCTGTATGGTGAGGCCAGTCAGAAGTATAACCATCGCAAAATGTTAAACATGCCATGTTTATTACAGGACTGCGGCGAGACAGCCCTACACCTCGCTATCTCTCGCGAGCTAGGCGACGGCTCTAGTCTCCACATAGTCGATTTTCTAGTCCAAAACGGCGGCGCCCCTCTCCTCGACAAGGCGACGTCGACGGGAATGACCGCTGTCCATCTTTGCGCTCTAACCGACCGCACGGAGCCGCTCAAGTTGTTGCTCAAAGCGGGCGCCGACGCGAGCGTCAAAGACGGCGCGGGGAGGACGGCGCTGCAGATTGCGAGGCAGTTGGGACACCACGGCTGTCAGGAGTTGGTACGTCATTTGTTACGTTTTCTAAGCCCTGAATAAATAAATAAATATTGGTGGACATTTCACACACAACACCATCTGACCTCAAACTATTGTAGTGGTACTCTTTGCAGAGTCCGTCTGGGGAAATACCACACCTTTGTCAGTTATTCTACCGCCAACCAGCAATGTGTAAACATTACTGCTTTGAAGGCCAATGTTTCCAGTGAAATTACATGGCATAGAGATAAAACATTTTATATCTCTGGGTGACAAGCGCAGTGCAGAGTTTAAGCTAGGTAATCATTTGGACTCTTCAATGTTATTATTTGCCGAACTAGAGATTTGCTTTCTGGCTATAAAATTCAGATTTGTGTTCATATTACAGTTGGAAAGCGTGGACAAACGTGAAAAGAGTATATTCGAGAACATCAATATCGACTGGAATCTATCTCACGACGATGGATCCACTGATTTCTCAGACGACGACACTGTTATCGACGAACGGGTGAGTTTCTCTTTCATTATATAGACAAATTTGGTTTGAAATTGACATGATATAAAAATGGGTTTTTTTCCAAACCCATATTTTCCATAAACCTGAAAATCTCCTCTCCCATTATAACCCTCTATCTCTGAATATACTCCTATCGACATGACCGTTGCACCGCGAGTGCAGTACTTCAACAAATCCTACTAATGTGATAATAGGCGTGACGACAGGTCCTGCAATTATATTAAATTATTTGCTATAATGACAGTATTTAAATAGATTAAGATATGGCACAATTTTAATTCTGATATGTTTTAGCTTAACTTACTTTATGATCATTCAAACGTGGATGGGCAAGTCCATTTTAAAAGTACTAAATTATTAGAAAATGTATTTACCATTGGATAACACATTCCATTTCAAGTTACTTTTGTTATGAAACCAGTTTCCTAAACGCAGTATTGAATATAGCTACCATATAAACTTTACGCGTGACGCATAGAAAATACGACAGTGTGACGTCACGTTTCTTTAGTGATTTGTATGAAGCGTTTTTGGGAGAGTCCAAAATTGTGATTTTAAAATCGTGATATCACGGGAAGTTTTTAAGATAACACAGTAATTTTTTTACCTATGTTTCAGTTATTGAGTAGCCTTTTGATGGCACACTAAATAAAAAATGAGTCGTCATGTCTATTGTCAAAAGTTTTGATGTTTGCTCAATTACGTGAACGTGCTGAAGAGATCGGACTGCGTATCCCGAAAAAATAACGAGAACGGGAACTACGCGGATGAAAACGCGGGGCGCTGCTAGTTTTCTATATATTTGACGCTATATATATTTATATGATATGCGCACTGTACAGTACTTACAATCCTAATTCTGCATGTGATAAATAGTCGTAACACAGTGACCGAACGTCATCTTCAAGAAGAGATGTTTTCTGATTGTCTGAAATAATTATTAAACTTTTAGCCTATTCATTAAGTGATTTATTTTGTACCATATTTCTTAGAAGAGTTTTAGACTTTAACTCACTTTATTTCCTAGTTAATTCACTAAAACACACAAGTTTTAACTGAGCTAGCAATACGTAGTTATAGTCAGTTATCTCTGAAATTGATACTCTTTAGCGTGCTGTAACTTCAATATTACATAGAACTACTAACTAGTCGAACGCAGAACGCCGAAAGGGATACGATCAACTTATCGTTTTTTATTTTACACCGACTTCAAAAAAGGAGGAGGTTCTCAATTCAGTTATTCAATTGTGAATCAAATTTATTTTTTATTTTTTTGTTTGATAGATCATAGTTCAGAGCTGGTCCCATATACATCGGTGGGGGGTTTTTGAAATATGACAAAAAATTGGCAGCCATAGGAACTGCCGATATAAGTAAAAACTTGTAACTAAAAATTTGAAAGCTTACTTTGGAAACTACGCGGGTGAAACCGGAGAGCGTAGCCTTGAGCATGGTCATCTAGAAATACGTCAGCCATGCGTCGACCAATGGGAAATGCTGACGCATTTCTAGATGGACAATGACCATAATCCTGAGTTTACCCGAAGATTTCTTATCATTCCCGAGCGTGACGCTAGAATTCAATTCACAGCCCACGAATAAATTGTCTGTGAGGCGCGCCAAAAGAGTTTTTACTTCAAAAATCTAAAATTTATTTAAAGCTTCTTGTCAGATTTGGTCAAGTGTCTGAATTAAATTTTAAATTGAAGTCGGGTTTTGTTTTTTTAGATAAAATAAATTATTTTTCATATCATTCCAAAAAAGAAGATAACTCGAACGTGCCCCTTTCAGCCTTCTATGTATGATTTCATAGATTACAAAGTAGTAGAATTTAACACAAGTAACATTTCGTTAGTAGAAAAATTAACTCTGTCCATGTCAAAGTAAACCATTCTGTTTATTTCCACCTAATGTGCATGAACAACTATCATCTGCATGATACTAATAACAGGTCTTCACTAACGAATCTTTTTCAGATATTCATGGATTGGTTTTCAAAATTGCAGCAAAACGGTAGCGTGACGCCTGAGAAGAAATGCCCTCGGTCGCGACCGCCCTCGTACGCGGGGGGTATGGTCACTGAGAGGAATGTCACTGGGGGAAGCGACTCACCTGTATTGCGGTCTCGGTCTTCCACCTGTGACTCTTTACACCACGCCCCGCCCACTCCTACCACGCTACCGAGGAAACCCAATGTTTGTAAGTAAAATACTGAAATTTAAAACGTTTTAAGCTGTCGCGGATGTTCATTATACCAGGCAGTCTCGATATAATTTTTTTTTTGAAGAGAACAATTAAAACTCTCTAGATGCGAGCCCTAAAATCAGAGGAAATTACGTAAAAGTAGAGGGGAGGAGTCTACATCGCGCCATATGATTGGTGATTTATGGTGCGATGTAGGGCCCTCCCCACTACTTTTACGTAATTTTCTCTGATTTTAGGGCTCGTGTAAAAAAATGTTTAAATATTCGTAGTAACAAGTAATAAAATTGTTCAAACTAATGGTTTCTTATAGATAGATAGAAACTCTTTATTGCGACACAAATAAATTAAAATATACAAATTAACACTTTTTAACTAGTGCCACAAGTTATATTTAGATTAGGCTAAAGCGTTAAAAATAAATATAATTTAATACATAGATCTAGGGTGTGTTCCTCAAATTTCGAAACGTGCAGTTTTTGAATAATATCCTACTAAATAATATTAAAAATAAAAAAGTTTGGATATTTGGAGTTTTATTGTTCAATCATATCGCAACGGCAAAACGGACCTGGTTAGACTTTGGATCATAGTTAGATTATAGTCGGGAATAGCACATAGGTTACTTTTAATCGCGGGTATATTTATGGAACGGGAAATACACAGGTAAAACCACAGGGTACTGCTATTTAAAACTTTGTAATTTTAATTGTTTAATCTATAAATTTGAAACAGTGTATGAGCATAGTGTGAACATAATCATCGTGTGAGCAGATAACATCGGCAGCCTGAAGAAGCGCGCGGCGCCGTTGCCGCCGGGGGGTGGCGCTCTCGCACCCCGCGCCGCACCCCCGTTCCACGCCCTCGCCTTCAGGAGACAGCGCACGCTCGCTGCAAGGTACCTCCTTAACCTGTATAATAAACTGTTTTCGTACAAAAAATTAAACCAACTTCAAAACCACAGATATGCACTCAAAAGCGAAAAATAAACTGAAATCATTATTATAAGCTCTATTCACTCATCTGACGGCGTGCGCGTAGTCTGCGCCCGTGTGTGTGCCCAGCGCGCAACAAGCGGCGAGCTCTTGTTGTCAATTGAGAGCGCTTAACCGCGACAACGGTTCATTTTACTCATGCCTACCCCCTTAATTTATATTTTTTTTAATATTCTAATCTAACAGGTAGTGGATAGATACTACTTACATGTGCCTACATAGCATCAATCTACTAACTTTTTGATCTGACTGACACCGACTTCAAATAGATAAGTAAGTATTGCTTATAATAATGATTTTAGTTTATTTTTCGCTTTTGAGTGCCTATTTGTGGTTTTGAAGTCGGTTTAATTTTTTGTACGAAAATAGTTTATTTTACCCTTTTTTTATTAATCCATATTTACACAATATCGTATTGACAGGCTCGAGTTGCATAACTTTTATGAAATCTACAACTACGTCATCCAGAAAATTGTACGCAAAATTTTAGTTTATGGTTCATATTTCAAAAATCACCAGACCAATTTCGATAAGATTTATATGGGACTATTCGGAAAGCATACCCATCCGAACACAAAAATAAATTTAAAAATCGGTGCGGGGGCTTCGGGAAATCAGGTAATATACATAAAAAAAAAATAAAGAAAAAAACGTAGGAGTCGAATTGATAACCCCCTCCTTTTTGGAAGTCGGTTAAAAATGAATTTTGTCTTTATGTCGTTTATAGAATCGTAAACTACACATTTGATCATGTGATGATATTTAGTAAAGTTGTGCATGAGCCAAAGAAAGTTTCTGAGTTGGTACGGCCATTTCCGACAGGAGGCGCAGCAACGCGCGCAGGGTACAGTTAGTACTTATAAAAATCCCTTTGATTATATACTTGTCTAGATGAAGCATTACGCTGAAATTGCGACCAAAGTAATAGGCCAAGTTTCAAACCCTTGTGTGAACACCCATACAACTGTTGAAACTCAGACATTTGTGTTCGTGACATATTTTTAAACATGCCGTCAAATAACGTTGTCCTAAGACAGTCCTTTTTTAAATCAATTGTTTCTGTAACTAAATGATAATGTAAAGTTAAGCGTTTGTTCCAACTCTATACGTAGTATAATAAAATATTAATAAATATTGGTGGACAATTCACACACAACACCATCTAACTCCAAACTAAGCAAGCTATGTACTATGGTGGCCAGATAGCTGATATAATACTTATATAGTTGTAAATACATACTTATTATACATAGAAACACTAGACTCAGTGCAAATATTTAAATTATCACATAAATATTTGCACTAGGTGGAATCAAACCCACGACCCTCGGCTTCGTAGGCAGTGTTACTACCCACGAGGCTAGTGATATAAAATATATGTCCAGTCATATAATATAGCCAGTACATGTAAACTCTTTGAAAAGAAAAACAGATAAGGTAGGAATTTTGCGGCGATGTTCAACGCTTACGGAATGGTTTCAGTGTCGAGCGGGCTGGTGAAGCACCGGCCCCAGCAGCCGCCGCCGACGCCGCCGCCGGCGACGCTGCACAACGGCGCGCATCATCGCGACGAGCCCACGCCGCCGCCCAGGAAGGTACGTCGCACCACATGTATGCTCCAAACCTAACCTACCCATCACATTTGAAGCCTTGGAATACAGAATTGTCTTTTTTTTGGCTCATATTTGTAGGCAGATAGGCGCTATACATCTATGAAGCTTGTCTGTTATCGGATGAGAAATTTTGTAATAGAAATTTATACATAGGTGCCTACTTAGATGTAAATAAGTAGACAAAATTAAACACTTTAATTTAAGTAAGGTAATTTAAGATAAGAACAGCCTTTAGGATATTTTTTTTACAAAGGAGTCTTCTAAACAGTGCCAATCATTGTATGGCGTGTAGTATTTTAAAAGAGATTTTACATAGAAATGTAAACAAAGAAAACCAATGCCCTGATTATGTTAAAAATAAAAAATACAAAATTGTCCAAAAATAATTTATTATCACCAAAAAAACAAAAACAAACTTCAATTTACTAAAAGCGCCATCGTTTCATGGTTGATGTTCCAAAGACACGAACGAAGATATTTGACTCTACTTTTGTGATAAGAACGTCTGGGCTATGGAATACGTTGCACGAGTGGGGTTTCCCTGATGATTACAATCTTTGTGTCTTCAAATCGAGAGTGACTCGGTTTTTTCTAGGCTAACACGCTCCATCGTAGACCGCATTGTCGTTTAACATCAGGCGAGATGGCGGTCAAGTACACCTATAAAAGTAAAAAAAAACTTTTGAACAGCAGGTCTACTACGAAGTCCGATAAACGATATATCGGCCGAAGTTATGGACGTTTTATACCACGAAACACAATCGGTCGGTTGATGACACAAAAACTGTCAAATCAGCGTCGGTCGGGATGAACGAAACGCCCGATCAGATCAACCGACCGATTGTGTTTCGTGGTATAAAACGTCCATAACTTCGGCCGATATATCGTTTATCGGACTTCGTAGTAGACCTGCAGATCAGGTTTTTTCGAATATAGTTAGGGTACAGTCAATATAGACGTTTTATCCCGGGAAAATAACGGGCATTTAAAATGAAATTCGGACACTCGATTAAATTTCATATGAAGTTATGACTAAGTCGTAGCTTGATAATGTAAGCAAATTTTAGGGTTTTGTTGATTTATCAACAAAAACCGTCACACCGATTTCAATATTTATATGGTTGGTACCATACCTCAGAAGTATTTTCTACCAAACAAAATAATATAATCAAAATCTATTCACAATAAGCGGAGCTATAATACATACAACATATACATACAAAGAAACCATACAACCGAATTGAGAAACTGCCCCATTTTTGATACCGGTTAAAAAACAAATCAGTACCCTGAAAACAAATCAGTACTGATTCTAACGCATTCCAATTCAAATTCGGAATAACAATCCTTGTCTCTGTCTTTCTATTGTAAGACAAAGACTGAGAAATTTGATTACGTGACGAGATCAATCCGATTGCATTGTAAATCAGATTGTTATATGCTACTAGTCGGCCCGTTATGGTTTCGCTCAGATATTATCACAAAAATATATTAATCGAAATAAAAGCTATATTTTCTCTCAAGTTGGATCAAATTACACATAAATGCCAAAGCACCAAAGATTTGCTATCTTCCCGTGGAAAGTCCCGTTAAAATCGCCTATCTGATTCAAAGATTAGCTGGAATAAATAAACAGATAACAAGAACAAAATTAAAAAAATTGATTAACCCCCGACTACCTCGGATTTGTTATCTGTACAACATTCTACTAGTCAAGCCCTTTCATTTGATACCCATATTAAGGGAATTGTGAAAAAAAATGTTTTTCGCCATTTTCTGGTAGCGGCCATCTTGGATTTGAAATTTGTCATAGTGCAAAGTATTCTACTAGTCAATCCGTTTCATTTGATACCCATATTGTGGTAGTAGTGAAAAAAATAATATAATTCGCCATTTTGTGGTGGCGGCCATCTTGGATTTGAAATTTGTTATTATGTATTGTATTCTACTGGTCAAGCCCTTTCATTTGATACCCATATTGAGGTAGATTGTGAAGAAATATTTTGTCCGCCATTTTGTGGAGGCGGCCATCTTGACTCGATATTAACCAAACATAGCTAAGAACATCCGCACGGATATCAACCTTCGAATAAAAAAACCGCATTGAAATTGGCCCATCCGTTTGAGCTCTACGGTGCCACAGACAGACACACACACAGACAGACAGACAGACAGACAGACAGACAGACAGACAGACAGACAGACAGACAGACAGACAGACAGACAGACAGACAGACAGACAGACAGACAGACAGACAGACAGACAGACAGACAGGCAGACAGACATCGACGTCAAACTTATAACACCCCTTTTTTTTGTCGGGGGTTAAAAAAAAGTTCTAAAATAAACATTGTTTTTTTATTTAGGTACCGTATATATTTATGTATCTACTTTCAAACCTTCATGTAGATTTACAGAAAATCAATTTGAAATTATACAAGACCAAAATTAAAAATTTTGACTAACCCCCGGTTTTGTAATCTGTACAACATTCTACTAGTAAAGCCCTTTCATTTGATACCCATATTAAGGGAGTTGTGAAAAAAGAAATGTATTTCCCAATTTTTCGGTAGCGGCCATCTTGGATTTGTAATTTGCCATAGTGCAAAGTATTCTACTAGTCAAGCCCTTTCGTTTGATACCCATATTGAGGTACGTTGTGAAGAAATATTTTGTCCGCCATATTGTGGAGGCGGCCATCTTGAATCGATATTAACCAAACATAGCTAAGAACACCCGCACGGATATTAACTTTCAAATAAAAAAAAAACGCATCGAAATCGGCCCATCCGTTTGAGCTCTACGGTGCCACAGACAGACACACACACACACACACAGACAGACAGACAGACAGACAGACAGACAGACATCGACGTCAAACTTATAACACCCCTTTTTTGGTCGGGGGTTAAAAATATGTTTAGATGTACAGATAACGAGATTCGATACCCTGTGCTCTCTTTCCAGTCCCCCAGTTAAGATGTATATTTTGTCAGAAATCAGTTTTGTATGAAATTACTGTCATAGGCGTTCTGTAAAGGTAGCGGTTCGCCCGGAGACCGCGACACGAGACCGCGACAGGCACTTGACACTATGGAATTGTATGGGTGCCAGTTCGCGCCGAGACCGCGACAGGAGACCGAGACACGTGTCGCGAGACATGTGTCGCGGTCTCGGCGCGAACTGGCGCTCATACTCGTACAATTCCATAGTGTCAAGTGCCTGTCGCGGTCTCAGGTCGCGGTCTCGCGTCGCGGTCTCGCGTCGCGGTCTCGTGTCGCGGTCTCCGGGCGAACCGCTACCTTAAGGCCAGGTAGTTCTGTCAAATTAGCCATTTAACGCTGTCTTGTTCTCGCGACCGTCACCGACCGCGGAATCGGTGCCACAGTGCAGAAATAACATTAAAATATTGGACTATGTAATTTAAACTCATTTTTTGTTCAAGATTTGTTGTTACTAGTGATAACAATTTTGTGAATTGTGAAGTGATAAGAGTTTTTTTATATATAAACGAAGAAATATTAAATTTATCTATACTCGTAGATTTACAAAACTCAACCTTTTCTTTTGGTCACACTATAAGTTGAGAACGGCTTTTCCAATTTCATGCATCTTTTAAAATGTTTCCCAATAATTCACAAGTTCGTCAACTTAGTCATAAACTTGAAATAACTTTTGGAAAGGGGTAACTTTGAGATTTTTTTCTATCAAGTAAAATTCATTAAATCGTGTTATTGACTGCGAATTGCACTAGATTAAATCCTTAACTAATACATATATTTTTTTCAGAGTTTAATACACTATTTTAAAGGTCTTAAAGTTGTTTTAAAATTCAAAATACGGCCTACACGCCCTTAACCCGAATTTTTCAACCCTGATGACCCCCGACTAATCAACTTATAACCTCAACAGTGGCCCAACTGTGAATACGTAGACAAATAGGAATAGCCACGTTGTAGCTTTTTGATACACAATAAAACGGCACAGATAGCGAGTTTTTGAAGCACACATCATCTCAGTAGTCATATCAGACGTTTGCATAAGGAGCCCACTTTAATTTTTAGTATGAAGTGATGTGATACTATGTCAAAGACATTTCTTGATTATGTCCTAATTTATATGTGATATTTTCAAAATTTATTTAGCCCTTCAATTTAAGTAAATGTCTTATTTTGTGAAACTTATCAACTCGTTATATCACAGATATTCCATACATCATATAAGAGTATGAAACACATCTCAAAAGTTCCACAACTTTCTAAGAAATATGTAAATGCTAACTACAACTAGTACCAAAGGAGTACAGAGTTTATTTTGTTTTTGCTTCAGAAGAAAAATAGATTGCATCTGGATAAGGCGCAAGCGAAACTGAGAAGGGTAACGAGAGAGAGAAATAAACTAGCCAACCTATACTTACTCGCTTCAGCTTAATCCACTT
Source organism: Ectropis grisescens (assembly GCA_017562165.1). NCBI lineage: Eukaryota > Metazoa > Arthropoda > Insecta > Lepidoptera > Geometridae > Ectropis > Ectropis grisescens. The sequence continues at coordinate 8,843,661 of CM029771.1, read as the reverse complement.
TACACAGAATCTTATCCGGCCGGACTTATTATTGATATTGAAATGTGAACTGTATACCGTGCCTGGTATTACACAAATTCTAAAGTTTGGAGTTCAATCATTAATGCTAAATATTTTCTTGAAATAAAGGATGTTTGGTTGATCCACCTTTTTTAGCTAATTATTTAATGTTCGATACGAAACAACCGTAAAGAGAATAATGACAATGGACAAGGTTGGTGTATATTTGAGTTAACAATAAAAAAAAATGTTTGATCTATCAAAATACAGTCTGAACTTAACTGAATATAATCTGTTGTTATATTCTGAGGTTCTTAAATAAATAAAATAAATTATGGAACTAGTATGTCACAAAATTCTAACCATTTGCCTGATCAGACAAATTTTAAAATGAATTTAATTATATAATCATTTTACATCAATCAATCTATTATTCACATTTTGATACCAAGAATATCGAGATTCGACTGAGGTTCTGCGTATCGTGAATAAAACTACCCTCATTTGAGTTACACCCTTATTAATATTTTGTTCACCTGTAACTGCCTTTTTGTCAAGGGACACTAAATTCTTGCCTATTTTAAACACTTCATTTCTGCGACGGGATTTTTTAATTTCGGTGGCACAGAAAAGTTATGCAAAATCTTACTACTAAATTCTTGTCTTATCTTGTTGCTGTAAAATATACACCTGAATAGAATTCTGCAAGATGCTTTTATGTTTTAAAAGATATCTATTATTTATTGGCATATTTACATGTATATACATATGTACTCTTGACATTAATGGTCTTTTTCGGTTTTTAATCTAACTTATTGTTTTTTTTTGTTGTGTAATGCATGCAATTGATTATCATATCACTCTTAACATCTCTTCAGTACCTAGTAGATTTTCATCTTATCAATTACATAATTGAGTATCTGATTTTATTTAATAACAAGTATTTGTATTAACCGCACATATTATATACCAGGTTTTGTGGTGTATAATGTCTGTTATAGTGTTATACATACTAATAATAATTATTTAAGTCTAAATAAAGCTTTTTTGCATTTTGCATGGCTACACAATTTAGAGAGTACCAAAGAACACAAATTATTTTGCTTGTCGGTTTAGAAAGACTGTCATAGGCTTTCATTATTAGCATACTGCAATTTAGGTCCTAGACGAGATGCTTATGTTCTAAAATTGAGCCTAATCTCCTGGTTTTATTTAAATATCGCGATATTTATCACTTCATTTAGCTGTACACTCTCGGCAATTTCGGTTAGAGCAGTTTGAGCGTTTAAATGTAAGAACGATTGATAACTCAAACTACGTATAAAGATAGTAATTTAATATTAACCAATGCTGCAAAAGCCCATCGCGGAGAGTGCACAGCGAGCTTAGTTAGTGGATAATAAAGCTATAGTTTCACACCAACTAACTCAGTCCTATCTTCCAGGAATGTTCTAGTCAAGATTCGTCATTAGAGCTGTGTGACATGACGGAGTCGTGTCTGGACGACAGCCGGTTGCAGTCGGCCCTGTCGTGCGACAGCTCGCGGTCGCGCGACCGGTCGCGGCGGAGCGACAGCCGATCGCTCGACGTCTCCGAGACGTCCAGCGTGCATTCGCGATCGCCGTCTGCGTCTATCACCATGGTAACATATCACTTGTATACACTTTTTTATTTACCTAATTTAGGCACTCCACGGACTCCGGGGTCCGTGACTTTTGTCATTTGGGTTCTTTTTTTATTAATACATTTCTGGGATTATGAGAAGAAAAGCAAAATAGGGGGAGTTGGCAATATTTTAAACCCAATTCTAGTGCTAGTCCGATTTCGTCTTTTGAGCCGATTACTACCGGTTGGGATTCCAATTAATAAACTCGACATCGTCATTTGCTGTTTTTACACCGCCTCTTTCCGGCTCAGAGCCTCCACTATGGCCGCATTTCTGTCCCTGATGGCCATTTGCAAATTGAACTCTCTGATGGTCTCCGGTGGTGCTGCCAGTCGTTGTCATCACCGTAGTATGTAAAGGTGCCGTGAGATTGCGACATCTGCATGGGGCACGCTCTCATTTGTAAACAATCGTTCCAGTGAAAACTTGTCACCGACCTTCTAATGTTTGACAGAGTTTTGCATTCATCTGAAATTCTGAAAACGCCTTTTGGACCTGATGTCATTTTGTCTCACCAGATGGGTGGCGTCCGGCGGTGTCGAGCTCTATACGACTGTTCCGCCGACAACGAAGACGAGCTCTCATTTCGCGAGGAGAAGTCATAGTCGTCATCAACGAACGGACCGAGGATGACAACTGGATGGAAGGACAGGTCGAAGGCACCAGCCGGCGCGGCATGTTCCCCGTCTCTTTCGTCCACATGCTACCTGACTAAGAGCGACAGAGACAAACATATGAAACCAACATCATAAGCTCATTCGAGCTTCGTACTGCAGTATTAGAATGGCCATAGAAGCAGCAATTCAAATTGAACCTTATCACTAGGTTGTAAGCCGCATTGGCACGCTGTCTGCTTCAGTAAGAATTTCATTGTAGACTTTTGAGTCAAACCATTTATTCGAGTAACTTGAAAATATTTCTGGAAATTGGAAAAATCTTGTAATGTATCAAAGAAACAAAGGATTACTTTAACATTTGGCCTAAAGCTTTCGGCTTTCCTTTGTATGGTTAAGAGCTTATTTTAATTAGTAATAACATCTCATACATTTCAATCATTCAATGTTAGCTGGTAATGGAATTCGGATACAAGTAATTTTCTGTAAAACCGGATCTTGTGTGCATAACATTGCGTAGTGCTGACTGTATTTATTCTGTGCATATTTATTCATCTATACGCAATAATGATAAAATTAATTTGTCATCTTTGTATATTTTGTGAGTTCTATTGTCTTAGCAAATACAATGCAATATCGTATGGCACGGATGAATGCTCTCGGGCTATTGACCGCCCCACTGAAAAGGCGCTTTGCCTTGTCCTGTACGTCAAGAGATAAGTAAAATCATATTTTTATTCCAACCTATGTTTTTATTTTGTTGTAGCGATCTCAAGAAGTTAGACATTAAAAGAAATCTTTTTAGTATTTCATTCCTATTAGAAAGTATTATTTTGAGGAATGGTGCATCAAGAGACAACAATAATAAAAAAAAACAAATTATTTTTATTTTATTAAAGTTTGGTGACAATTTTATTGTTCCTTGTAGGAATTGTTTTAAATTTTAAATTTAAAGTAAACGTGCCGAAAATATGAAGTTCTTCATACAATACGTGTATTTGTAAAGATCTGTGGATACATAGACGCAAATGAATGAATTATTTTTTCTCTGTCTGCTAAAGACGTCATTGGCGCACAGGACTGTCCGGCGTTTTTTTTTTATATGTGAATAAGGCGGATAATTTTACGCTTGTACTTATAGACGAATCCTAACAATCATTTGGACACAGCAGGCCTCAACTCATATTCATTGTTAACGGTTCATGGTTTTTATACAAGTTTTAATACTCACAAGTTTTAACCATTCCACGTTTTGATGGAACAAATTGCGGTTTCTAATTGTAATGTTTTATCGTACGAAAGTACAGTATGTCGGCTTTCGGATGAACTTGATGAGATGTGCCAAGGGACTGCAGCTGCAAACTGTGTGTGGCTTTACTATCAAGGTATCGATTATAGAGTTACGCGGAACACGTGAACTAATCCGGAGGAGGCGCGTTTTACTTATACTTAATTAAAAACAACTTTTTACTTTACTGTCAACCCTGACAAAAAAAAAAAAACTATTCCATAATATATCTTGTATAGTCCAAAACACATTTTTTAGGATTTGCGATGTCAGGGTTGACCTCTTTCGGATTAACACAAGTGTACTACTTAACTTGAGCCGTCATTCAGAGAGAACATCCAAAGTCGACCGATTTGTGTAAACTGATAACATAGTCCAAAATAAGGCTCGAGACTTGAGCAAAATAAACAAAGCGTCAAACGCGTATCTAATTAAAAAAACGACGACGTTGTCATTGGCAGTTACACTTAGGGTTGCCAAATACACTGTATAATATCCAACACTCTTCTGGCCCAAACCATTGGAAAAATACATCATCATCATCATAATCAGCCCACATTCGTCCACTGCTGGACATAGGCCTTTCCAATAATACGCCACTCGGCCCGATCCTTGTCTTTACGTTTCCAACCAATTGGAATTGGAAAAATACAAAGTATCTAAAATCATTCCACAATATCCCATTATATTGTAGGCGCTGTTGGTAAAGGTAGTATATCTAGTTATAAGTTAGAACGGCCGATGTGTCTAATGCGTAGGAACACAAATATATGCATATTATTTCTGGCACTCCTCTTGAAAATGTTTGTCAACCCTAGTTGTACGCCATGTCTTTATAACTTCTATACCAGGATGCATACATTTATATTTATTACTGATTTACGGTCATATGGTTACATACTTTGGACTTTGTTGTGGTTTTCACTTTCGTACGAAGATTTTTAACCGACTCCAAAAATGAGTAGGTCTATATTTCTATCATGGTGGCTTTAGCGTTTGCTACGAATTTATAACACCAATAATAATAATATAAGCGTTGCCGTAGATAGTCCGTCCGGCGGATTTTTAAATTATTAATGTTTTTTAACATTTGTTTATTAACTGCAAGTTTGCGCTGAAAGGGTACAGTGAGCCAGAAGGGACGTAATTTATAAAGCCATTTTAGGGCTAATGATTCGTGAAATAGAAAAATGTATTTATTGTGATACAAGCAAACAGGCAGTAAGTACTCTTGAACACTAGTGGCACAAGTTGCGGCTTTATTGCTGAGAGTATTCTCTTCAGCAACCAGAATAAAGGAAATTCGCTTACAATATGAGATTTAAAGATTGACCTCTCATTAAGAGTAAAAATAGTAAAAGGAAGCCAATCAATCAACGGCAGTCCTTTCAGGCTTAGTACGTCTTTTCGCGTAACCTTTTGTATTTATGAATTTGAATAGTCTGAATGTGTAGCGTAGAGATTTTTGAGATTGAATTCGATATCAGTGTTTTATAAAAATTGGTGTATTGACATTAACGGTAAAAGTAGTCATTAAATTGGTCTCCAATTCTTCGTATGTACACAAGCTTGAACAATAAATTTAATAATTTTGCGAAAAGCAAATAATACTTACGATATTTTCAAGAGATTTCCTAAGAGATCGATGTTGTAGAACTAACTTGCTGTAGTAGGGTATCGTCATAGACTTACCAGAGGGTCTAAATAGGCCATTTTCTGTCAAAAATGTACCAAATTATTATCTCTATTCTTGTAGACGTAAAGCTGAAATTGCATTGGCCCATTTTTGAAAGAACATAACCACTTCAGACAACTAATATATAATAAACAGCTCATAGTAAAATGATTTGCCAAAAATTGAATGTGATCTGTAGAAGAGTTACTGTTGTAGTTAATTGACGTACATAAAACGGACCACTTGACTGTATGTTTGTTGATCTTCGTAGATATTGAGGTGTCTTAGGTTGTTGGTGCATGCTCACTGTAGATTGTTTCGGCGAGACCATACACCAGAAAATTAAAGCATATATTATTCATATTTATGTAGGTATAGGGTTATCCAAAACGCTTGTTTTATGCCGAAAGAGTCATGTTATTCATTTTTACGTACAACTTTTACTAAGACCAACCCTGAAAACTCGACCAGTTGTTACAAATATTTCTCGTCAAAATATTTGGCACATTGATTTTGTTTTCGCGAAGTCGGAATGTGGACCTTAGTAAAATTTGTGCATATCAAATAATATTTTTTGTTAGTACAAGCTTACTGCTTAATCCTACATACAAGGCTTACAAAGCAACACAAAAAAGGTATAGTAAACCAGGAGAGCTTCGATTTTACCGGTACATACATCTTAACACTTTTCATAAAATATTTGACTGTGTGTTAAAGTTGTTGTCTTTCGGATTACTACATCTTTACTGTGTAACTATGTTTGTTTAAGACTGTGAGATAGGTGAAATTGTTGAGGGTTATTGCTTGTAATTGCGTTAACTTGTTACCTCTGAATCTCACCCACATACGTAGACTTTTTTAAAAGAGAACGTGAAAGCGACCGCGTCATGTTTGGTTATGTGGACGGTAGCATGACGCGTAAGCAAGGTCAGCTTTTGTTGTGAAGGTAAATTTCTTGTTGTAAAGTTGGGAGTTTTGAGTTGCGGTATAGTTTCAGACAACATTTTCATGGGCCCAAAATATCCTAGTGCCAAAAATGAAACAAGATAGGTATCTAAAATTACGAAAACAAGAGGTTAAATTATAATTTGTAATATAACAATAACGTAATAGGTTGTGTGATTACAAATTAATTACTATCGTATTGAATCTATACGTTCTTCGACAATTCGCATACAAAGTATTTTTTAAGTTTAAATTAAACACACTTTTAATCATATTGCTTCAGACACAAACACAATTTCACCTTGTCTCACAGTCACCTTAAAACAGCAAAATGTACACGATAATTGTATATTGTTTATGTAACAGCACCTTGTGCGATTTATGATTAGTTTTGATATCGGACCAAAGATATTTAATTAGGTGATGGTGTCGCTCGAAGCCGTGATTTCGAAAGTTGTTGTTACGTGTTAAATTTTTATCAGTGAGGGCTTTTAGAAAATCAGATAGTTTCAAAAGCCATAAGTGCTGACTATTGTTCAATAATTTTTAAATATTAAAATGCCAGAAGGTCTACCGTTTCACTGAAACGCTTAGTTTGTCGGCCTTTTTTTAATTTCGCGTGAAATTAGACGTTTTTAGTGGGTATCTCAGATGAAATAAAAAACTTGTCAGGCATAGTTTTTAATGTGGCATTTTCAGAATGCAAATAGACATTATAGACTATATTTCGTTTTGTAATTTTGTTCTACTAAAATGAAACATTGGCGCCACCTATGGCGAAATTGAGAACAATTTTTAACAAGCCTATTTGAATCCTAAAAACGTCTCATTGCGTCATATGCGTTTAAATTAATCATTTTGTTAAATATATACAAGATGTACAATATTATGTTAATAATTTGACATATTTTTTCACCCATCTGCCGTTCTGATAATGCCTCATTGAAGAAAAACCGTTATTTTAAAGCAATCGCTGTTTGAGTTATGCGGTATAAGCGCAGATGCGTATCAAACAAAACCTTGCTTTGTTTTTTTATTTGACATATTTTTTATAGCTCCATCTATCGAGCAGTATAGAGCAAACTTATTTTTTTTTACAAAAGCCCTCATTCCACATTTTAATATAGCAATAGATTCGATGTTGATATACATTATAAACAATACTTGTTAAATTAGGCTAAGGATAATATCATTATACTTACTCCAATTAAAATTATGACATTTTATATGCAAGATAATTTGTGACCTAGAGATATAGTGTTTGCGGTACATTCGTAAATTATAAAATCTTAGTAAATCGCGATCTCTATAGTGTTTCAACTTCTATTGTTTATGTGGTAATCGAATATTTATAGCTATGTCATATAAAACTTAGTACCTTTAAAAAATACACATAACTGGGAAAAATGTATAAGCTCAAACAATTTGCCCAAATGATCGCTTCTGTCTTTAATTTTTTAAGACAGATCTCAAAGTTATCCTAATTTCGTTAGTCTTTGCCAAATACACCCTAATAAGTAATTATATTATGTTTTAGTGTAACACAACCAACAATCATTGGTCATGTTAATTCATCACGTTGGGCCGGGGCCCATAACATAACGGGTTATGTGCTCCATTTATTATTTTTAAATTTCAATATATTTTATAATTACAGGGTGTAAGGCGAAAAAGGATTGACTCAGTGATAGCTTTATGAATAACTGTTTTTACGAGATTGATTTGGTAAGCAAGTATTATAAAATAACAGCTATCTATACTATAGTACCTTTATTACTAGATTTGCTTGGTGTGGGGCTAAATAGTGTTGGATTAAAAATATTCACCAATACATTTGAGGATTATGAACATGATATAAATGAATACATGTTATTAAATGTATTCAAAACAGTACATTTTATGGTCACTAATGTCATTCATTGCATGTGACTTTTCTAGCAAGATACAGGCCTTGATTTGTATGTTCTTGCTACATTAGTTATTTGATCATTTCAGTGATTTCACAATTGATCGCACAGTATAAGTTTTTTTAAAGAAAAAAGTAAACATGATGATGACCCTAAGTGGTCACCGCTGCTTTTAACCTAAATGCGTAACCTTCGTTTAACGCTACCCAAGACTTTTTCGCAGGGAAAGTGCTTCATATTATTGATCATTTTGAAGAACATTGTGGTCATCCTTTCTTGAACACCTTACACCCAGTACAGTACATGTGACCAATGGATACTATTTACATAATTGAGCTTTAGAACTATTTAGCAATTACTCACTAACTACATTCCCATTCTTTTAATAATGTTTGTAAAATTATTTTCTGTATATTATGTTCTAACAATAGATAGTCATGTTGTATTCATAGTTGTAAGTGATATTGGTTACTGAATATAATTAATAGTTACCTAAATAGCGCATTGTTGCCATATTTTAGTATTATCAGAACGCATCTACCTAGAAGTTATGCCAGCGGTACCTAATTGAAAATTTCTAGAAATAACTATATATTTTGTTGTATTTCCAATCGCTAACCAGAGGTTAAAAACTTTAATAAAGCACATACTTACACAATACTAAGCCCTAACATGAAATCAATGATATCTGAAGAAATAAACTAAATGTTGTGTGATTGCTGTCGCTGTAAGAATTATATTGCTGCTGTTTTGTAAATATTTTTACCTATAGAAAGTAGTGTTCATAATCCATACATGGGTATGCGATAAACTACCTATAAAAAGATCATAAATTTTTAATGACTAAGTTTTAAACATTGTAATTTAAATCTTCTTGCAGCCCTTAAGATCTCCATGGTGTCCAAAACTTTGTCATTAAAAAATTAGGTATAAGTAACTTGGTTAATTTATACAATAGAACCTATTGTTGTATAGCTAACGCTCTTATAAAAAGCATTATTTATTTATATTGTGAAATGTAATTGTGATGATGTATTTTAATGCCATTTTAGCCTGTCGTAAAGTATTTTGATTTGTACATGAAGTTATATAACCAAATGAAGCTATGAATAGATTGTAAGATGTTTTATTCTTTGTAGATGAAATCCTTACTTTTTTTTAGTGTACCTCTTATGTGGCGAAAATGTATGAAATTATTAATACATCTCTTGGATGTTAATGTTGCATTTTATTTAACTGCTTTTTACCCATTATCCTGAAAATGCAACTTAATCTCCGCATGAATAATACATTGGAAGTATGGTTCATGTATCTTACGACAAAAACAAATCATATCAATATCGAAAGAAGAATTTGTCTTTTAACAGGACAATGATATAGCTGTGAATAGGATCGTGCCGTGCCGTGCATGTGCCGGATCGTTAAAAATGTACCTATATCCGCAGACACGGATCCGAATACGGATATTTGGACACAATTTTAGATTATCCTAGAGTATATGGCGGTAAATATTGCACATCTATCTTTGGCAAGAGAGAGACTTTTTCTCATTATAAAAATTATCTTTTAACGTTCTCTAATGGGTTACAGCCAACATTTCGTTTAAATTTTCGATCGTTTGCGAAGGGTCGATTCTTTTTTCGTAGAAAGAGAGTAGATCAGTAGACGTCCAGTGCTGTTAGTAAAGCTGTCACTGTCAGCAAGTCAGCATGCGACTTCTACGTACATATATGTCAATTTGTCAATATTATGAGGATATGAGATATGAGATTTATGAGCTGAAGCACAGCTGATTTTTGTTTTGCATGGTTTATCAAGAAACAATATTAATTAATTTTCATTAAAACTCATTTTATAGTGTTTTGTTTTCAACTTTGTTATTATAGTCACAGATCAAACTTTGATTTTCAACGTGAGATTTTTTTACTGTGCGTATTTCAGTACAAAACTGAAAGTACAATGTAAATGAAGAAAAATACCAAAAACAAGAATAATAAAAACTTGATATCTGTTTCTGATACTATGTTGGATGATGTTATCTGGTGATTTCTAGTTTGGTTAGGTGTATATGTACGTGTGACAATGTTTATGTCTTTGTGGTTGATATTTATGTAATCAAATTGATAAAAGTTGATAAGACTGTGGTGTTGGTATTAAAAGATCTTTAATAAAGTACAAAAGTCACTTAAGTGAGTACTGTGCCAAAGTTCATACGTAAAAATGGCTTCAAGGAAGAGAGTTTTCGATTTGTTCAGAACTATGAATGTGGCTTCGTAAGTATCTATTTTTCATATTAATTGTGTCCACTATCATAATTTCCCTCACTGCGCATGAGAGTTTGCTTGTTTTTTCATTATATTTCAGTGCACTTCGTTGCTATGTTAATTGAAAACATTTTGGGAAATAATATCTTACAAATTACAAAACATGATTTGTGGAACTCTTAAACACAACTCACCAATAAATTCAACCAATCAAACATTATATGCTCGAGTAATGTTAAACAATTACTTGAGAACCAATTTTCTTGGCTCATCAGCAGTTACATTACTAAGAGAAGTTTGGGTTGTTATGTCACGGCAATTTAGCCATTACTGACACATTCTATGGGGATGTCAACAAAGTTAGCACAGAGCCGTTGCATAGAGGTTTGTGCTATGAATTTCAAACTATATGACTGAGTTCCTTTCTTCTATGGTAGATATCAGTATCATACTGATGACTTTAAAATGCAGTTGGCAGTTGCATATTGTCAGGCAAAGAAGAGGTATGTTGAGTAAGGTGTCGACTTATTGATGGCCAAGGGTATGGAGAATTGGTGTCCCAGTCCAAGAGCCATAAAATTCTTATAGTCTTGATTAATAAAGGACTGTGGCAGATGACACAGTAAGAGAGAGTAGTTTTTTACCCAGCAGTATTTATTATAAGGAAGACTGTGAATGATGATATCTCAAAATATTGTTAAATAGTAGTTTTTAATTTTATCTGTATCAATCTGGTCTTCGTTTCAGTTGCTCTTGTCCAGCTCATGGTTACAGAGGAAATATCCATGTTTCAAATGCCACACCACTAAAAGATTATGCATTCGAGGTAAACTATAAAATTATAATTAATCATTATGGACCCTTACAGAAAGATTTTCTTTATCTATATGCAGCAAACTTTGGACTATTACTCTCAAATTACTCTCTTAATATTATTCCAAGGTTGTTTAAAATTTCAATTTCTTTGCCAAGTAAAAGGAGAACTAAATTTTACAATTATCCAATAAAGATTAAGTCTGGATTTCTTCTAAATATATACAATGCTATTTAAATGCAAGCTTATGTATGAAATACACATAAATAAAAAATGATGCCTTGGAAACGATAACACAATAGTGTTCCTAACAATAAAATGGTTGTATACTTTTACAACTTTCAGGTAAAATGCTCTACAGTACGCTATGGGTTGGGTGTAACTCGAGAAGTTGGGATGGACATGGTCAATATGCAGGCTAAAAATGTATGCGTCATGACAGACCCAAATGTTGTCAAACTTAGCCCTGCCAAAGCTGTTCTTGACTCGCTCACTAAAAATGGTGTTAATTACAAAGTGTATGACAAGTGCAGCGTGGAGCCCACAGATTCAAGGTACAGACATGAAATTAAAAACCCAGCTGATAAAAATTTTTTTGATGTTTTTTATGAAACTTTGCTGAATCAACACTCTACTTATAGTCTTTATTTCAGTAAAAGTGCTACAATTTCCATTAACACTTTTGTTCAAATGAATTACAATGACAATATCTTACCTACTAGCTACCTAGAGTATGCTTGACTGATATGTAAGTCTGATATATATAACTATAAGTCTGATTTGGTCAAAGATATAGTTGAAACCAATTTACTGTCAACTTAATTCCCTGTTTTTGAACTTTTGACATCAATCCTAGTAACGTTATAAAGGTAAATATTTTGATGTTTGTTGCTCAATTACGTCGGATCGTATGGATGGATCTTATTGAAATAGTGAACACAGTTAGATTATAGTCTGGAAGAACACAGGCTACTTTTTACTGCGGAGAAATAACGGAAAAGATAACTACGCGGTTAAAACCACGGGACGTTGGTAGTAAAGCATAAACATCCACACTTTATGTTCACACTACTGGAATTTAGGATTTTGAGTTTGAAAGCCATTAGATATCACGTTGCCCAAGTGCGGCATGGCGGCTGTCATGCTACGGACCGCTTAATCTTGAAACATGTCCTCGAAAGAAGTCTTTCTCGAAGAATGGCGGCTTCCTGATTTCCTTCGTTTACCGTCAAAGACAGAGATAATGCACCTTTAGAAAAGATACTCAGAGGTGCACGAGGATCGTAACTCTCATGTAATCGAATATCCTCACATCGTCTCTTGGGTGGTGATTGACAACGCAATCGGAACGATTCCGGTACAGAATGACAAACCTTGTCTCTGTCATTCTAAGCGGTTAAGACAAAGACCGAGAGGTTTGATTCTGTGTCTAGACAATCCTTATATAGAGAATACGTAAATAGATCCGGGTTTTCCGCACGGTTCCTTTGTACCAATCGTAAGCAAATGATGTACTGCGACAAAAATATGACACTTCCATAAAAACGTCAAGGAATGAGCGATCAGACGCGTGCTTTCGGTGTGAAGCGTATGCACTCTATACGTCAAGCTCTTTGAGACAATCCGATTGTGTTTTGAATCAGGGTATTGATCAGCGTAGCGGTTCTGAACCCAGTCGGATTTAACTCGACACGAAATCAAGCTTCTCCGTCTGTCTTATACGCTTAGAATGACAGAGACTAGTATTGTCATTCCGAATTTGAATCGTTCAGATAGCGTTCAGAATCATTAGGCACTTTACTTTTTTTCACTTTCTCAATTGATTCCAGCTTCAAAGACGCAATAAAATTCGCGAAGGAGCACCAGTTCGACAGTTTCGTGGCGGTTGGCGGCGGTTCCGTGATGGATACATGCAAGGCAGCCAACTTGTACTACAGCGACCCTGACGCTGATTTCTTGGACTACGTGAACGCTCCTGTTGGGAAGGGAAAGCCGGTCACTGTTGACCTTAAACCTATGATTGCTAGTGAGTCATCTTACTCTTACTAATGTCTATTTTATGCCAATATTATACGTAATTGCAAAAGTTTGTATGTATGGATGGATGAACGTATTTATGTTTGTAGCCCTTTCATGCGAAAACTACCAAACAGATCGGGATGAAATTCGACATTGATAAATTATGATGTGGAATATTTTTTTATTACTGGAAATTATAGAAACGCAAACTACGTCTTTTAATCACGCTAATACCGTAGAATAGTACGCTTACACGTAGGAAATAGCACTGCCATAGGATTATTTCAAGCAAATGGAAGTAGAAGTAGAATTAATAGATGGTGTGAGGACTGCTCACACCGTCACACAACTAGCCATCAATACCCATATTTGGAGACCGTACGATGTACAAGTCTCACATGCGTCTTATCAGTGGAACTGTGCTATCATAATACTATTATTCTTTCTAAGATCATATCGCTGTAACCCTGTTTCACACAGGAGGCAGTACGAAACCGACGTGTGTAGTACACAGGTAGTTAGCTAGAGCCGTTTGTATGGTATTCTAACCGAGGGTATTAAGGTGCGTCCTCAAGCAAAACGAGCTTTTTTTGTCCAGTTCTCAGAGCTATCTACTCATTAGCCAAAACAAATATCAACTGGTAAAAAATACATTAAATGTTTAGAATTTCTTGGCTTCAAAATGGTAGTTTATTTTTTTGTTAATGAATTTATTGTTTAAATAATCTTCTCAGAACGAAACTATAAAAAATAGAAATAATTGTAATTATCATGCATCTACTCGAAAAACCGCCATTATTTGTTTTTTGTACTTACACCAACGGATAGGCAATTCCATTACGAACATTTTGGTAGAAATATTATTTTCAAAAGACCAAAATCTGATTTTATAAAGAGTTTATTCTAAAATTTGAGCGCAAAACAGCAACAAATCGTATTGTTTCTTTTTTGCTCTTTCTTGCGGTGTGGGACGAGGTAAGAAATACTCAAGGTCATTTGCTCGGGGTACGGCCTTAATACTAAAAACTAGATTCTCAATTTTATTTCAATCATAGATAGATACATTCTTTATTGCACTAAATAAAACAAACACTTCTTAAGAAAAAAACTTTAAGATTAACTTTAAAAGACACCCTTGTGCGAAAAAGACGTCAGAGTTTTCAACAACGCTGCAAAATTGGTAGGTTTTGGGTTTTTTTATCGGACACATTGTGGAGAGTGTGTGACTGATCTGCATGATTGTTCGTAGTTCGAAAAAGCGACATTGTTTCATGCTTTACGTTCCAAAGACTCTAAGAGATTTAACTCTACATTTGTGATAAAGAACGTCTAGGTTGTGGAATGTGTTGCCTGAGTCGGGTTTTCCGATGGTTACAATCTTGACGTCTTCAAATCGAGAGTGAATTGGTTTTTTCTAGGCAAGTAAACTCCATCGTAGATCACATCGTCGCTTGACATCAGGCGAGGCGGTAGTCAAATGTAAACCTATAATAGTTAAAAAAAAACAATTGGCGACCTTATCATAGTTTCTGTTATAGTTCAAATAATACGTTATCGCGTTCCTAAGTCAGTGTGGTCTGGATTCTGCCAACTGTCGCGCCACGTCACATATTTATATTTTTGTTTTTTATATGTTATCGCATTCGATAACCAGACCAGATAATGGTTGCGAGTTGAAATTCTTGCCTGCCAGAGGTCACATATCGGAGGTTCTACCATCCCACGTAGTTGCTTATGCCATTATTAATTGCGAGCAAAATTATACAAAGCGAATAGCAATTTTCTTGGTTGGACTCTGACTCTGGACAGAAAACATCAAGAATAATAAATAATAATAATAATAAAAAATAGAGAGAAATGTCATATCAAACTTATATGTATTTCCAGTTCCAACGACAAGCGGTACTGGCAGTGAGTCGACCGGCGTCAGTATATTCGATTTCGAGGAGATCCACGCGAAGACCGGCATTTCTCACGACAGACTCCGGCCTATGCTCGCCATCATAGACCCGCTGCACACGCTAACTCTACCTGAAAAGGTATCTGCATTTATTTTACTACTAGCTACCCGTGGGGTTTTCGAGAAAATATTCGTGTATCCACCTGAATGTAAGAATTCCATCAGGATAAAAAGATACTAATAACTCTAGAAAATATACTTTTTTTAAGTATCCCACAAGAACCACCAACTTTAATGGAGTTCCCGTAGGATTCAAATTCTTTCAGCCGTTCCAGAAATACGTTGGAACCCGGGCTCGAAATCATTCCTGCTCGACTATTGATTTATCTAGTTGGGTTATATCCTCATAGTTAGTAATTATTCAAAATATTGTAAATATGGTTTATTAGGTTACGATGGGGCTGGCATAGTCTTGTAGTATAAAATCCCTATAAAACTAATGAAAAAAAAAAAACCACAATGGTTTGCAGTTAAAAATATTAGTGTGGAGTAAAATTAGCTAATATTACATACACTATGGGCAGGGAAGTGCACCTGCTGGTGTTAAATAGCGGGCTACCATTTATCTCTACATTATTTGTAAACCTATAAGCTTTTACCGGCTTTGGTAGGTGCCTATATCGGACTTCGAGGGAGTCGGCAAGACTTTCACATCTTCTCTTCATCTTCAATCTTTCACAATAGACTCATATACCCAACATCAATAACCCCGTGATCGTTCGTTCCTGAAATGGTATATATACCACAATGTTTGTGTTCATGATGTTTGAAATCGCAGATTACAGAATAAAATAAACCTTTTGTTCTGGATTCTGAGTTTAAAATTTCGACTTTATTGCTTGACGTTAAAATTACAGGCTTAAATTGTAGTAGATATTTGCCAGGCGGACTCTGCAAATACCTTTACCACTAGAAAATCGTATCCACGTCATCGTAGCCTATACGAATTAAATAAAGAAAACTAAATAAGTACAGTGAATTGACAGTAAGTGGAATATCACGACGTGAATGTTTTTATCTCCGTCATCGTTTCCCACCGGCTGATTTTGTTTACATTCGTACAAATTTGGAATAAACCAATTGTACCTGACTACTTATTTGTTTCTCTAACCCACGCGGAATGTTTTGTGGTAATTTACGGAAAGACCAAGCTTAGGTCATTTAAACGTTATCGTACACATTGTTTACCTACTATGGTTTTTCATGCGGTTTTGTAGGTAATTAACTAAAATAGCAGCGTTATTCTGCTGTAGATACACCTACCTAAGAAGGTTTGTATTATTAATAGTATTTTAGCGCGAATTTGGCCGCGTGGAATTTAGAAAACCATTTCTTAAGAAACGGTACATCTTTTTGGTTTAAGGGTATGCACATAGCCTTAAACTAAATTATAATAAGTAGTTATTATAATTCTAAGTATAATAATTTATCTGATCTCCAAATTTCGTATGATCCTTTCAGTTGTGTTGATGTGATTGAGCAATAAACATCTAAACGTTTACATCCCATTAATAAATGAGAAAATGTAAAAGTTTTTAGCTTTATCATGTTGGAACGGATCGGATACCGCCTAAATAAAAATATCTTAGTTTTGATATTGCTCTCTCTTTTCTTTTCGCTTGAAATGATAGAGACAGCTATAGCTGCGGGTTGAGAAGCACATGGTCAGATCATGCGCTACCTGGCTACCTAGCGGCTGGGCGGTCAACCTGTTCGTTTGGTTATTCTAAAACATTACTTGAAAATAATGTTCCAGGTGTCAAATTACTCTGGGTTCGACATATTTTGTCACGCATTGGAGAGCTTCACGGCCATCCCGTACACTGAGCGTGGCCCAGCGCCGGCCAACCCCAAACTGCGGCCCAACTACAATGGGAGCAATCCATCTCTGATGTTTGGGCCAGATTCTGCCTACAGGTACGTTAATCTATTAGAGTAAAACCGCGTTCTTTAATTATTTTTTCTTGCCTTTTCTCCATGGACTCCGGGTTTCATGCCTTCTTTTATGTTATGCTTAATTTACATTTTGTGCATTTTACATGCAGGCAGAACCAAATATGTCTAAACTAAGTATTAACGACTTTATCTACTTTCTGTAAAGCTTCCCGCCGGCTCAGAGCCTAACAATTCAACTCTTTTAATTTTTCCCTGACATGCCAGAAGAAGTAAGTACCTATAACTCAAAAACAAAAATTAGTGACATGGAATTTTAACCAAGATTAAATAAATTTCATCGATTATTCCAGACGTTGAACAGATACTTCAAGCGTTCAGTGTACCACGCGGACGATATCGAGGCTCGCTCGAGCATGCACCTAGCGGCAACCATGGCCGGGGTGGGCATCGGGAACGCGGGCGTGCATCTCTGCCACGGGATGGCTTACCCTATAGCTGGGAACAAGAAGGCTAAGAGTTTTGCTCCTAAAGACTACAGGTACATCATTATACACAGATTACATCCACACGTTTATCGCCATTGAACGACGATCAAAAAAGCTAAGGATTTTGGTTCTAAGGATTACAGATATCTCCGTTCAACTATGTGATTGTCAAGAACAGTAAAATAAGCTAAGGTATAGAGCTCGCGTAGGCTATGGCCATCGCGTTTACTTGCCGCGGCATGCCATCTACCTTTATACAAAACGGAAGTGGATCAAGAATGTTTGAAATAATCTATTTGTCTGTGGCAGCGTAGCTCTGAAAAGGATGGACCGATTTCGATGCGGATTTTTTACATTTCACGTCCAGTTTCCTTACAGTGGTTTTTAGCTTAATATCGCCGATGTTTGGTTAAATATCAGTTCAAGATGGCCGCCGCAACAAATTTGCGGATAATATATGTTCAAAGTTATCCTTATTATGGGTTTAAATGAAAGGAATCGACGAGTAGAATACTGTTCACTATGACAAATTTTATGTCCAAGATGGCCGCCACCACAAAATGGAGATTTAGGGTTGTAAATAAACATGTATTTTTTTCACAACTCCCTCGATATTGGTGTCGATTGAAATAAATAGTTCGACCAATAGAATACTATAACATAATGACAAATTTCCAATCCGAAATGTTCGGGGTTAAATATTTTTTTATTTTGTCTTTATAACCCTTATAGTTGTTCTGACATGCGATATACCCAAACTCAAAAGCAAATATACTTACATTAAATTCTGTACGAATTGTCACATGAAAAATAATTAAAATGTCGTTCCTAGCTCCCGTATGATTCCGCACGGTCTCTCAGTGGTGGTCACAGCACCCGCTGTGTTCCGCTACACCGCAGCCAGCGATCCTGAGAAGCATCTAGAAGCGGCTTCCTTGCTCGGCGCAGACGTAACGAACGCGAAACGCGAAGACGCGGGCAACATACTATCTGACGTAATCCTTAAATATATGGACTATATGAAGATAGAAAACGGACTCAGTGCCTTGGGGTATACGAAGGATAACATCCCGGAGTTGGTGAAAGGTGCTTTACCACAGGTATGTTTTTTTTTAATAATAAGTGACGAGACGAGCAGGACTTGTGCCTGATGGTAAGCAACATGCCTGCCACATAACAGCACAGTGACACGCAGCTATTGGAGCATGAAGAGTCCAAATCATAACCTAGCACTGCACTGTGCTCGTCACCCAGAGAATCTAATCTAAGATGTTATATCTCTAAGCCCTGTAATATCTCTGGAAACATTGCCATTCAAACTTGGCGGTAGAATAACTGGCAAAGGTGTGTTACTTCCCCAGGCGGACTCTGCCAAGAGTCCTACCACTACAAAACCATTTAACGAAACCATGTGAAACCTTTTAATTTTCTTTCAATTATTATAGCCACTTGATCGCCGTCTCTCCAGATGTTAAGCGACGATTTGATCAATGATGGAGCATGTTTCACTGGGAAACCCCAATTCATACTCAATTTGAAAACACCAAGGTTGTTATCATAGGGAAAATCCCACACAAGCAGTGCATTCCACAGCTTAGACGTACTAAATAAATTATTATTTATTAACAGCAACCCGGTGTTTCACCTGCGTTGGTCGTTATTCCTGATCCCGTTATTTAGCTGGGATAAAAATAGCATCATCATCATCATCAACGGCCCACTAAATTTTCCCACTGCTGGGACTCGGGACCTTCTTTCGCAAGGAGAGAGTTCAGGCTATAATCCACCACGCTGGCCCAGTGCAGGTTGATGGATGACACATGACTAAAGATTCTAGGTAGATGTCGGTTTCCTCAAGATGTTTTCCTTCACCTTTTTAAGTTAGCGGCATTACGCACATGACTTCGAAAAGCATAAGTATAAAATAGCATAAGTACCTATGTGTTATTCCAGACTATAATCTGAGTTCCAAATTTAAATAAGAACTGTTCAGAGGTTCCGACGTGATCGAGCAACAAACATCCAAACTTTCGCATTTATAATATTAAGAGGATAGTAGAGCAGGACATGCAATGCTTTGTTTTATTATTGTTGTTTTCATAGTATCTACAAAGTAGTACCTGATGGTCACCATGACGCCTGCACATTGGCACGCAGGTAGGTATAGTTTTGACAACTTATTTTGATTTATTTCTTTGACTTGAATTTCCTTTGGAAACATTGCCCTTCAAAGTGGACCACATTAATTTTTGTCCATTACCTCTCAGTAGAAGAATAACTAGTATAGTTGCGGCTCTTCCCCTGGGCACAGATAAGAAAGTAGTTACTTCGCCTTGCCCTTCTACCGATAACTAAATCGGCTTAGGGGTTGCTATTGCTGTCTCTATCTATTCAATCGAAATGAAAAAAGAGGGCGACATCAAAACTTTTTTTTAATTTTTTTATAATTTTATCGTGCTATCAGTCCTTCAATAACCTTCAAAGACATCAAAACTAAGACAGTTTTCATTAGGCGGTAGACCCCTGGGCAGCAAAGACTTGTAAGTAGGTACATACTAAAAGTGCAATACAGACTACAGCAGCTGTAATATAGGTACACAATTTTTCTAATCTTATTTGCAATGCGTCGCATGATACGGCTATTTAGATAAATTGATAAGGTTGTGTTTCTCGAACGATCTTTCGGGTTATCTCATATCTTGAGTTAGCAACGTTCACTGTAAATAACATTTGTGATAGCTCAGAGGTTGATACACTCGACTTGCAGTCGTGGAGCCGTAAATTCGATTTTCGCGTGTATTATTGCGATTATTGTCTTACAAGTTTGTTTTGAAAATATTACTGAAGTGAAAACTACTTTTAGCGCACCCATAGACGTATAAAAAGTCGGACGTAGGCTCGCTAAAACAAAAACTGTGTCACTAGAGTCGGCAACATTTGCACGTGTGCGTTGTCAGGTTGTCAATGATAGGCTGACACGCACACATATACACAAGTAGCGCGTGTAATTGTACCCACTGATGTGTCCGTGTCTGTATGTGACAGCGTACACGTGCATGTTATGTGGCCGACTCGATGGACACAGTTTTTGATTTAACGAGACTACGTCCGACTTTTTATAAGTCCATGGTCGCAGCACATATAGATTTTCCGTATGCTGTGAATTGAGCTCAATCGTCACTTTCGTAAATGAAAGAAATGTTCGGGTAAATCTAGAATTTCTAGAATATGTAGATGGTCATGGCCACGCCCTCCGGTTTCACCCGCGTAGTTTCCAAAGTGAGCTATCAAATTCTGAGTTATTCGTTTTATTTTTATCGAGTTGACTTCTATCGGCAGGCCTTATGACTGCCAATTTTGTTTTAATGGTGATTGAAAATGTCTTGATGAAACCGCCATGTTCGCAGTAGTGTCATGTATAAATCTTTCATCCGTAGAACGTTTGCGGGGTCCAAAATTCAACCTAAAACATACAAATCGCAATCAAAATAGTTTGGATATACTGACAGCCGATGTATTATTTAATTCTTCCTGCAATACATGCAACAAGTAAATTAAGCTCGATATAAATAAAATAAATATAATTTAAAAACTCTAAAAACCCGACTGCATTAAAAGTGAACCAAATTACGTAACTTACTATTAAATAAAAACTGAAAAGAATAAAACAAGCACTTAGATTTCTGGTGGTCTAGAATTATATAATATGTTATTCAGTTAATACTATTGCAAAAATATAATATATTCTAGTAAAGGAACATAACAACTGAACAGTCGGGATCCATTGAACAATTAGATTGGCTGTAGAATAATTAGGGATCCCGACTGTTCAGTTGATAAGTTCCTTTACTAGAATTCAACGATTTTGATATAGTTTGATGACTTAAATTTTTTTAATTTCGACAATATGGCGTCCGGTAGCCGCCATATTGAATTTACATTAATGTCATGTGTTTGTTTGTTTGTTTGAACGCTAGGATCTCGGGAAGTGCTGATCCGAATTGAAAGATTCTTTTTCTAATGGATAGTCCATTTATGGAGGAAGGCTGTAGGCTATAGAAAAAAACGCTACTATTAACGGAAGCGGTGCATGAATCAAGAATGTAACAAAATCGGGAAAAAATATTCCTATTTGAGAGTTTTCGTACGTTTCGTGCTTTGACATGACACTTGACAGGGTGTGTCAAGATTGCGTCATTGAATATCACAGATTACATACCTCTTGAATATAAAACCTTTGCTAATCTCTGAGTTGGTACGACCAATTTCCGACAGGTGGCGTAGCAGGTAGCTGAAGAGGTGTATTGTTTGAAAGCGATATTCTCAGGAATAACTGAACCGCTTTCTAAAATTTTTTCATCGTTGGATATGTGCGGGATCTCGATGAGTGCTATATATTTTCCACGGGGGAAGCCGGGGCGGACATCTAGTAATAAATAAAATGAAAACATTTGAACATCGATCAAAATTTCGAAACTGAACATAACCTCGATGAAAACAGCTTTATTGAAAAATGTATTGTTTGTGGCGTTCATTTGAATAAACATCTCGAGTAGTTTTTGGTCGCATGCATTGCGGAACTACAGCAGCTATTCGCACCTTTGGGATGGATCGGCTAAGTATGAGCTGAAGGGTTTGAAATTGATCGAGAGACGTGCCAAAAAGCTCATAGGCAACGACACTCTTGTGCCGGTTTTTGACGTGACAACGTCTTATAAATTGGTTTGCCGGGTGACACTTCTAGAAACTGCGTTACGCTCCGCTCACGTTATGCGCTCACAACGAGAGCGAGTGAGAGGCACGCGTCCCTTCCACTCGGGCATGGTTAGCCCGCCTAAGAGCGAGAGAGACAGACATAAAAAGTGAAAGGCACGCGTCCCTTCCGTAAAATTATTTTACCACTCAAAGTCGTTGTCACGTAAAGCTTTCGCCCGTATACCGACTTTACAGGCAACCAATTTTTTCGGATGCATTTCGCAGTGTGCACTGATCTACGTTATCTAATACCACCTTGCCCTTTTTTCTATTGAACTGTACGTAACTCGAAAAGCGACATAAGTATATTCATGATTGGCGATCTAAATACTCTAACGAGGTGGTTTGACTCCGCGTGTGATTTGATGTTGTTTGGTGGTTTGACTTTGAATGCGTTGTTTGAGTGGGGTTTTCCCGATTGTAACAATCTTGGCGTCTTAAAGTCAAGAGAGAATTGATTTTGATTTGAAGCACACTCCATCGTTTACCACATCGTCGCTTGACATTGGTCAAGTGCTAATCTATCATAGTTAAAACGGGCCAAATAACCCTCGCTATCATTTAACAAAAATCATAAATATGTCAATTATTAAAAGTATAACATTACTCCATTGCTGAAACACCCACTAATATTATTTGTTTTTCTTTGTTCCAGAAACGTCTTCTCAACATGGCACCACTTCCTCACACGGAAGAAGACATTACGAAGCTGTTGGAAGAATCGCTGACTGTGTATTAAAGAGAGTACTAATCGGTCATCTATATGAACTAGACTAGAAACACCCTGATGTTTTACCTGTGTACCTTCCGGTCCCATAATTACCCCTTCGCAAAATTGCCAGCTTTATAGGTTTTATCGGATACACTTCGGAGAGTTTGAAACTGATCTGCATGATTTAATACCACCTTGCTTTTTTTTTCTATCGAACTGCTCGTAGCTCGAAAAAGCGACATCGTTTCGTGGTTGACGTTCCAAAAACACGAACAAAGAGGTTTGACTCTACTTTTGTGATACGAACGTCTAGGCTGTTGAATGAGTTACCTGAGTGGATTTTCTCCGATGGTTATAATCTTGGTGTCTTCATGTCGAGAGTGTGAATCGATTTCTTTTAGATAAGCACGCTTCATCGTAGACCGCATCGTCGCTCAACATCAGGCGAGGTGGCGGTCAAGTGTGAACCTTGGTTTGGGGGCCGAGTCACCTCCGTCCGTGGGGAAGCACCTGTTTATTGAAACCCCGCACGTGGTCCCTGGGTGGTGCTATTCAGGTGACAAATTACCGTTGGTAGGCTTCGGCCGTGGTTGGTGACCACCCACTAGACTAAGTCACGGCGCCAAGCGGCCTAGCCGTGTTCCGACGTGTTGTCTAGTGACACCATTAGGGGGAAAACGGGTCAGAACAGTTGCTGCACAACTGCACGACCGGTCTGTTACACACCAATACTGTACATCGGGAAGCTAGTCATGGAGGGTAGCGGGATCCGAGGCACGGTTGCCGCGACCGACCGCAGATAGTTGGGGGCCCAAGTAGTGAGCTAGCCACTCATGAAAGGCTGCCCCGCCATCTAGCGAAAAATCCCGGGATGCGCTATCCTGCCGGTTGGCGACCGGATGACAAGGCCAGATAGACATCCCCGGGGGGGCTCGGGCGTCCCCGCAGTCTCCAGGCTAGCTCCCCACTGGTGTATTCGTGTTGTGTGTTGTGACCAATGGTCAGTAGTCTGCGGCCTCGCTCTACTGCCGTTTTTCCCACCGATCCTCTCCGAAAAACAAACATGCAAAAAGGAATTAATAGAAACAAGGTTAAAGAGCGGCTGCACGCCTTGTCGGTGAAAGTGCACCTCACAAATGTTCGAGGTCTGCACTCCAATCTCT
Source organism: Ectropis grisescens (assembly GCA_017562165.1). NCBI lineage: Eukaryota > Metazoa > Arthropoda > Insecta > Lepidoptera > Geometridae > Ectropis > Ectropis grisescens. The sequence goes on along the minus strand of CM029771.1, from coordinate 8,819,498 downwards.
CAGCAGTCCACCATCACCTCGAGACTGAGCAGCCGACACTCTTGTTTCTTACGGAGACGCAGATAGGTTGTCCGTCGGATGTGGCGTACCTTACGTATCCAGGTTATACCCTGGAGCACAAATTCCGGCCTCGTGCCGGAGTGTGCCTGTACGCCCGTGACGACATCTGCTGTCGGCGTCTCCGTAACCTTGAAGACACTAGATTTTCAGTTATTTGGGTACTAATGGACACAGGCATAGACAAAATTATCTATGCTTGTGTATATCGATCGCACAGCGGAGACCAGGAGACGACTAGGCTCACGGATTATTTAAGTGAGGCGGCGGACGCGGCTCAACAAAAGTACCCTTCGGCTCAATTAGTGTTACTGGGGGGATTTCAACGGCCATCATAAGGAATGGCTGTACCCATACCGGGACACTGACCACGCTGGGCAGGAAACGAGAAAGCTAGCTTTATCGTTAGACCTAACCCAGCTGGTCCAAGAGGCCACAAGAGTACCCGATGTTGAGTCGCATACACCTTACTGCTTAGACCTTCTGCTGACAACAGATCCAGACCGTTACTCCGTGGTGGTATCTGCGCCGTTAGGCAGCTCCGACCACTGTCTGGTGAAATCTGTATCTGTCTACCATCCGCCTGATCCCAGCCCTAGAGGCAACCGGCGATTGTGGCGATACAAGTGAGCTGATTGGGACGAGATGCGCTCTTTTTTTGCGTCTTACCCATGGCAGTCATTGTGCTTCACTTCTGGTGATCCCTCAGTCTGCGCGGATGCTGTGACTAATGTAATACGAACGGCTATGGAATATTTCATTCCATACTCCGACGTCCCATTAGCCAGCAAAGCTCGCCCTTGGTTTGGTACTCAATGTAAAAGTGCTGAAGCATTAAAACATGAGACCTACCTAGCCTGGGTTGATGCTCGACAGCGTAAGGCAAGGGATATACACCAGAAGAAGAAAGCTTTCAACAAGGCTGCTAAGGCATGCAAAAAGGTTATTCAGAGGGCTCGTTTTGACCACATTAGTCGAATAGGGAACAAACTAGCTTCGTACCCTGCGGGCAGCAAAGCATTTTGGTCCCTAGCTAAATCGGTCGAATCGAACTTCTGCCGCCCCTCACTACCTCCAATGCTGAAACCTGATGGGACGCTGGCTCACACCGCAATGGAGAAAGCAACCCTGTTTGCATCTCAATTTGCGGAATCTTCGCGTCTAGATGCTGGTAGCGCGACACCTCCTACTTCACCTGGCTGTCCGACTTTTATGTCAGAGATACACATACGCCAAATGGAGGTTCGCAAAGCGCTACGTAATCTGGACGTGAATAAAGCTAGTGGTCCAGATGGTATTCCTGCCCTAGTATTGAAGGCTTGTGCGCCTGAGTTGTCTTAAACCACAGGCTCCTGACGTACTTAGAATCAAATGACCTCCTCAGTGACCGGCAATACGGATTTCGCCGAAACCGGTCCACCGGAGATATTCTAGCGTACGTCGCACACATCTGGAGTGAAGCTATTGAGAAACACGGGGAAGCACTTGCAGTCTCCCTGGATATCTCGAAGGCTTTCGACAGGGTTTGGCACGATGGCCTTATAAGCAAGCTTTCAAGTTATGGTTTGTCTCCTGGGTTTATTGCGTGGATATCGGATTTCTTGAGGGATCGATCCATACGAGTCGTCATTGATGGCTGCTCGTCGGATCAAATGGCTATCAATGCCGGAGTCCCTCAAGGGTCGGTACTCTCTGCGACGCTCTTCCTGCTACATATCAACGATCTGTTGAAGCCCGGCATCTTTGGGTACGCAGATGATAGCACCGTTGTAGAGAGTTACACATCTAGCGCGAGAGCCAGTGGGCAGCAAACCCAGGTACTGAGAGAGAGTTTGATTGAGCGTTTGAATTTGACCCTTGAGGCGGTGTCTGAATGGGGCAATGCCAATCTGGTCAAGTTCAATGAGGGTAAGACGCAGGCGTGTCTGTTTTCCGCAAAAAGGAGTCCATTCCAACTGACTCCTACTTTTCGAGGTGTGTCCGTACCAGTTTCTGACCGTCTTGAGCTTTTGGGCGTTACTTTAACATCTACGCTCAACTTTGGCTCATATATCGAGTCCAAGGCCAAATTAGCTGCCAAAAAGCTGGGTGTCCTCTCAAAGGTGCGAAGGTATTTTAAGCCTGAACAGTTGCTCACTTTATATCAAGCACAGATTCGCTCCTGTATGGAGTACTGTTCGCACCTCTGGGATGGATCAGCTAAGTATCAGCTGGAGGCACTGGAATCGATCGAGAGACGTGCCAAAAGGCTCATAGGCAATGATACTCTTGTGCGAAAAAGACTTCAAAGTCTTGAACATCGCCGAAAAATTGCTAGCCTATCGGTTTTTTATCGGATACACTTCGGAGAGTGTGCGACTGGTTTGCATGATTTGATACCACCTTGCCCTTTTTTTATCGGAATGCTCGTAGCTCGAAAAAGCGACATCGTTTCATGGTTGATGTTCCAAAGACACGAACGAAGAGATTTGACTCTAATTTTGTGATAAGAACGTCTAGGCTGTGGAATACGTTGCCTGAGTGGGTTTTCCCCGATGATTACAATCTTTGTGTCTTCAAATCGAGAGTGAATCGGTTTTTTCTAGGTAAACACGCTCCATCGTAGACCGCATTGTCGTTTAACATCAGGCGAGATGGCGGTCAAGTGTAAACCTATCAAAGTTAAAAAAAAAAAAAAAAAAAAAAAATTCAAGTTAAATAAAAGGTGACATATATTATTCCTACGACTGCTTTTTTTAATTTGCAGCTAAAGAAGCAGACTATCAACTCACATTACGGATCGTTGTAAGTTGTAAATGCGTAATTGGTTCAGTAGTAATATTATAGGTAGGTACATAATATATTTTTCCTTATGTGATATATCTACATGCATTATGTATTTGATATCCTTATTTGTAGATAGGACCAAAAACAGGGTTAGGTATAGGTAGTGATTGCTCAAAAATAAATATTTTGTTATAGTTATATTAATTGTTATCGTTATTAATGTTAAGGAAAATATAGCATAGAAAATTTATAAATTTTAACTTTTGTTACAATTTACCTTTTATTACAATAAAAATAAGTAAATATTCCTTTTATGATTCGAAATTTAACATTTAGTATGTTTCAAATAGGATTATTTATTAAGGATTTTGTATGTTGTTGACATCACATTTCGAAGACGGAAATTATTAAAGTGACAGACACACATTCACACAAATACACACAGGATAAATATTTACAAGTAAATTACAAATTTATTATCCCGTAACGGAAGGCACTTGTGTGACTTAGTTATAAAACTAAAGCATACTTTTCCAGTGGTAGGACTTTTTGCAGAAGAAGTCCGGAGAAGTACCACGTCTTTGCTAGTTATTCTACCGCCAAGTAGTATGGGTTTCGGTTTGAATTACAAAGTTTCCAGAGAAATTACAGGACTTAGAGATAAAACATCCTGTATCTAGGGAATGATTTGGACTCTTTAATGTTCCAATAGCTGTGTGTCACTGTGATGTTAGGAACAGGTATGCTGTTTACCATCAAACACAGGAGCTGCTTGTCTCGTGAGTCTATACTATTTAAAAAAAAATAGAACATTTTATCAAAATAAATGTTCCACGCGCCATAAAATTGCCAAATTATTGAGTTTTTTATTATAAGACTAGACCGATTTATCGTACAACACCACCACCACTATATATAAGTAAATATATAGAATGTGGCGGTAGTCAAAAAAATAAAATAATATTTTAATGTCGTGTTTCAAATTATACTTTTATTGTTCTGATTATAATTATGATTATATCAGAATTGACCTAATGGAGGCCTCGATACCAGGAGTCACAGTTGCGGAATACTGGCAAGCAAAAATTTAAAAGACGCACACAAAAAAAAGACAACATCATCGACACGAAGAAGAAGAAGAAGATTGTTCTGATACATTTAAAATACTGGTTTTAATTTTATTGTTAGTTATGATTCTTGCCATAATACTTTTTATTTTCTCTAGATTAAGGTTTATTATTTTTTAATAAATAAATGAAAGAAATATTTTATTATCTAATCTAAGGAAATAAACAAGGTTTTGTTATTTGGTTGTTTCATTTTGGGCTTAGTTGTTCGTTACTCGCTTAAGTACATAAATTGAGGTAATTATATTATTGGTAAAACATTTGATACAACTATCTATACATAATTTCTTTTAAGTTATGAATACTTACTCTTAAGTTTTTGTGCGTATTTTTTAACGGTACTTTTTACGGATAGTTTGTCTTAGGTAGTCTCAACTGCTTGCCTGATCACTGAAATTTGGGCCAGCCCTTAAGGCGCAGGGCACTACTAAACTATTCTTAATAACTAACAATACTTACGTAGAACATACTTGAAAATATTCTATACACTTACAATAGGTACTCACTGTACTCAACGAGTACTCGTTGTACTCGAACATCTCGTACGACGAATAGCGAAGAAAACATCTCAGACTATACGACCTATGGCTGCCGTCGTTGGGGAAATATCAACCTGGAGGAGCGTCGCGTCGCATTTTCTATTATTACGTTTTTCTAACTGATCTATGGTTGCTGGCGGTGTTATGTCTTTCTAACTAACCTAGATAGCAGCTGGCGGTGAGTGCTTTTACCTAACGGACTTTTGGGTTAGCGTGGAAGCGCAGGACCCACCTAAACCTAAAATACTTACGCTAACTAGCATACAACTGATACCTGAAAAAGAATTCGAGCTGAGCCCTAGCTATGATTGAACTTTCTAACTCATATATACATACTGAGTACAAGCACTCTGTGTTAGTATTAGTGACGCGTGACGCGTCTCGGCTCGGGCTGCCCTCGGGAGAGCAAGTTCGGTGCTTCGTGCTTAACTGAGAGAGGGCGCAAATCTATTCTGTGGCGCAACACCCACCGAGACGAGTAAGTATCGGCATCGACGCGTCGCGCCGCAAGCGCAGGCGCCCTTTTATACCCTGGGAGTTCGCCCTACCCTAACGCTGGTAGTGGTAGAGCACCATGTGGATGCCAGGTTGACCATATAGGTATTAAGTATTAGCAGTGCCCCACGGTTTTACCCGCGTAGTTCCCGTCCCCGTTGTTATCCCGGGACAAAAAATAGCACAATTATGTGCTATCTCAAGGTTTATTCTGTGTTCCAAACTTCAACCCCATTCGTTCAGCCGTTGCGACGTGATTGAGCAACAGACATCCAAACACTCGTATTAATAATATCAGTCATAACGTACTTATTCTTACATCGGTTCATTCGGACCATTGGTTTTTTTCTTTACTTTACAGTTTACAAACGGATGATGTGGTCAGACAAAACCGTCTAGCTGGTGTTAAAAAAAGCGGGCGGGCGCGCCGAATGTATGTAACTGAAATTTAAGACGGGATTGTCAGACCGCATCACACGTGAGCAATTGGCAAATAGGTAAACCTTAGATAAAGTATCTCTTTGGTAAATACTCGAACAATTAAACAACAATTTTTTAGTGTTTAATTTTTAATAATTTTAAGTACATAAAATAAACCTATCAACTAATTTGTATAATATATAATATGTATAATCTTAAATTAATTTGTTGTAATTTGACTTGTTACTTTAATTATTAAAAGCGCTAGAAGTGAAATATTGGTCTTGACGTTGTTCGTGAGTTATTGAAGGCACTGTACCGTCGGATATGCATTATGACTAGCGCTTAAAACTATCACTTACTGAAGAGTTAACGCAGTGTTAGTGTGTGCGTGGTTGTACTCACACATGTTCGGGTACGATGTTAGTATGGTGGAAGGGACTGCTTTCGTACATGTTGGAGGCGTTCACAGTTACGCTTTGAAGAGGCTGGTAGCGGTTCAGTTTGGGCGTTGCCGGGCCCAGCTCTTCAGATAACTGCTGGTATACCAATCCGCAGTCTTTCTTTGTGCGGTTCGCGTTACTCATGGCGGCAATAATGGCACTGTTATATCTCATCTGCTGGGTTCTCTTGCGGCACATCATGGAGACTACTTTAGCGATAATGAGGAGAAGGAGAAGAGCTCCCAGCACGGCGATAGTGATCGACCACATGTACTCGTATCTTCCACGACGCTGCGCCTCTGCGTTCACTTCTTGGATGACGCTTATCTCTTCGCTGTCTGACAGTTTAGTGTTGAAGAGCTCGACATCGAGAATGACCTCGGGTTTCTCTGTGTGTGATTCGGATTCGGAGACGCGCACGAGCACCGGCGTTGCGGTGGAAGGTTTTTTCGATAAGTTTCACTTTGAGATTGACATCGTCATCTTCGTCATCATCATCGTCGGTGTCCTCGCTGGCGTCGTCTTCGTCTTCTTCGTCGTCGTCGTCTTCATCTTCGTCGTCAGCCTCGTCGGCATCATCATCATCATCATCCTTAGCGTCGTCGACAATATATTTGTTGGCTTTGGTAGCTGCGTCATCTGCAATTTTACCGTCGTCCAGAGTGTCCTTCAAATCGAAATTACCATCGCTATCTTTGTCGATTCTCTCCCAGATCTCTTCATCGGACACTGCCTCGGGCAGGGGTTCAACGGGGGTGTGGTAGCGCACCGCCGCAAGTTTTGCGAGTGAGGAACTCCCAACTGTAAGTTTCATCTTCGTCCTTAGCGTCTTTAGCAAGATTGGCGATGCTATCGGGCACTGCATTGGGAGACACCTTTCGCTTGCTCAACCATGACATGAGGTCCTCGAAATCGCGGCTGCATGCAAGAGGATTGTTGCCGATATCTAAAGTTCGAAGCTTCTCGAAGTTGCTCATCTCCGATTGTTTCAACTCATTGATGCGATTATGAGATACATTCAAGTAGGTCAGATTCTTAAGGATTGTTGTTGTTCGATTCTTGTCTGTTTTCCACAGTGTTGTCAGTTCTCCGTGGCTCATGTCTAACCAGGTCATAAGGGGTGTGTGAACAAATACTTCTGCCGTGATCACGGTCAGCGGGTTGCCTTGCAGATGCAATTTTCCGAGTTCCTTGTTTTTTCTCAAAAACTTTAGGTTCTAGTGTCGTCAACATGTTGTTAGCCAAGTTAATTTCGTTTAACTTAGGACAGATAGAGAAGACCTTGCTGCTGAAAGTTTTGATTTTGTTATCTGACAAGTTGATCACAGAAAGAGCAGTGAACGTTTGCAGTGAGTTATCGAAGATTTCCTCGAGACCACAGTTGGAAGCATCGAACAGGTAAATGTTAAACTGGTCAGCCGAGCATTCAAAACCATTAGCGGGCAAGTGTTTTATTTTAGGGTTGTTGGAGATTTTGAAGATATCCAATTCAATGTTCTCTTTGATGAGGATGCTTGAAATTTGGTCCATGTTGTTGTAAGAAAGATCTAAATAGTTCAATTCGACAAGCTTGTGGAAAGCTTGGTTGTGGATCTTTTTGAATGTCATTGCCACTGAGATTGAGATTAGCAATGTAAGACATACCGTTAAGCATAGAGGGCCCAATGAATTTGATGTCGGTCTGTCCAGCGTTAAGAGTCAATAAGTCTGAGATCTGCAGACCATAGACTGTTTCGATGGGGTTTTTCACAATGTGGAGCGTGGCGAGTTCAGTGTTGTCCACGAATATATCGTCAGGCAAGGATTTGATCTGGTTATCACTGAGGTCAAGCTCTTCCAGATCCAAAAGTTTCTTGAAAGTATCAGGATCCATTTCGGATAATTTGTTTCCGGCAACATTAAGGTACATTAAGCCTGGCATGTTTTTGAATGTGTTTCCATTAATATTGTGAATGTTACAATATGATACATCGAGTTCCTGAACGGAGGATGCGTTGAGGAAGTAGTCTGTTCCGCTGATGTCCAAGGGATTGTGCGCGAGAGTTAGAAGTAGAAGCTTTTTGTTGGAAGCAAACGTCTCGGGGTCCAATCGTGTGAGTTTGTTGTTGGAAAGATTTACGGCGTACAGTTCATGTAGGCCGTGGAACGCATTTGGAGCTACTTTGCTGATCGTGCTGTTCACGATCTTGATTGTAGCAACTTGGTGAAGACCGAGTTTCTTGAAGATGAAGTCATTGAGCTCAACGGGGTAAGCCGAGTGTTCGATAACGAGATCAGTGATATCGTCGCCGAACTTCTGGGTACCGAGTTCTAGACGGTTACACTTGGCTATCCTATATCCCTGAGATACAGTACAGGTGCAGTCTCTGGGGCAGGGTCTGTCCTCGTTGAAGAGAACTTCCTGATCATCAGCAGAGTCATAGTCTTCATACTGGTAGAGGAAGTTATCGCCGTCTTTGGAGTCCTTGGCGTCTTTCTTAGGAATTTTGTTGGTCTCGGCGGCTGCGAGCGCACACGCTGCCAGGAGCAGTAACAACTCCCGGTACCTCACCCCCATTTCTTAGCGAACTCTGAAATAGATACAAAAGGCAATGTTAATGGTAATCGTTAAAAATTAAACATTAAAGGGGAACGAACATGAGTGTGGGAAAAAGGCACCTATATGTGAATAGCTTTTTTTCGTTTGATTTGAAACCTGAGTTACATACTACAGATAACACATCATCATCATCATTAGCCTGTGTTCGTCCACTGCTGGACATAGGCCTCTCCTATAATACGCCACTCAGCCCGATCCTCAGTCTTACGTTTCCAACCGCCACCAGCCATCTTTCGTATATCGTCACTCCATCTAGTCTCAGGGCGTCCTACACTACGCTTACCGATACGCGGTCTCCACTCCAGAACCCGTCTACCCCAATGGTTATCGGGTCTGCGACAGATGTGACCGGCCCATTGCCACTTCAGATTGCTAATACGCTGACGCGAGATAACACAACTACACCCAACTAAGCTCTATTTCAAATCTCAGTTATGTGCTTTTTTGTTTGTCCATCCAGATTTCTCCAAACCATGAAGTATTGTGTAACCAACATACGTGTAACGAGTAATAACAAGCTAGCAAGTAGGTAAATAGAATAAAAATATAACAAAAATTAGTTCTGAACTATAGGGATAAATTAAAACATGCAGTCTTTCAATGGATTTGATCTAATTAATGTAATGTAGATTCAAATTAATTGCGTTCATTATTCACTAACATCTGTTCATACAGATAAAACCTTAATTACTGTTATTATAGCAGCCTCATTCTATCTCATTTACTCAATTTAGTATAATTTGTCGCCGTCCTCTAAATCCTCTAAATTTTTGTTAACTTATTAGTTCGAGGTATGGAAGTAAGAGATAGATCAGTTTGATTATCCCTTTGGAGAGCCTTTGTACGAACTTTTTATTAAAAAAAAATTACCTACTAGTGTACCTATAAATGTAAAAACATCTATAACAAAAAAAGCTAAATTAACACAATAAAAACGTATTTGATTTGAACTCTTTATATCTCCTATTAATCGTTGTAGATATTTTATTATTTACATAAAACGTGCTAGTGGTTTAAGTTTTTTTTTTACGTAGATATATCATTAAACAGATGGCTGGCATTGTTCATATGACATTTTATCTGCCCATTGTCCATCTGTCGGGACATTGTCGGGCATCAAAATAAACTGTTATGCTTACGAGTATTTTATTAAGGCACTTTGTTGTTGGTTATATAATTACTAGAGAGTAACTAGTAAAGAATGAATAGACATGAAGATAAAATTCACAACAGAAAACATAAAAATGTCAAACAAAGTTAGTAAATGGAAAACGACGTTTAAAAATTTGTTAAATTTTGCCAGACAAATTTTTTTTCTCATGAGTAAATCTCTCTTTCTTATGAGTATAACGCGTCTTTGTTATAGTAGGTACGTTTTTAGTCACTTTGTATAGAGACCTAAACTTTTATAAGTTCCGTAGTAGTAGAGTTCCTTACACATAATAAATATGTAGGTATGTCTGAAATTTTCTTCAAAACAATTCTGTTTGCTTCAGAATTCGATTCAGTTTTTCATCGATTTTCTTTCCTTCGATTTAGCTTTGCCTAACCTTGGATAACAAAGGTCGTTGAAGTTATTTCTATGATGGGCTAGGTTAAGTTCAAGTTATTCTCTGTAGAAAATATAAGCAGGAATGTGAACACAAGGTTTTGTTTTGTTCGGTACAAAGGCAGTTTGGGTAGCTAGGTAGGTATCTATTTAAATACTATCTAATATTTACGTCGTTAAGTTCCTATACTTATTAGATAGGTTTCCCTTTGTTTTTCATAGTACATCTATATATATAAAACTCAAAGGTGACTGACTGACTGACTGACTGACTGACTGACATAGTGATCTATCAACGCACAGCCCAAACCACTGGAGGGATCAGGCTGAAATTTGGTACACAAGTAGATGTTATGACGTAGGCATCCGCTAAGAAAGGATTTTGATAAATTTTACCCCCAAGGGGGTGAAATAGGGGATGAACGATTGTATGAAACTTTTTATTCCTTGGGCATATTTGCATGAAATTTCATATAAATTGAGTTCGGCTAAAATCATGAGGTATTTAATACAGAGTTTATCGAAATTCAACCCTCAAAGGGGTGAAATAAGGGATGAAAGTTTGTATAGCAACGTTTAATCCTTGGGCATATTTCCATGAAATTTCATACAAATTAAGTTCGGCTAAAATCATGAGGTACGTAATACAGAGTTTATTGAAATCCAACCCTCAAAGGGGTGAAATAAGGGATGATAGTTTGTATAGAAACGTTTTATTCCTTGGGCATATTTGCATGAAATTTCATATAAATTGAGTTGGACTAAAATCATGAGGTACGTATTAAAGCGTTTATCGAAATTTAACCTTCAAAGGGGTGAAATAAGGGATGAAAGTTAGTATAGAAACTTTTTATTCCTTGCGCATATTTGCATAACATTTCATATAAGATGAGTTCGGTTAAAATCGTGAGGTACATATTACAGCGTTTATCGAAATTCAATCCTCAAAGGGGTGAAATAAGGGATGAAAGTTTGTAGAAAAACTTTTTATTTCTTGGACATATTTGCATAAAATTTTGTAGATATTGAGAACGGCCTAAATAATGAGTTATGTAGAACATTTACTTCCAAATGTAACCCTAAGAGGGTAATATGACATTCTTAAATTGTCACATACGTATTCTTTTTATGACGTAGACATATTCACTAAGGACGGATTTCTCAAAATTCAACGCCTAAAGAAAGTAGGGAATTAAAGTGTGTATGAAACTTTTTATTCCTTGGGCAAATTTGAATGAAATTTCGTATAAATTGAGTGCGGCTAATATGTATTATAATGAGTTTTGTGTTTCGTGTTTTTTTTTTTTCAAAATACAGCGTCTAATGGAGTAAAATAAAGAAAGAAAGTTTGTGTGAACATTTTTATTTCTGGCGACATATTTGCTTTAAACTTTGTAGGATATGAGTACGGGAAAAATAATGAGCTATGTAATACAGAGTTTTCCTAAATTCAATCCCAAAGAAAGTATAATAGGGGATGAAAATATTATATTAACGCACAGGAGATAGGTACTTACATTTTCGCACATGTATTTATTTTATGAAGCAAGCAAGAAAGAAGGATATTTTTCAAATTCATACTACGTAATAGTGGATAAAATTTTGTACGAACTTTTTACCCCTTGGACATGTTCTAAAGACTATGACGAAGAGCTTTGACGGACTACTTTTGTTATAACAACGTCTAGGCTGAGCAAGGCGTTCACAGACTAAGTAGAGAGAACTCTAAGGCGTTGCTTGAATGGATTTTTCATGATGATTACAACGCTGGTGTATACAAATTGAGACTGAATCGTTTTCTTCTAGGATAGCAAGCTCTACCGTAGACCGCATCATCACTTAACTTCAGGCGACATTGCGGTCAAGAGTAAACATGTAGCAGTTAAAACATTTATTTGTATGAAAATTAAATTAATTAACTATGGCAAATGAGCGTATTAGTTTTCCAAAATTCAACCCTATATATAAAATAGGGAATTAAAAATACAGATTAACGCATAAGCTACCCTTAGGCCAATTATAGACGAGCATTATTTATGTTATTATTTGACGCTCACGCTATCCAAGTAGGAATCTGAAATAAAAAATTTACTGAACGCGAGCGAAGCCGCGGGTTAAAGCTAGTTTATAATAATGATATTTTATGGTTTCTCCATCTAAGGGGTTTGTTTACCTTTTAACTCGTCATCAGGGACTCAATAATACATTATCATAACCATAATTATCAGTCTATACTCCACCACTGCTAGACATAAGACTCTCCCAAAATAGGGCACTCACTACTCCACGCAACAGATCCTCGGTAATCCATTTTCAGACATCACTAGCTACTATTCCGTATATCGTCACTCCGTCTAATAGCCAGGTCAGGTCAGGTCAGGTCTGGTCTCGATATTCTGCCAAATTTATACACCGGCGCAGGAAAAAGGGGGTTCCTATATTATACCATGTATCCATATACTATCTCAGTTATGGTATAGGTTAGGTTTATGATATTTTATTATAATAATGTTAAAGCATCTAGGTAGGTACAGGTTGGTGTATGTTCTTTACCTGCATCGATATAATTAAAGAAACGAAGATGAGGTATGCTATAATCTAAAGACAACATAACGTGGCGAAATTTTTTTTTGAAAAATTTGAAAATTGATTTGTCAGCGAACGTACACAATTGTCAGCGAACGTACACAACTCCTTGTTACAACTGAGACTAAATCAGGAGACGTCACCTGATTTTGCATCGCCAGAGTAGAAGCGCGTTTGCCGCTTCTGCCGTTTTTAAGAGTTCGATGTTTACCTGTAATTCGTTATTTGCGTCTTGTTGCTGACATTGTGATATAAAGTAAACAATCCAATAACAGATTCGTTAATCGCGTAAAATAAAGCGATGATCTAATGTGAAACAATCAAATCAAAGATTCCTTCCACTTTTTCACTAAGTATATAAATAAATACTTATTTTTGTACCGTGCTATCTTAGCACGGTATATTACATTCTTTTTGGCTAGGATAATAAGATCAACTTCAACTCTTGGTTTATGGCTTTTATTGTGGCTCAGCCTCACAATTTCGCCAATGTCAAGTATAAATATAATATATAATCTAAATTTTTGAAGAAAAAACGGACGACGCGTACTTCAAAGCGCCCAGGACAATAAGATAATAAAACCGAAAGAGAGTTTGGACAGTGACAATGACTTTTGTCCTACCTACTTATGCGTTTGTTATACTTACTGTCTATTTTAATAATAGACAAGATTTGGGTCTTGGCATCAAGGAGCTTTTAACAGACTTCCAAAAAGGCTATCAATTCGACCACAATGTTTTTTTAATGTATTTCACCTGATTTGTCGTCGCGAACCCCTGCACCGATTTTAAAAGTTATTTTTTGTGTTCGGATGAGTATGCTTCCCGAATGGTCCCATATAAATCTTATCGAAATCGGTTGGGTGGTTTTTAAAATATGAACCATAAACTAAAATTTGCGTATTTCTAACTAAGATTTCAGTAAAGTTATGAAACTCAATCCTCAATACGACATTGTGTAAATGCACAGTGTAAATGCATTAATTTATTTTTCGCTTTTGAGCGTCTATTTTTGAAGACTGTTTAAATTTTTATATGAAAATAGTTTATGACTAAAAACTTCGTTACTGCAATTTTTCACAAAATATCTATATTGTATGACGATACGACGAAAGTATATCTATTTACGTACAATTTCGTCATAAATAATTCGATACTTATATATTTTACATAAAATAGTGTATTCTACATGTTTTAGAAACAACAAACATCTGGTCTCGCACTTAGGTGTAATTGTCGACGTAATGTTTTATTGTTAGGTTTACTTAGTTGTTTACTGAAATGTATTATAATATATGTGTTTAGAAATATGTAATTTCCAGAGTTTACATACGTAAAACATGTGCTGTAAACAGTTGACGTGTATTGTATTTCATTTAATTGTACAGGATTTATATTACGCTCTGTTCCTATTACTAGATTGAAAACCACTGATTCTATAAAAAAATCAAATTGTACTTATTCACTTTTATTTGGTTTTAAATAAACACTTCACAATTTTTTGATCTAGTAAGGGGCCTTTCCTAGAGAACCGAAATAGTAATAAACGCGCGCGGCACTTCTCTAGAGGTCTCTGAGGCCTCAGGTCCAGCGGGCATGAACCAGGACTTTCGAGAACTGACTGGGACTTTTTTTTTAAATTTTTTTTTCTCTAACTGATCTATGACTGCTGGCCCGGAGGCCTCTACTGCCTATCTGACTATTGAGTTAGCGCCGGAGGCGCAGGACCCAAAATAACCTAACCTGACATTCCTATCATACTTACGAAGTCTAACCTGTAAGAAAAAATCGAACTAAAGGGAAATTTATTCGAGAGTTCGACTTTATATAGCAAAATACTGCAGAATCACCAATATCGAAATCGAGGAACTGACTTCCTGCAGGATCAGCAGTTTTAGGGTTGTAACAGCTCGTATTTTACAGTGAAGGCTGCGAATCGGCAAATGCAGCGTAGAACTACTTGGAACTAGATGGAGTCACGATATGAGTAAGGCCCCGACAGTGGCTGAAGAATAAAAACTGAGGATAGGTCTGAGTGACTTACCATGGCAGAGGTCTATGTCTACTAGCCTTAACCTTGTAGTGGTAGGCCTCCTAGCAGAGTCCGCCTGGGGGAAGTACCACATCTTTGCCAGTTATTCTACCGCCAAGCAGTAATGGGCAAACAATACTGTGTTCCGGTTTGAAGGGCAATGTTTCCAAAGAAATTACAGGGCTTAGAGATATAACATCTTAGATCTTTGGGTGACGAGCACAGTGCAGTGCTAGGTAATGATTAGAACTCTTCATGTTCCAAAAGCTGCGTGTCACTGTGCTGTTATGTGGCAGGCATGTTCCTTACCATAGGCACATGCGCTGCTCGTCTCGTCACTCTTTATTTAAAAAAGAAAAGGTACAGGTACAAGGAATTACTGTACAGTTCCCGAAATACCTTCCTACTACCTATACACTATCTACATGCTACCATAATATAGTTTTCACTGGATAATCTCATCTCTTTTTCACTTTTTTCGTTGGAAATCAACAACTGTGTTTGGGGATTCTGTGACCGTTCGTGCGGAGAAAGTGTCAGTACTTATATGAGGAATGACAGCGGACAGTGAAGCGAGCAACCACTACGTCTGATACCCACTCTACCAGGAACGATGAGGCATAAGAAGTCTTCTGTTTGTGTATCAAATAGCAGTCTTCTTAGGCCTTATAAATTGCGTTATTTGCGCAAATTTCGATTAAATTCAGAAAACCGTAATAATATCCGCAAACCGTGCATTGCTATGCAGTCCATATTCAATGGTAAGTACCTATTTTTTTGTTGCACCTTTGGCACAAAATTTGTGTTAGACGAAATTAGTTTAGGGATTGTCATAGTTATAGTATTTTGTTCAAAACCATTTTTATTTCACGCCAGACCTAATAATTTAGTAAACAATAACAGGTCGGGATAGCCCCGACAAATAATAATCATTGTTAATTATTGTTTTTTAATTAATTGTTGATTGACATTGTTGATAATAATAATGCTACTTAATTCAATGACCAAGGGTTAAGTTTGAGTTAAGTGGATAATTGTTTTACCGGAGATTGACTTTTGATGTTACGACATTATTTATTTAAAAACTAGAGGTTCGTAAATAAGTGAATGCGGTAAGGTTTTTACCCGAATAATGTAAGTTTTATAAATTGTCCAATAGAAGCAACAAATAATGTACCTATGATTTTAAACTCAAAGATTTTAAACGACCAGTGACCGCAATAATGACATCTCTTTCGATCAAAACATTAATACTCGTATTAACGATCCAGCATGAAAAGGCAGCCTATACCTACATATAGCCTATAGTCTCGCCAATTTTCCTCTCTCCTTTACCAGAGGGCTATAATAATTAGGGTTTTTTAAAAATTTTATTATAGATATAGGTTTGCGGTTGACCGCTTTTGTGCCTCATATTAAGCGGCTATACGGTCTACTATGGTTAAATACAAATATTTAAAGAATGTTTTGTAATTAAATAGTAAAACATACTCTTAGTTTTTAAATGTTATATCATATTAGACATTAAGATATATTTTTTTAAATTTTTTTTCTTGACTTATTCGGCTTGTCAATTTGGGTGTCTACAAATCAAGAAATATCGTCCTAACTTTATCTTATTTGTGTTTATACTCATAAATACAGCCTATGACTGTCTAGGGAACTAACTGTACCTTTCAAATGATGTAAGATTTATTGATATTGGTGCATTATTTTCGAAGGTCACTTTACACGCCAAAACTGGCCAAATCGGCATCTCTCTACCTCTATATAGTTAACATTAATTAATCTTTAACTATTTAGATATTCGCCTACTAATAGTATCAATGAGAAACCAACTTAGCCTATCTATGTGTTTGTTAGGCTATTACGCTAATTACAGAATCAATTAAAATAAACTTGGTACAGAGCTATTCTTATTATAGTCTATAGACATATTAGATTGTTGAAAACGGGGACTTTGAGAAATTTTTACTTACGTAGTAATATTATCTCAATTAACGGGGATGGAAGTTTATTCGGAGGTTTCATAAATTTTGAAGTAAGAAGCTTGAAACTATTTTTTTTACTATTTTTGATTACATTTAAATAAATACGACATTTATTTTTTTTAAGAAATTTACCTCTGAGGGTCTAAAATCCCTATTAATAGTTTAGGCAAGGCGCAACTAAGTAGTATATAAATATATCGAAGTCGTAAAAGACATACATATATTACCTGCTAAGTATATGGCAATAATAATAATAGTTCGTTACTATATCCATCTCATTCGATCAGGATGGTGTTAATTTACTCGCAGACCGGTCGACCTTAGAATAAGTGATTTTCCTTCATGTTTCGCAACGCAACTGACTTTATTTGCATGTTAATGGATCATGTCAACTGTTTGCGCGATTTCTGGGGAAATATTGAACTACGATAGAGTTGCAGCTTCATGAAGATAGGACAGAAAAACTATGATTCAAAACTTCCGAGCTACAACTTATTCATGTGTAAATATTACACATTTTTATAATGAGTTTAAATCTAGAAATGTGCTTAGTTTTCTACGTAATTATTTAAATTGTTTGTATTACTTTGAAAGTAAATAAAGTAATGAGCTGAAATTTATTTGTCTATAGACCATAATACTAAACTATCGACTGGTAACTAAGAATGAACTCGATTACATTATATATCTACGATATCAGATGCCTAGATGCAGTCAGGTAGCTGATGTAAACGTTTAACAGATTACTCAGAATTTTGTTTGTGGTCTGGTATAGTAAATGTCAACGAGTTTGCGCTACGTGGGCTGGACATACCCATCTCTAGGTAGTACCTACATGAGTCTGCCCGCAGAGTCGTAGGATCGAACTCGTCGGGGTTTGATTCCCGCTGGAGACAAATATGTGTATGATAAACAAATGTTTGTTCTGTGTCTGGGTGGTTTATATTTAATAAGTATTATATCATTTAATTATCTCGCTCCCATAGTAAAAACTTAGCTTAGATAAGCTTGGCTTAGTTTGTGGCTAGATAAGGGGGCTATGTGAGAAATGTCCCCAGTTTTTTTTATTTAAACACAATAAATTTGAATAGATTGTACTTCCATACACATTAATAAGATTTTGAGAAATTGCTACTTGAGTAATACAGAGCTACTCCTGATTGCTGGGATAAGGTAATACTTGACACAATTGAAACTAGAACCCGACACCTAGTACGTTGTTTTGTGCAATCAAAATGATTTCAATAGACACGAAACAAATCCACACTTGATTAAATTGAATTCAACAAAAAGAAATGTGAACAAAGATAAAGAGAAGCAGTCAACAACTGATAACAAGCAAACATAGACGCGATATCAGATCGACCAAACAGTTAGGCGTAGACGTAAAAATAAGAATAAAAACTTACATATAAATGCGCTAAAAGAATAAATGTCTCATGTCACGAAATCCACACAAATCTGTTCACCAATTGAACACTGGATAGAAAGTCGAGGCACTTTCACACGACACACGCGCTCAGTTCGGCCGGACGCCGCTAACCCGTTTGAGTGTTGTTCAGTGAATGAAGGGCGTTGGATCTGTCGCTTGATACCACGAACCACGAACACAAAGGTAAAATTGTCAGTATACTTTCAAGCAGTACTGATCGTTTCGACACGCGGAGATAGACTGACGACGCAGCTCGCGCGACGGTTGTGTATAAGGTTTAAGTTGAGGACGGTTGGGTTAGTCGGTAGTATTAACAAAGCGGAAAATGCCTTTCAGAAAAAACTAAAGTGCAGTGAATTGACTGGGGGATTACCTATGCACGTATGAGAGAACATACATATTTGGCAAAGTGTCAAGACACATAAATATGAACATACTAACATCGCCCCGTGGTTTTACCCGCGTAATTCCCGTTCCAGTTATTTTTCCGGGTTAAAAACGGTGTGTTCCGATGTTTCTGATGTGCCCTAAGTGTTCTTCCAGACTATAGTCTGTGTGCCAAATTTCAATCCAATCCATACGATACGACGTGATTGAGCAGCAAACATCCAAACATTGACATTTATAAAATTAGTACGATTTGATCTAATAGTTCAAAAGCATTTGATCAATACCAATTTTGAGAGAGCATGGGAATACGTAACTATTATCGAAGAATATGAAACTTGTTGCTTATTTACATAGGCCCGAAAAGTCTAGAAATGAAAAAAATCACTTTCAGTAATCCGTATTAATGAATTTTAAAATAAAAAATGGTTTTTCATTCTATAAAAACTAAGTAAGAAAAAAATATAAAATTTTTACATCATACAAAGACTAGGTACAATCCTTAACCATAACTAGATGGGAAAATACCAATTAACTGTAGGTACTCAGAAAATATTAAACCCATTTTAGTAATTTCTTATTATCTAATTTGTTTGACCATTACCTAGATACATTATGCAGACAAAACAAGACTTGGATCAAATAGGCGAACTAAACACATTTTTTCTAACGTTTTCCAATTTTTGGAAATATTATGGGTAAAGGTTTCTCAAGAGTGGAAGTTTTCATAGAGTATTTAAAATTTGAGGTGTTGTTTGAGGTGATGATCAGAAATGAATCACTGTTACACTGTAACATTATCACAGGTGTTTGTAGGTGTTAGTGTACACACACAAGTATGATTGTACCTCTGAAGTGATACAGTCGAACGCTAAAATTTAAAAGACAAACCGGAATACAGTATCGTGCTGAGTCACAGGTGTCTGCTATAAATTGTTATTTAATGCATATCGATTTTAATTGACCGACAATGTTAGGTAACGGCCCGTCCCAACTTAGTTTGGGTTCATCAACTAATTTAGATCTTATTGATACGCCATCGCCATTTATTCCAGATATTTACGATAAATAACAACAACCACAATTAGTAATTTGACAGTTATTAATTATTAGGACAGTTAATCGAAATAAAAACTATGCTATCTCTCACAAGTTGGATCAAATCACATACCAATACCAACTTTAGTGAATATCAGCTGACTTTGTGAGAGTTAATAAACACTGGTAATAAGCATCATGACATCAGATTCTTATATCTTAAGATCTTGTCGCAAAGTTGAGCAAAAGCATTTCTTACCTAGCACCAACGGTCTCTAAGGAAAAGTACTATGGCAATATATTACGAGATTTCTGTCAATTTCGTATCTAAGTACATACATACTTATATCTTTGTCTATGCCGTAATATCTGGGTATAAGATCAATACAAATAGTACATGAGTATTGTAATTTATTGATCTGTATTTAAAAATTCATTTTTTTTAGCAATAGTTTTTAGTTTTAGTTTTTAGTAAAGCCTTTCGTAGATATGCTTAAAAAAGATTTGTCACATCAACTAGTAGAGTTTCAGACGCTGAACAAAAAGAGTACAGTATGATTTGGCTAGTAACGGAACTTTTAATGGCAATCCCTTGAAAGTAGATTAAGTCCAGAACCAGCAGTCATAAGGAAGTATTAAATTTAACCATGAAGAAACTGTCTCCGGACAGTTTCAGTAAAGAAACTTTTAGTATCCAATCGTAGACAGTATCTTATCCATTCACTACATAACCTTATATCGGTAAAGTGAATAGTGATAGCTACTTGGACTAGTGACCGTTAGGAGGCTACTACTAAGAATTTTCATGAGTTTGAATCAATTTTATCTTCGACGAAGAGGTAATAAAGTTAGTAAGTATGGTAAATAAACTTCCATCATAGTATGACATTATAGTAGCCCACTTTATGTGCCAAATGATGGAACACAGAGCCTTTTCTCACAAGCAGACAGTCAAGGTCAAAATCGACTACGCTGATCAAGTGTGATTAGCAGATGACATATTGTCCCGAAAAATGTTTTTTTTTTGTACAAGCCCGTTTTTTCACTACGTCTTCCTTCACTGTTGACGACAAATGTACGATCAGGCATCAATTCGGCGGATAATAGCTGAGCATGACAAATAAATTTGATTCTACATGATTATAAACGGCGCCACTACATTTCTAGTACCTACTAATGCTTGATTACTACACAAGGTGCTATACATTCGTGTGTACAGTGACTATCTATCAGGCGCGGTGTGGCACCGGAGTATCCTTGATAAGATAACACCTGTGTTGCTCCAAATAGCGGTCACAATTAAGGTGACCAAACTTCGAAGTTCCAACGAGACTGTTGTTTTTTCTACTATACTGATTATCCCGATATCCTCTCTCCTCTCCTCTCAATTTTTCCTCAATACTTTGTCGTGGTCGGACTTTTTGTGAAGTTCGCTTGGGGAAGTACCTTTGCCTGTTACCATTGAGCAGAAATGTGCAAAGGTCACGGTGTTCGGGTTTGAAGGATAATCTTTCCAGAGAAATTACAAAGTATAGAAATAAATCCTTTTGTATTTCTGGGTGATGAACGCAGTGCAGTACTATGTAATGATCATGTCACAATAGCAGTATGACATTGGTCTGTAATAGGCAAGCTGTAAATAAAAAAAATTGAAACCAAGATTATTTTCGTTGGGTAGGAGATCGCTAATAGATTAAAGAGTTTATATTCCCCGATGGACAATAATCAATTTACACGTATTTGCTGATATTAATCAACCGAAATGTCCCGTTTTGAACTAAAATTATAGTGGTTACTTTAGTCGCGATAGGCGTGTCTTCGACAGTCTACATTGGGAAACTATGGGCTCGTAATTATTTGGCTGATATATACTCCAATTTCTTTTTCTAACATGACGTGAATACAGAGTGCATGAGGCTTCTCTTTCAAAATGTATTCAAGTATTAGAGGCTGTGTAAGAACACAACACTGTTTAAGTCCAAACTGAATTCAACTTGTATTTTACGAACCAATTATCGTATAAAACATCTAGTAAATACATATTTATGATACAGTAGCGATCCGCCCCGGCTTTGCCCGTGGTACATATGTAGCCTATAATAACACTCAAGGATCACAAACATATCCAACAGTGAAACTATTTTTGAAATCAGACCGGTATTTCATGTGATTAATGCGTTCAAAAAAATAAACTCCAGTTTTATATGTAAAACAGCAAAACAAACATTGTATTCATCACAAACGTATTAGTCTTGGGTGGGAGGGAGTAGAGCCTACGAAATGGAGTCACTGAAAAATATTTTTGAAAACTATGTTTTTGCTACTTATCGACCAATATGCAGCTATGAGAGTAGCTTTTTAACCGGGTTGTGCCTTTAGTGATACCAGATGGAGCGACTATATAGTAAAGACGGCTGGTGGTGGTTGGAAACGTTATACCGAGGCGACGGTCGGGCTGAGTGCCGTCTTATAGGAGAGGCCTATGTACAGCACTGGACGAACACGGGCTGATGATGATGTATCTTTATTGACAAAACTAAATTACACCAAACACTGTCTAGCCATAAACTAAGTAAAGTTTGCCCTATGGATATTATATTACTATTGTGTGTGTAGTGGCTATTTTGACTTGTACCAAAGTTACATAATTTGTACAATTTTGCAAATAGGACTCATATACTATTTGTAATGACTTTCGTAGTTGATAAAATTTTAATCCCACAATTAAAGGTACTACAAGTAGATAGAAAAACTTCGTCTAGAACTATAGCATATAAATAATACTTTATACAAACTCTATTTATGCAGAACTCGCTATAAAAATATGTCGAATGTCTGAAAATTATAATATTCTAACCGTATTAGGAGAAAGTTGCGTGACAAGACAGGTCTTAAGCCTCGCTGGGTTGCAGTCACATAAAACCAACCTATTTATGCATTTTAAATATCCTTTTGCGAGTTAAGTCTCTTAGAAATACCAAAAAGGAAACAAATTTTGTATTTTCGGGAAGAAAATAACTTAAGTGTTATTTCAGACTTCGTTCGCTCTATATTCAATTTTTTTTATTACTACTATGTGCCTTCTTCCACAAGGACAGTAAAGGTCACAATCCACCACACTAGGTAGTTGTAGGTTGACGGATGACGAAATATAATGTCCAGTTTCTTTACTAAGTTTATCTTCACTCTTAAGCCAGCGAAGGCCACAAAAATACTCAGGTAGGTACAGGCGGGATTTCGAAGATATGACCTAACTGCAAAGCAAAATTGGACTTTCTAGCCACTACGCCACACGCCACCACGGGTTATTTTAGACTATTTAACTATACTACTAATCTATCTAATTTGTACACTTAAGCCTAATTTACAAATAACTTTGGGTCATTCATCAAACCGTCTGTCAAAATCCTCATGCTCTATATTATTAGGCAGTTCACCTACGCCACTATTGGGACTATTGTCGAATCAACATCCCACATAGCAGTAACCTCATGAGCCAAGTCAAGGTATTTGCTGAGTCTGTCCTTCTCGGTCTTTATGAGTTTCTCGTTATGTGGTATAGTGATATCACCATACCCAGTTTGACCTGGTTTACCAAACGCTATCATCTCCCAAAGGATATCGGGTTTATTGGCGACAATAGTCCTGTCCGTGATGGTAGGTCAGTCCCAGTAGAAATTTTGCTAACCGATTTTACCGGTTTCTATAAAATGTACCACATCAGAATTTTCCCCATGATACTCCAATGATACTTTTATTCGTCTGTGAAATTAGGTTTTTACAAAATTATGTTGTTGTGTCAGAGACCAGAGAAACGTTCGCTAGTTTCCACCACAGTTTGGAATACAGACATTTCGTGTTGTTTTGTGTTTTGATAAATATAATACGTGCACAATAAGTATTCAGATAAGTGTTACCTTTTCACATTATCTCACAGCAAACTAGAAACATCAATCACGTCGCATACATAACAATATTGCAAAACAATTGGCAATTAAACACAGAATTCAATTCCCATCGGTTGTTTTGCAAATTCATAAATTACATGAAACTGTTTTATTTTGCGACAGTGTGTTTTACACTAAAACAAATTATTTTATAATAGATTACGAGTTTTAACTACCTACGTACTACATTACTGACATTTGTATTACCGAGTTTCTGTTCCAATTTCTTAGAAAACATTATTTGTAAGTTATGTCATCATTAGCTATGCAAATGGAGTCGCTTGAAATTATGATTAATCGTTTAATATATTTCTGAACAACTTTGCCTTGGGGCTATTTGTGTGTTTTCGTAGCAATAAGAGTTTTAAACCAATTTGAACATATTTACTAAATAGGGTCTTAGCTTAAATAATACATAAACCCAACTTCCAAAATAAACAAGCCTTAAAAACGACCTCGTTTTGAAGTAAGTATTTTCCTTGATTATTATTAGACAAATAAAGCAAACATTTGTTAAAATGCTCTTTGTTGGAGTATTATCAGATGAGTCTAATTTGGCGGATTTAATGCCAAATACTAAAAACAAACAGCACACTTATATACAAAGAGTTTAAGCCTCTTTATTAAATTATAGGTGTACGAAATTTTATACTCCTTCGTCCGCGCAATTTTCGTAAGAAGGGATACAAAGTTTTCGCTTCAAGTATTAATGTACATAATGTATTATATTTACATTTTCCAAGTTCCAATCGCAAAACTTATAGAAAAGCTAAATTTTATTCGCGAATTCTCGTTTGGTTCTTTCAAAACATGGTAAAGAGTGTTTTTTTCAACTTAATTATGCTCGGCGTGCATAGGACGAAATAATTAACTATGTTACTGGGACATTGTTTTGAATATTACATTACTAAAATTACAATATTGTTCACAACGCATCCATTCTTAACTGCGTCATCAATTGCTTGTACATTAATCTGCGCATACATTACGGGAACAATACCTAAAGCGAATTATATCGCGTCTGTACCGCATCGAATGTTATGCGGATCGTCTGTTAGATAAATTATTTATTTTGCATACAATCGATGTTGGTGGGCACAGAGTAACTACGATTCAGTACAGAAGGTACGGACATTAAGAACCAAATTTATTATTACTTGAACCCCTTTACTTTTTAAATTCTTAATTTTTTTCGGAATATAAATAGAGTTTCAAGTGCTATTTTTGGCATAGGACATCTTTGGCAGTTGAGCTGCGCATAAAGCGCAGGACTTTATTTTCATCCATTATGTTTCCGGAATCGCAGGATTCCGGAAACTTACATTTTCTTGAGAATAAAGATATAGCGGAATTACGTTTATAGTATATGTCGGCTATTTTGTAATATTTTATGTGTTTATTTGTAATATTTTAATTTGTTTGTATAGCAATAAAGAGTTTCTATCTATGTCCTAAATAATGGTTCAAAGATATAAATTGAATTGAAAAGAGTTCTTCCGAAGTATTTGAGCAACAGACATCCGAACTTGACAACCATTATATTGGGTATGTGCGTCCCAGCGAGCAACACGGAAGGGAGTAGGCATACACAGCGTTTCCCCTCTGGTCAAAGTACAAGTCCGCGTGGACCATCGAGTTTGATATTTTACCGTGGCGGGGCTAGATTTGTGAATGGTGCTTTATTTTTTATGTGTTAGTGATTTGGGTGTGTGAGTATGATCGGCAATGGATTGGTACAGGTATGTTTTGTATGTAATAGTGCGGCTTTGCGCTAGTGTGCAACTTTCCCCTCCCGCAAGAAATTACAGAAAGATTTGAACAATATTTTTTAGCTAAGGCCTACCCCCTACTCCCTTCCGTGCTTGCGTGGAAGATCGAGTTGCTCGATGGTTCGTCCTGATGAAATGGAAAGTGATTATTAAAAATTCCAGAAAGTCAATGTCTGATAACACAACATAATGTTCTATTATCAGTCTAATGACGCTCAAGTAGTGCTACAGTAGTGAAATAGGTAAATGTTCATACAGAGTGTAAAATGATCGTCCTAAAAGCGAAATAAGACGAATGGTGTCGTTACTTTTCAGTATTATTTACCAATATTACTACTATTTTGCTGTCAGGAACGCCATCGATACTTTTGACTTGAAGTACTGATTTGTTCGTGATTTATCAATAAACAGAGGTTTACAAGATTTAACCAACATAAGTAAGAGATCTGTATGATGTGATAGAGTTTTAGGTATTTCAGATTTGATTATTTAATGAAATTATTCATTAAGTTTGCGCCATCCACCTCTTTGATCCAATATTGTGTTTCTACACATTTTGTATTTCATTTACACACTATAGGTATTATTTACACAAAATAAAAGTAGTAAAACTAGTTGGTATTATTAGGTATATAAATATAAATAATGCAAATATTATAAAATAAATGATAAATAAATAAATATTGGTGGACAATTCACACACAACACCATCTGACCCCAAATTAAGCAAAAGCTTGTAAAATGGCGGCCAGATAGCTGATATAATACTTATATAGTTTTAAATACATACTTATTATAAAAGCAAAATATATTTGAATATGTAGATGTTGGCATGTTTGTTGCTCAATCACGTCGGAACGCTTTAACGGATCGGGTTGAAATTTGGAATACAGTCAAATAATACACATAGGCTACTTTTATCAATAGCTTTTAGTAGAGAGAAAAATAACAGGAACGGAACCTACGCAGCCAAAACCGCTGGGCGCTGCTAGTATAATGTGAATATAAGTTGATTTGTACAAAGCTTATTCTCTGACTACATCTAAAAGGGTTTCATTGCAAAACTGCACTGACGCCATTGTGCGTGAGGATATGCAAAACTGTGGTAGGTGATAAAAATAAAAGTACTGGGAAATTGGGTTAACGCGCCAGTTGTACGAACGATCACGTCACTGACAATTAAAATGAACTGGAGGTCTAGAAATGATGGCTATGTATGATCAGTAAAAATTAGCCAAATAATTTTCATGTGTATCGGAACTAACTACTCTAGAGATGAAACTGCATTAGCCCAATTTACAGTCAAGTCAATAGGTGTTTTAGTTTTAAGACACCTTTTCAGACCAAAATTCGAACGTTTTGATGACTTTTTTTCATATTATTCAAGTCAGTTGACATTCTATATTAATACCCCCTATACGTCGCCTCGCCGTATATTGCCTGTCAATATTGCAAGATGCAAGGCAATAAATACTGTCTTGCAACTTGCATCAAAAGTATTTTTCGGGTAGCAAATATTGATTACCAGATAATATCTATACAAAATAAAATTGAAGTGTCTGTTTGTCTTTTTACTACATGCAAATGAATGTATAGACGGTACACATAGGAACCAGAATTATATTTATTAAAAAAAAATCTGTCTGGCTAGACCGATTATGCAGGGACATTCACTACTAGTCTATTACTATCTACATCCAGTAGATAGTAATAGTGAGGAACATAGCGTAATTTGGAACATAAATAGGGTAATATCTTTTCCGAGATGGGATCGATAACTACGTTCCTGAAACCGCTAGCACAGATGTGAAATAGTTACTAGGACTGTGAATATGCTTGTTTTAAATAAAGGAAACTAGATGGCGCTGACCACTTAAAGCACACATGGTAATTGCATCAGCACATTACTAGTCTTTTACAAGACAGCCTTACATTAGTGTAATTAGAACGTTGTTTCATTTAACATAAATAATATTTTGATAGGCGTTTCGATAGCCGTTTAGCTATCGCCGCCAGCCATTTGAGAGGTTTTCCACTATGGTTTCTGACGATATTGTCTGAACTCTGAACCCCATAACTGTAGATTGGCTATTTCCGGTTTTGTTGCAAAAAATTTAACGGACTTCAAAAAAGGAGGAACAAAAAAGGACATCAAGAAAGAAAAATCTAAATTCGATTGTACATATCGATACCTTAATTTGCAAAACGAATAGCTCATAATATCAAATTATACAGGGGCCACTAAAAACTTACCCAATATAAAAAAAAATTAAAGCATCAAAAGAAAATTCTGTTTCTTATTAACTAATAAACACTTAAAATAATGAAAATACCAGTTAGGCAATAGATTTTAGTGGTGATTTAGTGTGACCCCTGTGAAATTTGCTACTATGGAGTTATTCGTTTTGCAAATTAAGGTATCGCTATGTTTTTTTTTAATGTACATATTTATGTTACGCTATAGTTCCGCCAATTGTGAATCGATTTTGATGGTTATTTTTTTGTTTCATACAAACCACGGATGTACGAGTACAAACACAAAACAAATATTGTTATCCATCATACAAATATTTGCTCTTTCGTTCTTAATATTTTTCTCGTAAATAATGTTTTTTTTTGCTTGAAACACTTGTCTCCATTAATATAGTTTCGTTGACAAATGGTACTTATTAATGGATAGCTGCGCTCCGCGGTTTTCCCGCGTAGTTTCCGTTTCCATTATTTTCCTGGGATGAAGGGTAAACGAAGCCTATGTCCTAAATCAGACTATAATATAATTGTCCAAATTTCGACCCGATACGTTCTGATGTTGCGACGTAATTGAGCAATCTGAACTGTGATCTAGCAACCAAAAAAAAACATCAAAACCGATTCACAATTAGCAGAGCTATAGGCTATGAGCACATATAACATCCAACGAATTGAGAACATCCTCCAAGTCAGTTAAACATTGGTGCACCCTTCTTGAGTTTGTATTGTAAGTTCGAATCGTTCACTAGGACTGCAACTGATTTAACCAAACATTTTTAAGTCCCGTTTGAAGAGCTTCCGTTTATAACAGCAAAACCAAAAATTATCTAAAAATACAGTCCCTGAATGTACTTATGTACAAGAAGTGAACGTCTTATTCCTATGTGGTTTACCCTTGATCTTATGTATTACTTATTACTAAAGTACAAATACGTTAGGAAGTAGGTATCTTTTTTAATTATAACATTTTTGCAGAGTCCACTGGAGAATGTACTGATTTTGCCAGTTTACCGGACTTTATTTATATACTGACAGTCGGCAGCACGGTTAAGTAAAGCCGGAGTAAGCAAGTAAGCTTTGGGGTTTTTTTTCTATCGAGGAAATTTTATGAAAACGTATTTTGAATCGTAATAGCTGTCGAGTATATCCTGAACTTTATTGTATATGAATTTTAGAATTAAATATTCAGAGGTTCAGTTAATATTGTTTTTGGCGCAAATTAACATTACTATCTTTTTTTTTTACAGGTTTTGCTATCATTTTAATAATGTATTTTCCTCGTATCAATACAATACAAAAACACTTTATTATACCACAAAACAATACAGAAATACAGTGAATATACTTAAAATTTAGACATTTTGGGCACAAAAGGCGATCTTATCGCTTATAGCGATGGATCTCTTCCAGATATCTCCGCCAAGCAGTAATGTGCAAACATTACTGTGTTCCGGTTTGAAGGGCAATGTTTCCAGAGAAATTACAGGGCTTAGAGATATAAGATCTTAGATCTCTGGGTGACGAGCGCAGTGCAGTGCTAGGTAATGATTTGGACTCTTCATGTTCCAATAGCTGCGTGTCACTGTGCTGTTATGTGTCAGGCATGTTGCTTACCATCAGGCACATGTCCTGATCGTCTCGTCACTCTTTATTTAAAAGAAAAAGAAAAGAAAGATAACCTTTCCAGATCTTCCAGATATCCTATGTGGTTGTTAATTTATTAAATTCAGTTTAATGAATAGTTAAGTTAGGGATGTAGAGATACGTACCTATGACCACGTTCAGCAATCCAGTGACCTTTTTTTAGAAGACCTGAAACAATATAAAAAATATTTTAATAATGTACTGTTCGTGACTGTTAATAAAATCATTGCAAAACTGTTTCGTAGTGTGACGAGAACGAGAATTACGCGACTTTTAAGCATCTTGTAGAGCTAAGGCCAGAGTAGCGCCGCACATCAGATGGCATTGATTTTGGTACGAAAACATCAAGTCATGTACCTAATCAATAAAATAAATACTTTTCCCAACTGTTTTAAAACAAGCCTTGGTATTACGAATTATTACCAAAATTAATGTCAATACTGTTTTGACTTTGTTTAAAACTTTTATATACGTATTATTATTTTGGTTCACATAATTTACAAATGTTCGGAATGTGGAGGTAAATCGATCAAGGTTTTTTAGACATTATCGTTATGCTATTTTCTTTACCGCAGCAAAAATAAACACACAATCCAAAATATAACCTTCTTCTTTTTCAGCCAGAAGTCAGTTAGAATGAGTCATTTTTAAAATTCCTTTTTCAAAACCAGTAAAAATAGTAATTGACTGAGCACTGAAATATTTCAATTTCAGTGCTCAGCGCAGTATAACGTAGTGATTACTTCCTCTGTGGCTCAGTCTGCGAATATATTAAAATGAAGTACAGTCTGATAACAAAAAAAAAAGGAAAAGTTATATACATTATTAAAATAGGTGTACTCGTATTATCGAACATTTTATCATGGTATGTATAACCACAAAATATCAGTTTTTGTGCACAGATATTAGTGTGTAAAGTCATCGTGGTCATCGATAATTGATAAGGTTACCGCAATAATCGAACAAAAGCACGGAACATTGGGAACAGATGGCCCGGGTCAGTGTCCGGTGCCGGTGGTCAACTGATGGACGCACTGGCTGGCTACGTTCGTTGGACGCCTCGTTCCAATTCATAGAGCGATTCTGCATGCGAGTTCGTCGATTATGGTAATCGCGAACCAACCGATCGATATCGTGAGCTAGATAATAATAGTACTTTGTTTTGCCTTTGATTTAGGTTTACCAAGAAAAGAGAAAGACTGAAAAAGAAAATGAATTAAGTACATTTGAAAATTGCAAATAGATGTGTTGTATACAACCAAAAAATTGTTTACTTTTGAACAGGCTTCCGACCCAGGGGCAAATATTTTTATACGAGGGTCAAACTGAAAGTTCTTAGAAAATCAAAAACTGATTACATTAGCCAGTTATTAGTTTTATTATATCTTTTCAAAATATTGTCCATTCACGTCAATACACCGCTGCATGCGATGGAACCACTGGGAAAAGCACTTTGCCCACTCGTCCTTAGGGGTCTCTTCAATGGCATCGCGATACGCAGCCACCGCTTCTTCAGCATTCATAAACCGCTTTCCTTTAAGTTTTTCTTTAATTTTTGAAAATAAATAAAAATCACAAGGCGCGAGGTCGGGGCTATACGGC
Source organism: Ectropis grisescens (assembly GCA_017562165.1). Lineage (NCBI taxonomy): Eukaryota > Metazoa > Arthropoda > Insecta > Lepidoptera > Geometridae > Ectropis > Ectropis grisescens. Next base: position 8,788,825 of record CM029771.1, on the reverse strand, counting down.
GGGTGACCCAGTAATTCAACGTTTGATGTCGCCAAATAGTCGATCGTTCGCTTGGCGGTGTGCGATGAGGCGTTGTCGTGGTGTAGGAGGATCCTACTGCGAGGTCGTTTCTCTCGAACTTTTTCCAAGACAAGTGGCAAACAATTGGTAGTGTACCATTCTGCAGAAACTGTTTTTTGATCCTCTAACACAATTGTTGCGAAATGACCTATCCTTCCAAAGAACGAGGCCACCATTTTTTTTTTCCCCGCACTTCGATCTCTCACTTTAGTTGGCAACTCCTCGAAAGGAAACACCCACTGAGCAGATTGTCTTTTGGTTTCAGGATCATAACAGTAAATCCAGCTTTCGTCACCTGTTAGTATGTCGAACACAGCATTTGAGTCACCTCCGTTAAATCTTTCAATCATTTTACGGCACCAATCCACACGATGGAGTTTTTGAGTCTCAGTCAAATTATGAGGTATCCACCGGGCGCAAAGCTTCCTGACCGCTAAATGTTCGTGTAGGATTTTGTGCACTTGACTCATACCGATGCCTAAGCTTGTCCGAATCTGCTGATAGGTCACTCTTTTGTCAGTCTCTATCATACGCCGCACAACACAGATGTTATCTTCAGTCGTCGCCGTAGAAGGCCGTCCCTCACGTAAATCATCAGTGAGATTAGTGCGACCACGTTTAAACTCATTAAACCAGTTGTAAACAGTCGCACGAGATGGGGCTTCATCGTGAAAGGCCAATCGTAGTCTATCATAACTTTCTTGTTGACTTAAATGACATCGAAAGTCATAAAAAATCATTGCACGAAAATTTTCTCGTGTTAAATTCATGTTGACGTGACACAGACAATTTTCAATTTGCCGCCAAATCGTAAAACAAATGACAAATGAATGAAGTATATACTCAGTAATATTGGCAAAGAGTTCTATTTTCAAATTATAGAATTATTTTTTTATTATATTGTTTATAAGTGGCCAGTTCTAAGAACTTTCAGTTTGACCCGCGTAATGAATATAAATACCTTAATTTGTTGTATGTTTGGATGTTTTTATGTATCGTATTTGTGTATTTACTGGGTATAAAATTGTATATTTTATGTATACGAGATAGCCGATATACGGCTATCTCGTTCTCATAGTTGCAAGCTTTGCTTAGTTTTGGAGCAGTGATTGTTGTGTGACGAATGTTTACCCGAATTTATTGTTTATTTTTGTACTAAATGTATTTTGTGTTCATTTTACCTTTATCTACGCATGGTTTTGTTTGAAAAAGTCTAATAACAAAATATAACCTATCGAATACTAAATACAACTGATATTATCTTATTTTTAAACCTTCATTAATTGGGTATTTCGGCATTCGATTTCATCGGGAACCATCCGATCGATCATGTGAGCTAGATAATAACCTATTTTTTGTGTTTACTAAAAGTTAACTTAGAAACAGGAATTCAATATGAGGCTAATTAAATGAAGTAATCGTGAGTAATTGAGATTGATTGAATAATTGAGCAATAGACGGCCAAACTTTCGAATTCATAAACTTAGTAGAATTGGTAGAGTTCTTCATCTTATCTTAAGAACCGTAAGCACTAACCTTTATCTTCAAAACAGTGCACTCAAACCGCACTCCGCTAATGTATCCCCGGCATAAAGAGAGGCGCGGTTAGACAACCTATACGAGTACCTAGACTGGTTCTAATCCAGTCTCTCTCGTGTTGCAAGCCGGAGGAAGCATGAAACTAAATATCGTCTGTGTAATAGCTAACTTGAATATACGATCGTAAATGAGACGACCGAACTGTAATGTTCTATCGGAATTGATGCAAATTTGCAATTCTACTTCCTTCATCACAGTTTTATTATGGTTGCATGTGAGAAAATCACAGAATTTTAAGCACATTATATATTTTAATTTAATTAATTAAGTGTGAGTGCGTATGCGTGTGTATCTCTCTCTTGCTGTGTATGAATATTTGTTATACGTTTATTATGTTAGTTCATATTACAAATATTATTATGTATATTTGCGTGTTCAAAGTGAGCTATGGAGAGTGGAGAGATCTGTTATCGATGTGATTAAATTCGTAACGAAGTGATCTGACACAACTTAAGTGTCTGACATAGCTCAAAGAAACAGCAAGCTGAAATGGCAATGGGACGGCTATTTTGCCGGGAAGTTCTGGAAGAACGGGCCTTCTACTGCTATTGCCATCTTTATCATTTCGAACGAAATAAAAGAGGTATAAACATCAAAGCTAAGAGAGTTTTCGTTCGGCGGTAGACCCCGATGCCGTGGAGCGACGATCTCGTAAAATGGCGGAAAAACAGTGGATGACAGGAGCTGCCGATTGAGCTCATTGCCGTAAATTATTAAGCAAGACCTATGTTCAACAGTGGACAATGAAGCGCCGATGATCATAATGACACTTATTAAAAAGTATTTTAGTTCCAACGTATATACCATAATTTTTGTGTATTCCTTTTATTAATTTAAGATTTGGACTGGTTTTTCGCGACCTTGTGTAGATTTATAGTTTAGGTATAGGTGTTAAATAGTAAATACCTTTGAATTTAAATAGATATTTACTATTTGCCTTTGAAATCAAAGACACGGTGCTTAGTTGGTAGGTATACATTACCACAATAAACAGAGCTCTAGGAAATCCCGATATGAGTTTCACTTTTCATGTACGTAAGCGTTATCTATGCAAATAGAAGTTATATTTACCTGTAGTTAAAGAATCTGGTGTTTCCATTTTTAACTGAGTTCGACAGGTTTTACAGAACTGATTTTAGAGATACTGAACTAAGTACAGTTGTATTTAAAATGTGTTTCATCTCATACCTCCGCAATTTTTGAAATAGATATTGTCATATCTATTTAAAAATCTCCGTAAAACTGTAAATACTATCATTTTGATGGTATTGATGATATTTATGTTTAATTTACAGTGTAAATTATACGTAAATGTACATTTGATTATAAACGAACCTAACTTTTATTATATGTTGTGATATAGCGGCCTAGTCAACCTATTATCGTTAGACAAAAACAGAATGATTCCATGTGAAAATGTGAAAAATGATTTGCCAATTTCATCAAAAACTGTTTGCACTTCAAATTAGTTTCATCGTTATATCGATATAATTCAAATATGCGAAAAGTTCCAAAAAAAATTTGTTAAGATTGAGTTCTTGCCATATCCCTTATCTGTTTCGGAGTGGCGCTATTGTACTATATTACGAAACAACACTTGCTTAAAAATTTATGTTTTCGTCAGCTTGAAGAAAATTGAGCGGTGTGACACTATCTACGTTTCGAATATCTCTAGTCATGGTAAAAACAGTGTTGGACGGCCTCCCAATGGACAGATGACCTCACAAAAGTCGCTGGAATCCACTGGTTGCCGGTTGCGCAGGACCGTTCGTTGTGGAAATCAAAGATCAGAAAAAAGGAGGCCTATGTTCAGCAGTGGACGTCTTGGGGCTGATCATGTTCATGATGATAGTAAAAGCAGAAACAAAACATACCTACGTGAAAAGCAGTAAAAACCTGTAAATTACAAGCTTACCTGAACGCAGACCTTCGAGTTTCTATTTACGTGAAAATACTAAAGAAATATAATGTCGCACTTCGTTATACAATCGGAAGTTGTAAAAAGCAAGTAGGCGGAAGTTGGTACTAGGGGAATTTGCGGTTACCATTTCCGTGAATAATGTAAGTTATAAATAGTTAAACTCTACTCTAGTTCGATATTAAAAAAAATAGCTTTTAAAAGTCCAAGGCTATGTTTTTACGACGATCGAAGTAAAGCAAAACTTGGTTAAGTACATGAAATTTAGTTTTCTTTGCAATATAGTTACATCGTTTTGAAAGTACCTACGTTTTAAAACAAAATATATCTAATCTAGCAAAAAATGAGTGCCCACTCAACTAAGAAATAGGATGGATGCGGTAACAATGGCCGATAAACAAAACGTTAATGGACCAATCAATTAGGACGTAAAAACAAACGAGATCGGATGATAGAAGAATTAAAGTTTCTGTACAGTTTGATTGTTTTTGTTTTTAGAAATCGTTGTTTTTTTTAGTAAATTCAGATATAATTGTAGTCCTTGGTTGCACTTGCTATGTTTAAACCGATACATTAGCATATTTTTTTAACATAATTATTTGTGATGCACAACAGATACAAACTGACTAGGTATAAATTGTATCACAAGTCATGAGTTCCGTGTTTAATTTTTTTTGTACAAGATTTGTTTAGTTTGGATATGGTGTTGTATGAAAAAATGTGGATAAATATTTATCAATAGTTTATTGAGTCCATTGGATAGTTTTATACAAAGGAATCTTAAGTACTATAAGATTATAGCGGTGATTTAGTACCTTCCGTGCTGCCTTAAATTGCTTGTACCCTTACTGTTAATGTTTCTACGATTTCGTACGAAATAAGACATAGCAATAGCAAGGGCAAGAGCAACATAATCAAACGGCTTAGGCGCTTAACTAAATAGTTCAGAAGAGCCTGATTTGCGAGAGAGTATACGTTAAGAGATTTTGCGATGCAAATGCAATGGTAGAAAATAAGAGGTCACCTAAAAAGAAGCAAGGATCCGGTGTTAAATCATAGCTTTTTCTTTTAAATCCAACTGTATAAAGGGACCAACTGACGCACTCGACAACAATGTGACAGCTATTAACGGACTACGAACTAAGATTGCCTTGAACGAGGCAGGTCGTAAAATATTTCCATGATTTGAATAGCAATGCCTTCGACGGACAATTTGGACAACGGTGCTCTTTGAATAGTCAGTAACTTGGGCAAGAAAACAATAAAACATTGCCTTCTATTCATCAGTATTCCTCAACTCATTTGTAAAAAGAATAGTTGTAATGTTTTTACACAAATCAAAAAAAATATTTTTTTACTGCTCTCAATAAAGTTCTGCATAAAGTACTACATAAACTTAACCCTTTCAATGATAAGCCGTTTTTAGATGATATGAAAAATTTATTTTAAACGAAAACGGTCTGACACTCAATATTGCTTGAATATATTTTGTCTCAATCTAAGGTTCCATCAATGTCTATTACCTCAAAATTAACGATTACTGATTTATGGGGTAGACGTGTTCTATAGTGGAGATCGCGAATCAGCAAACGTAGCGTAGGACGTCCAGAAACTCAATGGAGGGACGATATATGTAAAGCAGCAGGCTGAAGAAGAAAAGCCGAAAATAGGACTGAATAGCGTATCATGGGGAGAGCCCTATCTATATCCAGCAGTCGACTGGGGTAGGGATGATGACGATGACATTTATTTCGTGAAATATACATTTTCGTTATGGCGTGACTGGGATATTATTGATGCTTTGTTTACTTTTACTTATCACAACACCACGGCAAATTTATAGGATAATCTGTTTTTCTCGTGATATGTATGTATTTTATGTAAGTACAATAAATTAAACAAATAGATGATACTATTATTTAGTATTAATATTAAAATATGCATACTTCTTTTAAACTCTGAAACGATGATGTGATTTTCTTGACGCCGTAGATTTAATTTTCTCACGGGAGATTTTTACACAATGCTACTGTTTATTTAAATTACATAGCAATTTCAACAAGAAAAACTTGTTTCCAACGTTTTTATTTTTATTCAATTTCTGGTTTAGAATAAGGTAGGTAAGTTTGTAGGATAAGGCTGAGTGAGTACTAGTTATTTTTTTCGAATCTACAATTCAGTCTGGGACTAATTCTATACCGAGAACCAATTTTATTACCCGGACTGCGCGACGCAGAGGAGTGGTAATGTGTTTATTTTATATATCTTATTTGTATTTGTTAGTCCACATCTATATGATTAGTGGATTTATGATTTTTTATTATAGCTGCTTGACATAGAGCAGTACGCATAAGGATGAGTAATCAAGACACATATGCATATGGGGCCTCTTTCTATAGCGACTGATTGATTGTATATTGGGTTCGAAGGTATAGAAAGCTTTTTGGTCAATGAACACTGAATTTCGAAAGAACGAAAGAAGTAGTAAGTTTTTTTTAATACTGTATTAACTGCCGTATTGAACAGTTCTGTTTTAATTGATAGTGATTCTTTCAGTTCCAATTACGTCACATACGTCAACATTTTCTATTACTAATTTTCAAATATTTGATTGGTTTTTCACTCGCATAAGCCTTAAAAGCCCCATACACGAGTCCTAAAATCAAAGGAAATGGCGTAAAAGTAGTGGGGAGGAGCCTACATCGCACCACATGATTGGTGTTTTATGGTGCGATGTAGGGTCCACCCCACTAGTTTTATTTTGCCCCCCTCCCCCTATTTTGTAATTATCGAGCTTATAAAAATCATTACATCAAAATTTTTGCGATATTTTTCAATATTGTTACATTTTAACACTAATAAGACTGCGTGTGGTCTCGGCTATTGATAAATGACGACAATCGAAAATGAGGCACGTTTAAAGGATAAATATATATAATAAATAAACAATATTTAGATTACTAATTTTTCTGAAGTTATAGCATTACGGATTATGAACATGTCAAGAAAAATATGCGTTATGATAATTAATCTATATCGTGTACTAGCTAGCCAAGGACAACCAATGTCAATGGTTCATTATTCATTTCTGCAGTGCTACATGGAACTACAGCCGGATTTTAGGATAAAACTTCCTTTCCGATTGAGGAAAGAACAGACGCCAATAACAAAGCGGTAAAACCTTGGGCAGGAAAATTGAATAGGCCCTGAAAATAAAAAAGCTATAGGAAGTATGTCGTACCTAGATGAAAGAACTGACGTATTGTCTAGGAATGTGTAAAACATTCGTATTTTAATTCGTGTAAAGAACCACATTTTTTTTTCAAATTTTATACAAATTAATTGTTATGGATGTTTTAATATAATTTGTTACAATGTGCAAGTATTTATGTTGCAAAAAAATCATTATTCAAGAATTAAAATGAAACGTTCTCAGTTATTATATCCATGTTACGTAGGAATAGTAAAACAAGCCTACGCGAAACTTACGTCATTACTACAGTAAACAATATTCATGTTGCAGATGTCTCAAACAATTTTCGTAGATCTACGTCAAGACAAACAATACTGATTTTAATATACATGTAAATATTATACAAACAGTTAATACGCATACTTGGCAAAACTCGTGATTGTTACTTACAGGACTTAATATTTTTTTCATACTAGCAAGCGTAGAATAGGCAGCTATGTAGAGCGATGACCTGCGAAAGGCAGGTGGTCGAAAGTGGATGCGTGATGCAGAAGACCGTTCCTAGTGGCGATAATTAGGGCCGACGAATACTATAAGGATCATGATGGTGGTTATTTTTATCATTTGCTACAGTCATGTCTTGTTGTCTTGTCATGTTTTTGAAAAATGGTTCAGTCATTGAGGGAAACCAAGCTTTTTTTTTAAGACCTGTGTTTTTGTAATCTATTGCTTACCCAACTTTAGGATAACACAGATGCACAGAACCTAATATTATTGAGATTGTACACATTAGCTTTCTCATTCTATTAAACAGTGTCCTTTTCCAAAATTCATATGCATAAGTAGTACCGACTTATACAAGATATAGAGAAAAAACTTACCTACGAGGAAAAAAACGAACTTTTTTTGCAACATCTAACTATTGATACACACTTTTTCGACGTCAAACCTGAACGACAACTCAAAGAGACAAAGTTGAGCCAACACAATAATTAATTGTATATTGTATAAAATATCATAACGACATTACTTAATTTATTAATTTGTTTTCGTCTAGAATGAAAATGAGTAAAAATAATTAAACCCAGTCTACAATACACCTGTTCTGGCGACTTTAGATGAGAACGTGAGTCATTATAGCGAATCCAAAGCAGTTTTTCGGCAGTATCAAGTTTCTTGAGACGACCACCTGGCCGGGTCAAATAATTATACAGAATGTTCAAATAAATGTAATAGTAAAAAAAATAAATCAGCATTACCAAGCAGCGTTATTGTTACGTTCATGCTGGGCACGCTACTTACTGTTAGTAGGCTGGAGCATCTTTATAAAATAAATAAATATTTGTGGACACTGACCATCTGACCTGATTTAATACATAATTATCCTTCTGGATCACAATGTTGAATTTGCAAAATGTTGGATTCTTATAATGTTCAATTCGCAAAATGTTGATTCCCAAAATGTTGAATTCGTAAAAAAGTTGAATTTATTGGACCCACAATGTTGAATTCTTAAAATGTTTTCAGTTGTACGATAGCTCCGCCAATTGGGAATCAACTTTGCTGTTTTTTTTGTTTGGTAGAAAATACTCCAGAGGTGGTTCTTTATAAGTTTTATCGAAATTGGTAGAGTATTGGTAGGTTTTCGAAATTTCAACAAAAACTAATATTTGTTTTCATTTATTTGGACGATGTAGCCAAAGGTTCTTATGAAATTTGGTCAAGTAAGAGTAAGTATCTGAACTTAATTTGTAGGTGTTTGATGTCGGTTTTGGGTTTTTCGCGGAAAATGAAACTATATGCATGTGTGGTAATCTATTCGAATCGAAACATATTTTGAATATGAAATGATTTCGGATTTATAAATTGTTGGCAGTAAAAAATTTGATACGAAATTGAACATACTGTATGTACCACATGCAAATGGCGTATAGTCGGTGTGTTTGTTGTATCGGTTTACATTCAGAGGCAGACGGAGGACCTTGTTTTCACGGTTCCCGTGTTCAATATTCAAGAAGAAACTATTTTGAAGGCTTGAGATCATTTAAAAATTTGAAACGTCTAATAACTCCTCTGGTGCTTTTCAGTTTTGAGACAGGTTTCGGATATGTAGATGAATACTTCAGATAATATATGCACATTAACATTTCTTTGTAATTTTCATGCCTGGAATAGGAATTTATACGATATTATTCCAATTAATTTAAAGTATCATTACCTAATACCACAGAACAGTAACAAAAATAAAACACTTTAGATCCACATCTGCAAGACATTCGAGGGAGTAAAAAATATCGTATACATCCCGACAACCTTGTTTGTGGCGTTGCGAGAACTACAAAATTAAATATTACTAACGTTTAGTTAACCGCATCGCGAAAACTACGATGGTGACTACCTCACTCAACTGAAGTTACAACTTGGCCATAATTCAGTAAGCCAGGTGGCAGAGAACTAACATCTGCGCGACCAGACTGACTAGTGGTTTGGCACAAGCTGTCGGTTACGCTGAGGGCGACAGGGCTGGCGCAAGGTGCAAAAAACGGGCACAACGTTCAAATTATACGAAGAAGTTAACAAAATATTACAAAGTGGCAAAGAGTAAACATTGTTAACAAGTAACCTAACTAGGAAACAAATATCACTACGGAGCTATTTAAACGGTAAGAATTCAATCGCTGTCACTGCACTCTCACACTCTGTCCTCTCTACTAGAAAATATTAGATGATTTATGTCTTGGGTGGATCATTATTCATCATCATCATCATTATTACAGTGTTTGTGTTGTTACATCACAAATACGAGTAGTAACCGAGGCAACGTAATGTTTGAACACTTAGCTCAAGGAGACGAGGCGATATACACGAAGAAAAATGACAAGTTTTTGAGTACTGTCAAATTGTTACAAAAATTTTGTACCTACGCTTGTGATATCAAACAAAATAAAAGATATAGGACCTAAATTTCAGACAGGTTTTGTAACCACGCTTGGAATCGACTGATTTGTCAATTTAGGTATAGAAATGTAAAAACTGCATAATTAAAACTCATTCACTGGTGTCAAAGACCAAAGACCGTGGGCAGTGACCCTCGAGCCCACACTTATTTCGACTCTGTAAATCCTGCCTTATGTTTAAGTCTGCAATTAACATCGTCGTTAACTATTATTAACAAAAACTTGTGTAAACAAGCAGTTTTGTCCGAGCAAAACTGGAAATATTACAATTCATTTCTGTACACAGTAGTCTTTACAAATGAAATAAAAATAGGTTACAAATCTCAACAATGTTGTTCTAATGCCTTCTCTCACAAGGACAAAATCCATTACACTGACTAACCAAGAGTTGGCGGATGACGATGATGACGAACTTTTAAAACTACGCGGTGTAGGTGGAAGGTAAGTGATCGTGATCAAACCTATTCTTCACGGATTCAAAAATAGGCAATAAATTAATGGAAAGTATATTAAACAGCATCTATTCCAAGTATTGTTATTGTTAGTTGTCTCTGTGTCGAGGTTGGAAAAACATTTATTCACTTATTCCCATCTAATTTCCCGCTGTCACGAACAGAGCAAATGCCAGTTAATCGTGTGAAATAGACATTTCGTCGAAGTACACTTAAGATAATATAAACTTTAGGTACCATTCCCTTTTATCTCGAAGGTATTGTTTGAATTTTTTTTGAAACTTTTAATTATTTTATGGAAACTGTATTTTCGTGAATTATATTTAGTAAAGATAGAAAATTAAGTAAAGATTTAATCCGTGAATTAATATACGCCGCGTTTCAAATCAATACTTAAACTAATTCAAGAATTAAGTACGCTAAGTAACTGGTAAACATAAGTATGCAGCATAGTTTTATTTTTAACAGATAGTGGGTTTCCACGAACGCCATCGCACCTGATAGGTACGAAGCGACGAAGCAGTCCACAATGGGTCTTCGTCAAAGAAGTGAAAAAGATCATGGAAAATCCAAGCCAATTTGATTCAATCTGGACGAATCTTTTTGATAAAAAGTTTTAAATATTATTTATGGTCTGAGATAATACATAGGCTACTTTTTACCGCGTAAATATAACGAAAAACGCGGGTTAAATGCGAGGCGCCACAAGCAATTACATAACTTGGCAATGATTCTGCAAGCTTGCTATTTGCATCATGATTTCATCCGATGACGACAAAGGCCCGTATATATGTATGTATTTTCCCTGTAAGTGAAACCCAGCCGCTGTGGTATGCATCATGTCATGTGACGCAATGACAAGAAAAAAGGGGGCGGAATGAAACGGAATTCTTAATAATTTATTATAAATCGTTTTTTTCATTACTTACTGGATTTAAAAGTCATACTCGTACAATTATTACTTCCTATTCAATCGAGATGGCTTTTAGTTCAATCATTATATTTAATTAATTGTATAGCCATTAAATTTGGAAGTACACGGAAACTAGAAATGCAACATTTTGAATATTAAGTATGTCTAGGGGGCATTAAAAAACACTAACTACTTATACAAAGTCTTTTGTTTTAGCCCGTGTTATATCGACGTAATAATGATTGAGATTGATTTAGAAAAACATTGAAAATGGCTAACTTATTAATTTTTCCTACCCTGCTTTGATTACTGGACAATTGGCCGCTAGATTTAGTTTTAGATTTAAATTATATTGACATTTCATAGAAAGATGTCACTTCACTAGATCATCAAATTAAACCATATTTTATGTAGACAGGTACTACTAATGTCAGAAAATGGTATATGTGCTAAGTCATTTTAATTTTTGTTCTATAGCAGCGCCGCGCGGCTTTACCTGCGTAGTTCCTGATCCTGTTATTTTCCCCGGATAAAAATTAGTCTAACTGTTGTTCTAACTATTATCTGATGTTGTACTAAATTTCATTCAGAGCCTTTGTTCCTTTGATCCAGATTCAGATTCAGTTTTAACGTGAAAGATTTTTATCTGAGAAGAACCTATAGTAGCTGGTTTCATCTGTGTCTACTGCCTAACGATATTTTGGGTTAGCGCTCACGGAAATAACGATAAATAAACGTAGGATTCGAAAAAAACCTAAGCCTATCATACTTATGCTAATTAGCACACACATGATACCTGAAATAAAAGTCGAACAAAGTCCTAGCTAAGAGAGAAACATCGGATTCAAACATATGTACATACTCAGACCTATGATGCACTCAAATTTGCATAAAAGTGTAACAAACATCATACACCCATACGTGTGAACCTATTCAGAAAATTTTGCGTAACGACGTTTGAAAGGCAAAAATTATTAAGCGACATTTTAGGCGATCTTGAATAATATACATAATTGAAATCAGCTAAAAATTTGAGTCGATTACTCTTACTCTCGTCTCGCTACGAATAATTCTGATGTCTATTATTATTTCGTAGGGTCCAATTTGGTTTGGCATTAAAAATCATAAAGAATCAAGTAGTTAGGACTAATTGGCATATTTTTTCAAAATATGCTTATCTTAAAAACGTTCTGGTGTAAAGTCGTCAGTGTCGTTTGGTAATTTCTGCGTTTCGAGCGTCGTTTTATAATATTAGTGAGTAATACGAGTCGGTGGTAGTGTTAAAACATCGTCGCTAAGCTAAATATTTAGAGCTAAGCCGTGCGTGTGGGCTGGACCGCAGTCGCCGGGCTTTGTTAGGGAATGTGGGTCATTCCACCCGACTGAATGAGGAAGCGGTGCGCATTGTTGCAGAAATTTCGGTACCAGTTTTAACTGGATTTTAATTCTTTCTTTTATTGTTTTTACTATGATAGGTTATCTATGACCACCATCTCGCCTGGATAAACCATTGATAAACATATTACGTTAACGTAATTAATAATTGGGTACCCCTGATCAAAGTTTATTTGGCGCATTACTATTCAGCGTAGTTATGCCGCTAGCATGCTTATAATAAGTAAGGTAAAGATTTGTAAAATTTAATGAACTTTATATTAAACTTTCGTTAAAAATTTAAGAATTTTATAATTTATTACAATAAATACAATTTGTTCCATCACACTTTCCAACTTTGGTCAACTTGTACTACTACGTAAGTAGTAAGTACATCAAACACATGTAAAAGTTTGGATGTTGCTAAGTCACTTCAGGACGAATGAACGGATCGGGATTGGAAATTTGAGATTTGATTGAGATTAAGATTATAATCTGGAATAGAATATAGGCTACTTTTCATCGCGGCAAAACAACTGGAATGGGAATTACCCGGGTAAAATCACGGGGCGTTGCTATTTAGTTAATGGCTAGCGTTATATGCTTCATTTCCTTCAATAGATATTTTTAATAAAGAGCAAACTTCATGTCAATCAAAATCAATATGAGAGTAATGCTAACGCTCTCATAAGCACGGTCGTCGGGGTCGGCGGCATTTCCTGAATACGCTGTTATATTTACCGCGTTGGAGCGGGCTTCATTGTGTCCATAAATGCCATGGCACCATAAATCGTGGGCCATGGAGACATTGTACGGTATACCCGCTTGTAAGGCTGGCTTCATATACGTTGGCGGAGAATATAGCCCGATAGGCATTATCGTAAAGTTGCCCCTTACCGAAGTTACCATCCATCTTCGTGGAGGTTGGCAGATACTTTTATAGAAGTGGGTAACGATGGTATTTTTTTTAATTATTGTCCACAAATATTTGAATGGGGCGATAAGAATTATTTCTTGTATTTGGCATACTATGTTTTAAAAATAAAATAAGTGTTTGTGCAACAGAAAAAAATATGTATGTATTCATTTATAATTTGTTTTGGTTGACTGCACCTGTTGATTTCTGCATTTTCAGTCAGTCTAGTGCGCCCATTTTTTCGACTCCGCTGTAAGTTCTATGATCCATCCTGATATAGTGATATATGATGCGGCATAAAGGCATATAAGGCGGATATTTTAAAACTTTCCCAAACAATTATTGCTCAACGCTTACAAAATATTGATTTTGTAATAATAAATTCAAGTACACTAACATCATTTTCAATATTTGTCACGTCAAATACACGTAAAAAGACAAATTGTAACATAAGTCAGGTTTTGTAATGCTGTGGTTACATAGTTCCATACGTGATATCGTCCAAAACCATGATGCGTTCATAAAAAATAACTTACTTTTGGCGCTTTTTTCTTCTATACTACGGACATCGTAACAACCTCATACGGTGATTGAATCCCCTGTTTATTGTGGTGCAGGCTTTAGAACCCCAGAGTTTATTATAGTTTACGTTAAAAGCGTAGAGAGCGAGACATTGACCTATATCGATAGGTCAGCTTGTAGGACGGCTCAGTCGTGTTGTGATTCTATGAGATCTATTTACATCTGTTTGTTTGGGTTAGAAATGTGGGAAGAAACTTTTTAACTTTCAACACATCTTTTTTGTTGTTGTCATAAAAATGGTGTAGAGAAAGTATATGGTTTGTGTTTTTCTGTTAAGTTTTAATGTTGTTACTATTTTAAGTATGTATTATTTTTCTTCCACGTTATACTATTTCTGGGTGTAGGTCTCTTTTTTATATGAATTCAGTCTTCTTTCAATCGAGTCTTTCAATATAAACTATACCCATTATGAGGCTAGATGCCTAATTAGCGGTATTATATTTTTACATCTAGTATTGCCATTGATAGTAACAAGTGAATTAACAGCAACTGATGTATAATAATGATCGATTTTGAGAAAACAATACCTATTTGTTGTCATCAATAAAAAAATCAGAATCTGAATTAACCTATAATGTAAAAAAATCTTAGAAATCGTTTTCAAGCTGAACTTTGACTCTAGTAAGTAGTCCTTTCTAAACACTAACCACGTCTATAGTTTTCAACAAAATAAGTTTTTATCTTTATGAGTACAAGTTACTGTACTGCAGTACTGTGTCTCTATATGCATCTACAGTGTACACCGTGTACAGGCGCGGTCCCAGCCTCGAATTTTGGAGGGGGTCACCAGTACGCAGTCTCAAATTTTGGGGGGGGTCACAAGTAGGAATACAATAAATCATTAACTTTTTTTTAGATTTTTAGTTTAACGTTTACGATTTTGGGGGGGGTCATGTCCCCTGTGACCCCCCCCCCTCGGACCGCGCATGACCGTGTAATACCGAATACAGATATAATGTCTTGGATAAACATTGCAAGGCATTGGCTGCGCAAAATTTTTTAACCATGTATTTTAGGCTATATTTTGACAGGTCCATAACTGCCGGAATATATGGATTCTGAAAGAGTTCAGATTCTGAGAAAGAAGTCATCTACGAATCTTCAAAAATTATCAGAGGCCAAATTATTTTGGAGTCTCGTGCTATACCAATATTGATAGAACTGCGAATGGGAACAATGATAACGAGTTCTGAGGTCAAGTTACAGTAGTGACTAGAGGGTCTACCGCCGACCAAAACAACTTATTCATATTATTCAAATAGTTAGGATGAGGTTAGGAGGTCGAAGGCGAGCTCCTCATTCGCTTACAGTCGATTTTAGCTGATACTTGATTTGAAATATCTGTGTACCTAGTTGTTACTTGGTGGGTATGTTACTTATGTAGTATTTGCTTTGTTCGAAGAAATTATACTCGCAGCATTAATTTAGTTATACCTGTTAACTTGCCCAGTATAAGTGCATCAGATCAGTAATATGTCATCAGGTTAATGAATGAATCTGAATCGTATGCATTTACTATCTTATGGCTGTAGACGAATACGAAATGAATGAAAATTGAATAGCCAGGGCTATTTAATTTCACGAAACTTTATTACTTATTTAGCTTCTCAATTCAAGATTGAAACAATAATATTTCCGCACAATTTAATCTCGATTCTAATCACGCCATTAATGATACTCAAGCTGCACTTTCTATTCAAAGGATTTATAACGTAAAGAGAAAAGGCATTAGACAAATACCCAGTTTAGTTATATAAACAGTTAGACTTTAAAGTCTAAAATTTCAGTAATAGAGTTAATGCCCACCACAAATTAGACCTAATATCTGTATGGCTTAGTGTTAATTTGAGTTGAGGTTAACAGACTGGAACGAACGTGGGTTAACAATAGTTGAGTTTGTTTAGCTAGATCTAGTTTTGTAGGTATTATATAAAGCTAGACATAGCTTGAAGCCTTGAGCCCTGAGAATATCAGTGTCCAGTGTTTTTACAAATAGACTGCAGGGCCGTGAACAATTATTTATAAATTTATGGGTCATCTGATACAGCAGGAGACCTATGTAGGATGATAGAAGGGTATAAAGTAATAAGATTGAGCACTATGCCGTCACTTGTAAGCTGTCCACGGGTCTGCGGTCTAAAACTTAACTTTGTTTACAACTGGTAGAGCGAAGAATTCTAGAAAAACTTTTTTCACTTTTTACCGGTTTCTCGGAATTAAATTAATACACGCATAAAAATAATACCATCAAATTTTATTTGTCAACACTCTTTTTAAACACCACTCGACTCGAAAACAAATTGGGAGAATTCGAAATACACAGATGATTTAATTGCAGTACTAACTTTCGTGGCAAAAGGATATGTTAATAATAACTTGACGCATGCAAAGTGGCATGATCTCACTAAATCTACTTGCACTATCTTTACTACAACAAAACTCTTGAATCACCTACAGCAAGTTACTTAGTTATACCTATTTGTTAGTTCTTATTGCTCGCCCGAAGGTCTCCGGCGTACCATACGTTGTTTGAAAACAACTGGGTAATTATTTATCGAATACAAATCTATGCAAGGTTTAGCTTCTCGACCTAACGGTAGCCTGGCTGTCTTCAAATGTATAGTAAACATGTACTTTCTAGATATTACATTATAGGTTGTGATATTGCTATTTGTAGTGTTAGAACTCTACGTATAGATATTTTGTAGAGAGATATTATATATTATGTAGAGTTCGTTTGGGGAAGTACCAAACTATTATAGTGTGCAATCAGACTTCTTCGATTTGATTAAGTAATTGAATAGTAATATTTATGACTATTTATTACAATATTAGTATTTATATATTACATAATCTCAGACTAAAAGTAAATTGTATCGCAAGAAGTATTTCATGTCTTTTGAAGACGCAAGTTTCTATTGGGTCCACTTTAATTCGCTATCATGTTATCATACTGAAATCTTTCTTGTTATACAAAAATCAGCGTGTAAACAACTATAAGGATTTTTGTTATATATATTTGACAGTATTTGTAACCATATATTAGTGAACTAGCTGAACCCGCTACTTCGTTCGCGTAAGCAGATGTTACTGACTTATAGGTACATTAGTTGGAAGTATCGTAAGACAAAATATTTGGATAAATAGTCATTGAAAACCCGAATGAATTTGTACAAAAATATATTTCATTTTATCATCTTTATTTTTGCTTTTTTTAAACAAAATCAAACATACTTAGTAAGCTCTCGTAGTATCGAACATAACCGCAAGTGTTAAGTTTGTAGGATTTTTATAGCATACATTATGAAAAGTCTGAAGCTGATGTGCATGATCTGATATCTACTTATCTCTTTTAATCCGCAAGCTGTTTTCTAACTGTTACCCGTGACTTCGCCGGCGTAAAATTTTGAAGGAAGCCTGTGCGGAATCAAAATAATTAAAATTTTGAGTTTTAATGATATTCAAGCAAGTTGAACCCGTAAATCTAAGCCAAGTCCTAGTGAAATGTTAATGTATGAATTTAATTGTAGGTAACACAGAAAAAAATCAAGAACGAAAGAATCCAAATTTGGCATCATAATCCTTTTAGCAGCAAAAACTTATTAGTACTATTTAGAATACCAGTAACGCCACCTAGTGATGAAAGAAAAAATACATACCACAATAGCAAAACATCGATTTAAATGGCCTTTAGTGCTTTTTGATTTAAACTGGCATTAGCGCCGTCTAATGAGAATATATTATGTTGCTTGTTATTTTGATTGTGAACGCAAATCACCTATATTATCTACGCCAAAACGGGTGCATATATTTTTTCATTTTTTGGCTTTTACCTTACCATCACATCAAGTTCCTTACGAAAATATATGCTTATATTATATTAATATGGAGTTAAATGAAAATGTAGACTTATTAGCCCATGTGAAATTTTAGACTCTAAACTATATGTGTTTCGTATGTCAACCCATATCGTTGTGCCGTTTTGACGTGATAGTTAATATTTGTTTCCTTAGGGCCCATGCTTCTTTTCAGATTGATAGGTAATAAATACATAAATGTGGTATTTCAGACTATGAGTTATTTCTGTTTCAATTTTCTACCAAATTTGCTTAGTCTTTCCTACATCACAGTAACCTATAAGTAACCGATTTGCTATTACTGAGTTCAAACTACGTGTGTTTCGAATTCCATCCAAATATGTTCAGCCGTTCCAACGTTGTCCTGTAAATATTAATGAATGTCACTGTTTGGATGTTTGTTACGTAATACATAGAGTACTTATACATAGGCAATGTTTAGCGTATGTGTTCTTCCAGACTGTAATCTAATTCTGTTTCAAATTTCAACCCGATCACTTGATACGTTCCGCCATGATTAAAGCGGCAATAGAAATACATCATCTGCGAAAATTTCAACTGTCTAGCTATCACCGTTCTTGAGATACAGCCTGGTGACAGACGGACGGACGGACGGACGGATAGCGAAGTCTCAGTAATAGGGTCCCGTTTTTACCCTTTGTGTACGGAACCTTAACAACGGTCTGCTTCGGTCACCGAAGCTTGTTGAACACTACTACCTTTAAATTTTAAACAGTATTTGGATTGAAATAATACGTTTTCTAATAAGTTACGGCTGGTCTAGTAAGTTACAGCTGACCTAGTCGGGAGAACGGCGACTGTCGATCCGGAGACCCAGGGTTCAAAACCACGCGCACCACTATCTTTTCAGAGTCATGTTCGTAATGCCGGTAATTAAAACGGTGAAGGAAAACACCGTGAAGAAACCGAAATCTACCTATAATCTAAGTTCTAAGTCATATGTCATCCACCAACCGACACTGGGCCAGCGTGAAGGATTATAGCCTTGTCTCTCTCCTTGCGAGAGAAGGCCCCGACGCCCAGCAGTGGGAACATTTAATGGGTTGTTTATGCTGCTACTTATTATGCTGATATGTTTTCTCCAAAATACAAAAATCTACTTCAATGACAGGTAATTTAATTATGTCTTTTGACTAAATTTTATAAGAAGGTACACTCCGCAAGGCATAAGCTGAGCTTTGCATTTGTGTGAGTGTACATGGATAGTGTAGGTGTGACAACCGGCCTTAGGCGCGGCGCCATTCTGTCTCGCCGCGCTCCTGCCTGATTGGTGATCACTCACACTAATGCAAAGCTTAGGTTATACCTCGCGGAGTGTATAACTATGTCGTACAGATAAATCTAAGCTGATTTTAGTTTTTTGTTGATATTTGAAAAACTACCTCCCTGTTTTCGATATCTAAGATCACCTCTGAAGTATTTTCTACCAAACAAAAAAGGAATTATCAAAATCAACTAACAATTAGTCGAGTTATCGCGTAAAATAAAACCAAATAAAAAAACATGCTGCCCGATTGAGAACATCCTCCTTGTTTGAAGTCGATTATAACCGAAAGATGTTTGTTTTTCCACACAAAAATATATTTTTGACAATTATTTTGTCATCCAAGACGACGCGACGCGATCACGTGAGCACTTTCTAGAATCTACATATTCTGTGGATCGTCTGTGATACACAGAATACTTAGAAGTTAGTATGTACCGAACGCGCCGCGCGTGTCGTTATTATTTAATGTTTGTGTAATTTCCGAACCAACAGACCGATATTGTTCAAATTTTGACGGGACAATATAAAAAAATGTGTTCTTTCTAACAAAAAAAGAATTATTGAAATTAAACAACGCAAACATGAGTTACATCCAAATACACATTCTGACTTTCACCCCCTCCCGCAAGAAAACCCATCAGAATTTGGGGATCAAAAGTAGCCTACAGCAATGTCCTTAGTATAAACTAAAATTATGCTAAGTTTCAGCTGAATTGAATCAGTAGTTTCGGCGTGATGCGTGATCCCTATACAGAAAGACAGACAGACAGACAGACAGACAGACAGACAGACATGAAAGAAAAAAAATGCAGTTTCGCCATCAGTATCGAATACGGAGTGCCCCAAAAAATTTTTTTCAAAATATCTTCAATGTACAGAATTCGACCCGTTACAGTTTTATTATAAGTATAGATAAATATATATATGTCACTGTTAAACTGTCATATTTTAAATACGTAGGTACTGTAAGTTAAAACAGAACTCGTGAGATTTTAAACCTACACATAGTGACATATAACACAACTAAATAAAAACCAGAAATGAAAAGAAGATGAGGAAGAAGAAGACTTCAAACAGCTGACTATTTTTTTATTCATTCTACAAATTAAGACTAGAACAAATTGTCTTGCCGGACATATTGCATGCCTCTCGCAGAGGCCAGTTTGTATGGGTCAGCTCTTAAAATGTTTTGTATCATCTTATCTTACCTACAAACAGTAATAAAGATTTCTGTATTTGGATTTGTAATGTTAAGTCATTTTATAATTACACGGCGTTGCATATAGACTGACGATATGTGCTTAAATGAAATAAAATGAAAATGAAATGAAAATTTATTTTTATAACATAATTACAAGCACATTTTTGATACAATTTAGGGTACTTAAATAAGCATATATTATGTCTTGTGGCACATTGCAAGTCACGCAACACCTACACTAAGAAAAATAATCGCACATTCTTCACTTAACAATCATAAACCTATGGTAGGTTAGGTTAGTTTTTAATCTAACGACGTTAGATAACAAAGTGACGGTATTTACAACTGTAGATGACATACATAAGAATGTACTATATTTAACCACATGTGTATATATTTTGTGCGACTATTACTTGTGACTTCCTCTCAGCAGCCTTGAACCGCAGTCGCCACAGACAGTATTCATGTTACTTACGTCATCTTTAAACCAGCACATAATGATTAGAGGCGGAATTACGAACTGTAACAAACTTTTACAGCCGTGTGCTGAACTGAAACTAGAACGTTCAACGAGATCTAGACTAGTTCTGTTGTCGTGGTCTTAAAACATCAGCTTCAATTTGAATTTCATATGCTCCGTCTTTCTCTGTCTTATAAGAGATTATAGAAACAGGTCCTTTCTTTTCTATTTGTATGATTCTAAATACAGATCAACAATGGTTATTAATTTTCTCTAGACATTCATTGGTCTATGGATAGTTATTTTTTGTTATTTTTATAGGTATCTAGTATGATTTAGTTGTGTTAATTAAGGTTTTGCCCGCATTAAAAGAACCATAGCATGTAGTATTATTTACGAGATTTATACTGTAATTTTATGGAGGAGCGGTTCACTCCTAATCATTTTTGAAGGAGTTTCATGCATGTTTGATTCCTGTTCGCATGAAATATGAAATGTTGCATAAAATTGCGTTGTGATATTGGATACTTTCTATTTAATATTAGTAGTGGAGTGGAACATACACGTATTCGCGGTCCGAGGGGGGGGTCACGGGGACATGACTCTAAAAAATCTAAGAAAATTAAAAATATCTAATAGTACATAGACTATTTTTTAAGGCGGGAAAACAACTAGAACGGGAACTACGCGGGTAAAACCTTGGGGCGCTACTAGTAAAGTATTTTTAACCCCCGACCAAAAAAAGGGGTGTTATAAGTTTGACGTCGATGTCTGTCTGTCTGTCTGTCTATCTGTCTATCTGTCTGTCTGTCTGTCTGTCTGTCTGTCTGTTTGTCTGTCTGTCTGTCTGTCTGTGTGTGTGTCTGTCTGTGGCACCGTAGAGCTCAAACGGATGAGCCGATTTCGATGCGGTTTTTTTTTTTTAAGGTTAATATTTGTGCGGATGTTCTTAGCTATGTTTGGTTAATATCGATTCAAAATGGCCGCCTCCACAAAATGACGGACAAAATATTTCTTCACAACCTACCTCAATATGGGTATCAAATGAAAGGGCTTGACTAGTTGAATACTATACACTATAATAAGTTTCAAATCCAAGATGGCCGCCACCACAATATGGCGGATTACATTATTTTTTTAACTACTACCTCAATATGGGTATCAAACGAAAGGTCTTAACTAGTAGAATGTTGTAAAGATAACAAATCTGAGGTAGTCGGGGGTTAGTCAAAATTTTTAATTTTGTTCTTGTTAGCTCGATTTATTGTATTTCTACTGGTGACCCCATCCAAAATTCGAGGCTGGGACCGCGCCTGCATACATGATA
The DNA here is from genome assembly GCA_017562165.1 of Ectropis grisescens. NCBI lineage: Eukaryota > Metazoa > Arthropoda > Insecta > Lepidoptera > Geometridae > Ectropis > Ectropis grisescens. The sequence continues at coordinate 8,766,728 of CM029771.1, read as the reverse complement.
GCTGAAAACGTCAGCAACGGGCAAAATCCAAATTTAGTCTATAATGTAGTCAAAGCATATTATAGGTATTAACAACTTATAAAACGAATAGAAAACACAAGTACAATATCTTAGCTTTTATTATAATAAGAAGCATTTCCCTTCAAACAAGAACACATTTATTGGCACGTCACTTGAATGCAATTAATTTAGTACGTACAATATACCAGTTTGCGATCAGCAAAGGTGGTCTAACCTACAAGAACTATTGCATGACATTTGACTCGTTTTTTGTTCAACTACTTTAATAACATTAATGAACTGATATCGCATTGATGGATACATTATCTGAATGTAGATAGTCGATCAGTCCTGATGGGGACAATTAGGACTTACGAGTAGTTTCCGATTGGTACACCTTGAGCCTTCATATTTAGAGCATTCGCAGTATACGCAAGAGCCGTGCAGCTTTTTATTAGCTAAAACCCACTCAAATTTTGGGGCGAAGTGTAATCGGTAAAGACATTTCTAACGTTCGCGACGTTAAATTTACTCTAAATTTGATAAATTGAGGTTAAATTTGGTTATGTTAGACTACGGCAGGTAGACTGAGCATCAATTGAGATTTCCACCAATTGCAGAAATCGCCTAAAAACAAAGCTTTACTATTGGTGAATTGTTTTCTCCCACGCCACTGGTTCGCAAATTCGTAGACATTCAGTTCAAAGCGTGGAGCATTTTACGCTTCTAACTAAATATGTTAGTTCTTTCGTCATTACGTCATGGGGCAATTCGCGGGCAAACGTAAATCCATCTTGTATTATAGAAACCATCAACATACCACTGTTGGATTGGCCTCTATACAATTTGTGCAAACAATCTAAATAGGTATACTATGTCAGTGTTTATATCGGCCAGAATTTCTTAGATTCCACATTTCTTTCATAGAAGAGAAAATTTATTTATTATTGATAATTTTTCCTTCTTCTAAATCTTTCAGTTTGACGAAGTTTTTCTTGCATTCGTTACCTTTATCGAATGGGAAACGGTATCAATGATTATTATTCGATTTTTAAGTCTACTTAACTACAACATCATCGAATTAAGTTCTGTAACATCGTATGTAAATTTAGAAAATGCAATAAATACCAATTATTTGTAGGATGTCACTTCAGTGTAACCGTTTAAAATTTTTGCACCCAGTGCTAGCCCAAAACCTACTATTGTTATAGCTTTTGCAACCACAAAATACACCACCTAGTACAATAGGAACCAAAGTACAGGTCTCACCCTTGCTTATAGGTCCCTGAACTTGCCAATGCTAAAGATGACAGGCTACATTAATCTTTATTTCAAAGGATTAAAGCATAAAACTAGTTGACAGGTCTTCCCCCGTCGGTACAGAGGTACCTTGCTTTCTATATTTTCGGGGTCAGTCGTACTTCCGGAGTGATTCATTCTATTGGCTATGAAAGCATGAATCAGTTATTTATAAGCCGATGTAATAACACTCGTAAATAATCAGCTATAATTTGGAGTAACATTAAAAGAAAACTCACTAGTATCAGTGAATACTTGTTTATGATGTGGTTCATGTTTGTGCGCATTTGTCGTGATCTTAGTGTGGTTTCTAACATGAAGCCAATATTTTGGCTTCGTGAAACCACACGGTTTTATTAATATTTCGGTATACAATTAAGGCTACCGTTTGATCACAAATTGTCCTATGGTAAGCAACACCGCAACCTAAGAAAGAGCTCGTTTATTTATTTATTTAGTGATTGACAAGCAGCGTTAACGGATGTGCAAAGACTTATACTTTGTCTAAGCCGATGTGCTTATAACTTTTAGCGTTGAAAAAACAAATTGTTCTTGATATTGTTTTTACTATCTACTTGTACAGTTTGTTCTTGAAAGAGTTTGATTAATGATTTTGTCGAAATAACATCGTCTGGCTATCTGTTCCATTACCGAGGGTACAATGATTACAATGTTTGTTTGCCAGGAAAAACCTATTTACTCTAGATTAAAAGATATTCAGATAGAACTCATCGGGAAGTACAGACTCATGTACAATGGAACAATCGTTCCCCATCTTCGCAGTGCGATTGATAAATGTGGATTCAAAGCGTTTTGTTTGAATTTTCGGACTCACCATCATGAATCAGTACCACTTGGGTCTTGATTGTCTGGGTAGTTAGATACCTACTTCCGTTTGGCATCTGCCATGTATGAATGAAGTATTTATCTCGCAATAAAAACTCTTTAATACATCACAGAAAGAATACTCTTACAAATAGTTTTGATGTGAAAGTTTAGGACGTTTGTTGCTCAATCACGTCGTACGAGCATGCTAATATTTGAAACACTGAGTTCCTAATTTATACTCTCCAATAACATATAAAACATATAGGGGAGAGTCCTACAGTACCGTCACCTTAAGGTTTTAGCAGGATAAAATAAAAATCCTCCAGGTTGTATGTTAAATATCAGCTAAAATGTGTTAAGGCATTCAAATGCTGTAAAGAAAAACAATAAAATACTATTTTATTTAGAAATAATCAACTTTATCAGCAAAATTAGAATTTTAGAAATAATCGACTTAAAAAAAATTGGCCTCCAGTACCGGCCAGCATAAAAATGATCATGTATACCACGCAAAAATCACAAGTTTATTGATTTGTTAGCTCTGACATATTTGCACAAGCCTCATGGGCCCAAACCTTACAATTTCCACTTTGAATCCAATCCTATTCATGAGGTTCAAAGCACAAAGGAAAAATTGTCTCTTCCTATTTCGATCTGAGGGGAGGACTCTGGTTTTCTTTTCTCTTATCTTTTCTTTTCTTTCTGACATCTTTTCCTGAAACCAAGTTCTTTCCTTTCCCGCTTGGCATCTTCTCTTTATTAGATTGGCGAAGTAATTTTAACTTTTCAGCTAGAGGGAAAGCGAATCAAAAAAAATCCTGCTTGTTTAAAGGCATCAATCTATTTGCCAAATTCCTTGAATTACTTGACATGTTCTGCCAATATTTGTTCGTGCTCAGATGAGAAAGTTTTGTGAAAACGACCCATAACTGGCTTCATGGACACCTCTATGTTATTTTTAATTGCACTGATTCTGTCATTTAATGTAGTTCTTGGTATCTGACAAAGTTCTGCAGCCTGACATGCACTCATTTCACTAGTGAGCACCTTTTGCACGGCTTTATGCATATTGGTGGGATCCTAATCACCCTTATTTTTCTTCGTCTCACCATCACTATTATCGCCTGGCATCTTTGTGTACCTATAAGAAAATAATATTACTTAAAGTAAACCTAAATGTGGCCGGTACTGGGGGACAATTTTTTGGTCGGTACTGTAGGGAACGAAAAAAATACAATGTGCGACCCTAGGAAATAATTTACAAATAAATAGTTGAAATTAAAGATATTTTATAATAGTTATATAAATAGACAATACATACCAGTTTTAACTTCTTTTGAACTCGTTCTATAAACTTCTGTAATCACCCACAGAACTTTAGTAGTGTATCGTGCGTTCACCATGTGCAACACAAATTGGCGTAGTGTCAGTAAGCGTGTCGCGACAGGTCGCCGCTGCGCGGGGCATATACTTGTAAGAACTTATTACTTTAACGACAAACACCATATCAGTGTCATCTCTTATAGAGCTCAGGAAACTCTGACTGGCCGGTACTGGATGCCGGCCGGTACTGTAGGACTTTCCCTTACATATGCAGTGTTAAGAGTCGAGGAAATAGTATTTTCCTAAAATATAATGTAATAAAGTACGTGTACCGTGAAGGTATCTAACGCTCTACATTTATATAATAATAGTAAGGTTAGACACTACTTTAATTATATAAATGTAAACTAACTAACATTTTAATTTAAGTTATTGTAGTGCAATCATTTTTTATATTTGTTTAATTACACTTCATGTAATTGTTATATATTATTAATTTTTTTGACATTGTAGTTTTTAGGGTTACGTTGCAAAATACGGGACCCTTATAGTTTCGTCATGTCTGTCTGTCCGTCCGTATGTCACAGCCACTTTTCTCCGAAACTATAAGAGCTATACTATTGAAACTTGGTAAATAGATGTAATCTGTAAACCACATTAAGATTTTGATACAAAACATAATTGCAATCTAAATTATACAATTTTTTACATATCCCTGTAAAATTTGATTTGACGTGTAATATTTCTATAAATCCAAATGAGATTATGAGCATTGCACAATGGCTCCTTACTCAACAATGTTAGCTAGTACTGATTATGTAGTTTTATACCATTTGCATTGCCATAAGTGCAGTTGACAGGTAGTAAAATCAACAATGCCCGCGTCGAGTCGCTGGCGAATTCCGCAATAAAATCTATTTGAGCTGCTGATGGATTCCACAATACCTTATTGTTATGCTTGTTGCCATAATTCAAGGCCTAATTCATTGAGCCTTTTAGACCATAGCTTAGATTCGGATGATCTTTACAGCTCACGTCATGGTGATGACGGCAACAGGCAAACAAGTTTGTGTGTGCAAATGTAGTATATACGTTTTGACCTTCAAGAACAGAATAAATAATCTTTTACTGAAGTTCCAGAGTTTAAATTTTTCAAGTAACTCGTATGATAAATACCTTGATAAAATACAATACAAAACACTAGAAAATCTTTTAAAACAATTGGGCAAAACAATTATTGAAATCCAAACATTTTAAAGCACATTATTCGAAGTTATCGCTAATTGCGATCTCATCTAGATAAATCTTTTGGCAATTAGGGTAATTTTTAAATAATGAATGGGATAATTGCAAACGTTTTGTGGGTAATCTACATCCAAAACTATATAGTATCAAACTAAAAAATTTTTGGACTGTAGTATTCTTAAAGTTTTTGTTAATTATATACAAGTTATCTACACACAAGCCTAAAATTGTTTTTTGTGTGAAAATACCATGTTATAAATATTCCAAAATACTTAAAGTCAAAGTTCTTTATTGATAAATGTAAAATATACACGTCAATTTAAAAAAAAAAATCATCATCGTCATCAGCCGCAAGACGTCCACTGCTGAACATAGGCCTTCCCCCTAGATTTCCACAACGAACGGTCCTGCGCAACCTGCAACCAGCGGTTTCCAGCGATCTTTATGAGGTTATCTGTCCATCTAGTGAGAGGCCGTCCAACACAGCGTCTTCCGAAAAGAAAAAAAAAATTAAACTTATTTTTGGTACAAAATATTTACAACGTTATGTTAATTGCGGCGCCGAGCTGTCGTGTCATGACTTCATGACATCATTAATTTGGTCCCAGGACGCGGTCGCTAAATCCTTTTACACTCATGATTTGAATTTAAAAATTCTAAACAATACCTGATAGATTTATTGCAGACCGTTCAAAGTTAGCTACCTGTGGCCACCCATTGCCCATTCTACTGTTGCCGGTTTTCAGCATATTTTATTCATGCCTTAGTTTATTAGGTACCTCCTTAGTAAATCAAAATAGATCAGAAACATAAACGCTTTTGTACATGTCACAAATTGTTTTATGGGCGATGATTTAATAATAATTATCTGTTCGTCCCATGTTGGTATTGTTTAAGAGGTAATTAATTTTAAAACCATTTTGCACTTCTCATTGTATTCTACGTTAATAATTATTATTGTAATTAGCTTAGATTATACCAATACTGGATCACTGGACAAAAGCGTATATTTTCCTGGAGTTTGTATTTGCTTTGGCGTTTGATATTTGCTTTCTGGACCTCAGGATCTGTGTTCCGTACGTTCCATCTGCCTTTTGTTTTAGAAATCTGTGATTCCTACAATACTATTGTGGTTAAGCCTTTAGTACTTTACTATAGGCTAGGGATGGCGATCTGAGATCGATTAATCGAGAAATCGATTTTACCAGAAAACAGAATCGACTTTTAAATCGATATGTAGTACTGGATCCTTCCAGGGAGTGCGATCTACGGCTTTGGTGGACCAGTTTTTGTTCTATAATAATTGCAGTTCGTCACGCCACCTTCGTCTGGTTCGAGTCGGAGGTCGTTTAGACGTTGAATTTGTGTAGTAAGTAGCATACAATGACATACGACCGCCAGGCCGGTTCAGAAAAAGATGGCACAATAAACTAAACGCCTCTAAATGGTTGACATTCATAAACCATCAACAGAGATTTGTGGAAGGAAGAAAGAGGAGCCTTTGCCCAATATTAGGACACCAAAGGCCGAAAAACAAGAAGTACCTAGTATCATTATTTTGATCACAAGGTAAGTTTTAACCTCATCGGGGTTCCTATTAATGGATTCTTTCAGTTTTTATCTACGAATAATACTTATTTAAACTATTGTTTTTCATCTTCTAATGATTTTTCATTGATTTAATAATTATATGTATTACCTATTTATTACCCATAAAATTTGGGTCTTAGATAAAGTATTACTCTTTGATTTGGGTTAAATAAAGTTAGGTATAAAATACTCAGTAACTACAATTATAGTATTTGGGACCGAATTGAAAATAGAATTGTAAATAGTCATGTGAAGGTGACTAATTAATTTACTAAACGTGTAAAACATATGTTTTCAATTTACTATGTATATTTACACTAGTAAATACAATAATTTCAGGGTCTTTAAACTTAAACCAACCAAATGATGTCAACATATTTAAAGTCGTTTTTATCGCGGCAAATGTTTCTATAAAGCCCTTCTTACCTTCAACTGTTTGAGTACCACAGGTATCTGAGATGTCACGTCATCGGCAAAAATAAATCACTGTAGATTGACATTGAGTATCGACTTCATATTGTAGTCACGAATGGCGGTTATATAATTGGTAAAATAATTGCAATTGCTAATGTCTCATTTTGTGCATGCAGCATCTGTTGCCATATAATGAGGTAATAAATTACGTCAGATAATGTGAGGATCTGTTCAAGTACCTCACTTAATGAAACCTACTTGTGGTCGATAAAACCGGTTTCTTTCAACCGAATGGATAGACTTGTTAGAAAACAACAGTAAGAAAATTATTTCACAGTACTTGACATAATTGTAGAATAAGTATAAGCAGCCCAATTTATTATCCCATGGCTGGGACTCGGGGTCTTCTCTCACAGGGAGTGGGATAAGACCATAAAATAACAAGCCACGCAAGCATAAAATAAATACCTAATATTAAAACGCAAGCTAAGCGGATGGCGGAGAACGCACGATGTCATGTTACTCTTGGAATATGCCAGTTTCCTCACGATCTTTTCCTTTACAGTTAACGCCGGTGGTAATGATGAACTTGTTACTTACTTCATCTATCTGCACTTGGGAAAAATACTGTAAGATGCCAGTGGGCTTCGAAACTACGACCTTTCGGCTGTGGAATCTGCTATATCGTCTTGGCCACCGCGGTTTTTGAAAAAACTCTCAATTCTGGAAACATGTGTAGAAGATTTCTATCACAAGAACAGATGATATGACAGAACCGAAGAATAGATAAGAATAGAATATTAACCACAAAAGTGAATATCCATGAAGAGCAAGAATAGTGTTGATGTCATTATATTAATAATTCTGGCCAAAACAGTACTGCCCTATTTAAATAATTTAGAGCGGCAAATGGACTTTTAATGAGTTATATGCAACTATATTTAGGTTCAAATAGTTTACGGAAATGAAAATATTTATGAAAAATTTTGGTTACAGTAGAAAACACTTGTAAATTATAAAATTCTTTGATTTGCACGACACTTTCCATTTAATTAACCACTTACGTCTAGGTTGTGGAATGTGTTGCCAGAGTGAAGTTTTCCAATTTTGATGTCTTTAAGTCAAGAATAATCGGTTTCTTCAAGATAATCACGTTCCATCTTAGACTGCATGTTCGCTTAACGAAAGGTGAGATGTGAGATGGCGGTTTCGAAAAAAAGCGTCTAGGATTATGTATACTCTTAACAGTGAGCAATTAAAATAGAAGAAAATAAACAAACGAATAAAAGAATCTCGAGAAGATAAAATGAATATCAAACATACACATCATACACATTCCACAGTAAAATACTTCTAAGACAAACACCGTGAATGGAAAGAAAGGCTTCCGAAAGAGAAATGCAATTATTTGAAGAAAAATAAGTATGTTTTTTTAAACAAGATCTGAGAACGGCAAACAAGAAAATTACCGTTGCTTGTTTTTTAAAGATACCAACCATGAAACAAACTATAGCTCGACACACAAGCGCGTAAACTAACTGGGAGTGGTGTTTATGGTAAGACCACTGTGAAACGACTCATAGCTAGATATGGACTGTGACTATGACGTGACTTATTTGTTCACAAACATGGAATGCACGAGTATTCTACAGATTTCACGCCAATATTATATTGTGTGTTTTTATTAATTGGTAGTATATTTGTAATTTTCTTAGTATATAATGCAATGTTATTTTTGTATTAGAATGTGTTATTATCGCATTTGTTTTAGTAGATATCTATTTATTCGTTGAGAACTACCGTTTTCTCATATTCTGTCATCTTTTTATGTTCGACGGTTCCTTACAAGAGATCACTTTTAGCGATGAAGCACTTAATTGTAATTATATTTGTAGTTTTTTTCTTTATATGTCGATTTATCTATGTTTTAGTAGTGGTTTTATCCGACTAGTTCCGTTCCCATATTTTCCCGCCGTGACCTATGATTTATTTTAGATCTTTGTACCAAATTTCATTCAGATCCAACCAGTGATTGATTCTTGATGCGAAAGTGAGCATGGATGTATAAACGGATGTTTTCAGTAAACACTACTGAGGGAATCTAGATAAAATTTGCATATACATAGAAAATACATAGTCTGGAATAACAATATAGTGATATATACAGACATGGGCAAATTTTCATACCGCTAAAATAACTAAATTAGGAACTACGCTTGGCACTGCTAGTGTATTATAAACTTCGTTTAAAACACTAATAAGATAGATTTAGTTGCTAGCCTTGGAACCAAATAAGTGCACAACTTCATGGATCACTGATCATAATGCAAAGGTGTAGCACAAATCCATGACTTTGAAGATTGTTAGCAGTACTTGGTATGTCTTAACGTTTCAAGACACGGAAACGAAGGGTGATTAGGTGATTGTGAAGTGGCGTACCGCAGGGTGGCATGGATCCAGTTAATAAACCTTAAATGTTTAAAAAATGCAGCTTAGCCTTTATACGAATACATTATTTAGAGTAATTTAAAACAGGTGGCAGTTCCTATGATTACAAATTTAATATTAATCAAACATTTTCGTTTTTTGTCACAGGCTCCAGTGTTCCCGTGCCTCTAAGTCTATTTCTGTAAGTACCTACTTAAGATTAGTTGATTAATAGTGGTAGCTAGGTCGCTTTTGTAACAATAAAATGTACGTAGGTTAGATTTCAAAATTATCATCTGCTGACACTTATCCTCACTCTTATGGGGTGGATACAATAAGTGTTCTATATCTACATCTGTTGGTATCTATCACTCGTTATCTTAGTAGTCGCATTCTTTGTTTAAATCTACGCTCAAAGTTATAAATAAATTATTTCATGATAATTTAGGTAAGCACTCACAATCCTTCCTCATTTCCTTGTAAACACAGTTCATTTATTTATTTTCAGTTTATTTCTAACCCTGGAGACTCTCAATTTCATCGTCTTCTTGGTTATGTAATTGTCTTCTCGTCAAGTCAATCTTAAAAAACCACTAATATCTTAAAGGAGGATAATTTAGCATTTCATTGATTCTGTAACTACGAGACTACTACTTACTAGCTACCTTCTTTCTCTTATTCATTCACGGTGTCCCACACATCCATCTTAACATTTGCATGTAACATTCTTCTATCCCTTTTCTTTAATACTGAATATTTGGATCCGTCAATTTAGTATATTTAAAAAAAATTCTTAATTTAAATTTAACTTTTATTAGGAATTAACACCTTTATTACTACTCTCTCTCTCTCTCTCTCTCTCTCTCTTTAAGACTACTCGCGGAAATATCGTCGTCAAAACTATACATCGGTTAAGAAACTAGAAACTAATTTTGACAAACATGATAACAGTCCACCATGCGTGTATTAATTAAAATAACTAAGTCAAAGCCAAAGCAATAGAAGCAAATAAAACGTACGAAATTAGAGACTTGTAAAAGATTACACAGCTCGATTATAGCAAGAAACAGGCTTGGGTGAGTCGTGAGGCCTCCAACGACTTGCTTAATATTTACCTTATTACTTACTGCCACCGACGGTTGCCAACAGAAATAACAACACACCCACGTGTTACACTGCCGTAATAGATACACCAACAACTCAATGATAGGCTATATTAAGAAGAAACTTTTCTATTCGGCCGAGCAGTCGATGCTCGCGCGAGAGGCGAATGTAATTGGTTCTAAATTGTTGGGTTACGACTTACGCACGTTTCGATAAAGGTACCTATGGGCTAAATTGATATTCTCGGAGGTTTTGGTACTTATACTTATATTATTAAGGGAAATTTGACGTGGTAAAGTGAATCCCCTGATATTTCGATGAAGTTTCACCATGCTGTGGATAAACTGCATGATACTGGTACAAGTAGAGGATTTCTTTTGGATACTTACTATAAGGCTAGATATTTTATTGAGAAAATTAACAAAATAATAACTAATGGTACGAGTAAGATAAATTAGAAATATGTCTATTGCTTTACCATAGCATTTTTGCTTATTTTTGTTGCATTGTTATATAATTCTACTATTGATTTTACATTTTTATTGCCAAAAATGTGTTTAAATTTATTTATAAATGAGATATTCATATTTTGATTTTTTTATAACATACAAATGCAGATGTACAAGTTTGTTATGATCACTGGCTTTAAAGGTGAAGAAAAACACGTTAAAAAATACACCTTTGGAGAATCAGCGTGGTGGATTATGGGTTTAACTCTGCGTGTCTTGAGGGAAGGTATGAACTTATAGATTGGGGTGCTTTTTTTCATAGAGTGATTCCTGGTTATAGATACTATTTTTTTTGAAATTGGTGGACATTTTACAAACAACATCATCTGACCCAAAATTAAGCAACGCTTTTCTAGCTAGATTTCTGATATAATTCTTATATAGTTGTAAATGCAAACTTATTATACATAAATACCCAGACATAATAGAAGTATTTGTATTCATCACACAAATATTAGCACTGGGTGGGGATCAAACCCTTGGCTTCGCAGGCAGACTTACAACTAAGCCAGTAACGAGGCCAGTCTATTATTAATCTATCCTCCTTTATCTACAACATTGAAGTAAAATCTAGAGATATAAGATGTAAAAGGGGATACCAGAGTTGGCCCTAGTTTGCCCAAAAGTTGAATTCAGCATTCCAAAGAGGCAACGCTGCCAGAATTCTGGGTCCCTGCCGCGCTATGGCGATCTCAACGGCGAGGTTGATTTTACAATCTTATACCTTTAAACGACCAATTCTTGTAGGTATATATGTATGTAGGTATATACATATATTATATAGAATCTGAATCTCGGAAACGGCTAGAACGATTTTCATGAAATTATGTATACAGGGGGTTTCGGGGACGATTAATCGATCTAGCTAGGTTTTATTTTTTAAAAACATCATTTTATGCACGTTTTTAGACAATGAAAAACTCCTACAATGTCATTAGAATACGATAACTTATTTTGCCACTATTCTTTAAGTCTAAATGGCTCAGACGGAATATGTCGCCCTCGCCCTCGGAGTCAACATGCCCCGGTTTGAATCCTTATGGTTACATTCGGGTCTTTTCTTTTTGTTCTTTTTTTTCTGATATTTTTTTTACTTAGATCCCTTTATAAACGCATTTAAACCGAGCAAAGCTCGGTCAACCAGGGACTAGTAAATTTACATAACATATATTTATGGACATATATTATTTATTTATATATATGTACATAAACTCGCATTATAATAGTCTTAATAAAATTCTTATATATTTGTAAATACTGTCTCAATCGAAAACTACAATTTTATGCATTCGAAGATGGGAAATTTCCAAGTGGCGGTGGTTTTATTACCTACTCGTTTTTCCATACATTAGTTACAGCAATTTTCCAGTATTTTTCGCGTACCATAGCCGTAATAGCATGACATTGTCAATGATGATTCTTCGAAACGACTCATTGAGAACCAATCGAGTGTCAAATTACGTAAGCAAAAGCCGGTAATGCTGGGACTGGATTTACCGAAAAAATAATTATTTAAGTGTGTCTCAAATTTTGCAGGTATATTATAAAAGCGACATCGTTTCATGGTTGGTTCCAAAGATCTGAATGACGAGGTTTGATTCTAATTTTGTGATAGGAACGTCTAGGGTTGAAATATGTGAGGAAAACATAATTGTTACAACTTGATGTCTTCAATTCAAATCAAGAGCGAATCGGTTATTTCTAGGTAAGCACGCTCTATCGTAGACCGCTAATAGAGGCGAAATAGAGGTTAAAATTAGTGCTGGGTCAGATAGTAATAGTTACAGATTCCTTGTAGATTAGATTCCTTGTAGAGTAGATTTCCGTAGCCAAATGGCAAAATACGGGACCCTTATAGATTCGTCATGTCTGTCTGTCTGTCCGTCCATATGTCACATCCACTTTTCTCCGAAACTATAAGAACTATACCTACTGTTGAAACTAGGTAAGTAGATGTATTCTGTCAACCGCATTAAGATTTTTATATAAAAAATAGAAAAAAAACAATAAATTTTAGGGTTTCCCATACTTAGAACTGAAACTCAAATTAAAAAAAATCCTTCAAATCCTTACGTGGCTATGGATAGGTCTTCAAAAATGATATTAAGGTTTCTAACATATTTATTTCTAAACTGAATAGTTTGCGCGAGAGACTCTTCCAAAGTGGTAAAATGTGTCCACCCCCCCTGTAACTTTTAAAATAAGATAATGACAAAAATATAAAAAAGTCTATGATGTCCATTACCACGTAAACTACCAACGAAAATTGGTTTGAATGAGATCTATTAAGTAGTTTTATTTTAATACGTCATAAATTCACTGTTGTTAAAACACTGATTAGGAGTGCTCACAGTGAGCCAATTGTTTTTGATGAGGGCGGTTGAGAAATCGCATAGTCTTTCACAGGCCCCACAAAGGAGATTAGCCCGCCCAAAATCCTTAATGCTGCCAAGAGTGAAAACTGTGTTTGCATCTCGTCTCCCTCCCTATATACACCAATTTGCATATAATACAATCAATAGATTGTGTAGCCTTCATGGTTGTTCCCACAGAGATATGCGAATTAATGTAAAGAGCTGGTTATCAAATAAATCATATGATGAAACAGAGGCTTTGGTCAAAGTTTATGATGTTGACTGTTAAAACTCACATTAACATACACACACTCACTCACACACAACTCACACGCATACACACTCACACGCATACACCCTCACCCACAAACACACACATACCTACGCTTATACCTTCTTTAAAAAAAAAATATTGTTTTGTTTATTTTAATACTTAGTTTTCTTTTTTTGTATCTATTTATTTCTGCAAATCAATTTACATTTCTACAACATGTTCATGGTATCTTCAGCTAGTCGCGTTTAAAAGTGAATTGTACAATACGAACAGTGGGCGCCCAAGATACAGGCTCTGCCTAGTTTGGGGTCCATCGATATCTCAAATCGAAAGAATGTAACAAAGAAACCTGGCAATTATAGTTATAAGTGAATTGTATTGATAGCTCTTAAAGGAAATAAATGATGATCTATCTATCTATCTATCTATCTATCTATCTATCTATCTATCTATCTATCTATCTATCTATTAAACAAACAACGAACTACAAGAACTTTTAAAATATTATGTTACTTGCTGCTACGGAAGCCTTCATGGGCGAGTCCGACTCGCGCTTGACCACTTTTTTACATTAGAAATTGCAGGATTCTGGAACATACTCGTACCTTATTTACACTTTTAATTATTAGGCTCACGTTTGATGTGTCTTACCTGAAACAATACGATAAGAAATGGTTAGAAATAGAGCTTATTACATGAATTTTCTTCAAAGTATGAAAACACCTAAAAAACTATTGTCTTTGTTGTTGTTGTTGTTGGTGGTGAAATACGTTTCACTTTTGACTAAGTTAATAAATAAATATGGCAACACATTTCTTTTCAGAAAGAAGCACTATCATCATCAATGGACATCCTTACTAATTATACAAATACGAGTATGTATGTCCTGGGTGAGAATTGAATCCACGATTTTGATTCAGTGAATGAACTCATTACCGATTGCGCTTCAAAGTCAAACAGATATAGAAAAATGTATCAGAAAATACCAATAAAGACAAAAATTATACAATATTAATTTATTAATTACTATGAGTATTACTGAGACTCCTTTAATAAAATGGACTCTTCTATTTCATATACATATGTAGTATCGCGTAGCATTGTGATCTTATGGGCAACAGTATCACCATGAAGAGAAGAACAGATTGGTCGTCACGTGGTCGTCACAGTACTTTTTCCTAAAATAAAAGACAATGAGCGCCAATTAGTAAACAAAGGAAATGAATATCACGCTATTTTTATATAGTACGACTATTTTTATCTTTTTCTTTCTGCAAATGATGAGCTGAATAGTACAAAATGATAGCGAAGATGAATTAACTCATTTAACACTTTATCTTTAATTTCCTTTATTCTCTATATAAAAGGATGTCGTCTTTGTATAATTTAGCCGGAATGTTATCTCGATTTGTTCGAGTCAGGATCAAAATATCTCGGTATTCAGAGCTTCATTGTTTGCTTATAACATTCCACGACGATAAGGCGGCCCAAGACGCGAATTACAATACAATGCCGTCATTTAAGAGTTCATATTTTTATGAAATAAGGAAAAAAATTATAAGGATAAATAATCTTGATCGTTAAAAACAATAGTTTTTAGGTTTTTAGACAAACATTAAAGTCATACGCTCAATTATTCTCGTAAAGATTGTGAAATAAAATGAGTAGGGTAAATGGATAGGCGAATTAAACGCTTTGATCTAATGATACCTAATATTGAAACTTCGGAGTCAACAAAAATATCATCTATGTTGGAATAACATTTTTAGTTGATATTTCAAAAAAACGTTCGATGTTATTAATTAAAATTGGGTCATTTGGGAAGTACGAGTATACCAATTTAAGCAAAAAGAATTTGTCCAATCAGGTAAGGCGTCTTCGAATAATATTTCGGACGTAGGCTACAAAATCAATAAGTAAACACAAACAATTAACAAATTAGAATCTCCTTTATTACGAACTAGGCGGGAAAACCACGGGGCACTGCTTGTAGTATATTTATACGATTTATAGAGTGAATTAACTGACAAGACAACGCGTGGTGGTAACCAATACGCCTATAGCATAACAACAAATTTGGCTAGCACAGTGCTTCGATCGTCACAAGTCACCAGGGGGTCTACCGCCTAATGAAAACTGTCTTAGCTTTGATACACTCCGCGAGGTATAAGCTGAGCTTTGCATTAGTGTGAGTGATCACCAATCAGGCAGGAGCTTGAAATTTTGTCCGCGAGATATAGGCTAAGCTTTGCATTAGTGTGAGTGATCACCAATCAGGCAGGAGCGCGGCGAATACAGAATGGCGCCGCGCCTAAGGCCGGTTGTCACACCTACACTATCCATGTACACTCACACAAATGCAAAGCTCAGCTTATGCCTACCGGACTGTCTCGCCCTCTATTTTCATTTCGCTTGAATAGATATAGACAGCAATAGCAAAGCCATAGCCGATTTAATTAGGCGGTAGAAGGGCTGAAGATTATTTTATCTCTTTGCTATGTAATACGTAAGTAATAAGAAAATATTCAATATGGAAAACCAATCATTGTTCAGTACCAGAATTCATCCGTGGTATAGTCGATTGTCTATAAGTTTGTTGTTAACATTCTTGTGGTTTAATTGACCTACATTTTAGGTGTTAGTCACTTGTTATGTGATTGATGATACATCTTTTAGCACTTCAGGTAAACAGGTTGTTGACTTTTTGACTTGGCCTCCCAGATTTGAGATAAACTGAATTGAGGTTATCAGGGGAAATTAATGACGAACAGAATGAGGTTCGCAGAACTTCCGTCGAGATTTTCTTTATACTGAATGGTTTCACGTTTGATCTAGCCTTAACACGTAGCACGATAAGGCCGCCATTTATGCCACTAGGTATACGTTTTTCAATATACTTTTCTGGTGTGCCTAATAAAGTGTTTTTTGTTTGTCCGTCTGTCTGTAACAGACAACAAATGCAAGTGCAACAAATATTAAAACTTGGCATAATATTGATAAAAAATTATTTAAATAAAATGTATACGGAGAGTGTTATGATGAACAGTTTTAGTCAGACTGGCTAAAACTGTTACCTATGGCTATGAGATTCGTATTATATAGATTAGCAGTAAACGAAGGTTAAGGTGTAATAAGCTTGGCCAGAAGATTCTCAATCCACTCTCAGTATACATTGCATCTAGAAGAAATTTTATCAATATTTGGCCAAATTTTTTAATATTTGTTGCACAATCACATCGGAACGTCTAAAGGGATCGGGTTAAAACTTAGAACACTGTTAGAATATAATACGGAAAAGCGCAAATGTTACTTTTTATTGTAGGAAAATTACGAATACGGGAACTACGCGGGTAAAACCACGGGGCGCTGCTACTATTTAACATATTCTGATTAATACAAATGACGTGATTGATGATAACTTCTTAAAGCTTTTACAAATTTCGACGATTTAATCATGGACGTTAAAGGAAATATTTGTCTTTTTGCCAATTTGGAAATGCTCCATTTCTCGAGTAATCCGCGCGTAGAAAGTTTATTTTCTCATGAGTGGTCAGTAAATCGAACATGACATGCGATTAACATTCTTTTATCAAAGTATTTTCAAACTTAATATTCCATTACCATTATTCCACTGTACATATGTGAGGCTATAACAATATGTTCGCTTCCTTCATACTCGTACGAGTATGTATATCATTCGTCATATCAGGCTTAACTCTTTTATTAATTATGGCATCTTTTCTTTGGTAGAGGGCACCATCGACTTTCATATTTATAGAACTCTTAGTAATGTGGTATTTTTCTCCGAACCACAACAACCTTGTCCTTCTCGATTTTGCACATCACTGGTGCTATTTCCTTTATCATGGCTTTGTATAAATATCTGAAATTACGTTTACACCAGAATTCGTTGAACAACATAAACATAAAGTTCATAAACTTTAAAAAATAAAATTCAATAATTTCCTTCAATTTAGTTATAAAGAACAATTTTAAGTAAGATTAAATAAGTCGACAAATTAAAAATTATACCATCTCTCGTCAAATTAGCTACGCTTTTTAACAATTTTCCTGAATAAAGTAGATAGTAATTAATATTAACAAGTGAAAATTGCCAGAACGAATGACCAAATTATAGAAATGTGTGGTAACGCATATTACGAGTTCAACTAAAGAATTGAATCAAGGATCGAAATTCTTCTCCCATTAATCATGAGAAAAGGGAAGGAAATAATTACCTGACCGCATTGAATAATGCTACGTAGAACTTTGTGGTGTAACCACACATTGGGAGTGGAATGAGTCGATCGATGAAAAGAATAATTCCAGAGGAACGTACTAGTCGGTAGTGGGTTTTTAGAAGGTACTTACCTACTACATTATCAGAGAAATTACGGGAAAAGAACGAGATAGAATAGAATCTCTGGGTGACGAGCGCAGCGCAATGCTGCAACCTAAATGTTTGGACTATTCATGTTACAATATTCGTAGCTGCGTGACGTTGTGCTGTGTTATAGGCAGGAGTGCTGCATACTATCTGGCACATATTCTGCTCGTCCCGGCATTTTATACCATAAAACTATTTTTTACAAAAAATTAAACCGACTTCAACACCACAAATAGGCACTCAAAAGCGAAAAATAATTTAATATAGGTAATTATTATAACCGCTACTCACTCATCCATATGAAGTCGGTGCCAGGCTAGTTAAAAAGTTAGTAGATATACTATGTACGAGGTAGTAAGTAAGTAGGCATAGGTAAGTAGTATCTATCTACTACCTGTTAGATTTGGCTGGCACCGACTTCATATAGATGAGTGAGTAGAGGTTATAATAATTACCTATATTAAATTATTTTTTGCTTTTGAGTGCCTATTTGTGGTGTTGAAGTCGGTTTAATTTTTTTTGTAAAAATAGTTTATTTTACCCTTTTTAGTGCTAAACAAGTTTTCACTAATGCATTTACACGATTTCGTGTAGAGATCTCAATACATGAATTAAACCCAAACACTCGGTAGTTCCTGTAAGCCGTTAAGAAATTCCCTTGACTGTCCTTTATCTTCATCATCAGACCACTAATGACAGTCACAACCCATCTATGTAAAAAGTTCTCATCAATACAAATTCATCGAGCCCAAACACAAGGTAACTACTATGTACCGTCGAGGAGTTCCCTCGACCGTCTTCCCGTTCCCTCATCAGATCGACTCCAGACCATCTTTAAATTATACTGCTTTAAAATGCTCAAGCAAAAACTTAACTAACGCACTAGTCATCTTTACAATTTTCGAAAGTTATCCTCGATTTCTCTAGGATACCATAATCAGATCCTGGTTTCCTTATCATGGTACCACCCTGGGAATATTTCCTTTACAACAAAAAAAGAATCATCAAAATCGGTTCATAAACGACGAAGATATCCGCGAACACACATAAAAAAAAAAACATACATACGGTCGAATTGAGAAACCTCCTTTTTTGAAGTCGGTTAAAAATAAAACAAATGTTCAACAACAATCTTCACTTACATACATGTACATGTATGTAAGTAAAGATTGTACATGTACATGTATAAAGAAAAATATTTATTTACTGTAACACAAAAAAATTATGTGATTGAGTTATGACATTTAAAAAAAAAACATACATACGGTCGAATTGAGAAAGTCGGTTAATAAGCAAACGTACGTACATTTTATGGGTACAAAATATTTTGTATGACTTTAGCGAGTTTAAGCATAATCAGTGTGAGTTGAAATCGTGAAAATATAAAAAAAACTATAATTTAAGTTATTCAAAAATGTATCAAGCTACACGAAAACAAATTTGTCAGTTTTCGGTCACAAAATGGCACAAGTTTAGTTTAATTTACATTGGCAGAACATTAGATTAATATTTATATTTGGCAAAAGAATATTCCTCATGTAAGGTGTTTTATATTTATTTACAATTTTTTTGTATTGTCTGTTAACGGTTCGTTGTAAAATTAAATCAAAGTTATACTTTCATTAATCATTAGGATTGGTGTTGTAATAATATATTCTAACATTGAACAATGCTGGGAAGAATGCGATAAAATTACACGAAATTGTGAAGGATCAAATTCAAAGTCAGTATAATACGCGTTAGTTACAGGTTACGTAACGTGATAAACAATATTTCAATCCAAATATTTAATTTAACAAATTTAATTAGGACGCGGTCAGTTCATCTCGTTTTTTTTTAAACCATTCCGAGGGTTTAGTTGACGCGACGCGTGACCAAAATGCTGGCGCTTATTTGTCTCCAAATACATATAAGCATTGCGGTTCCGCGCGGTAATGCAGTCAATTTACTGGCCACGCTTCCGAATTGTAGTGAGCTTAATCATCTTGATTATCGTTACACCTTCTATGTTACCGTAAAATTCAAAATACCGTCAGTTGGCATCCTAACGATGCCGATGTTAGAATACTACTAATACATACTAATCTAAAAATATGTAAACTAATATTACCTACCGTAGTTTTATAAACGTGAGTTTATAAAACTACGGTACGGTCACGTTTATTTTAAATTAATAAAATTTTCAGTTTTACGGTGATACGGTGATTTTAGCATTCATGTGTATCTATTTATAGAGAATATAGCAGTAATATCGTACGTCTATCTAGTACAATAACTACCATACTCCAGTCGATACATAAACTATAGACCATCTCTATGTCTATGTAGTATAAGAGTATGAGTCAGTATATTACATTTATCTATCGCGTATATGTCTAGATAATATCCAAGTACTTATAAACTAAAAGTGCTTCAGACTTACACCACGGCAACACATTTTCTTTGTCATCATGACTTATCTGTATATATTTTTTCTTTTTAAGAAGTACGAGACTAAATAGAGGGCTGATTGATAGAAAACAATACCCCTTCACTTAACAACACACACAACTTTTTGTAGACAATGAGTTTAAATACCTGCCTGTCATTGTACTGCGTTAATCATTCTGATACGAAAGGTGATTTAGGCACTGTTTTAAGCTATCATGGTTGTAAAACTATCAATACATTACACATTCGCCTATACCTTTACACTTACATACAAATTTACGTGATTTAAACGAAACTATTGTTTGCAAGACTCTTAACGCAGGATATGTATAAATATTTTTAAAATGTTGTGTTAGTGCAATTAAACAATAATGAAGTGATTTTACAATAACACTTATTTTTAATATTTTAGCAAACAAACAAATCAAAGGTCGTTTAGTTTGAAGCACAATATTAAAGTTAGTTCAGATATTTCAATCTCAAAATATACTACACATAACATCTTTGGACAAAATGTGACTTCCAAAATGTTGCAAAGGGTCACTATAAAAAATAATTATTCAAATTCATATTAAGTGTGCAGAACGCAAGTACATTAGGTTGATTAGTTTTTTGTAGCAAACAAAAATCCCAGAATGTTGACCAAATGACACAATTCGTCTCGCACCGTCTGGCCGGCCGGCATGCGGCATGTGTTACGAGATCGAGGGCATCAGATGGAAACGTCTCATTTAGCTGACGTCATGCTTCAATACCCCAGCCAATAAAGCCTGGGTATAGGCGTCTGCCTACATCGTTTAACGAACAAGGCCTTAGACCTTTATGATGTGGCACCGGTGGATATACGGCTCTTTGTGATAATGGTATTTATAGTTGTAAAACCTTTTCTAACCTCCAACGCAAAAACAAACTGGTGTTATAAGTGTGCCGTGTATCTATGTGTGTGTGTCTGTTTGTCTGTCAGCATCTTAAAACCTGAACGGGTGAACCCATTTTGACTTGTGAATTAGTCGGGGGCTCTACCGCCCAATGAAAACTTCTTAGCTTTGATATTCTCTCTTTTTTCTTTTCGTTTGAAATTATAGAGATGGCAATAGCAAAGTCAAAACCGATTTAGTTAGGCAGTAGAAAGCTGGGAGTGTTCTTAGATATGTTTGATGAAAATTGATCCAAGATTGCCGCAGTCACAAAATGGCGGATTACATTTTTTCCACAACTTCCTAAAAATGTGGGTTTCAAATGAAATAACTTGTCGAATCCATACACAAATCCAAAATGGCTAAAATTACAAAATAGCGAATATTTTTTTCATTTATAAGTTCACTCTGTCTGTGTTTATGTTGTACCCCAGCTACTAAACGAAAATTTTGATGAGTTGTTGTTTGTTTAAAAGCTGATTGATATAAGTAATCGAGATGGTTTCTAGATAAAAATTTAATGCGGGTATTTTTAAATTTCAAATTTTTCCTTGTTTCTTTGTTAAATGACGTAACTAATAGCAATTGATTTTAGCCTCTACAGTATACCCACTAGTTGTATTATCTGCTTAATAACATTTTATTTATGCATATACAGTACGTAAATGGCAGTAACTTCGCCATATTCTTATACTTTGGTTAATTCCTATAATTTGTTATGACACATTTTTGTCTATTATCTTTATTATCACAAAAACACGAAGAGTTCAAAATTATAGTCATTATCTTCCTGAACATAAGTACGAGATTATTTAAGCCGCAGTCCGGTAGGTACCTCGTCATTTTCCACACTTCTTATGTGTTGACTGACTGACTTCAATACCAATTAAGTTTAGAATCACATTCATTCAGCGGATTCTAAGCTATGTGCAGATTTTTAAATTTTAATTCAAAGTCCATACTGAATAACTTTACAGTTGATGGGCAAAATTATCATTCTTTGCTCCTTCTAGAACCGTTTTATCTCGACAACAACCCACGCTATTAGCAATTCAAACATTCGCCGTTTAAATTACTTCCTTAAAACGCAAAGAAAACTATTTCGCTGGATACGAGCACAAATTTATTTATCATCCAAAGCCGTACAAAAGATCCGTTTCACACCTTAATTTAGAACTTTAGTCCTTTCTGATAGAGTTTAAAACTGTCCTTAATTTACGTTAGCGTTGCAGAATGTTCGGAATGTAACGTGCAGTTCTCAGAACGCTGTCGGCCCTCCGTTCCTGCCCTAAGGCTGTACAATTTGCTCCATTAGCTTTTTACAAAGCCTTTATAAGATACCGCTCGCTGATTTCTTTGATATCTAATTCCCGTCTTGGGTTCAAAAAACGAAAACGCGTGAGTGAATCCTGAATAATCTCAGTGGTAGAATAATTGACTGAAAAGTAAACATGTGGCCATATCTTGAGAAAATCAGACCCTAGTGTCAAAATGGATACCTACCTACATTGATTACACGCGTACCTAGTAAATGACTTGTGTCATGAAATTAAACATGAAGTATCAATTGTTTCTTTAATTTGGTAATTTTATTTTTTGACGTGATAGCCTCTATAAATCGAATAAAACCGGCTAAGCGCATGAAGAACTAATAATAATAATAATAAATCATTTATTTACCAAAGCATTACAGATTACAAAAGCTATAAGTAAAGTACATTTTGCAAATTCTATTCTAAGGTCGCTTAGCACTTTGTCCAGTGGGTCCCAAACTAGGCTGGGCCTGTATTTTGGGCAACCGGTAATAACAATTGTAATTACAACAATACTCGGGATGCAGAGTTGAGTCTCGCTTGCACGAGAACTGTCACGTTCACGCGCGGAACAAGCGATAGAAAGGCAAGATCGGCCTTAGCATATGGCTTACGCATCTACATATACAGGGTTATTGGTAATCAGCCTGCATGTACTTAACGTCCCCTTAAAAGGTTAAGGGGACGTTGAGTACATTAAATACGTCAACTTTTGTTCTATCTATAAAGATTATATATTACTATCAAAATTTGTGTATTTAAAAAAAACCCGGTCTAAAAGCATCGAACACTTCGTAATAAGAGTGCGCGCGTTCTTTATCGCTTGATAAATAAATAAATAATTGTGCAGTGTGAAGTGAAGTGAATAAACACTAAACAGCCGCTAAACAGTGCTAACTAAATACGTTAAATCACTTTTTCATCTCACCAGCTCGGAAAGCTACTTTTGCTCCTCGAAATCAGGGCGCAAAAGTCGTTTTTACCCTCTAGAGCAGTGGTCGGCAACAGGCGGACCGCGGTCCGTTTGCGGACCGCGAGAGACCTCGGACCAAATAGAATTTGATTTGAAACCATAATAAAAAGGCACTTTATTTATGATCAGTTTTTATTTTCTGGACCTCGTTGAAGAATTCCTGCGGCATCCGGACCCCATCTAAAACTACTTGCCGACCCTTGCTCTAGAGGTTAAAGTAAATTTGAATTTAGAACATCGTGTGTTTGGTTAAAAAACTGAGGTTTTGAATTCAAAACATAATTCAACCTATTTATTTCTACCTCCTTGGTGCCGAATGCATCATACTTTTTTTTTTAATATGTTAAAAACTCAGACTCGGAACCTCCTTGGTGTACTTACTTTTTTTTAATTTGCTTAGCGCGAAAACATTTAAAAATTTGCATTTAGTAATTTCCTCGCTGAGGTGGAATGAAAAGTTACGTGTTGCACTCGAGTGCAAAGATTGTTCACCTTGTGCTCGTTTGATTCCATTGCTACGCTCAGGATTCTAATTTTAGAATCCTTCGCTTGCTCGGTCATCAAAATTGAGCACGCGGTTAAAAATCAACTTTGCACTCTTGTATAACAAATAACTATTTTATTTTTATGTATTTTTTATCATTTTATGTATTGAATTTTAACAAAAGTTGTTTGTTTATATAATATACAGAATATTCCCTTCAACGGATGCAGGCTGATTACTAGTAGCCCTATATATAACGACGTTACAACCATTTTTTGTATGATATAGGTAGTTGATAACAGTAAAATCCCGTGGTATTTCTACATATTGGTGAATACAACGTATTCTCTTTGGCTTCTGTGCAATAAAGTACATTTATTTAAATAAATGATATTCTCACAAAATAACACAATAAACACTAATTGGTATTTTATACGTATCGTCATGAAATCAATGTATTTAAACAAAGTCATATTCCCTTCAGTGTTGAGGTATCGTGTTTCTAGTTATCTAACATCAATAGTAGAGACAATCTGACACAAAGTTATCGGGCATTCAGAAATCTTAGTCACAAATCCTTTGTACAGTTCGCACCACCAACAAAGTCTATCGGCAAAAAATCTTGAACTACGTATTTATTAACACAATGTATAAAGTACGAGACAGTAATACGACTACAACGCTACACAGAAATAAATTAGAGCGATGGCGAAGCCTCTACATTTACAAACATTTTACAAACAAGGTTTGCTTCCATTTTTGATCGAGGTCTTCTGTCTATTCACTATTCTGATTATTCTGTTACTAGCAGCTAGGAAAAGTTTGGCGACAAAAATCAATTCACGAATTCTAAAAAAAAAGTTATCGAATGTCGAAGTGTTGAATTTCGTGACTTCTAAATGGGCAGGTCAATGTATACTGGTCATGGTGGATAATTTATGTCAGGATAAAACTTTCCACTGAAGAATAATTATACATATATGTTTCCATAGACAATAGATTGAAACAAACCCGTTGCAGAACCTATTATTGGACTTAGGTAATTACAATTTGTATGGAGTAATTTACAAAACTGGAACTTAACCAACGTATGTACCCAGGTAAGTTCAATAACCATAATGGTATGAAGTACTTAGACTCTGTCATACAACGTGGGTTAGAATTCAAGATTTTATTTGAAGAAGAACTTATTACGGTAAACCGTAGACGATTGGATAGATATCTGTCTATCTCTTTCTAGAAAAAGTCTTCTCTCTTCTAGAAAATTCTTTATATGGGAACGAATAGGAACGAGAATTCCTCTAGGTTTTATTTTAATGGGTTACAGAAAAGGCTTGTCCAATTTCATTTAAATATTCAGTGTGGTAGTGTAATTTATCTATTTTAGGCCTGTTTATGGCCCATAGTAAATGAAATTAGAACAATATCTGCAAATTCAGGTAAACATATTTTCTATTATGTTACTAATGCACTAGTGCTTGTGACTCATAGAAAACGCTGTAAGTTAACTTTTAATAACAAAACGGAACAAATCAGGAACAATAAGAATAATATTTTCTCCGTACTTGTAAATACTGCAGTACAGGTCCAGTTTCTCGTAGTCGGAAATTTAGTTGAACGAAAACAATGCGGTTTCCAACTGGGTTTTGTTTTGCGTTTCGAAAAGTAGTGCGCATTTTCGAAGTGTGTGCATCTAACAAACAATCTCAATGATCGTTGCCAAAATACATGTACTCTGAAATATCACACACGGTTTATAGGGTTATTATTTTCAAGAATGCGTTTATTTTACACTCTAGCAATTTATGTTTTGTAACAGAGTTTGCGTGTGTCAAACCATATTTATGGAAGTAAACAAAGCGAACATAGCAAGCAAATCCCGTGAGTTATTGTTTTTCCTAATGGTTTTGTAACGGATAAGTCCTATTCAGAAGAAAGTTTGAGACCAATATACATTCTGCATAACGGTTTCGACTATAATGTGTCTCAAGTATCGTTCGCTGCTAAGCCATCGACTGGTTTGCTTCAAAGATCACATGACTGCTCACAGTTTCGTGGTTTTTGCTAAGCGTCTGGCTTTATCCAACCTTGCTCAAACAGACGATCACCAATCTCTCAATTGATTCAGCTTATTTTTTGTGATCTATAGCAGTTGGGTACAGATGGCCTTCTTATGACAGATGTGACTTCCTAACTATGAGCGTATAAGGCGCAAAACTTACTTATAATCATGTATGTTAAAACGATCGTGTTTCTCACACCGCTCTTTATATTTTTCGTTTTCGTATAATTCTATAATTGTACTATCCTACGAAAAAGCAGCTGAATATATTGGACTATAAGTACATCATGTAGTACAGATTAACCATGATCACAATGGCTTCAATCACTCCAAACTGCCATCATTATTAGCTATACTAGTATTGCAACCATGTGAAGCTGGGGAAAATCACTAGCATAAATGTACATACATATAATAATATATATTT
This sequence comes from Ectropis grisescens, assembly GCA_017562165.1. Lineage (NCBI taxonomy): Eukaryota > Metazoa > Arthropoda > Insecta > Lepidoptera > Geometridae > Ectropis > Ectropis grisescens. The sequence goes on along the minus strand of CM029771.1, from coordinate 8,740,368 downwards.
AGGTCCATGTGCTGTTTGCGCAGCGTTTGTTGAAAGCTTTAATTTTATTTTAATTGTATAGACTCTTTTTCCACATAATTCTTTTCAAATCTAGCACGATGAAATCTGCGGGGCTAGCACGGGCAGTGTACTAATAGTCTTTCCACCATTTTTATCTATCTGTCAGTGGATATAATAATTATTTCCACCTTGCATAGCATGGCAACAGGGGAAAGGGATAAAATGTTTCCACTTGAAGTTTGTCGTGGACATTATATCCCGCCACTCCCCGCTGTATAGCACGGACTCGGGAAAACGAAGATAAATACTCTTCAATTGACATATGACAGGGGACAAACTATCGTCTGATTTGGAGGTGGGGATATAAGTAAACATAACTCTCTCAAACATAATGTCGCGACCATATTATAATTATATTTTTACGGAACAAATGGAAACAATGGCCCGAAAATTGCATCGGAGATCAATTTGAGTTTCCCGACAATGCATTTAGGCGGTTATTTCGGATGCTTAAAAATATGGCACTGTATTTCGACTTAAAGTCGACCAACACCCGAATTTGGGTTTTGTTGAGAATAAGAAATTCTAAAGAACAGAAATGAAATTATATATTCACATACATGTGTTACTAATATCTACATATGAATAAAAGAATAATTTAGTATCTTCCGCTCATTTTTATAAATATCTAAATGCGTTCTCTTTACTAAGGTATGTTTCAACTTCTTTGGATTTAGATGAGAAAAAGTTTTATAGTTGTTTAAAAAAATAAATATAACGTCAAAACGCAGCACAGAAAAAAATAAAAGTAAAAAGAACGAACATATTTGAAGGTTTGATAGAAAAACTGATGATTAATACGTAATTTTTATTTAATTTTATAATGGCAATATTGAAGTGATAACGCTACTCCCGTCGTATATCCACCGTGGAATAACTATCCACCGGAGAGTCCGTGCTCTGTAAGTGGACAAAATTGACAAGGGGAAAGAGATTATTTCCTTTCCCGGTGGAGTAATTGTCTACTGCCCGTGCTAGCTCTGCTGCACATGACAATCTATCCATAAGTATTTCACCTGTATCTTTCATGTGTCCATACTACGCAAATAAACTAATTTCACAAACTGTTTCATTACATAGTGTCACCTCGTTCGTTCTGTGGAGCTTTTATGGGGTCAATTAGGTCAGTTAAGTTGTTAATAAAACCTTAATTTGACCGACGCGACGTTCCTAACCTGCTATAAATAGCATCAAGTTGCGTATTTATGTAGGTGTCTAAAAATATCTGTACTATTGTTTTGATGTTCAAAAAACGCATTGGGAAATTTCGTGTGCGTTTGAATGGAGCGTAAAAAACTAGTGTTTTACCAGAGTCAGTTTTTCTGTTCTTTGAGAGTATGAGTAGGTGAGTTCCGATTACAGGAAGCGGTTGAATGGTTAAGATTTTATGGTAGAGCGAGACGAGCATACGCACAATGAATAACGAGAATTATTGATAGAGCAAAATGGAGCCGGATTGAACTCTACCTCTGGGCTCATGAATTAAATCTGTTGATTGTTATTCATTCGTAATGGTGTTCGTAAAACATGTTGATATAAAGAACATTACATACAAATTGTAATATAGAGCTTTTACTTAGCTGTGGAGATTGTTTCATTTTAATGAAGACATTATTTTTGTATAGTCTTTGAAAACGTGAAGATGTTTGTAAATATACCTCTGAATGGTCGTCGAATATTGATAAAATATTTTTAACGTTATAAATTTGAAGTTTGTTGCTCAATCACGTTCAAAAACTTATCAAATCAGTCTACAAGCAAGAACTTAGATAGATTATAAATCGGTATTGCACGTTCATCAGTAAATTGCTTCTTATCCCGAATAATGTAAAGTTTCTTAGGGATTAACATTTTTATAACTTGCACACTCGTAAAATCGTAGGCAGATGCTGGTTTAGATTGAGTTGTAGTAGACTACAACTCAATATTTTGGATTGAGGACATCCCAAAAAGCAGTTTTCTTTTCGATGTTTATTTGTTAGCTCTCGTAAGAATTGACTAGTGACTACTCTAGTAGTATGAGCACTACACAGCCAATGCACACTGGGCATTAGAAGTACGAAATGAGCTAAATATACAGGTGGTGGCCATTATTACTTGCTATATTTTACCCATTAAAACAAGTAGATAGCGACCACCGATCAGAAAATATTGAGGAGCCTTCATCAACGTAGCAGCTGAACGATGGGCCGGCAAAGCAAGTTTCGAGGCTCACAAAAACCACAGAGCTATATAAATGTCGAGGCACACAATTGCACAATGCGGACGTCCGTTTCGCCAACCGCTCGTCCCAAGAATTATCTTTGAAGTATTGAGTGTGCATTAAGGATCTTTTTGTGCACGCTCATAATTGCTTTTTGTTTTGACGTATTCGTATTGTAATGCTTACATTTGTATAGCTACTTATTGTTTGCAGATACATGTTTTATTTTTACAATGTCCTAAACCAAATCCTAAAAAAAAAATACAAAAGAAATCATAAGTTTATGGCACCGCACCGGTTGTTTTTGTGTGTTTGATGGTTAAAAAAACTATTAAACATAGTTTGTTAAAAAAATCAGCGTTACAACGAGTTTAAAATACTTACGTGTTTTTATTGGTATACATGTAAAATATTATTTTTTCTAAGAAACCGGATAACCAACTTTGTTGAGTAATAATATTTGTAGGTAGTCTAAGATCCCGCTATACAACGACCTTCACCGAGCTGTTTATTGGATGAAAAGTGTTTTATATGTAATTTCATATGTCAACAGATGTATTGCAAATGGGTTGCCTAAAAACTTTCAGTCCAGAATATGATTAATTAACAATTAAAAATATTTTTTTAAAATATTTCAGATAAATTGGTTGAATTTTAGAAAAAAATTACCCATATAACATAACTTATTATTTTGGCTTTACTCAGTGCTTACGATATCTCATGCAAATATTTTCAAACAATAAAAAGTTTCAAACAAACTTTCATCCCTTATTTCACCCCTTTGGAGGTTGAGTTTTGAAAAATACTGTAATACATAATTCATTATTTTGATCATGCTCAATTCGTGCGAAATTTTATGCGAATACGGAATAAAATGTTTCACACAAACTTCCATCCCGTTTTTTTACACCCTTAGGGGTTGAATTCAATCCTCAATTTTTACGAAATCTCATTACGAGATTTCGTAAAAATTGAGTAATAAAGCCAAAATAATAAGTTTTGTAACACAGTTTTTTTCTAAAATTTTATCAATTCTAATGAAATATTTTAAAAAAATATTTTTAAATGTAATTAATCATATTCTGGACTGAAATTTTTTAGGCAACCTATTTGCTATATATTTGTTGACATTTTAAATTACATATTTGACTGCCCTAGTGGCTTAGTTGGTAGTAGCTCTGCCTGCGAAGCCGAGGGTTCGATCCCCACCCAGTCCAAAATGTGTGTGATGAATTCAAATGTTTGCACTGTGTCTGGGTGTTTCTATGTATAATAAGTATGTATTTAAAACTATATAAGTATTATATCAGCTATCTGGCTGCCATCACACAAGCTTTGCTTAGTTTGGGGTCAGATGGTGTTGTGTGTGAATTGTCCACCAATATTTATATTTATATAAAATACTTTTCATCCAATAAACAGCTCGGTGAAGGTCGTTGTATAGCGGGAAACTACGGAAATAGGAATGTTTGTTGATGTATCAAAACCCGCTATAACATTGAAATGGGTCCTAAATCTGAGAAGTATGAACTTTTGGACGTAAGTAATCTGTGATATAACCGATTCGTTGCGGAGGACACGGCACTCGTGTCATAGGTACAAGTTTTCGATTTATCGCGTATGTCACGACAGCCGTGTCACTTTTATGACAGATTCCGACGAATTAAGATAAAAAAATTTTTTTGGTGTGGGTGAAATGTTAGTTTATTGGATAACAAAATAAATAACGAGCGTGCAGGTGATTGGCATCATCTTGCCCTTTTTTCGACCGGACTGCTCGTAACTCGAGAAAGTGACATCTATTAATTTTTGACGTTCCAAAGACTCGAACGACTTTGTGTCAAGAACGTCTAGGCTGTGGAATGCGTTGCCTGAGTGTTTTTTCCCCAATGCATAAAATTTTGGTGTTTTGGTGGGTAGTCTAGAGTTAGCCGATTTCTTCTAGGTCAGCATGCTCCACCGTAAACCGCATCGTTGCTTAACATCAGGTGAGATGAGAGTCAAATGCAAACAGAAAAACGTAATTAGCTTTACAAAATGAATTGGTACTAAAAATTTACAAAGTTGATATCATAAGCATATGTTTTCTAATATTCTGAGCGTTTCGATAAAAATAAATCAACACATTGTAATTGTCACGTCGCGATGTTGCATTGAAGGTCATAGATTAAGCAAGAGTTTCAACGCACATACATGTTATAAACATTCTCACTGTCGTCAGATTATTCCTTGTCGTTTCAAACAACTCTGCGTCTTTCAATTTTGCAAATGTATCCGGTATTCACGTTTTAGCCATTATTTGAGTATCATCATCATTTGGGTGATGAGTTCATTTTATAACAGATGTTTGTTTTATTAGGTATAGCTTTCACTGGCGAAAGCGTCTGCAATTGTTGTGTAGGATTTTGAAGAGAAGCCTATGTAAGTCGCAGAGGAGGCAACCATGTTCTTGTTTTTCAATAATGTGGACTATATTATATTTATAGTATGAATATAACAGTCTGTGTTTAGGTTAGGTGTTAATGTTAATATAAACAGTCTTGTTTTTTTTATAATATAGAGTAAAGTGACGAACATTTTGATTAGTTTAACAACACTCCTGTCCATAACAGCAATTTCAATTTCAAACTCAGCTATGTATATGTAGAGTTCAAATCACTGCCCAGTATTATCATCTTGGTATTTATTATAGTACTTGGTACTTGGTATTTATTCGTCGTAGTTATGTATTTATATGTATTAGTATATTTTACAAGTATCGTAAGTAACTACGCCCATCGCCCAGAGTATACGGTGATATATCTTTTTACCCCGTTGTTTTTTTGCAATGTTGTCATATAAACCGGAATACAGCAATGTTTGCAAATTACTAATTGATGGAATAGCTGTGGAAACTGTGGTACTTCTTCATACGGTCTCTGCAGAGTCCTACTACTGCAAAAAGTATGTACAAATCACAATTTAAAATTGAAGTATGTTTGTAATTCCAAATCAAAAGTTTTTTTATAAAGACATATTTATAAATTATAATAAAAATTTCTGTCTGTTTGTTGCGGCTAATCTCTGAAAAGGCTGGATCTATTTTAACGTGGATTTCAGTTGGCAGATAGCTGATGTAATAAGGAGTAACTTGAGCTACTTTTATTTTAGATAAATAAATGACATTTAATAGTTTAGGTAAGCCATTGATGATGATGATGAGGTGAGCCACAGATAACATAGCGAGGCCCTGCTAGTTTCTCTATAAAACTATTGTTTGTGTGAAACTAATTTAAACTTTTTTTTATGATTTCAAGTCTGGCATTTCATAGTAGTCTGGCAATATGGCATGTTCGTAATAATAAATGCAATGCCTGTAATACCATACCTTTCCTATTGATTTAGTAAGCCCTTACACTATAATTCAAAATTTCGCAATTTGTGAACGTGCGTTTACTGGTTTTAGCTCTATGTTGGTAACTAGACTAGGCTCTATGTTCTAGAACTCTTGTTAGCTTGTAAGCTGAGATAACAATATTTTTGTATATCGCTGTTTCAATAACACAACACATGTTGCCGTTTTTTTGGGCGTCTTCTAGTGTGGCTTCATTATCACGATGGATATTTTTGTTTGTAGTTTGATACCTATTAGGGGTAATTGATGTAGATTGGGTTTATCTTTTAGTGACTAGAATCATTAGTAATTTCGACGAAAATTCTTTTAGCCATTTCCTTAGTTACTGTGTAAGAAGCGGGATTTTGAGTCTTATTTTTTTTTTTTACTTTAGACTTTACTTGTATGTATAGTTCAATAATTTTTGTTCATATCATTTGGGGTACTATTAAAGAAATTTTCCAGGTAGATTTCGTTGATCAGTCGTTTCGTTTTTCATCATAAAAGCGGGATGAACAAAGCGACTACCCCACTTTAGCATCTAAAATTTCATTTCAGAATAGAACCACAAATCAATCAAAGGTTTTATTGTTTTTGAAGAAGTATTATATGAAACACAGGCAAGTAATCCCAACATCACAAATGTAAACCAAAAATTGTTGTAAAATAGACTCTAATAGGAAATGTAGAGTTTGAATACATCTATAAATCTACGTCTATAGGTACGTGTTTTGTTATGTTACATCTACATGTGTTTTGACAGATATTCTTGAAATAATCTCTATACGTGACGACATTATCATATACCTTCTGCAAAGGTGTCAAAGCCTTCAAGCCTTCATGTTTACATTCATGAGACAAGATAACAGAATCTTTCTAAGGATCGACCGAGCGCCTGTCATTGTGCTTTACGTCACAAATGTGGAAACGAAGCGATCCAAAGTTTCACAACAAAGAAACTGTAAATCAATGTCTCTGAATATACGGCGGACGGGCACTAAACGAACTACAAGGCGACACAAAGAACATAACTCACGGTAACACTGAGAAGTAGCACGTGATTAAGTAAAATTGTCACATTAAAAGACGTCTCTAGATATGCGCGGGCGACGGAGGCAGCGCCGCCGTCGCACCTCTGAGCCTCCGACCCGCAAGCACACCGCCCTCGGGTAAATTCTTTGAATTAATAAAGACGACATCCGCAAACACTTCACGAAACTTGTTGCACTGCTTCCAAAACTTAAAACTAACTTTCTTACCTTCACTGCGCAGTAATGGAGTTCAAACACGATCGACGGAAAACTAGCGAAATCCAGGCACAGTCACGTTCTACGGATACGTCGAGAGTAATGGCGCCGCCGGTTCGTTCGTTGGTCGTCTCTCACAGACTAGGCAGGCAAGCCTTGTTTGCTCAGTGACGTGAGCCCTAATCTTCTAGCTTTGTCCTCGGTGCGAGGCTCTGCTTACGGTAGAAAGGGACGGCAGTAAATCTGTCGACTCTGACGTCTACCTGAGTTGGTGCAGCAACGCCAGCAACCTACATCACCGGTGCGTCGAATTGAACAATGTCAAGTTTCATATTTGTTGTATCGTCTCAAAATTTATGCAAAAAGCCTGTGTTCGGGGTCGTGGTAAACGTCATATATCACCTGTATAGTGAGTGACCTGAAATCTTATTTCGTTTGCGTGACTTTACGAAGTTGTGATGCTTGAATGAGATGCGTGCGTCACGCTTAGCTTACTTTAGTCTGAGTTTACGGGGAACTTGGTGCTTGGTGAATAGATAGCAAAACAAGTACCCGTAGCTATGGGCAAGTAGCATAGGCTATATTATCTATTCTATGACATAGGTACAAACTTCTGGTTTTATTGTCATTGTACCTAACTAAGGATATTTTATGTTGTTGTACGTTTGTAGATAAATACACGCCTAGGAAACCATTTTTTGTAATACTACAGCCCAATGACATAAATATTACGCGTCCTTTTGAAATTTTTGCTACATCTTAAGAACTTAGCGGGCCTATAAAAAAATAAGACAAACCTGTACTAACGAAATTTTATGATTTTTACATAAGTAATATGTAATTGGAACAAAAATAATGTGAACGACATTTTACCAACATGATCAACATGAAACCTTATTTTATTTCATTTAATTTTCAAAACTACAAAATTACTGTTTACCTTCCTGTTTAGGTAAGTACCTACCTACGATATATGAAGAAATAAGTATTTTACATGAGAACTTTATAAATTAAGGTTACTATTATTTGTAATTGGTGTTTAACTAGAATATAAAATGTAAATTGTATGGTAAACATAAACATCGTATGGAAACAAAAGTTAGTACTATAAAAGTTTAATTTTTTAAATGCTATGCAACATGACTGCCATCTACTGAGTAATAGTTTAACTAGCTTGTCAACCAGGCATTGTGATTATGGGCGTATTAATATGTAGTTTCAACTTACGCTTTCTTGTCGGCATTAACGTAGTTCAGGCCTAAACTACAAGATGGCGCTAATACATAAATAAATCTAATTTGTACATGTGAAAAAAAGTAGGATTAAATAAAATGTATTATTATATTTTTTTACCTTTATTAACTACTAGCAGTCCACCCCGGCTTCGCTCTTGATAGCACTCAGGAATCACGTACATATTTATCTAATGCTCAATAGTGAAATAATGTTTGAAATCGGTCCAGTGGTTCCAGAAATTAGCGCGTACAAACCGAAAGCTCTTAAAAAAATGGCAAAAGACCTGACAGCATTACTGTTGTGCCTTGGAAGTTGGGTCGCCCTCTAGCATAAAATAGATAATATAGATGCATCTATTGTGGGACGCAGCTTGCGTCGAAACTCTCGCAGTCTGATACTCGTACCATCACATCTTCCAGAGACACATAGGCACCTTAGTAGGGCCAGTGCAGTTGCTAATTCAGTTGAGCGTCGAAAATGCAACCCTCGGAAGTAGTTCTTTTCATCTTTGAAGCATTTAGGTCTGAGACATTGGGCCCGTGGGGGCTGGGAGCTCATCTCATCTTCAAAAGCCTTGCGCTTAGTCGACCATAATGTTGGTGTTTATTTGGCCTAACGCATAAGCATTGCGATTCAGCGTGATAATGCTAGCTAGCATGCTGGGCACGCTTCCGACTGGTAGTGGGCTTGAAGATCTTGATTATCTGTTGACCTTCAGTGGTCTATGGATAATTCAAGTATGCTTATTGGAAGTAATTATGAATTAGGTCTTATATAGCATATTGTATTTTTCATTATGTTTTAGTTTTGTTAATAAAGGCTCTGCCTAATTAAAAAAAAAGCTGTTCGGCTTTGTAATGTTACCATAGATTTTAGTACTAAAAATGTAATAATCTTGCCACAGAATATAACCCAAGTGTATGATTTTTGTAGTGGTAGAGTTCGTATGGGGGAGTACCACATTCTTGCCTGTTATTCTGCCGCCAAGCAGTAGTGGGCAAACATTACTGTGTTCTGGTCTGAAGGGCAATGTTTCCAGAGAAATTACTGGGGTAAGAAATAAAACACTAGTGCGGTGCTAGGTAATGATTAGTACTCTTCATGTTCCCATTGCTGCGTGTCACTGTGCTGTTATGGGCAGCTATGTTGCTTACCATCAAGCACATGTCCTGCTCGTCACTCGTCTATATCAGGGGTCAGCAACCTTTTTTTGGGAGTCATGGGCTACATGGCGGAATAAGCAGGTAAAGTACTTCAAAAAGTTTGGTAATTCATTTGCATCCCCCCCTGCTCTCGTTCTAAATTTTTTCTAACTTTGTTCTTTGTTTCAGTAATCTGTGCTCTCCTTCCTCAATGTTACCTCTGAATAAAACTGAAAACTGCGATAACGTAGGTAGCGATTTGATAAATTTATTTATGGATACAATGTTTTTGTGCCGGGAATAAATTATTGAAAATTTTTAAATCTTATTTTTTTAGCGTTGCCTCTCGGGCCGCGCTTTGCCGGTCCCTGCTCTATACTATAAAAGAAAATATTATCACCTAAAAATTAAAAAAACAACGTAAACGTAAATAACCAACGGTAATATAAGCATAGGCATCCAACTTGTCGTTACGTTCCCAAAGCCTCGAGGCCATCTCTCACAAAGTGAGAGCCAAGATCTATCAATCCATTACGTTGCCTAGGTTGGATATCTTTCTTTAAAAGACGTTTCCTGCACTATTAAAGCCAGTGGTGATGACAAATCTGTACATCTATTTAAAAAAAATCTCAGAGGTGCAGATGGTTTATGAACCACCATCCTCACTTTTGTGAAATCGGTTGTTCTCGGCACTAGGCTACCACAGCTTCTAATGAATGCTTCAGCAGTACAAGCCGGCAAAATTAACCTCTCGCAAAGAGAGAGAGAGAGAGAGAGAGAGAGAGGCCAAAATCAACCACGCCTGCCTAGTGCGGTTTGGTGGATGGCACGTGACCTCGAAAGATTCTAGGAAAACATCGGTTTCCTCATGATGTTTTCGTTCAGCGTTTCTAAGTTAGCGACATTACGCACATGACTCTGAAAAGACAATGGCACGCGTGGGATTTTGCTCCGGATCGGTAATCGCCGTTTTTCGGTCGGCTAGGCCAGCTGTAACTAATGCAATCATGCGTGGTCCGAGGGGGGGGGGTGGGGGTCACAGGGGACATGACCCCCCCCAAAATCGTATACGTTCAACTAAAAATCTAAAATATCCAGTCAAGTATTAAGTACTCGATTTATTGCATTCCTACTAGTGACCCCCCCCAAAACCTGAGACTACGTACTGGTGACCCCCTCCAAAATTCGAGGCTGGGACCGCGCCTGAATGCAATAATATATATTCCAATGCTACTAAGGCTGTATTACGTATTACCTAATTAGGATTATGGTCAACGGTATGTTGAAATCAACACACATAGGTACATACGTATAGAGAGAGAGTGAGAACTTTCAACATCTAACATCGTTAACAGAATCCCAAGACTGAGTATCATAGTACGCGCGCTGTGATGAATCGATTCGACTACGGCGAGCACTTTCCAAGTAGTAGTTATTATACACTTAGAAGGCAATAAATGAAAATGGCGAAGTCATACATCACGACCAGGTCTTTACGTTGCTTTGCTCTAGCCGCTGGTGAATTATTGAAATTCTGCCGTTAGTCGCCGAGCCAAGAAAATAAGGAAGAGACAATGCAGACATATCGGTAGGTATAATTATATACTTTTCATTTCTTATACTCGGAAAGTAGTGTTGTTTTATTCTGATTATTGGGTGAAAAATGCTGCTTCCCTCCATAGAGAAGGAAAAACCCATACAAATTACTTCCCGGAATAAAGTTTAAAAATAGAATTACAATCAGCTGCGACGAATTTTTTTTTTTTAAATAAATGGTGACGAGACTATCCGGACATGTGCCTGATGGTAAGCAATATGCCTGACACATAACAGCACAGTAACACGCAGCTATTGGAACATGAAGAGTCCAAATCATTACCTAGCACTGCACTGCGCTCGTCTCTCTATCTAAGATCTTATATCTCTAAGCCCTGTAATTTCTGGAAACATTGCCCTTCAAACCGGAACACAGTAATGTTTGCACATTACTGCTTGGTGGTAGAATAACTGGCAAAGGTGTGGTACTTCCCCAGGCGGACTTTGCCAAGAGTCCTACCATTGATTGATTGATTGATTGGAGTATTGTGAAAAAAAAATGTTGCGGCCATGTGAGTTTCTAAACAGCCAGTGTGAACTTAGCGGAAACTTCTTGGAGTGGAATAAGCCGCAACAACTACGCGGCGAGTTCCATATTTAAAATTTAAAAAGTCGACATAAATCGGCGGGATACTAATTTGTTATGTATCTGTGACGGAATTAAAAAAAAATAAAAAAATCTGAGATTTGAATATTAATAAAAGTGGTCAAGTGCGAGTCGGACTCGTCCATGAAGGCTTCCGTAGTAGCAAGTAACATAATATAAAAGTTCTACAAGAACGTTCGTTGTTACTTTAATCAGTGTTTTAACAAAAGTCAATTTATGACGTATTAAAATAAAACTACTTACTAGATCTCATTCAAACCAATTTTCAATGAAAGTTTACATGGTAATGTACATCATACACGTTTTTATTATTGTCATTCTCTTATTTTAGAAGTTAGAGGGGGGACACGCTTTTTACCACTTTGGAAGAGTCCCTCGCGCAAACTATTCAGTTTAGAAAAAAAATATGTTAGAAACCTCAATATCATTTTTGATGACCTATCTATGGATAACCCACACGTATGGGTATGACCAAAAAAATTTTTGTGTTTTAGTTTAAGTATGGGACACCCCTAAAAATTTTTGGTATTTTTCTATTTTTTGTATCAAAATCTTAATGCGGTTCAGAGATTACATCTACTTACCAAGTGTCAATAGTATAGCTTTTATAGTTTCGGAGAAAAGTGGCTGTGACATATGGACGGACAGACAGACAGACAGACATGACAAATCTGTAAGGGTCCCGTATTTTGCCATTTGGCTACGGAACCCTAAAACTGAGTTCAAGTGATTCTGAAATGTTGACACCAGATTCAATCAAAGACGAGGCAAATTGTGTTATCGAAATTTTTTTGCCAGAAATATACCTACACATACGAAGAAATAATGTAACTTTTAATTTCACGAATTGTCCTAATTTGACAATTAATTTTAAATTGGTACTACTTATTAATGTTCAATTCATTAATTAATGCACAAATAAATCTTAAATTACTTATCAACAAATAGTTTAAATAATCTAAATAGATAAATAATCAATTCCTAAGTACTCTGACTATAGTCTAAATACCTCGGGAATTAATTCTTTCGACCCTCGGTTACCAATCTACTATTGTATAATTTTGGTGGACATTTCACATTGAACAGTGAACATATTGTTTTTTTGTGTTAAATGTCCACGAATATTTATTTATTTTTCGCACGACCTTATTCAGTTACAACCTACGCAAAGCTGTGATTGAAGAGATCGATGAGTGTCGTCTAGCATTATATCAGGGGACTCTCAATTTCTATCCACCACTGTGGGGTATTTTCTCACAAGGAACCAATCAAAAGCTAACCCAAAGTCCAGTTAGCAATACAGGACATCATCAGCCACCTATAATACTCGTAGTTCCTTTAAAAATAAATGTAATCACACGTTTTCTATATCAGGTAGCATGCAAACTAAAACGTCCCTTATTACTAATGACTAAACCTCCACAGCTGAAATACTTGGTATTTTTAAAGCTGCTTTAGTTAGGTATATACTATTAATTTTTTCCCTTTAATTACTTCGTATTAAGTATTATAATTACATTTTGAATTTTGTGTTATGTGGCGCTAGGACGCTGCCCACGTGATAACTATATCCTATGATCTGCATAAATGAATTGAAATTGAAATGCTCTAGATACCCGTACAATGTTTAGAGACAGTGGTTCACCCAAAGAGTAAAATAGATTCGAAATCTATGGGTTCACCTCCTCGTTTATTCGTACATCTATCAAGTTGACCTTCAAAGCGTGCCGCGTGCTTTCACCGCGATCGAGAGTGCTTATTATTTTGCTCACCTTAGCCCGCCTGTCACGATGCTCCCGGTAAACTAAAACATAAGGTAATCTATCACGAAGGGTCATTTGTCGCGATACTGCTTCCTTATTATAATGTTTTCATATTTTATTGGCATCGACAGCTTCAATGTAATTGTACTGGAAATATGTGTGCGTAATTAATCCTACTGATCTAAATAATAATAAATGCCATTTTTCGTTGTAAGTAAACTGCTCCTAAACGGCTCGACCGATTTGAATGTTTTTTTTGTATACGTTTGGGTAGGGCCCTGGATGGTTTAGATTCACAAATCACCCCAGCAGATGGCGCTGCAGTTGGTATCTAGGTAATTATCCGAGCGAAGCCGGAATGGGCCGCTAGTAATTTGTAAATGTTAATGTTTGGATGTTTGCTTATTCACGTCGTAACGTATGAACGGATCTGGCTGAAATTTTGAATACAGTTGGATTATAGTGTGGAAGAACACACACAGGCGTTGCTTTTTATATAATGGGAACTACGTGAGTAAAACCATGAGGCGCTGCTGGCTGCTAGATTATTAATATTTGATGGATTTGAGATGCACATCTTTTGCTGATTTATCAAGAATGAGCTTACTTCTCTGACATAAGAGGCGGCCATATTCGATGCAACGGTCAATACAAAATGCCACATTTTGGTATCCACGAGTACGAGTAGTAGTAGTGGTAGGACTCCTAGCAGAGTTCGCCCGGGGAAGTACCACACCTTTGTCAGTTATTCTACCGCCAAGCAGTAATGTACAAACATTACTGTGTTCCGGTTTGAAGGTCAATGTTTCCAGAAAAATTACAGGGCTTAGAGATATAACATCTTAGATTTCTCGGTGACCAGCGCAGTGCCGTGCTAGGTAATGATTTGGACTCTTTATGTTCCAATAGCTATGTCACTGTGTTGTTAAGTGCCAGGCATGTTGTTTATCATCAGGCACATGCCCTGCCCGTCTCGTCACTTTTTATTAAAAAAAATGTTCTGAACTTTGAGTTTAGTTCCAAGCTGATCTACAATTCGCGTAGGTAGGTACGTTGTAAGTATGTAGGCGTACTCGTATGACACGCTATTAGAACCTCTCATCTGATTTTCGAAAGTGATCCTCTGTCCATCAAACAGCTGGCAAAAACCGATACAAATTATTTTGATATATTATTACAGATAGTTATCAGCCAGTTAGAGGTGATTAGCCTAGATTTATGACTGTGTATTAATCAAAGCTATAACGTTAAAAGTCTTCACTCTCTCACTCGTCTGTTCGTGCCATGCCATTTAGATAAAACTAGCTGAGGTACGCGGTTCCACAGATTATATATTAAAAAATAAAGTCAGCTTAAATAAGCAAACTGTTGGTGAGATTATAGATGGATAGATGGTATTAGCTGTCTATGAATGTCTAAAGTTCATAAATATATGAAATTAAACATGTCATTGATACATTACACGGATAAGCATTCAAATCGAGAGTGAATTGGCTTCTTCTAGGTAAACACGCTCCATCGTAGACAGCATCATCGTTTAACATCAGGCGAGATGGCGGTCAAGTATAAATCTATAAAAATTAATAAAAAAAAAAGCATAATAAGCTACTTGGCTACTTTTATCCCATTTAAGTTAATGGTCGTCAAAGCTGCGGATTGCACCGTCGCGTCAGGCACAGCTAGTAAATTACATAATAAAGTAATTTTAGGATTCCAAATGTATCCTTTTGCAGGAAAGGGTTAGGTAGGACATGTTGGTACATAAGAATAAAATATATTATGTCTCCCAACATGTAGATGTACTAACAGCAATTTCTTACAAGCATAACTTTACATAGTAATAATACAACCAAAAATAGTACAAAAGCAACAAAAATCTTACAACTGCCAAAATTGGGATGTGTGGATCCTTGATGCTCAATTACGTCGGAACGGCTGCACGGATCGGGTCCAAATTTTAAGTATTGTTGCGGGGAAATTACAGCAATGAAAACAACTACGAATTTCGAAGAAATTTGCTGCTAGTATGAATATGAAAAAAAACTGATTGCCAAAATACGTACCTCACTATTCACATTGTAGACCGGTGTACAAAAAATTTATGGGTCAGTTGGCCAGGAGACCTATGTAGAAATATAGAAGGGCACACAATTATAAGATTCAAGACTATACCATCATTTGTAAGCTGTCCAACTGAGTGCAGGTGAAGAGAGGGGTTTAATCCATTATTCCGCAATGCCGTACAAAAATCCTGCGAGAAAGGGAAAAGATCGAGGGTTGCATCCCCCTACCTTCTCCTGCATTCAGTTGGACAGCTTACAAGTGACGGCATAGCGCTGAATGTTAATACTCGTATTTTATACCCTTCTATCTTTCTATAAATATCTCCTAGTGGTGCAAAGGACCCATCAATTTTGCATACGGACCTGAAGTCTATTAATATTTAGAGCACCTCTATATACGTAGCAATATTTAATAGTGGGTAGTAATTCTGCCTGCGAAGCCCAGGGTTCGATTCGTACCTGGGTTCGATTTCCACCTATTGCAAATAATTGTGCAATGAATTCAAATATTTGTATTATGTCTAGGTGTTTCTATGTATAATAAGTACCTATGGATTCAAAACTTTATAAGTGTTATATCTGCTATCTGGCCGCCATAGCACAAGCTTTGCTTAGCTTGGAATCAGATGGTATTGTGAAAAAAAATCAACGATATTTTAAAGTATCTAACTACAAAAATGTAGCTTTGAGTTTGTGCACTCGGATTTACTTTATCAATGAAACATTTTCCGGCCGGATATCAGACATTTCTGATACCTAACACATTGTTGTAGTTTATTTGTGTAATTATTATCAAAGCTAGTCCTACTACTTCCTATTCATATTATATGTAAATATTAATGTATGGATGTTTGTTGCTCAATCACGTCGTAACTCGTAACGTATGATCGGATCGGGCTGAAATTTGGAATACAGTAATGGACGTATTAAAAGAAGTCGGACGTCTCGCTAAAACAAAACTGTTTCCATCCATTCGGCCCATAATATGCACGTGTGCGCTGTCACATACAGGCTGACACGCACACATACTCAATACTCAATACTCAATCATTTATTGCGTCATTATGTTACAGTAATAAATAAGTACATTTAAAACAAAATTAGTACAAAATTAGTCGTAACACAACGTACCCCAACCGGGCATTGCAATCACATCACATCAGTGGGTTATTACACGCGCTATTTGTGTATATGTGTGTATGTCAGCCTATCAGTGACAATCTGATGCACGCGCAAATGTGGCCGACTTTAGTGACACAGTTTTTGTTTTAGCGAGACTACGTCCGACGTTTTTTATACGTCCATTGATCACAGTTAGATTATAGTCTGGAAGAACACATTTACTTTTCACCTACTTTTTAGCCCGAAAAAATAACCGGAGCTGAAACTACGCGGGTAAAACCGCAGGGCGCTGCTAGCCCTACTAATATTTTAAATGTCAATGTTTGGATGTTTGTTGCTCAATCACGTTGTAAAGTATGTACCGATCGGGCTGAAATTTGAAACATAGATTGAAGAAATGGAAACCCCCATAGGCTACTTTTAATCCTGGAAAAATAATGAGAACAATGGGAACGTGAACTACGCGGGAAAAACTGCTAGTATTAGAACAAGAACAAAATTAAAAATTTTGATTAACCCCCGACTACCTTAGATTTGTTATCTGTACAACATTCTACTATAGTCCGTTCCACGAAGAGGTGTAGAAAATGTAAACAAAGGTACTACCATAACATAAAAATCGTTTAACCTTAGTATTTTTCTAAAACTGTCTTAAAATATTTTTCACAAATATGATTCGACTTTACTGTGATCTTAAATACAACATACTTGGATTTGTATTGATCAAATAACGATTTATTAACTTATCTTGAAAGTTATAAATAGTAATAGTAGAATGTGGTAGATACTGTTTTAAACAGTGGCAATTTGATCTATGTTTCTCAAACTGCGATTCCCATCAAAACATAAATGTGAAGTGAAAGACAAGTTCAATATTATGATATTAAAACCAGCCAAGTTAGACTGCTTTTAATAATTATCATTAATCATAAAAACAAATCATATTTTAAGTATTTAAAACTAGTCTATGTTATTATAAATAGATTTTAGAACTGACCATTTAAGACCATTTAGATCTCTATTCTTTAGTCGTTGAAGTCAACAAACAAGGCATATAATATCATAATACTGAACTTTGATCTCACCTCACTTAAGTATACGCATGTTTCTGATATATCATACCATTACTTTTTGCACGTAAATTATAAGACGTTTACCTAATAAACCACTAAATAATGTATATTTATTCGCAAGAAAATCTACTAATCTTTATTATAAGTGCAAAAGTTTAGATGTACGTTGCTCTATCAAGATGGAACAGCTAAACGGCTCAGGTTTAAATGCGGAACACGGTTAGATTATGATCTGGAAAGCATAGGTATAAGTTTATTTTTATGGAGGGAAAATTACGGAAAAGGGATCTAAGCGGGTAAACTTGCGGGACGCTGCTTACATAAGCGACCCACTAAAAGTTCTTTGCTGGGGGTATAATTCTTCCGTGATGGTGGTGGATGACAAACCTCTCTGACCTCGAAAATTTTTAGGAGCATGCCAGTTTGCTTAAGGTGGTTTCTTTCATGAGCGTAATGCTGCTAAAGCATTACGCTTATGAATTCGAAAAAGCAGAGGTGCGCGTGAGATTAGAACCAGGCACTGCATCTGCGTATTGGCGTGACAAAACCACTTAAGCCGAGCAATAACTTAATGTTAAAATAATAAATGTAAAAAAAACTTAATGTAAAAACAGAACGCTCATTACCAAATTTGTTTGGATGTAAAAATCTTATATTAGGATAGATGAAAGCACTACTCAGTATTCGATACGTTTTAAAATTAATTGCAACAGCATCTAACGCAGTAGAAATTGATTGCATTTTTGAATGAATTACACCTACCACTCTTATTAAAAAAATACCCAATGGGGCACTTAAATATTAAAACTATTTGAATCTTCTCAGAACGGGTAGAAATAGTGCCACCAATATATTTTGTGTGCCACCATTTGTTTTGTCATTTACTTACCTTATTTGTTTGTTACAGAATCAAGTTTAAGGGCCACGTTAGCTATATATTTAGACTTGATTGCTTTTTTAGTTCAAATATAAAACGTAGATCAATAATTATAGCAAGGAATAGTATATAGGTTACCACTTATATAGGTACACTACTTTTTATTAAGACAAAATAATAGCAATGGTAGCTACACAGGTAGTAAGAACTACACTAGTGATGTGCTGTATTGTGAAAAAAGTACATCCACGGATACGGATCTGAATGTGGATATATATACGAGTATCTAAAGCTGCGCTAGTAGGTTCATATCAGATTTGGCTGGGCAGGGAGAGAAAAACGAGTAGTGAACAGTGTTCACTACTCGTTTACAGCTTTAGATACTCGTATATATATCCACATTCAGATCCGTAGCCGTGGATGTACTTTACTTACATATATTCTTATATATTTACATCCCACCCCTTATGTAAATATATATTAAATTTAAGTTTACTAAAAAGTCAGTCATTTCACATACATAATGAAAAAGGAATTTAAGTGCTACATAACAAAACAAAGCTGTACTTAATAATTAATATTAATAAAAACTGTTTATATGTTACTATTGTGTTCCATGAACCAACCACCCAAGTTATTTTTGTATTAATGTTTTAAACTTATGCGCACCACATATTTAATAAACGTATAATTATAAAATACTAGAAATAAGGCAAAAGGTTGGAAACGGACTTATTGGAATATATTTAACCTTGTTATGTGACGAAAATCTAAAAGGGCAAACAGAGACGCTTACAACGAACTATCTTCTAAAACAAAGGTTGAGAAATGCTGGTCTGTCATATTGAGAGTGACATTGATTTGTTTACATTTTCTTCACCTCTTCGTGGAACGGACTATAGTCAAGCCCTTTCATTTGATACCCATATTAAGGAAGTTGTGAAAAAAGAAATGTAATTCGCCATTTTGTGGTAGCGGCCATCTTTGATTTGAAATTTGTCATAGTGCGAAGTATTCTACTAGTTATGCCCTTTCGTTTGATACCCATATTGCGGTAGTAGTGAAAAAATTATATAATTCGCCATTTTGTGGTGGCGGCCATCTTGGATTTGAAATTTGTTATAGCGTATAGTACTCTGCTAGTCAAGCCCTTTCATTTGATACCCATACTGAGGTAGGTTGTGAAGAAATATTTTGTCCGCCATTTTGAGGAGGCGGCCATTTTGAATCGATATTAACCAAACATAGTTAAGAACACCCGCACGGATATTAACTTTCAAATAAAAAAACCGCATCGAAATCGGCCCAACCGTTTGAGCTCTACGGTGCCACAGACAGACACACACACACACAGACAGACAGACAGACAGACAGACAGACAGACAGACAGACAGACAGACAGACAGACATCGACGTCAAACTTATAACACCCCTTTTTTGGTCGGGGGTTAAAAATACATATTAGTAATCTTTCGTTAGTCATCGGAATTATTTTATTAAATGAGTAATGGGCGAGCAGCATTAACTGATATGCCTATACCTATCTGAGTGTTGATTGTTGAAAGAACAAAGTTATTAATATATTATATCGAAATTTATCCGATAACTGCAGGGGAATAGCTCGGGGCGTGTTATGAATTACCCAATCCGCCGAGTAATTTTGAATTAAAAATAATTATAGCCGCTAGTTTTTGCTGGACGGTAATTCTTTCGTTTAATTTTTTTTTCTACTAAAAAAAACAACAATGATCTTCATCCGCGTCGGTGCCGCCACCCGCGAGGGCCGTGCGTTAGCAGGCTAGCTCTGTGAAGTGTAGGTATTTCAAATAAACAAATACCTTATTTGTTCTGTGCGTGCCGTTGTGTGCTTTAATAAAATGTTGAGATGTTGAGATTTCAGCAAAATGATGATGGAGTATTTATTACTATAGATACAAAGACTAGTAGAGAAATGGTGCACGGACTATGATTTAACAGTGAACCCGTCAAAGACGGAACTGTTCATGTTCACATTCAAACGCTCTCTGGGCTTGTACACACTACCAGGTCTGTATGGCGTGACGCTACAGCTGTCCGATGAGGTAAAGTATCTAGGGATGATCCCCGACAGCAAACTGAACTGGAACAAGCACTTAGAGAACAAGATCAACAAGGCCTGTATCACCTTCTATCAATGTCGTAGAATGATAGGTAAGACATGGGGACTTAACCCAAAGGTCACCCTATGGCTTTATACCACAGTGATCAGGCCAATAATCACCTACGGGGCTCTGGTATGGTGGACCAGGACGACACTGGCTACAACCCTCGCGAAGCTGCAACAATTCCAGAGGTTGGCATGTCTGGCAACTACCAGCGGTATGTGCACGACACCAACGGCAGCCCTGGAGATAATGCTGGATCTACCTCCACTCCATTCACACGTGCAGCAGGAGGCGGCGATGTCTGTATCTGGCACGACACAGGTATACCTCACACGCGGGTTCTTCAAGACAGTCTGAAGCATCAACCCATGCTGCTGGCGATAAGTGACAGTATACTCAAACAGTACGTATTTGACAAGAAGTACAAAATTCAACTCAAGCGAGTCTCCCTCCGGGGATTATAACTCCACCGAGCTGATGGTCTTTACCGATGGTTCGAGAACCAACGTGGGCGTTGGATCCGGCACCTTCTCGGAAGACTTGAATATCATGTACCACACATCCTCGGGGCTCACAACTCCGTCTTTCAGGCAGAATGTGTGGGCCTCACTAGATTTGCCCGTCCAAAAAGTTAAAAAATTCCTTAGGAATAAAATGAAAATAAAAAAAAAAACTATTAGTTTCAATTCCCACTAATTTCCCAATAGTAAAACGCTAATATTATCTAATATTACCGTGATAGTAATTAGTGGTTTTAATGGCTCAAAACATAAACATAAAACTTAGTTGTATGGAATTTACAATAAAACAATGTTTTACGGTCAGCGATTCGCTTTGTTGGCTTAACCCAGGTTATCACCTCCAATCTTTATCCTAGACTTGTCTGGTTTTTGCCTCCTTGGAATTGATTTTCAGGGCTCATATTCTGTAATAACAAATTCAATTTTTAAATGTATCCTCTATGTCAAGTAATCGTATCTGTAGATGACACAAGAAAGTACTTATTTATTGTGACATTTTTTCACATTCATAACTTATTAATATGTAAAATAGAAGAATAACATAAAAAAAACTTGGAATTCACCTTTGTGTTATTGTTATTGAATGTTTTATAAGCCGTACTAAACTACTAGGAGAACACACTTTGAAATAACTGAAGAACAACAACAACAAGAGTAAAATACTAGTAAGTAGTCAACCTATTTAGATGTTAGGAGTTCGTAGTGTTGATACGCTATATTTTATTTAAAAAGGCCCACCAAAAATAAATACTACGCTCGTCCATAGAATTGAAGAAGACGTCTCATATTTAATACTGCCAAAATTTAATTAAGCAAATGGGGCTCAATCTTAAATCGGACTGGGCTGACCACACCATAAATAATATTTACGCTATAACACGTGACTGCGCGATCGAATCGGAACGACCTCTTTACCTAGTAAATTATAATGTTCTTGGCGTTGAAGTGCGTTCTGATTTTCTCAATTAAAATAAAGTGGCTGGTGTTGTTTTTATCAGAGAGTGTTGTGTTTTGAGGTTAGCTGTTGCAGAATTCAGGTCTCGATCGTGAACATTTTCACGGTCTGACGTAATGGCGTAGCGTGAGAACCTGCATTTTCTTGGAAGAGGTTTAGACTAGATTTAGACTCATTTGAGTCTTTCCGTGTCAGATTGTTGTTGATTTAAAAGAGAAGTATGTATGTAGTTGTTTAATATTAGTTTTGAAAAGATATATTTAAAACTATTATGTTTAAAATCTTGAAAAACGACGATTTAATTGGTGAATGTTGATGATGACTTTTTTCATAAAATTTCCCATAGCTTAAACATACAAATTAACAAAAAAGTCACAGTATCTGGTTTAGTCAGAACAACGGCTACTACCGTTCCGGAGTCCCACGTTCCAATCCTGCGCATACCACTGTCTTATCGAAGTCATGTGCGTAATACTGCTAACTTAACGGCGAAGAAAACCACGTGAGGAAATTGATAAGTTCCTAGAATGTTTCGAGGGCATGCGTCGTCCACCAACTCACACTGGGCCAGCGTGCTGGATTATGGCCTTAAGGCCTTACCCCGAGCAAATTACCTTGAGTATTTCTTACCTCATCGCACACCGCAAGAAAGAGCAAGAGAGAAATAGTAGGATTTGTCGCTGTTTTGCGCTCATATTTTAGAATAAACTCATCATAAAATCACCTTATAGTTTTTGAAAAAAAAAATTCTACCAAAATGTTCGTAACGGAATTGCCTGTCCGTTGGTGTAAGTACTAAATCCAAATAATGGCGGGTTTTCAGTAGATGCATGATAATTTCATTTTTTTTTTGGTTTAGTTGTGAGGAGATTGTTTAAACAATAAATTGATTAACAAAAAAAAAATACCAATAAAAAAATACAAAAAAAAAAATTGTAGAAATTCATGTATTTTTTACCAGTTGATATTTGTTTTGGCTAATGAGTAGTTTGGCTTTGAAAACTGGACAAAAAATTCGTTTCGCTGGGGGACGCACCTTAACTCTCTTCTTGCGATTCTTGGATTACGCCCCGAGCGAGTCCTATCAGTGGATACATTTATTCGACTGTTCTCGTATATACAAATATTTACTTACTATACAAACAAACAGTTTTGTAGTGTGTAGTAAGGCTCTTTGCAGAGTCCGCCTGGGGAAGTATCACACCTTTGCCAGTTATTCTGCCGCCAAGCAGTACCTACTGTGCAAACATTACTGTGTTTCCAAGGGCAATGTTTCCAAAGAAATTACTGGGGTTAGAGATAAAGCATCTTGTATCTCCGGGTGACGCAGTGCAGTACTAGGTGATTTGAACTCGTCATGTCCCAATAGCTGCATGTGCTTTTATGGACAGGCTTATTGCTTACCATCAGGAACATGACGTGTTTGTCTTGTCACTACACTATAAAAAAAACAAGGCAAAGTTACTCGAGGGATCGTTCCTCTAAGTAGGTATATTTTATGCGGTTTTAAATTCACGATTCGAACGCTACCGGAGGAAACACACGCTAATCAGAAAAGCAATGAGCTTGTACAATCGCGATAAAATTTGTTTTCGAAAATCAGAAGGATCGTTTGAATCTTTCAAAAGAAAATCATAGAGACTACTAGACTACAGGCCCGTGAACAAAATTTATGGGTTATATGATACAGCAGGAGACCTATGTAGGATGATAGAAGGGTATAAAATAATAGGATTCAGCACTATGCCGGCCTGTTTATTATTATATTATACCTGTTTTAATCCACTATTTCGCAATGCCGTACAAAAATCATGGAACAAAAAGGAAAGAGCGAGGGTTGGAACCCCCCTCTCCAATTTGCACTCAGTTGGACAGCTTTCAAATGCTGAATATTATTATTTTATACCCTTCTATCATCCTACATAGGTCTCCCGTTGTATCATATGACCCATAAATTTTGTTCAAGGGCCTGTGCTCTATACTTTACTGATGAATGATTTTACGAAAATACTAGGGCTTTCGAATACCGGATTTTTTCAATACCGGTATTACTACCGGATGTTTTTTTTCTTAATACCGGGATTCCGGGATACCGGTATTGAAACAAAGAAACCTTATTTTTTTTAGACTTTTAATGTTATTCTTTTTTGGAAGTACGTATTTAGAACGTAAAATCAATAAACAAAGTTTCATTATCAAATCATATATTATTAACGTGTGCTACAAACAATATTTTTTTTTGTATAACAATAATATTCAGTTCAGTTAGATCAGTCTTTTTTTTTACGATAATCCGTGTTATAAAAATTATGACCAGTAATAAGAATCTCAACGATATTTGGGTTTTAACATTTAAAATAGACAATAACAGTGAAAATAAAAACTTGTACATACTCCGTAATCAACACATCTAGCTAATATGGTCTAGCTAATATCAATCGACAATTCAACATAAGTGGGCATGTTCAAATTCAATGAAAGAATGTCGTCGCTACTGTCACTGTCTATGGAAACTATTAGCACTTTTAACAACGAAAGCCCCGTTTGAATTGTCATCTGCACTATTTTCACTTTCGTTGCAATTTGAGTCATCTTCAGAAGTTGTTGTAGCTATAGGTGCAGGTGCAGGCGTGCATTGTGCAATTCCACTGCTCAATGTTTCATGTTTTGTACCAAAATTAAAATAACATCACTTATGCCGGGATCCCGGTTGTGAACATTTCAATACCGGTATTAAAAAACTCGAAAAAAAATCCGGGATCCCGGTATTGGCTGATACCGGGATCCCGGTATTGGAAGCCCTAGAAAATACCGTACCGATTTTATTTTTCTATCTATTGTTTTTCAATTTAATAGAAGCGCCCCCCGGTTTTACTCGCGTAGTACCCGTTCCCTTTATTTTCCCGGGATAAAAATGTAAGTTACGTGTTCTTGCAGAATATAACTTAACTGTGTTCCAAATTTCAACCGGATCCATTCAAACTTTACGACATGATTGAGGTAAAACATCATAACTTTAACGTTTATAATTTTACTAGGATAGCTTAATACTACTTACTCCGAAGTTTCGTGCGTATGGAATTTAGCAAGACTATTTATTTCTAAGGAGCTAACTAAGCCTTTGACATTTTTCCATTGAGTTCTGAATTTTAGCTTGATACCTTCAGTTCTTTCGATGTAATCAAACTCCTTGCCATCCAAACTTTCATATTTATTTTACAATAACTGAACC
The DNA here is from genome assembly GCA_017562165.1 of Ectropis grisescens. Taxonomy (NCBI): domain Eukaryota; kingdom Metazoa; phylum Arthropoda; class Insecta; order Lepidoptera; family Geometridae; genus Ectropis; species Ectropis grisescens. The sequence goes on along the minus strand of CM029771.1, from coordinate 8,715,154 downwards.
GTCTGAACGGAGTAACATGAAAATGGAGCCCATGATTGCCGTAGCTTCTTTTAAATAAATCTCGGCCTCACAGTAACAAGCCATTGCCTTTGACTTTTAGGACAAGAAAAAAATTAAACATTTTGATTAACCACTACCTTAGATTTGTTATCTGTACAACATTCTACTTCTAGTCAAGCCCTTTCATTTGATACCCATATTAAGGGAGTTGTGAAAAAAGAAATGTATTTCTTGGATTTGATTTTTTTTATAGTGTACCTATAGTATTTTACTAGTGAATCCCTTTTATTTGATATCCTTATTGAGGTAGGTTGTAAAGAAATATTTTGTCAGCCATTTTGTGGTCGGGGGTAAAAACGTATACATGACTGTATTGCATGCTAATTATATGCCAAATTATTTGCTGAGATAGAGAGCATGTGCATACACCAACCTCAACGCACAACGTAAATTATTTTTTTACTTTTCTTGCAAGTAATAAATGTTTTGAATTGAAAAAATTTCACAATTATTTATTTATTAATTTCAGTTACGTAACAATATCTGTATGCGCCTGTCCCTGGCACGCGCCTGCGCATCCTGTCGACGCAGTGTTTGGTAAATATCACTTGAACTCCGTGACCTGCCGCGGTACACCTACCAACACTAATACCTCTGTTCTCATTTAAAATGTAACTGTCATAAAAGTATTTCTTTCGATCAGCAACGGAGTGGTACAGGTTGTCCGAGAATGACATTTCACAGAGTCGTTATACTTTATTAAAACAAATTGGACAGATGGATAATAAAAGATAAAATTAACTTAAAGGACAATTACTTATAATTATCGACACTGTTTATGGCACTGCTTATACGACTTAAAGAAATTAAATAAAACAGTATTTTCTGGTCAATTTGGTTGTAAGTTGTAACTTGCATATCCTTTCCTGCGATTTTTTTAATTTCATGGCATAACGCGGCGTGTTGATATTGAAGCTTAGGTTCTCTTGTACCATGGTTGGTAGCTTAGTTGATAGTAAGTCCACCCGCGGAGATACAGCAGGTCTACTACGAAATCCGATAAACCATATATCGGCCGAAGTTATGGACTTTTTATACCACGAAACACAATCGGTCGTTTGATGACACAAAAACTGTCAAATCAGCGTCGGTCGGGATGAACGAAACGTCTGTTCAGATCAACCAACGATTGTGTTTCGTGGTACAAAACGTCCATAACTTCGGCCGATATATCGTTTATCGGACTTCGTAGTAGACCTGCGGGTTGTGGGTCCACGATTGTGGTGAATAGAAATATTTGTTCTGTTTCTGGGTAGTTATATTATATGCAATGGTAGGTATATGAATATATTTCTATTATATGAATGAATGTGTATATTAGTATTGTATCAGCTAATTGTATTCCATACGGGCTTTGCTTTGACTAGATATACTTGTGTGTGAAACGTCTACCGAAATTTATTCACCATTATTATTCATTCCTATACAATTTTTCGTAGATTTTAACCAATTGTGCATTTTTTCTAAATGCACATGCACGAGTTTGTCGTCATCACTGCCTTAAAGGTGAATGAAAGATTGTGAGGATAACGCCATGTACCAAGAAGGAAATCTGTAAAGCGCATCGGTTATCTGCTGTTAACCAGCATTTTTGCTAATGTGGCGTGGAGTATTAAACCCCGAATCCCAGTCATGGGAATACAAAGTTGTCTGCTTATAGACTAAAGACTAAACTAATAAAAATAAACCCGAAAAGCTATCATGTTGAGCTGACGACATCTATTGAGAGCAATTGACTTCCTGGCAGTTTTGATTTTTAAATTAAATTGGTTTCAAAAAACAAATTTGATTTATCTAATTGTTTTTGTCTCAGGATTGATAGTCGAAGTTTGTTAGATTTGACAAAAAAATAATTAAAAACTTTGATTAACCCCCGACTACCTCGGATTTGTTATCTGTACAACATTCTACTAGTCAAGCTCTTTCATTTGATACCCACATTAAGGGAGTTGTAAAAAAAGAAATGTATTTCGCCATTTTGTGGAAGCGGCCATCTTGGATTTGAAATTTGTCATAGTGCAATGTATTCTACTAATCAAGCCCTTTCGTTTGACACCCATAGTGAGGGAGTAGTGAAAAAAATAATATAATTCAGCATTTTGTGGTGGCGGCCATCTTAGATTTTTTTATAGTGTATAGTATTCTACTAGTCAAGTTCTTTCATTTGATTCCATATTGAGGTAGGTTGTAAAGAAATATTTTGTCCGCCATTTTGTGGAGGCGGCCATCTTGAATAGATATTAACCAAACATAGCTAAGAACATCCGCTCGGATATTAACCTTCAAATAAAAAAACCGCATCGAAATTGGCCCATCCGTTTGAGCTCTACGGTGCCACAGATATACACACAGACAGACAGACAGATAGACATCGACGTCAAACTTATAACACCCCTTTTTTGGTCGGGGGTTAAAAATGGGAACGTAGATGATGTCGCTGACTGTACCGCATCCACGTGTGATGCACATTGAACTGCTCTCCTATTGTTTACATTGCAATTTATTGCAGTTCGTTCGTTGCTCATTGACGTTTGTTGCTGTTTTAGAGTGCTCCTTTGTGTTCCAGTAATGAGCTTTATTATTTTGCATAGGAAGTATGTTTACGTAGCTTATCTTAGTTCTACTTCCGTTGACAATAAGTTGAATGCACTATAGCTTGAGGAAAGGTATTAATTAGTACTTTTTTAAAATAAATATGCTACATTTGTTGATTGTTGATTTATGAATTGCTGACATATGGTTATAGCACAGCCAAGAAGCACATATGTATAGCCGAAATATAACGAATTCATTGTTAGACGTGTTAATGTTTGTACCACATTACAAGAACATAACATTATTTGAATAAATTAAACCACTACAAATAAATATACGCACATAACACAGGTATAAGAAATACGCAATTTTATTTTCCCATGACTAATTCCACAATTTATGGCTTACAATAATACAGATCTGAAAAACATAATGGTATTAGGTATTAGTGTTGTGTGCTTTTACAAGCTTTGCATAGTTTTGGGTCAGATGGCGTTGTGTGTGAATTGTCCAACAATTTTTTTTTTAGTTATAAGTGTTATTTTACTTCTTGGGCAGGATTTTGATGATAACTTTTTTTTATTTCTTAGAAAATACTTCAGAGGTGGTCCCATGTAAGTACATTTTATTGAAATCGGTGTGACGGTGTTTGAAATATTAACAAACAACTATAATTTGCTTTCATTTATCTGGACGACTTAGTTATAGCTTCTTACGAAATTTTGTCGAAATTCCGATTAAATTTTTAAAATTTGTTCATTTTTTATTCACCAAAACACAATATTACTTTAGTTATCATTAGATTAAAACATACTCTATTTATAATAATTAAATTTGGTTTTTATTGTTTCAGATAAAATTACATTATATAATGTTGTTATTTAGATTTTTTCTTTGATTGTCTACTCAGTGGTTAAGTAAATCCTATAATAGAAACACAGATGGATACGCAGATTCATTGCTTCACAGAATTAGCAAATCCTACTTTCTACCACACGTTTGCTTATTGAGTTAGCGTAAGTGCAAGATTCGCAATAAGCTGTTATTTCACTGTTCAAGTCTCTCAGCAAAATGTCAAACAAACAACCATTTCTTGATCTAATTGTTCTAGTAGAATAGACTTTCAAGTGTTCTCGATTATTTATAGTATGTGAGTAAAATTATTAATTTTCTCTTGAGACTATAGAAGTGTACCGACAGAATTACAGAATATACATATGTATGATCAATGTTTTTTTACATCTCCGCCATTATTATCCGACCACATAATAGATATGCAATAGGCAAGTAGGTGGACAAACGCTTTCTTATTCGCGTTAGAGATACAAAAACCGTGCAAAACTTTAAATTTAGACAGAATATCCTAGGCCAATTTAAATAAAATACACTGGTTTACGTTAGATATTAAAATGTTTTTATTCGTATTTGATATTTTTATCTACATATTTTATTTATTGGATTCACATATGGAACGATTAAAAGTTGTGACTTATGAGCGCTTTGTTTGGTAGTCCTAAAACCCATTTATTCCGAAAAGTCGTGCCTTGTTAAGGATGATAACCTTGACTCCAAGTACTCGTATTAAGGTAGGTAATGTGCTATATAATAAATAAATATTGCTTTAGGTATGTCTTAATATGTCTGATTTCATGTAGGTACGTAGAGTATACCTAAAAACACACATTAAGCATGCTCAAATATGATGTACCTACGTACGTACGTGTGAAAGTATAGTTAGTTAGCTTAGTTTAACAGGACAATCGTCTTTTGCGATAGCCCAAAGTTTACCGAACTTTGGGCAGACTAAAGTTAGGGCTAACTGCCAATTTTCCGTGTAAAAAAAAAGAGTGAAGTAAGTACCTAGTAGAAAGTATAATAAAAGTAATTAACCTTATGTAGCATTGAGCATTTGATATTATTGTCAGAATCATTAAGAAGCCTTTGTCATTTTTAAAAAAGATTTTTATGATTATTTTGGATAAAATTAATGTGCCTTAGTTACGACCATAAATGACTTTTTATTTCGCTTTTAGCTGTAAGTTCTCCATTTGTTTCACTAACTTTAAAAATGTTCCTTTTTGTGTATTTATAACATAAACATAATTTATTTCGTTACTAAGTAAGCTGTTACCATTATATTTTGCTCTGTTTTTGCACAATAATCAATATAAAATCAAAATAAATAAAGTTATTAAGTTAGTTAAGCTATTAATTTGTAATGTCTGTACTTTTTTTAAGTTTTCAGATGCTATGTAGTATCTATTACTTATGTACTTTTAAATAATATACTTGAATAACCACAAAATACATTTACTTTCTTTAAAACAAAACACTGTCTCTATTCTCGTAAACAATCAGACACTCGTTTCTAAATATTTATTAATTTCTGTCTATAAAGAAGACGAATGTGCGCACACGCATACAAAACCCGTTCTCCATTGTTATGAAGGAAATTTGTATTTATTGTTAATCAGATTACTGTGAGGTTATAAAAATGGTTGTCACTTCTGTCATACATAATGGGGGACCACCCGAACGGCATAGATTAGGAAGGCCCTTTGTTTGTATGAGACAGAGAGTTTAATTTTATTTTTGACGTTAGAAGATAAGTGTTAATAATGACTAAGATTAGAAACAGATGCACAGTAGCAACGCTTCTGCAACAAAATTATATCTAAGAAACACAATCCTACTAATGTTACAAATGTGAAAGATTGTATGTTTGTTCCTCAATCTCAATGTTGATTGGATTAAAATCTGGAACCCAGAATATCGTCTAAATTATTCGCGTCATATCTCGGAAAATAAAACAACCGACGTCGCAAAACGCAATTACTTATATGAATGTATGATCAATATAAATACGACAAGTTGCTTTATAAAAACAAGTTTTAAAAAAAAATGGATATCAATGGCTTACCAACAGGGATTCGTTTTTACTCCACGCATACGGAACGCTGTAAAAATAGTCATATTTCATTCTCCAGATTAGGGAACCTAAATGATCCCATACACAGTTACTTAGTTCTTTCACTCGCTTGATGATAGGTATTTAGCGTCAATAGTCACGTTTATGAGCTGCCACAAAAAAGACGCGACATGCGACAATACTCACAACGCAACGTAAACAAAAAATGCTCTACTAAGCAAGAAGTCAATAGCCTTCGCAAAAAGTCACCAGCTTAGCATCAAGTAAGACTTAATGCTGAGTTAGATACTAGCGGCTACCTTTTGAAGGCTATATAAATCGTCAAAGGTTACTATTTGCAATGTTATGCATTCAGCGATTGCCATTTATAGCGTTGAAGAAATGGTGTCGAAGCATCTTAAATTATTGGTTCGAGTAGTATTAGGGCTGTCCGTCCGGATTTCCCCGGATTTGACCTGCTTTGGGAGGCGTCCGGGGTACGTCCAGGCTGGTTGAAATCAGAAGATAATATCTTGGTGTCTTCAAAACGACGGTGAATCGGTTTCTTCTGAGTAAGTACGCTACGTATTGTCATTTAATATTAGGCGAGATGGCGGCCAGGTGTAAGTGTACACCTATCTGTATTTCATACTTGGGGGGCGCCAAGTGCCAAGTATGAAATAGGTACAAATAATATCAGAAACAGACCTTGCTCTCAACAAGAATAATACCAGTTATGAGGCTCTTGGCTATTTTTTTTCGACGAGCAAAACGCTGATGATGACGTGCTCATAACATTGCTGTGTCACGTTATTTGAACAAGAAGAGTCTAAATCACTGCCTAGCACTGCGCAACGCTATTCATCTAGAGGTATAAGTACTCGTAACAAAGATATAATAACTGACAAAGGTGTGGTACTTCCCCAGACAGACTCTGCAAAGAGTCCTACCATAGAAATGATTGATTGATAAAAATCACACGCCACAGCATGTGATTGTGGAATGCAGGAGCGTGGCAGATTAACGGGCAGAATTCCTCCACTTTCCAGCTGCTGTCCCGGAGGCCTTCAACAACCTGAATAGGCTTCTTGTCGTCTGGGATAGCCTGGGATGCTTGGAGTAGAAGAAAGGCCCCGTCAAACTAACTATGCTATTCAAAACTACAAAGAACCATTCAGCTGTTCCAATGTGATTAACCATGAAGTATCGCAACAACCAATGTCGCATGTTTAATATTAGCGGGATTATCAATTAAGCAATATATAACCAGGAGTTTGTTCAGGACACAGCTATTCTAATTAATGTACGCTTAAACCATTATCAAACATTCCACAGCTCAAAATAATGAGCGCGCGACACTGCATTGATTTTAAGAAAACATTACTGACGTGGTTAAACAGAAAGCTGTCCGCTTGTTGGTTCACTGGAAATCGCCTGATCGGATTACGTACTCACATTCTTGACTACAATGCTGAGTAAAATTAGCTCTGCATCGTGTATATAGCGAGGAATTTGTGTTTTTTATAGTACAAAGAGACGCGACGAGCTGGTCATGTGTCTGATAGTAAGCACCACGCCTGCCCAATTCTTTCTTTACTGCCATGGAATAGACACAGTAGTACCACAGACTTTCTTTATACTGTGGTAGCACAGTGTAATGCAGCTATTGGAATATGAAGGATTAATCATCTCCTAGGATTGCGTTGCTCTCGCCACCTAGAGATATCGATCTCTATGCTCTATGTCGTGGCAAGTGAAAAAATTCTTAATCAAAAGTGAAATATTTCTCAAAAGTAATCTGTGTCAAAAGACAAAAAGCCCGTTATGACATTTCAGAAAGAACGTTACTTGGACCATAACTGAAATAAATAGTAATTTTATTTTATCTGAAAAAAAACAAAAACCAACTAGGTACAATTTAAAATTAAATTCAGACATACAACCAAATTTAATAATACATACCACTACATTGTCTACATGAAAACAAATTTAATTTTTTTGTTCATATTTCGAAAACCACCACACCAATTGCAATAAAATTTACATGGTACCATCTCTGAACTATAATCTACCAAACCAAAAAAAAAAACACAAAAATCGATTCACAACTCCCGGCAAGACAAGCAGGTCACGTACCTGATGGTAAGCAATACGCCTGCCCATAATAGCACAGTGTCACGCGGCTATTGAAACATGAAGATACGTACTGTACTGCGCTCGTCACTCAGATATACCTCTTCTAATCCATTACTCCGCAATGCCGTACAAAAATCGTGTGACAAACAGAAATGATCGAAAGTTGCAACCCCCCCTATCTTCCTGCACTCAGTTAAGTGACGTGATAGTGTTGAATCTTATTATTTTATACTCTTCTATCATCCTACATAGGTCTCGTGGTGGTTCATATGACCCATATATTTTGTTCACCGCCCTGTAGTCTTTAAGTTCTCAAAAATTAAGTCTCGTTTTGACATTTGAGCAAGACCTTATAATGTAACTTTGAATGAAACACTAAAATAATTTACCTAGTTACAAAAACCAGTTAATTTTTTTTTCCGCGTTAAATAATATTTTAGGGATGGGCCGAAATTCGTTTTACATTAGGTTTAACCGAATTTCGGCAGCTTGAACCGAACTTCGTCATTCGGCCGATTTTCGGTTAAAATGCCGAACATTCTGCACTAAATATACTTGCACTATCATAATAGAAATTAATGAAAAAACATATCTGTAGTAACAGTGCAATAAAATAAGTCTGATATGATATACTCATAGTCATTTATTTGAATTAGAACAAGAACAAAATTGAAAATTTTGATTAACCCCCGACTACCTCGGATTTGTTATCTGTACAACATTCTACTAGTCAAGCCCTTTCATTTGATACCCATATTATGGGAGTTTTGAAAAAAAGAAATGTATTTCGCCATTTTGTGGGAGCGCCCATCTTGGATTTGAAATTTGTCATACTGCAAAGTATTTTGCTAGTCAAGCCCTTTCGTTTGATACCCATATTGTGGTAGTAATGAAAAAAATCATATAATTCGCCATTTTGTGGTGGCGGCCATCTTGGATTTGAAATGTGTTAAGTATAGCGTATAGTGTTCTACTAGTCAAGCCCTTTCATTTGATACCCATATTGAGGTAGGTTGTGAAAAAATATTTTTTTGTGGAGGGGGCCATTTTGAATCGATATTAGCCAAACATAGCTAAAAACATTCGCACGGATATTGACCTTCAAATAAAAAAACCGCATCCAAATCGGCTTATCCGTTTGAGCTCTACGATGCCACAGACAAACACACACACAGACAGACAGACATCGACGTCAAACTTATAACACCCCTTATTTTGGTCGGGGGTTAAAAAGTAATCATAAGTGATAAACAAAAAAAATTTAATTGGTCTTTTTAACTACCAACTTTTTTAAGCCCGACAAAAATCACGTAAAAACATTTAGTTTATTTTGCGTACATAATGTAAACAATAGTATGTGACAAGCTGGTGACGTCTTTACAAATGACTAGCTAGCTAACGGCCCTGCGGGTAAGCGCGGAGTGCGGGCGGGGCACATCTAGCAATATTTGCAGCAAGTGCGTAAACAAGTCACAATACGAAAAAGCGCGGCAAAATTAAATCGAATTTCGGCCGAATTTTTCATTTTTACCGAATGTTCGGCCGAAGTTCGTATTCGGTTAAAACCACATTTGGTCCATCCCTAAATATTATGGAATATATAGCGAGTATTTTCCAAATTTCAAAACGGGCCTTTCATTTTTGAAGATGAGTTTGATGATAAACACTGTTGTTGATTTTTTTTGGCAACAGTCAATATGTCGCCAAAATCGACACCCACAGAACAATAAACCGATCGTGTTGAGTAAAAACAATGTCAGTGCCAGCCAAATGTGTGTCGAAAATTGAACAATGACATGACTTCCGACAGTTTTATTATTCACCCGCAATCCATACAACCTTCTTTTGTCCTCGACATCCTGCTGGGTCCTTAATTTTCTTGACAAGTAAAAAGCTTTTTGTAAAATAAATAATACGTAGTAGGAAGTGCAGTTTGTGCCTGTGTGATTATGGGACTCGGTTTATTTTTTTATCATCCAATTCAATTTTTTGACTGACCCTGTGGCACCCGTTCCTTAGTAATAGGTAAGTGAGGTCGCGGGTTCGATTCCCACCAGGATATATAGTTTTGTGGTCAATACAAATAATTGTCATTAACACGTTTAGTCAAATTTTACGTATCTACTTACAAGCAGTTTAACTACAGGGCATAGAATAAAACTTCTTATATCTCTGGGTGACGAGCCCAGTGCAGTGCTAGGTAATGATTTAGATGATTTGGCGTGTCACTGTGCTGTTATGTGACAGGCATGTTACTTACCATCAGGCAAATGTCTGTTCGTCTCGTCATTCTATACATACTATAAAAACGCACTAAAGTGTGACATGCTTTATAAACAAAACAGTTTAGCGAAAGTTGAATATTCTATTTAATTCTACAAAGACTTCGTTTTCTTCGAATAAAACACTAAAACTATGGAATGAATTGCCCGACTGGGTATAATCCCTAAAGGATATAATGCTCCGGTATGTTCCAATCGACAGTGAATCGTTTTTTTTCTAGGTAAGCCTTTGGGGATTGCTCTGAGAGGTAAGCATACTCCAACGTAAGTCGTATAATTATGAAGGTCAATCGGAAATTATGATTGTATTGATGAGTAAAGATTTTTATCGCTTTTAGCTTCAAGGTCGCCGAACGTTACAGTATTTCTATATTTTTATCTTTATATGTTTTTGTTTTATTTAAGTGTACAACTTTTTATTAAAAGATTTCAGAGGTTTGAAGGATTTCAAAGATTTCCATACAGTTTTTCAGGTGTGATTTCCGAGAATTATTGTTCTGTGGTATCTTTGTTCATAGTGGGTGCAGTGGGATAACGTGGCGGCTATGATGACCGTGGCCAAACGACCATGATAATGTTATCGGAAGATCCGGTGCATCCTGCACTCCCTGATATGGTTACTACAAGTTCATTGTTCTGTTGATTCATTTGTAACATAATTCGACCTTTCATTCATTCATTATTCCAATATTTTCCTTAATAAATTACATCATTATCTACTAGCAGTACCGCGCGATTTTACCTGTACAGTTCTCGTTCCAGGTTTTATCGTGATAAAAAAGGAGCCAATGTGCTATTACAGGCTGTAATTTGAAAGCGTTCCAAATTTCAACCCGATCGGTTGAGGCGTTGCAACGTGATTGAGCCACAAACATCCGAACATTGGCATTTATAATATTAGTAGGATGTGGTAGATTGATCAAATTTTATTGAAATACTATTGATTGTATGACTGGGATTTCTTACGCGTATTCTTACTGCAAAGAACTGATCTTTCTCTCACAAGGAGAGAATCAAGGCTATTATAGATATGTTCATAGATGACACAAACATGTCCCTCGAAGCATTGATTGTGGAATAAACCTCGCAGTGTCTTCGAAAAAACATCTTTCTTGAAAGGTTGTCATGCATAACACTAATTAATTATGCTCGAAGCATACTACCTGAAGTCAAAGTATACCTGAAAACTCGAATCAAATCTGGAAATTTGAAGCATAGGTACCCGTAAACTTGAAGCATATCTGAAAATTCAAAATCTACCTGTAAACTTTAAAGCCTTTAATCATTATTGCTAACAAAATATGTATCAACGCAATTCTTCGTACTGGAAAATATTGGGTTCCAAATCTCGACTTAAAAATCGTTTTGTAGCTTTGGTGGCTATGTACATGTACTGTATTTATGATCTAGACGACGATTACAGTCGAAATCTTTATTTCAAAACTGCAATGACTGGCTGAAAGCATTGTGATCCAAAGTTGCGTAACGTTTTGCAATACAAAATTTAATTTTGCACAAGAGCGTTCTACAAGCTTTATAATCTGCATAGGTCACAGAGCTTGATAACTGATTTTGGACTGTATTGCTTTGAAGAAAAAAACGACTTTGCAAATGAGTATAGTTGATGATAATAATTAATTCTTTGATACGACAACTGGTCGAAACGCTGAGATGTCGACGCCAAGCCGTCTCGTAACTGGTTACGTGTTACTTGTTTTGTGAGTAGTGAGTTGTAACATAGACACACCCCTGTACCGTGGGCTCAAACGATTATTGTGAAAGACTAGGTGAGATTATATTTAGCAAACGTATAATAAATCTATCACTCATATGCTTTCGAATTGAGTCGGGAATCGTTAATGGTACACTTTATACCATACACTAACGATACTTACTGGGTTCATATATACGAGTGCTTAACTCATATGGTCTCTGCCAGCTGACTCCCATGACAACAATGTTTGGCCTAATACACAAACTTTTGTGAACAAAATAATTTTATGTAATTCTAGTGTAAAAAAAAAATGTTTATGGGATTGTCATCGCTCTCCCTTTAATGAAGCTTTATATTCGAATGAGACACACATTTGAGAACACATTGCCAAAAGCATTATTTTTAGGCGATAGGGGTACATAGGCTATAAATACCTACCTACATACTCGTAGGTTGCCAGTACTATGTACTTAATTGAATTGTGTAAGCTGAAAAGCTGGGTATAAATAAATGTGGATATTTATCTGTATAAATATTGTAAACAATCTACATCAGAAGATTGGGGAGTGAAGCAAACTATATTTAAATTAACGTAAAAACATTTAATATAACCTTAATGACAACAATAATCAATCAGTCAAACAAAGACACGAAGACAAACACAGTATGTCCGGCGTGGCCGGCGTCTGGAGCAAAAGTGTCTCCCTTCTCTCTCGACCCACCAATTTTAAAGCCAGTTTTCGTCGCACGATGTTGCCACGCCATTCACCTTTTTTGCTTTTAAACGGGGTTGCCAACAGTATCATAAAAGTGTATTTACAATTAAAAAACTAAAAGTATTAAATTGTAAATAAACACTCTACTTATAACTAAATTACATCAGCTATTGGGTTCAGTTACTACAAGCTGCGCTAATTTTAGCGTTTAACGCCTGAAAGTGTTCGTAAGAAATGTCCAGCAACGATTATAAGGGACGAATTACCATTAATTTCTCAAATAATGCCAAATACAATAAGCGAGTTACAAATTGGGAGTACCAAATATGTGAGTTGGAAATCATCATGAATTGCAATTTTTCGACTTGTCTTGTTTTGCATTCTAGTATTGAACACAAAAGTCAATTACAAAAGCCATGATTTTTTAACTTACACCACAAAATTCTTAATGTCTGCGCCTCGTCCACATGTTGAATGTAGACGACTAATCGTCTTTAATAGCCACTTGTGGAGTTAGCCACAACACGGCGATGGCAGCCGTACACGGAACTACTGGGTTGGGTTACAACCGGAGCCTGCTATGAGACCACCCGATGCTCCGTGGCATGATTATCAAGTTTGTTATGGTATGAAATATACCGTACGCTTTTAATTGCTATATTACATGGGTAGTGTGTAAGGTTACGGGAAAAAGAATTAAAGGGCAAGATTGTACAACTACAAGTATTCATTGTGGACAATTTGGACAAGTTCTAGCCATAGTTGTAAGGCTATAATAGCCTTCCGCTATTTTGAGGCGAAATTTCGAGAATGTGTTGAGGGTTCTTGATATATAGTTTCACTGTTTTATAAATATAGCTAAATATTACAGGCAACCAGACCTCCCTACGCTAGACCACCGTCTCACCTAACGCAAAACGACGATGAAGCTAATTAACAGCCCATTAGGGCTGCCCACTCCTGGGATTCGGGTCTTTCTCTCAATAGGAGAAATTCAAAACCATAACCCATCACGCTGTTCAGGTGCTTATACTAAAAGCATTTTAAAACTGTTGAATACTTTACGCGATTCAATGTTAGGCACAACCAAGATGTCTTCAAATTCTTCAAATCCAGGTAAACATGTTACATCCCAGGTAGTGATATTGCTTTACAACAGGCAAATCTGAGAAATAAAAGGGATAACCTCATCTTTTTTGGAAGTTGGTTAAGGTTGACTATTTTGTTGGTAGAGAAATGCCACTGCCACAAAAATTCTAAACTAATTTGTCCGGTCATTGAGAATAGGTATTTCATTTGGGCTAAATAAACGCCCCATTAAAATTCCTAAGATGGTGCGAAGAGCCTGTCGGCCGATACCTGTCCTCTTATAGGATTAGAAGCTTTATAAATTAAGATAGGATTGTAAGTAAATAAAAGAATCTTTCACAGAATACGTAGTGCCTCGTATTATGATTACTTTTGCTTTTATTAGTGAAGAAACTAATCTAACAAAAAAGTTTTTCTAAAATGAAGTCAAAAAACGGCGTCGTCGTCGATTTCTAATGCCGCTAAGTCTACTATCACAAGCATACGTTTTAACGTTTTAGTTCTTGTATCTAGGAACAAAATCTCTATAAGACGTTTGAAAAATAAAAGCGTCGCTTTTTAGGTTTCCGAAGCCAAATGCAAAATACGGGACCCTTATAGATTCGTCATGCCTGTCTGTCTGTCCACTTTTATTTGTTAGATTTTTTTAAATAGGGGTGTTATAAGTTTAATGTCGATGTCTGTCTGTTTGTCTGTGGCACCGATACCGATGTGGTAGACCGATTTCGATGCGGATTTTTTTCCTGCCAGCTTTTTCTTTGCGGTGGTTTTTAGTTATGTTTGGTTAATATCGATTCAAGATGGCCGCCTCCACCAAATGGCGGATAAAAAATATTTATTTATCACAACCTCCCTCAATATGGGTATACAATGAAAAGGCTTGACTAGTACTCGTACAATATTGTTCGAATTTAAAATCTACCTAGTCGGGGGTAAAACAATTTATTTTATTTTATTCTTGTTATATAATCAATTTCTTGTTTTATTTAAGTCGCGGTAGCCTAGCGTCGTAAACATCTCACTTAACAGTCTTATGGTCCCAGTTACAAAATTCAACTCTTGAATATTTTTCCAAGTGTGTCTCTGAAATGTCTCTCAATGTTTTCTCTAAAATGTGAAATAGCGAAATATACTAATATATTTATTTTATACCTTTAAACGAGCAATTTTTGTATATATATATATATATATATACTACAAAAAAATTTGTATATATATATACATAGATGTTTATAATGTATCTACAGGACTTAATCACGATTTAATTCATTGTTTAAATACCTCGACGTTTCGAATTTCTTCAGTCTTCTCGTGACCACGGCGGTTGTAACGCTGCCGAAACGTCGAGGTATTTAAACAATGAATTAAATCGTGATTAAGTCCTGTAGATACATTATAAACATTATATATACATAGAATCTTATATATACCTCATATATGCGGCTCGAAGCATTTTCATGAAATTATGTATGCAGGGGGTTTCGAGGACGATAAATTAATCTAAATAGGTTTCATTTAAAAAAACGCATTTATTGCGCGTTTTTAGACAATGAAAAACTGTTTACATTAACGTCAGAATGCGACTGTACATTTTGCAACATTTCGCCACAGTATAGTACTCGTAGCTCAGGCGGGAAGATGGGCGGTTATGAATTAGTAGACGCGGGTTCGAATCCACACGACTGCTCTTTTTTTCAAGTCCTTTTTTTTCCAGAAAATCTATTACTGGGAGCCCTTTATCTGTAAGTATCTAAGTATACTCAGCGTTTAAACCGACCAAAGCTCGGTCACCCAGGTACTCATGTTTAAACACAAAAAAAAATCAGTTTGGCTATTATTATAACCTATGTAAATAAAAAGATTTTGAACTTTATTTGC
The DNA here is from genome assembly GCA_017562165.1 of Ectropis grisescens. NCBI lineage: Eukaryota > Metazoa > Arthropoda > Insecta > Lepidoptera > Geometridae > Ectropis > Ectropis grisescens. Next base: position 8,699,836 of record CM029771.1, on the reverse strand, counting down.
TTGCGACAAACTACCTAAACTTAATTACCAAGTAAGCAATTTACAGACCATGTTGTAAAGGCTTATTATCGTGTGATGCAACGACGCCATGTTTAGATATTATCATTCCGATTCTCCCTAAATGATGTTCGTTTTGATAGTAAATTCAGTCAATAATAATTCACCTCACAGTTGGGGGCAAGTAATTAAACGTAGGGGCTTTTAATTAAAACTACATTTACTTAACCATGTTGATATAAGTATATTTTTATGAACTTGTACCATTTAATGGGGACATTAGTTTAGATGGCAATCATCAGAAATTATTAATGAGTCAAGAAACACAGAATCAGCAGAGTCACAGATTTCTAGTACGTATATGGATTCAAGTTAGAGTTTCCACTTTACACTAATAAAAGTGTCATCTTTTCATGGTTGATGCTCCGAAAAGAAAATCTACCAAAACTGGTTGACTCTACCATCGCTACAACAAAGTTTCATACAGATATATGTTCCAAAGGATATTATGGTGTGAGAACTAAAATGATTTTTTTTTCTTCTTGGTGAGTACTCTCCGCGTTTCTTTACATCAATCAAAATGGCGGCCAAGAACAAGCCTTTTTAATGCTAACCGTCAAAAAATATTTCGTAAAAATACCGGAAAAGTGTGTAATCAGAATTGTCAGACGAATACAACTGTCGTGTAAATGTACTAAAGAATCAAGATAACAATTTCGTTTAGTCTGGCTGTGACTTGTCAGTTTTTTAAAGGTAATTCTTTACTTAATAATAATTAATTTCAATTAATCTCGTCGTGTCACGTTTCCTCTTGTCCGTTATATCATTTATCTGGCTTCCATGGCCTAGGTAAATTTTTTTTCGTAGGTACTAAGTAAACAGTTTTGTGCTGAAAAAATTACGACAATAGTTTTGTGTTAACTAAATGTCTATCAATTTACTGATTTTATAAGGAAGGAAGTAGTATATATAATAGGTATACAAAGCAGGAAATTCTGCCAGTATAAAGTCAATCCACTTTAATCGATACGTTTTATTTTTGTCATTAGGTATGTTTCTAATCTGTATTTTTTTTTTCATTGTATAAATATATTTGAACTAGTGTAAAGTTTATGAAAATATATTTACTCGTGTCGTACCATTGTTCTGTTACCTACTGTCATATGTCTATTTAAGAACAGTCATTTAAAACTTTAGTTACTAAAGTTACTTTAGGTAATTTTCGTGACAGAAGCTTAATGTTTTATAGCCATCTTTAAATCGGTAAACTTATACATCTATATTTCGTTTGTTTTTTGTCACTAATTATTGAATAAATTTTAGAGATTTGTGGTATGATTTATTGCAGAGACTGTCTGGGGTTTGTGTGATATACAAATCTTTATTCTAGTTTGAATGCTGATAATTGCGGCTAAGTTACTGGGCAATGTGATATTCTGACGAGCGCAGCGTAGTGCTGTACTGATCTGGACTTGTACTGTTCAAATAACTACTTGGCACTGTGTTGTTCTGGGCAGGCATGTTGCTTACTATCAGGCTCATGTTTAGCTCGTCCTGTCACTTTACTACATTAGAAATAAAATAACTCTAAACTCGTCCCACATAAATTTCTAAATTATATTTGGCAGTATTCGTTGTTTTTTTGGACAATGTCAATTCCACGCACAAAATCTCTATACATAAAATGTTATGTTGGTTTGTGTACGCTTCAAAAACTCAAAAAGTTCTTCACCGATCGAGCTGATTTTATAATGATATATAATCCGCATCATGGATTGTTTTTATCTAATTTTTGCATTACAATGTGCCACAGCGAAGCGTGGCAGGGTACAGCTAGTACTTTATATATCCTGTCACATACTAGCTGCTCTCCATGGTTTTACCCGTGCAGTAACTATTCCCGTTATTTTTTCGTTCCGGATTCCAATGCGATCCGTTCAGACATTCCGATGTGATTGAGCGACTAGCATCTAAACATCCAAACTACATCTAAACTTTCGCTTTTATAATATGGGATTGTATGAAAATATTATACAATCATTTAAAGCTCCAGACTGACTCGACAGCTCGAACTGGTTTACGAACAAGTTAATCCACGGATGGTTCTCTTTTTAACAATAACTCGTATCCGGTAGAGTTCTGGTTTGCACCTGCGCTGCAAAACAGAGTTACACCGCCTAATGGTTATGGCTTTGCTATACCCGTCTCTTTATTTTTGATTGAATTTTACAGAGAAAGCAATAGTTATAGCGATTGCGATGTTTCTTATCTCCAGGTGAGCGACCGCCAAAGGAAAATGGTTTTAGCTTTGATATTGCTATTTATTATTTTCGCGTGAAGTTATAGAGATAACAATAGCAAAGCCAAAACCAATTTAGTTAGGAGGTAGTCGAGGTATACTAACTATCTTGAACTGACTGTTTTTTAAGAATCATGTCAAGTTATTTTATTCTTTACAGCTAATTTGAAACTGAATTTAACTAATCCAATATTATTTATCGTTATCGAAATTTGTTAATACTTATTTGAAATAACAAATAATAAAATGTAAGAATATAACACCTTACGCCACTTTGTACCTTGATTCCATCTTTTCTATTCAATGTTTCTCTTCAAGAAACGTCTTAGTTGCATGAAAGAGATAAGGTCTTAGGGATAAGGTGCAAGACAATTTGCATCTATCATGTCGGTTCCTGATCCCAGAAGTTTTATTCCGTAGAAGTACCATTGCTTCTACGGAATAAAACTTCCGCGAAGTAACTACCTCGTTTGCCGCTTACGGCGGCGACGCAATATACTTGTACGTAATAGGTACCTACGCACTAAGTTATCGTGTGTCATCTTTAAACATACCGTCGCATACCTTCAGGAAAGTAAACTATAATGTAAACTAAATCATTTCTATTTAAGGTACAGAAATTGTTCACGAAGGTTAATACGGGCATTTATTATAGTGTTGCTATAATTTACGTGTTTTTGAGCTGTTTGGAAATCAAAACAACGATATCAATTTTACATGAAAAAAAATCGATTTTTTTCATCAGTCTCAAACTCATCGACGTTTTTTTTTTTTATAAAGAGTGACGAGACGATCAGGCCATGTGCCTGATGGTAAGCAACATGCCTGACACATAATAGCACAGTGACACACAGCTATCTATTGGAACATGAAGAGTCCAAATCATTACCTAGCACTGCACTGCGCTCGTCACCCAGAGATCTTATTATCTCTACGTTCTAGAAATCGGAGTGATCGAAATGTAGTAATATTTGTAAATAGTTATTTCTGAATAAATTTGTGTTTCCACTTTGTCGAAGCACCTTATTAAGTTGAGATTCGTCAGAAATAAGGTCGAGAAATAATTTTAAGTAATCCGAAGTTCAAAGGAAACTAATGACACATTAGGATATGTTTACTGTACCACAATTTGTTTTTCTTCGTACTTTCCTGTTTCGTTCCGAAAAGAAATGAGTCTCATTAGTATTCTTGTTGATCGAAGTGAGAAGAAACGATGGTTTAATACATAAAAATAGCCGTAAGAAAAAAAATGGATTTTGTGTGGAAAATATTGGTGTCTCAATGAAGCGGTATTGGAATGCAAAAATCTGTAAAAAAATATTTATGCGATTTTTTTGTTAGCATACTTACCTCGTACATCAATGTGAAAAATTTGACACAATAAAGTTTGTCACCAATGTGGTCTCCCATATATTATGCCGGTCTAAAAACGTGAAAGCTTTTGTTAATTCCAAAGTTTTCTTTGGAATTACCGAAAGCAAACATACAGGAGGCATACTTAATAGTTTACCTGAAGGTTACCTGGAGGTATTCATAAAGGCATACCTCATGGTATATCCGAAGGTATACTTGATAGCATAGGTATCTGAACGCATACATGAAGCATGTCTCAACAATTATAACATATTACATGTACTTACTTACATATTCACTTACCAAAACGTCTTATTGCAATGACCACTATCGTAAATGTAAAAATTTCAAAATGAATAGCAAATTATTAGAAGATAAAAAAAAAGGTTTTATCTGTTTCTAATCGAAATCAGATATCTTTAATACAAGTAATAGTTCCTGTCACTAAATCATTATCTCTTAGATTGATAGCCACTTTCATTGTAATCAAATTACTGACGACAGCCGACACACCTTAGTTTATGAAGCAGAAAGTTGCCTGGAGGCTCTATCCCGGCGACTTTAAGCCTTTTTTTTTTTTTCTTTAGGCGAATTTTTATAATAACAGCTTTAATTCTAACCCTGAGTGGACATAACAAGAAAACTTTACGAACGCAAGAATTTAAAACTTCTTCTCTATATGCTTATAGACCATATTGTAGCCCGTGAACCAAATTTATGGGTGAAATAAACTACCAGGGGACCTATGTAGGATGATAGAAAAGTATAAAGTAATAAGATTCAGCACTAAGCCGTCACTTGTAAGCTGTCCAACTGAGTGCAGTTGAAGAGGGGGTTGCAACCCTCCATCGTTTCTCCTTGTCGCATGATTTTTGTACGGGATTGCAAAATAATGGATTAGAAGAGGTATTGAAACTGTATGGTACCAATGCCGTACATGAGACGATTTTCTTAGCATTCCATGGATTCACCGTGCGGGTGCCGGGTCCATCGTGTGGCAGAGAGAGAAAACCCGAGTAGACCCCGAGACTTGTGACTCGGGCGTAGGTTTAAGGGGCCCCTTTCTGACGTACATCAACACTCACCTTCACTACTCGTTTTTCTCTCCCTGCCCAGCCAAATCTGATATGAGCCTACTAGTGCAGCTTTAGACACTCGTTCTAGTATATAACTTACTGTACTTCTGGATAAGCCAAGGTCTTTCAGCAGGTTATAGAGAGATTTTGCTGGTATACCTCTCGCTCCCACTTCTACAGCGTATAAACTAACTACATAGCCGTTTTTTGTTAATTCGTTTAGGAGGTCGTAATACTTATTTTAAAATGACCAAATTTACTCTGTAAATTGCAAATTTACACCCCATTGCAAATATTTGTGTGATGAATCCAAATATTTGTACTGTGTCTGGTGTGTTGGATGTATAATAAGTATAATAAATAAATAAATAAATATTGGTGGACAATTCACACACAACACTATCTGACCCCAAACTAAGCAAAGCTTGTGTGATGGCAGTCAGATAGCTGATAAAATACTTATATAGTTTTAAATACATACTTATTATACATGTCGGAGAAACATTCCCGCCGACATCATCATTAGTGGTTGCGGGCTTTGTGGGCGTCATGAGGGTAAAATGCGAGCACAAAACAACGATCACAAGTTCACAGTAGTTTATTTTAGGTTAACACAATAGTTCTAATTAATTGAAATAATACAGTTGAGACCGAGCAGCGGGTTCGGGGCACCGATCTTTACAACACGATCCAACTCGATCGCTAGCGCACACTCCAAAAGTCTCGAAATAACTGAAAGCTAACTGACTCCACCAAGCCAAGATGGCGCCTCGACCCCGCTCGAGGCACGTGCTCTGCTCTGATTGGTCGTTACGTAGTATTATAATGAAATCATGACTTTTATTAAATTATTGAGATTTATCATTCTAAAATAATGTAACAAATCAATTTAAATTAAATTAAGAATTTTAAAAGTAATTACAATATAAGGAAAAGCAATATTATCTTATAGGTATGAAAACAACAATCAACTTGACTCATAGCTTTCTCCGACACGGCCGTCCTGACTTATTACACGCCCTCGTGTGATGTTGAAGGCCGCGCATCATCTGCGGAAAAGAAAGAAATTCTTGTAAATTTCGGCCACTCCTGACCAAAGAAAAGTCTGTAGGCCTCCTCGCCTTACAATGGCCTCCTCGCCTTACAATGGCCTCCTCGCCTTACAATGGCCTCCTCGCCTTACAATGGCCTCCTCGCCTTACAATGGCCTCCTCGCCTTACAATGGCCTCCTCGCCTTACAATGGCCTCCACGCCTTACAATGGCCTCCTCGCCTTACAGTGGCCTCCTCGCCTTACAATGGCCTCCTCGCCTTACAATGGCCACCTCGCCTTACAATGGCCACCTCGCCTTATAATGGTCACCTCGCCTCTTACAGAAACGCTACACTTATATACACTTCACACTTCAACAGGGATATCTTGTTAAAATAAAACTTAAATTCGCCACCCACAGTCAGATAACTAGAGATTTTAAACAAAATAAGTATTGTACAATGATCTTACCATCACTCTCATCTGACAAGCACGGATCCAGCTCAGTTGGGACATAGGATTGGGGGAGTGGACGTAAACGGTCTCTCGCATACTTGTATGCACGATTACAAGTCAAACTCTTGAGATGATACCTGTCACCGTCCAATACTTCAATGACCTCAAACGGTCCTTTATATTTAGCATCCAATTTTGTTTGATTCCTTTCGTGATTTTCGATCAAAACGTAATCTCCTACAGAAAACGAAGTGACTTTTGCCTTACCCTTATCAAACCGTGCTTTATCAAGGCATGCATTACTTTTCAAGAATCTATCAGCCTGTTCTCTAATTTCTTCTACATTTACCTCAATCTCGTGATCGTCAACGGATAATAAATTTAACGGTCTAGCTACTCTACCTATTAACAACTCTAGGGGGCTTGCTTTAGTAACTCTATGGATCGTACTGTTTATGGAGAGTTGGACGTCATCTAACGCATCTTGCCAGGACCTATTAGGGCTTGTTTCTACGACAGTTAACATGTTTTTGAGTGTACTCATTATGCGCTCTACTTGGCCATTAGCGCGACAAGAGCCGGTTGCTATCAAATGTAACTCGATATTGTGATTGGAACAAAAATCTTTAAAATCTTTGTTCGCAAAACATCGACCCTGATCTGCAATAATACGCACTGGGGTACCGAAAAGAGATATAGATGCTTTGAGGGCGTTTATAGCACTGTCAGTGTTAATTCTTGTGGAATGCCTTAGTAACACATACTTTGTAAAAGCGTCTACGAGCACGAACACGTATTCTTTTGATCATTTTGCCACTGAGCTTGCCTGTAACGTCGATGTGAATTGTATGCCAAGGAATATTTGTTTTCGGTATGGGGTGTAACTCTATTTGTTGTTTACCACTTCGCGACTTAGCTACTCTACACGTTATGCAATTTTCAACAAATTTTCTGACGTATTTTGACATATTAGGAAACCAATAATGTTGGTATGCTTTTTCTAAAGTTTTATCCCATCCCAAATGGAGAATTGATTCATGAATATGATTTATGACTGACCAACGAAAAGCCCTTGGTACAATTGGTAGCCAAATGTTGCGATTGTTTCTTTGAATTTTTCTGTAGAGCACATTAGATCGCAATTCATAGATTCTACAACTCTCTAAGTCTAGATCATCGGTTTCAAGTTTAGTAATAATTTCATTTAATTCGGGGTCTCGTCGTTGTTCCGCTTGTAACCAATTCGAAGATAACTCGGCTATATTGACGCGTTTTTCTGCCACGTAATTTTCTCTACCTAAGCTATGGCTATCGCTAACGGCGGTGTTGTTCCCTTCGGACAAATGGTTTCTCGAGAAAAAATCAACGTGGGCCATTTTCCTACCCTCCCTGTACTGGATATCAAAATCAAAAGCCTGGAGGAAAGCCCACCACCGGTGCACTCTAGGTGTCAGGTCAACTTTAGTTCTTGAGGCTTTTAAAGAATTGCAGTCAGTGACGACTGTGAAAGTTCTACCATACAAATAATGGCGGAAATGCTTAACTGAGTTAACAACTGCTAGTGTCTCCAACTCGTAAGAGTGGTATCGAGACTCCGCGGGTATAGTGCGTTTACTGTAGTACTCTACAGGATGTAATTTTGAACCAGCTCTTTGGAAAAGAATTGCACCGTAACCTTCGCTACTAGCGTCGGTATGTAACTCTATAGGTAATTCTGGGTTGAAAAGCATCAAAACTGGAGACGACGTCAATAGCGATATTATGTCTTGTCTAATTGCTTCATGTTCGGCGGTCCAAGTTATTTTAGAATTATTGTTAGCTAACAGACGGTAGAGCGGTGCCATTTTAAGCGAGAAGTTATTGATAAACTGCCTAAAGTAGGACGCTAACCCCAAAAATTGTCTTAGCTGAGTGACGGTCTGTGGTGGTTGGGAACTAGTTAATGCGGTTATCTTACGGGGTTAGGCCTCATTTCGCCCTCTGATATTTCATACCCCAAAAACTGAACTTGCTTCTTTAGAAAAGCACATTTTTTCATATTGAACGAAAACCCGGCGTCGCTAAGAGTTTTAAGTACAACGCCTAACCGTTCCAGCCCTTGTTCTACAGTATTCGCAGGTATGACGAGATCATCCATGTAGACAATCGCATAAGAGTGCGCTAAGTCACCTAGAGCCGTATTAATAGCTCTCTGATATACGGAGGGGGCATTTCGTAGGCCAAACGGCATGGCAGTAAACTCATAATGAGCGTCCGGAGTAACAAAAGCGGTTTTCTCTATCGAATTCGACTCTACATTTATAGGAACTTGATAAAATCCACTAGCCATGTCAAGACACGTGTAAAATCGTGCACCTGATAACCTCTGAACTTGGTCGCCGATTAAAGGCAAGGGGTACCGGTCAGGAACTGTATTAGAATTTAATTCTCGGTAATCTATACACATTCGGTCCGTGCCATCGCGCTTCTTTACTAAAAGTATTGGGCTAGAGAAGGGCGATTTGCTAGGTCTAATAACCCCAGCAGACAAGAGTTCGCTACACTTATTCCGTACCGTTTCCCGCTCTTCAGGGCTCAAGTGATATGGTCTCCGTTGTACGGTTTTGCTAGGATCTACTAGATTAATCTCCAATTCACCTGTCTTTACTCTACTAGTAGGAGTGCCTTCAACGAATGAGTTCTTAAAACTGCTAAGAAGTTCTATCAGTTGTGGTTTAAGGTCATCGGGTATATCGGTATCCACGTCTTGAAAGTCAGCCGTCGCGTTATCAACATCGCAAATATTAACTGTAGAGGGCGTCTCGACTATAGTAAGCTGATCACTCGATATGTGCACTGACAACCCTAGGGTCAACAGATCGCGTCCAATCAGAATGTCATTATTTAGATAATCATCAGGTATAATGTGAAATAAAATTTCTACGTCATGACCACTAAGAAAAACTCTAGATAAAATTTGCGAATCGCATAATACACTAGATTTTCCTACCCCAGTCAAAGTAACAATTGCACGCTGCAATGTACCAACAAGCCTGCGAGAGACGCTCTCTTTAATTAAGGAACAGTCAGCACCGGAATCAAAACAAAATGGGAACTGCTCACCAAATTGAGTAATGGTTCCAGTGACAGGTCTCAGGCCGCATACGTCCACTCGCTTCACAATGCTGGGTGGAGTGGCGGCGGGCTGTGCGCTGCCGCTTGCAACTGGCCATGTCTTTGAGCACCGCGATGCCACGTGACCCTCAGCACCACACTTGTAGCAAGTCACAACGGGGCGCGTAGTAACGGCCGTGTTGGAGCGCTCAGAAATTGGAGTTGGTTGCTGCTTGTCATGCGATCGGCTGAAACATTCAAAAGATTTATGACCTAACTTTCCACAAGCGTAACATTTTGTTGAGACAGCACTTAACCTAGGACGTTTATTGTCTTGCGTAGTACTTGCGACGGCCTTTGAAATCTCTTGGTAACTGCGTTTGCGATAAGAGAACGCCATTAGTTCACGTTGCATTTTACTGCGGGTAGTTATTTCTTCAGAAAAAATATTGCGTTGCAACCGTGGCTCGATTTGCCCCATGTGTGCGAGTATTAAAGATACCGCTATTTCTTCCTTGCCCAGACTACCCCATCGTGACATCAGTAAAGTGAATAACCGGCTTGCATAAGCAGCAAGAGATTCACCTTCTTGTGGTTTGCCAGTAATCACCTTTAACACCGTCGCAGCACATGTTTCTAAGGTATCAAAGCGAGAAAGGAAAATTTCTTTAAATTCTACCCACTTCATATTGGGAAAAGCTATCTGAGAAAACCATGTTGCAGCCGAACCCTTCATAGCCTTACTAAGTATGAGAATCAATTTACTTCCCTGTATATCGCGATCCGATAAGCAGATATCCGCTGTTGCTAGCCAGGCCCGGGCATCAGTGTCGGCATCATCCGGTTGAAATTTAGGCAGCGTGATGCCCTTATCCTCGATTTTCGGTGGGTTGGTTAGCGCCTCAACTAGTAACCTCATGCTGGTTTGCTGCGCTTCGAATATCGCACGCCATCCTTCATTTGCCGCTGTCGGTTCGCTCACGTTTTGTGCCTGCACCGATCCCACTTCTGATGTCGGAGAAACATTCCCGCCGACATCATCATTAGTGGTTGCGGGCTTTGTGGGCGTCATGAGGGTAAAATGCGAGCACAAAACAACGATCACAAGTTCACAGTAGTTTATTTTAGGTTAACACAATAGTTCTAATTAATTGAAATAATACAGTTGAGACCGAGCAGCGGGTTCGGGGCACCGATCTTTACAACACGATCCAACTCGATCGCTAGCGCACACTCCAAAAGTCTCGAAATAACTGAAAGCTAACTGACTCCACCAAGCCAAGATGGCGCCTCGACCCCGCTCGAGGCACGTGCTCTGCTCTGATTGGTCGTTACGTAGTATTATAATGAAATCATGACTTTTATTAAATTATTGAGATTTATCATTCTAAAATAATGTAACAAATCAATTTAAATTAAATTAAGGAATTTTAAAAGTAATTACAATATAAGGAAAAGCAATATTATCTTATAGGTATGAAAACAACAATCAACTTGACTCATAGCTTTCTCCGACATACATATGTATTTAAAATTATATAAGTACTACATGCCCGCCCCTGCTTCGCCCGTGGTACATATATAGCACTCAGCGGGATCCCGTACATATCCAACGTGAAAGAATGAGTGAAATCGGTTCAGTCATTCCTGAGAATATCGCTTTCAAACAAAAAACCTCTTCAGCTACCTGCTACGCCACCTGTCGAAAAATGGTCGTACCCACTCAGATTTAGAAACAAATTTGATTAGCAAAGGTTTAATCTAAATAGTTTAATCTGTGGTTTACATTCAATGACGCCATCTTAGACACATGCTGTCATGTCAAAGCACAGTACGAAAACTCTCAAAAAGGAATATTTTTTCCCGTTTTTGTTACATTCTTGATTCATGCTCCGCTTCTATTGATAGTAGCTTTATGTTCTATAGCCTATAGCCTTCCTCGATAAATGGACTATCCAATAGAAAAAGAATCATTCAATTCGGATCACTAATTCCCGACATCCTAGCGTTCAAACAAACAAACTCTTCAGCTTTATAATATTAGTATAGATTATATCAGCTATCTGGCTTCCATAGTACAAGCTTTGCTTAGTTTGGGGTCAGATGGTGTTGTGTGTGAATTGTCCACCAATATTTATTATTATTATTATTTATTTATAAGAAGTCGAGCTTTAACCATGGAATAAATAACATCTTCAATCAACGCAAGAAACATGAACCTGAAGTTAGCTGCAATGTTATGTTGACTATCTATCTTCAGGGCGCCGGGTTTTCGTGACACCGTGCCGCGCGAGTCGTAAGTATTTGCTGTCATTATTTTCCCATAACATGCCAAAAGAAGCATAACTTCAAAAATGTAGAAAATTATTTATGAAAATACTAATTTTGTGACGTTCTTAGTTTTGTTCACATTTGATAAACATCCGCCCGTAGAATGACACGCAGAGTCACCATCACCACTCATCACGAAAATATTTAACTTCGCATTTATAAACAAGACTTCTTAAATAGTATCGTTATGTGAAACCGGACAACATTATTTCCTTTGCATTTCAAATCAAATTCAATTCAATTTATTTGCTAGCTAGGTTTTTGTCACAGGTTTTCTTAATTTATCGAGTACGATAGATTATACGAAGAGAAGCATTCAAAGAAAAAAAATATGACTGTGAAATGAGAGCCAAGCTCAATATTCTAATATATGTCTTGATCGTTGAATTCAAAAACAAAACTTGGGGACTTTGGGGACTGTGTCAGCTTCGTCCTTGGGAAAGACCTGTAAATAGAAACCCCACACGTAGTCCCTGGGTGGTGCTAAACAGCTGACAAAAATACCGGTGGTAGGCCTCGGCCGTGGCTGGTGACCACCCACCAGACTAAGTCATGCCGCCAAGCGGCCCAGCCGTGTTCCGGCATATTGTCTGGTGACGCCATTAGGGAAAACGGGTCAGAACAGTTGCTGCATAACTGCAAGACTGGAATGCCACACACCGAAACTTTGCATCGGAAAGCTAGTCGTGGAGGGTAGCGGGATCCGAGGCACGGTTGCCGCGGCCGACCGCAGACAGTAGGGGGCCCAAGTAGTGAGCTAGCCCCTCATGAAAGGCTGCCCCGCCATCTAGCGAAAAATCCCGGGATGCGCTATCCTGCCGGTTGGCGACCGGATATCAAGGCCAGATAGACATCCCCGAGGGGGCTCGGGCGTCCCCGCAGTCTCCAGACTAGTTTCCCATAGATGTATTCGTGTTTTGTGTTGTGGCCGTTAGTCGGCAGTGTGTAGCCTCGTTCTACTTCCGTTTTCCCACCGTAATTCACCCTCAAATATGAAGAAAGTAAAAAACAGAAGCTCAGTTAATACGCGGCTGCACTCTTTGATCCTCAAAGTGCACCTCGAGAACATCCGAGGTCTGCACTCAAATATCACAGCAGTCCACCACCACCTGGAGACTGAGCAGCCATCACTGTTATTTCTTACGGAGACGCAGATAGGACGTCCGTCAGACGTGGCGTACCTAACATATCCTGGGTACACGTTGGAGCACAACTTTAAGCCACGTGCTGGAGTGTGCCTGTACGCCCGTGACGATATCTGCTGTCGGCGTCTCCGTAATCTTGAGGACACCAGATTCTCTGTTGTTTGGGCGCTGATAGACACAGGCATAGACAAAATTGTCTATGCCTGTGTCTATCGGTCGCACAGTGGGGATCTGGAGACAACTAGGCTCATGGAATATTTATGTGAGGCGGCAGATGCGGCTCTGCAAAAGTACCCAACAGCCCAACTAGTGTTGCTGGGGATTTTAACGGCCATCACAAGGATTGGCTGTTCCCATACCGGGACACTGACCACGCTGGGCTGGAAACGAGAAAGCTAGCTTTATCGTTAGACCTGACCCAGCTGGTCCAAGGGGCCACCTGAAGGGGTACCTGACGTTGAGTCGCATACTCCTTATTGTTTAGACCTTCTGCTAACAACTGACCCAGACCGATATTCCGTGGCGGTATCTTCGCCGTTGGGCAGCTCCGACCACTGTCTGGTGAAGTCAGTATCAATGTACCATCCGCCCGATCCCAGCCCTAGAGGCAACCGGCGGTTGTGGCGATACAAGTTAGCAGATTGGGATGAGATGCGTTCTTTTTTTGCGTCTTACCCATGGCAGTCATTGTGTTTCTCTTCTGGTGATCCTTCAACTTGCGCGGATGCTGTGACTGAAGTGATACAAACGGCTATGGAATACCGTACTCTGACGTCCCAGTATCCAGCAAAGCTCGCCCTTGGTTTGGCCCGCAGTGTAAAAATGCTGAGGCATTTAAGCATGGGGCTTACCTAGCTTGGGTTGATGCTCGACAACGTAAGGCAAAGGACACACACCAGAAGAAGAAAGCGTTTAACAAGGCTGCTAAGGCATGCAAAAAGGTTTTACAGAGGGCTCGTTTCGACCATATTAGTCGAATAGGGAACAAACTAGCTTCATACCCTGCGGGTAGCAAAGCGTTTTGGTCCCTAGCTAAATCGGTCGAATCGAACTTCTGTCGCCCCTCACTACCTCCAATGCTGAAACCTGATGGGACGTTGGCTCACACCGCAACGGAGAAGGCAAACTTGTTTGCATCTCAGTTTGCGGAATCTTCACGTCTAGATGCTGATTGTGCGATACCTCCTACTCCACCTGGCAGTCCGACTGTAATGTCTGAAATACATATTCGCCAAAAGGAGGTTACTAAAGTGCTATGCAATCTGGATGTGAATAAAGCCAGTGGCCCGGATGGAATTCCTGCCATAGTACTGAGGGTTTGTGCACCCGAATTGTCTCCAGTACTAACGCGCCTGTTTAGACTTTCTCTCCAAACTGGGCAAGTGCCGAAGTCGTGGAAGCTTGCAAACGTGCAACCTGTGCCCAAAAAGGTAGTCGTGCTGACCCTGTCAACTACAGGCCCATTTCAGTCACGTCCATACTCTGCAAGACTATGGAACGTGTCTTAAACCACAGGCTCCTGACATACCTAGAATCGAACGACCTCCTCAGTGACCGGCAATACGGGTTTCGCCGGAACCGGTCCACCGGGGATATTCTAGCGTATGTCACCCACATCTGGAGTGAAGCTATCGAGAAACACGGGAAGCACTTGCAGTCTCCTGGATATCTCGAAGGCTTTCGACAGGGTTTGGCATGATGGCCTTATAAAGCAAGCTTTCTGGCTATGGTTTGTTTCCTGGGTTTATTGCTTGGATATCGGACTTCTTGAGGATCGATCCATACGAGTTGTCATTGATGGCTGCTCGTCGGATCAAATGGCAATCAATGCCGGAGTCCCTCAAGGGTCGGTACTCTCTGCGACGCTCTTCCTGCTACATATCAACGATCTGTTGAAGCCCGGTATTTTGGGTACGCAGATGATAGCACCGTCGTAGAGAGTTATATATCCAGCGCAAGAGCCAGTGGGCAACAAACTCAGCTACTGAGAGAGAATATGATCGAGCGTTTGAACTTGGCTCTTGAGGCAGTCTCGAAATGGGGCGATGCCAATTTAGCCAGGTTTAACGAAGGAAAGACACAGGCGTGTTTGTTCTCCGCTAAAAGGAGTCCGTTCCAACTGGCTTCTACTTTTCGAGGCGTGTCCGTGCCGGTTACTGACCATCTCGAGCTTTTGGGCGTTTCTTTGTCATCGACGCTCAACTTTGGCACATATATTGAGTCTAAGGCTGAATTAGCCGCCAAAAAACTGGGTGTCCTCTCAAAGGTGCGAAGATACTTCAATTCTGAACAGTTGCTCACGTTATACAAAGCACAGATTCGCTCCTGTATGGAGTACTGTTCGCACCTTTGGGATGGATCGGCTAAGTATCAGCTGGGGACTCTGGAATCTATTGAGAGACGTGCCAAAAGACTCATAGGCAATGACACTCTTGTGCGTAAAAGACTTCAAAGTCTTGATCATCGCCGCAAAATCGCTAGCTTATCGGTTTTTTATCGGATACACTTCGGAGAGTGTGCAACTGATCTGCATGATCTAATACCACCTTGCCCTTTCTTCTATCGGACTTCTCGTTCCACAAAAGGGCGACATCGTTTCATGGTTGATGTTCCAAAAACGCGAACGAAGAGGTTTGACTCCACGTTTGTGATAAGAACGTCTAGGTTGTGGAATGCGTTGCCTGAGTGGGCTTTCCCTGATGGTTACAATCTTGGTGTCTTCAAATCGAGAGTGAATCGGTTTCTTCTAGGTAAGCACGCTCCATCGTAGATCTCATCATCGCTTAACATCAGGCGAGATGGTGGTCAAGTGCAAACCTATTATAGTTAAAAAAAAAAAAAAAAACAAAAGAAGTGGGATCTAAAATATAGGTACCAAATTCAATGATCACTCCTTAAATCGATTTATAACAGCATTAAATATTTCATTACAATTCAAATGTAATTTTTTTATAACTTGGGATACTAACTATATTTAATCTATACTTATATTATAAAACTGAAGAGTTTGTTTGTTTGTTTGAACGCTAGTATCTCGGGAAGTACTGGTACGAATTGAAAGATTCTTTCGTAGCAGGTAGCTGATGAGGTTTTTTGTCTGTAAGAGATATTCTCAAGAATGACTGAACCGATTTCAAAAACTCTTTCACCGTTGGATATGTTCGGGATCCCGATGAGTGCTATATATGTACCACGGGCGAAGCCGGGGCGGACATCTAATGTGAATATATTATGGTCTATCATGGCTAACTTTCTTAATTTCGCTAACTGAGAACCATCTTTTACTTATATTCGCTTCGTAAATACGTCTGATTCTCCAAGAAAACATCAAAGTAATACCACCAGAAAAACGAATTGACGTGTTAATTGTACATTTATGAATAAAGTATTTTGACTTTGACTTTGACAAATTAAAGGGTAAAAAATTAAGAATCTGGCTGCTTATGCGCTGAAACGAAAATTCCTTAGATCTTAGATATCAATAAATTGAATAATTCCTAAGTTCAATGATCGTATAAGTACGTAACATGTTTGTAGTAGTTAAAGTTATGATACGTTATGTTAGCGAAAGTTGTCAGTCTTGTGCTTTTTCATGAAGCTTTTTCATGATTTTTTCCATCTGGTAACCCTGTCTACGGAAAAGTCTATGACTATAGATTATAATATATATAACACCAATCGACGAAAATATATAAGTAAAGATACTTTTTTCACTATTATTTATAGGTTTATACTTGACTGCCATCTCGCCTGATGTTAATGCATCCAGATCCAGTAGCGATCCAGAAGAAACCGATTGACTTTCGATTTTAAGACATCAACATTGTTACCATTAGGAAAACCTCACTCAGGCAACGCATCCTATAGCATAGACGTATTTATCACAAAAAGTAGAGTAAGATCTTTTTATTCGAGTCTTTGGAACGAAGAGGTTCAAATCTTAGTTTTTTTAGAAATGTTTAATTTACGAACTCTACAAATAAAGATTATATGTTATTTTCATTCGATTTTTCACAAGGAGGTTGTTTTAAACCTTCTGCTGGCTGGGTTTTCTATTATATTTTTTTAAAGTCGCTAAGAAAAAGGAACACAACTATTCTAATATGTCGATCCAAACATATTTTATCGAAATTTAAGATTCTATCAATGTCAATGGATTAATTGAAGTATATTTTGAGAAATTAGATTCGTTAAACAGACATTTTCGTTATAGCGTAGTGTTGTTTTTGATTCCCCAGTAAATTTTGCGTACCATCATAAAGACGATTAAGTTGAATGTTTGTACGAGTATGTTTATTTAAACTGAAAGAAATGAATAGTTTTTTTTTTAAATCTGGGCAGAGCCTTTATTAACAAAACTAAAATACAATGAGAACTACATACTCGTACACTACACTACCTACTACTTACACCAAGCACACCTGATTTATCCATAGACCACTGTAGGTCTACAGATAATCAAGATGTTCAAGCCCACTACCAATCGGAAGAGTACCCAGCATGCTGGCGGCATTACCACGCTGAATGGCAATGCTAATGCAAGGCAATGCAATCAAATATAGTTGATTTCTGAAAACAGAAACGTAAGTAAAAACATGTCAATTTTTATAAAACTATCCACCTATATCTTCAGCAGTTTGTTCAACCACACAGTTGTATTTACAAAATAAAAAGTAATTAATGTTTGTAGAAATTTGTATTTGAATTCCTTGCTAATATTTTCATAGATTTGATTTCGTTTCACAGTAGGGTTCACAGTAAAAGTTGTTCATATTAATGAATTATAGAACTCCTTTCCATTTATTAGTTATGTATTACTAAATATACCTATATCAGTGTAGGTGAAAAATCATACGTTATGTGAGTAGAGGCTAGATGATAGACATTTGGGCTGCTTTTACTATGCTATTGTTAAGAATAACTGAAACTGAAAAGGATTTCTACTGTTGATGGAGAGACTGCTCGTATGAAAGATACTATATACAATTTTTTGACTACTTTATAGACTTTGGGGTCCGTTTTTCCATCCTTTGTCCTTTGTCTTCTTTCTCTTTTTACATATATTAGAGATTAGAAGACGAAAAGGTAATTAAGAGGGAGTGTCACAAAATTTTCAGCACAACTCTAGTGATATTTAGTCTCATTTTGCTATTTTTTTAGCTTCCTCCCGGCTCAGTTCCTCCACCGCGACCGCATTTCTATCTCTGACGTCCATCTGCAAGTTAAACTCTTGGAACTGGAGAGAGATACTATCTATAAATAATAACTATCAAAGCTTTGGATCTTCCCTAAGCGTATCCTATAAAAGATTCCTAGTATAACTACAGCGCTAACCACATTTCTAGGCTCTCTGAGTTCCACTCAGTTCAGGTCACCAGTCTGGCCAGGCGCCGGGCCGGAACGGCATTCGACACGGTTGCTCGCGCAGTCATCATGTTACCTACTAATCAATTCATTAATTAGTAATAATGATGCACAAAATTCAACCCTAACGTCATTGCAATACGGTAAATCGTTACAATTTGAAGACTAGAAACAAGGGAGGTGGATGTGAGTCTGTTGACGTTTTGCCAGGATGGTTTCATAAATTGCATCGATTTTTTTATGTATTCATCACAATGCGAGAAAGAGTAGGCATGGCAGAGTGAGCGGCGCCGATTGAACTCTAGGCTTACGAGAGTACGAGACCCCAACAGAATTCATCTTTGTACAATAGCGATGATTCCAGATTGGTGTTAGAAGTTGTTATTTTTGAGCCTACTAAAATCGTGTTTTGTTTTTTGATTTATCACCTGAATTATTCTTGAGCTACTCTGATCGAAGATCGAAGGCAGCATATATGTAATAATTAAATTGCGTGTTTAGTTCACATTCGTTCGATCTAATTGCTTCATCATACATACTATAATTTCGATCTTATCCATACCATTGTAAATCTTGCTATTTCCCTACATTATTATAAATATTTCGTATTGTATAATTTGTTTAGAAATGTACCTATCCTGTAATGTATGCATTCTAAATTGCCCATTTTGTAAACAGTCGAATAATCTTTTTAAATCTTTCCGTTCCGATATTGTCTAATGTGCAATTCGTGACTGCGAAAGCCAAAGCATGGGTATTCTGCCCATGACATTTCATGATATTATTCGTGAAAATCCCGAGAGAAAGGCGATACAGACCTTCGGCTTTCGGGTAACCTAACGTACTCACATACCACCTAAAGTCACGAATTAGAAAGATGTCTTTAGATAGGTAAAATTAACCATAGTAAACGTTGGAAGAGTGAATTTGTAATATAACGTCGTTTTCTAAGTGCTATAGAATATTATAGTGAGAGAACGTCTAAGTTAGGAAATGATAAGAAAACTGTTTATTAAAGCCAAGAAAAGGAAAAAATTATAAGCTAGATATTTTAATTAGATGTCTTAACGCTAACAGATATTTCTTCCAGGCAATCGTGCACGGTTAGAATACTAAACACTGTAAGACGGTCATGAATATGCCAGGTAAATTAAATAAAAAACAATAAATAAAGTTCCTGGTGAGGGGAATGGGATACTTACCCATTGTTATTAGCATGACCATCTAAAATGTTGCTTCCTGGCTAAATTGTCAATGTTCTCACTTCACTCCAAATCAATACTAATGCCAGAAGCAATTTTGCTTGGTAATAAAGGGGCGAGCTAGTTTATCTCTATATTTAACGTGGGTTAAGTCATTCCATAGAGGATTCCTCTAATCGCTATCGTAACGAAGTGAAAAGTACTACATAAAGCAACCGATAGTAAAATAACAAGGAGCTGTGGAAAAGTCGATTTCTTCTTGACCACGCTCCATTTCCTCCATTAACATCAGGCAAGATGGCGGTCAAGTGCGAACCTATTCTAGCTAAAAAAAAATGAAATAAATCTGAGCCCTATCTGACGATGAAACTATAACTTTGAGTACCTAATTAAATATTTTTCAAATCCTATTCCTATTAATCTTATTAACATTAAAATGTAAATGTTTGGATGTTTGCATGTTTGTTGCTCGATTACGTCGCAACGTCTGAACGAACGGAGCTGAAATTAGGAACATAGATAGAGTATAGTCTAGAAGAACACACATGCTACTTCTTATGCCGGGAAAATAACGTGAACTACGCGGGTAAAACCACGGGGCGCTACTTGTGTGACAAAATATTACACTTAATGAATTTATCGTTCAAAGAAACCATCATTTGGCTAATTGTTTGTTGGCCATTAGATAATTTTAGTTCAGTTAGCGACTTCTGTACACTATGATTGTCTGAGCCTTTGCCTAAAGAATTAAACTCTTAGAGGGACTTTAATGGACACCTAATATTAAGTTGATATAACTTTCTAAAACTGGGCCAAAACCCCGCTGTTCCGAATGCATTTTATATAGGCAACGTCGATATCAAGTGAAACTGTTTGATGAATAGCACTATCAAAGCACGGTGGACCACCCGCGAGGAAACTAGAGTCATTTGTCATTCGAGTACTAAAGTAATGCCAAAGTAATTATACTAGTAAGCCCGTAAGCTGAATAAAGATTTTATTTGATAAGCTACAACCTGAGCTGTATTACCTATAGTTTTATGAAGTGTCATCGTAGTACGTTGAAGTATCGTTTCAAACTTACATATCTATAATAATAGTTTTAGGAAATAGGTACATAACATGAAGGTCGCCCGTAAAGTCTGTACCACAACTTTAGACTTCTAAGAGACATCTAATACAGGGCCACAATGCATTCGTAGAACCATGTGAAAGTGTTAGACCTAGTGACCACATTTTTTTAAATAAAAAGTGACGAGCCGAGCAGGACATGTGCCTGATGGTAAGCAACATGCCTGCCACATAACAGCATAGGCACACGCAGCTATTAGAACATGAAGAGTCCAAATCATTACCTAGCACTGTACTGCGCTCGTCACCCAGATATCTAAGATGTTATGTCTCTAAGCCCTGTAATTTCTGATACATACAAAAATGACACACTACGACACAAATTTAATATACATCAAAACATACATGCACACGTATTGCGGTATTTCTATTTGTGTGGTATGCTTTTTATTTTCATTTTTGATAGTATCTACCTATATTATGTCTTTCCTTCCGTAACAACACTGTTATTTTAAATATAATATAACATATAAAGCATAATTAACTAGCTTTGTGGATAATTCGATAATAGATCTACTTTCTGTATGAAAGGTCGTGGGTTCGACTCCCATCCAGTACTATCATTTATGTGATAAAAACGGTTGTATAATTTGTATCTGGGGTTTTCTATGTATCAAATGTTTAAAATTATGCATTTTATTATTCGATGTGTTGCTCTTATAGTTTCTCATTATAGTTATAGTAGTTTCTCTCAACAAGCTTTGGTTAGTTTGGGGCTAGGTATGTAAAATATTTTTTTACGAATGTTTAAAAAAATATAAATTTGGCAAATGCAGTCAGGTCATATGTTTAGTAGTGGCAGGACTCTTGGCAGAGTCCACCTGGGGAAGTACTACACCTTTGCCAGTTATTCTACCGCCAAGCAGTAATGTGCATACATTACTGTGTTCCGGTTTGAAGGGCAATGTTTCCAGAGAGGCTTTTACAGAGGGGCAGGGCGTTTACAGGGCTTAGAGATATAACATCTTAGATTTATGGGTGTCAAGCGCAGTGCAGTGCTAGGTAATGATTTGGACTCTTAATGTTCCAATAGCTGCGTATCACTGTGCTGTTATGTGGCAGGCATGTTTCTTACCATCAGGCACATGTCCTGCTCGTCTCGTCACTTTTATTAAAAAAAAAGTTTAATTTTTATGTAAGTATCGTTAATTCTGCACCTATAAATAAATACATAAACAAAATAATAGCAAGGACGTACATATAAACACGTATACTATTTATTAGTCTTCGATCAATCACATTAAGAAGAGTTCCGAAATCAATATTGAAATATTACGCCATTAAATTTGCTTTTCTAATCACAACATCATTAAAGTCTAGAATGATATCATTAGTTACATCCGATTGAACTTTTAAAAAGAAAGTACGATTGATCGTCTTTATATTATGATGATGTTGGTGTCTGTTGATGTATTCTGTTAATTAAACTCTATTAAAATATATTAGAAGCCAAAGTGGTACGGTGTGACGTCAGCTTTCCCAAGCGAGAAGTTATAGAGTTTAATGTATCTTTGAGTACTTGGCCAGATTCAGATGTACAAAATAAGCATGGCAGTCCACTAAATACTCCCACTGCTGGGAATCGGGACCTTCTCTCGCAAGAAGAGAGTCAAGACCATAATGCATAATGTTGGCCCAGTGTGGGTTGGTGGATGAAGCATGACGATGATGAGCGATATTTTGTGAGCGTCAAGACCGCTGGACCAGGTCTGATTGTTATGTTTGAAATTTTATGGAATTTATTATGTATATTGTTGTATTTAAAATTAATTTTTAGTTATTAATATCAGATTATCATTCGGAAGTATCTATATACTCCTAATTGTACTACCCGTCTTCCATTATTAAGTTCTTTTTTACCATCCTACGGTTGCCTGGAAGAAATCGCTCTTAGCGATAAGGTCGCCAATTGCTACGTTATTCTATGGTTTGTTTTTTCTTTATTATTTTTCGTTGTAATTTAAGTGCAATAAAGAGTTTATCTATCTATCTATCTATCTATTTGGTACCTTAGATTAAATATTTAGTACCTCGATGAGCAATCCCTCACCGTTTATGTTTTCGGCATTTTGCATCCGCATTATGTTTTCGGCATTATGCATTCGCATTATGCATTCGCATTATGTTTTCGGCACTATGCATTCGCATTATGTTTTCGGCATTATGCATTACGTATTCGCTATATGCGAATACGTAATGCATATAACTTTGAAAAGACAGTGGTGCACGTGGGATTCGAACCAGGGGCTACGGATCGGCAGTCGCCGCTCTCCCGACTAGACCAGACGGAACTTAACAACTAACTTGCAATTATCATCCGATTTAATGGTGAAAGAAAATCTTAAGAGGAAATTGACTGGTTCCAAGAGACATATCTCTCGAGTACATGTTTCTCGTCAGCGCACAGTTGGCCAGCTTGGTGGATAATAGCATCAACATATTATGTTATTTGATTAAAGTTTTCGCCCATAATAAGAGCTATTCTAGATTGGCTTACTAAATCTCTTGTCTTAAAATTTTTTCACCACGCTCACAACTTGTTCAAAAATAATTACAAACAATAATTTCTGTTACTACACTAAGAAGTTCATTGCCTCTCTACGACCTTTTTGTGGTGCACAATATCAAATACTGCTATGAACCAACTAAAGATAAAAGTGTTGCGGTAAAGCCAGCGATGTAAAAGTAATTTTGCGGTAACGTTAGTTACACAATGCTGTGAACGCCGTGCAACACCGTCTAGTGCCAGTCTAGTCGTTCAAAGTCAACGGCAGGCCGGGCCTACTTTCCCAGACGAAATCACGTCTTGTGTTTTTTGTATCCGTTACAATAACTGGACAGAACGATTGTTGGAGGCTCGGCTTCAATTATTGTATGGTTCAATTGACCCGAAGAATATAATTACGTTTTTGAGGGATAGCTATCATTATTTGTTCGGGTGTGGTCGCTCGAATGTGGTGATATGAATTATGTTTGGCAATTTTTTATGTTAACTCTTTTTTGTCATGTTTGTTGTTATGTAGTAAACTATACCATACGTACCTACTTTCCTGACTCATATTTTATGATAAATACTAGCACAGTAATGTTTTGTGGTTTAATTTTAATTAAATTGTTTCATTTTCATGGACTTTGTTTTTTATTTTGTTTATGATCTGTGTTTTGTATATTTTTAAACTTCATACTTTGCAGCAGCATTGAATATTTCAAAATATTTTTTTTATATGTAAAGGATCTATCTCTTTATCTACTTATAAAATTTACTATTATGCTCTCCAATTGAAATTTATAAGGCCGGGGAGTTTAATGTTGCACGCTAATCTCTAGATTTGGAACTCCCAGCTTGTTTTAAAAATATTTTTGAATTTCAAGAGTAAGTTTATAAGCAATTTGACGTCGTCATGTAAACCACACTGTGAGAGGCGGCGGTCAAGTGGACTTAGGCACTTGACATGTATAGACACATGATAACAATAATAGTGTTTTAAAAAGCAAATTTCATTTATTTGTGTTGATCTACTCCTACCAGTCAATATTTAAAACTCATTTTTGAATTCTTGGGTTTGTACTCCATATACTTCTTTATCAAATCAATGCCGTCAAATGACCATACCGTATACATGAATACTTCTACTTCTTCTACATTAATTTTACGTTTTCGTTAATATTACAGATTTTCACGAATGAATAGTAATTAAGTTCCCACATAAAAGTGAAATGTATATCACATGTACTGTTTTAGCAAAAAAAACCATTGAATGAACAGATAAACATAAAACTGTATCTAATTTTAATAAGTTCACAAAACTTAACACTGCATTACCTTTAGTTTTTTTAAGAAGGGACCTAGTCATAATCATAATAATTCATTTATATATGTAACGTCATACATCATACAATTAACAAAAAAAATATTTAAAAAAGTCTGGTAAATAAAACTTAAACCTTAGCGTAGTCTAAAATATACATCACATCAATTAAAAATTATACATTTGTCATATAAATAAATTAATATAGATTTCACAATAATTTATGACCATCATAAATTACCTACCATAATAACCTAGACCCTAGTAGTTCCTTTTGTATTGTAGTTCTTCATCTCACTGCCTCTAATTATCTTTTTGATCACCGCCTCTTTGTATGGATAAACATAGTAACTGATTATTACGATAGCCATTAAATTAACACTTTGAAATTGTTTCCAACGATAAAAGTTCATTATTCTGCCGCCTCGGGCAAACTATTAGCACAGTTTAATAAGTCCATGCTGTCTACATAGTACTAATACCGAAACACAATGATACGATCTTAGGAATTCACCTACTTCCGAGAACGTCGACCTAAGAGCTAGATCTAATCTCAAAATTGCCAAACATCTAAACTAGTTTTTATTGGGGTAACTTTTTTGATACAGTTAAACTTCTGAGGACAGGAATCGGGTTAGCAGTTTATACTCCAGGGTTCCTCAAAGTGTGGTATATGCATTACGTATCATAAGGGTCCATAGATTAAGCTAATTTAAGTTAGTTGGACCATATCAATTGTTTTCAAATTTTTAGATACAAAGAAAATTACAAAAAAGTTGCGGTGTCGTGGAACACCAGGTAGGAACCAAGTTCTTCAAGTTCAAAACTTATAAAAGCAACACTATACGTATAAAAAAAAAATCGAGCGGGGTTTGAAGCGAAAACTTGTTTTGGTGCACACACAGATGTTTTGTTTTTTCTGTTTCTATTTTGTTTTTTGAATTCACCATTCACAGAACAAAAACAGAAAAAAACAAAAGAAACTTACTTAGATGCTGTTCGTCATAGTCAACACGTTTTTGATCGATTCGCTTTATAAATGTAAATTGCTCGAGTCAGTCATAGCTAAATTAAGATTATTATTGTCACTTATCAAATGTACGATTTTTCATAAAACTTTGGAAAACACCATCAAATTTGTAGTTTGCTGAAGCTATTTTGCCTTTTTCATAGTTTCGAGCATTTCGGCATTAGGTGGCAGAAAGTGGCACTAAAAAAGATTCTCCGTAAGGTCTTTGGTTCCAAAAAAATTATGCAAAATAATACCTTGTAAAAATAAAATACTAATTTCTGGTAACGCGAACCAAAATCTTGTTTTTGTTTTGAGTTAACAGAAAACAGTACTTTACTACGTATCTGAACTCAACAGAATGGAGATACCAAATTTGAGCTTAAGGTTTCGCAAAACGCAAGTAATATCATATACTTTAAACAAAATACAATATTTACCTAATTAAAAACAACCTAAAATAAAAAATACACTTACTTGTTATGTTACACTCTTTCAATATAACTAGTATTACACTAATAACTCGCATTGAGCTGATACGGTGAGCTATGCTCAGATCAAGTTATAACAGATATAGGTACTCTTTGTCGACCTTCCTGACCTTATTGATGAACTTTTTCAGAATCCAGTACGGCCTCGGCTTCAGCACCGGTCTTGAACTCAAAAGTTTGAGGACCGCTTATTTATTCCATAACTGTAATTATCGTTTATGTTAGAAACGCAATTTCCTTTTTTACGCTTCTGGCGAGAGGCATTTAATGTACTTTGCTTGATGCTTGACGAGCCTGCCTTCGATCCATACTCTGTTATTTTGTGTTCATTACAAGGTTCTTGATTAAACTTGCTTGCGAAAAAAACGACCTGATTCGCAACTTAAAAGTAAAGCATGTTAACTTACTGTTTTAATAGTCTTTAGGCTCAGTGTAAGCACTTTCTTCAGAGGAGAATGGCTTTGTTAGATTAACTTATTATGTACGCACATTATTTTAAGTTTGTAGGTGATGTGGTATTTTCTAGAGGTATCGCTATATGTAAAGTGGCCCTTAATGCGAGTCTAGGTAGTCTTTATGATGAATAATTTCCTTTTATGGCTTCCTTTTAGACTCTATTGTCCCGGTCCTTTCCTTATTATTTGTGTCGTGCCTCTAGGCCTGCTGGGCTGTGTTTTAGGTGGACCTTTCAAAAATGGTTTGGCAAAAGTGATAACAATGACCAAAGATATTTATGTATAAAAAATACGTTTGATGTTATAAATTGTATGGGCAAAGTAATAATTAATCAGGCGGATTCAATTGTTTATCGGTTTGCGCTATTATTCGAATAAAATTAAAACAGTTATTTGCAAAAATGTACACCGAATTCATAAACAACGTAACTAGTATATAAGTACCACGACATACCTCATTAAGGCACAGTAAAAAAATAACTTAAAAAAAATATTTACGTTAAATTCATTTCCAGAACCGAGCACTGATAAAATACCTACGGATAGAACAGATATATACTTGAATAGAAGACGGCCCTTATCAATTAATATTCATTAGATACAATTAATTAAATCCTAAGGAGACATTAATATTTATTTGTAATTTTAAAATATCTATGTATTATATTGTTTTTGTATGATTCAATTACACCCACGATGAAAAATTATATCGAAAAGCTTTTTGCGTTGCTTGTAATTTATTTAATTAAAAACAATGAGAAAATACAAATTAATGATAATTAGAATGAAATAAATTATATTAGAAAATAATTGGCATTAATAACATTAGACAATTATAACAATTAATCCCCTCCTTGTTATTTTATTTCCTTTTACACGTGCAGCCTGTTTAACATGTCATATCCTTTCGAATGTCGATATACCTACGCGAGTAAGGCAGCTGAGCACTTTGAGCGTAAGGTAAAGTTTGCGCAATGCAATTTAAATTTAAAAACAATTTCCTTTAACCAGGACACAATCGTCAAGCCCAAGGACACCAGGACACGTGCCTTCCTTGCAGTGGCCGACGGAACCACTAATTGTGTCCTGGCTCCAAGGTCGCTTCAACCGTTAACTGTATCAATGCGAAGATTGCCGTTGAAATGCGGGTCCGCCGTACCGACAGCAGAACAGGTTCAAAAAAACAATATGACTTCACGCTTCTAAGAACTGTTTTGACCTGGACATTTCATTGTACTCCGAATGAGCTCAGTACCGATTCAAAGCGAAATGAGGTTTTAAATGTAACAGGAAAAATAATTTGAGATGTACAACTAAATTGCCTACGAATATACTTAAATGTGTAGGTTCAATTAGTCGCAAGAAATTTGACGAGGTAATATATTAATAATTCACACTATTCATAATATTTTTGTAACGGAAAGGTATAAGGAAATCCAAAATTTGATTTAATAATTTAAGGATTGGCAATATGTTTCCATCTACTTTTAAAGTTTATATTAACGATGTAAAACGTAACGTTTACGACGCCCTCCAGTCCTGAGCGGAGCCTCCCCAGGAGGGTGTGGGCGCGGGCGCAGCGCTGGCAGCGGCGGGTGCAGCCGCGGCGGCCGCGGTGGCCCAATCGTCTTGTACCTTGCAGCCCAGTTTTCTTGCACGTTAAAGTGAACTTAGAGTTGGGATTAGGAACAGATACGTGTATGTAACGCACGTATCTGCACGTAGGCAATGACACTCTTCTGCGAAAACGACTACAAAGTCTTGATCTTCGCCGAAAAATTGCCAGCCTATTGGTTTTTTGGAGTTTTTTGGTTTTCACTTTGGAGAGCATTTGTGCAACTGATTTGCATGATCTGATACCACCTTGCCTTTTTTTCTATCGGAATGCTCGTAGCTCGAAAAAGCGTCATCGTTTCATGGTTGATGTTCCAAAGACACGAACGAAGAGATTTGACTCTACTTTTGTGATAAGAACGTCTAGGCTGTGGAATACGTTGCCTGAGTGGGTTTTCCCCGATGGTTACAGTCTTTGTGTCTTCAAATCGAGAGTAAATCGGTTTCTTCTAGGTAAACACGCTCCATCGTAGACCGCATTGTCGCATTAACATCAGGCGAGATGGCAGTCAAGTGTAAATCTATAAAAGTTTAAAAAAATCTTTATGTATTTTAAAAACCATAGCTAGATATTGATATTATAATATTGATTGCCGTGGATCGTTGGTCTAAGATGAAGAGGGCTTACCTACAAAAACCCCATTCACTCTTATCTTGAATTGTATTCTTTAGGAACGACCCACACGGGCAGTACTGTTCATTATTTGGCTGTATGTAAGCTTAACGTAAGTAAGTGGACTCATGAAACTACTCCGTTTGCTTTTTTCGTTTCGTTCGTTTTGCGTTTGATTTATCGAGTTCGGAAGTATGGCTCGGTGGTGTGTATATTTTTATGAGTCTCACCTAACGTGCAAGTTTTTTGGTAATGGTATCACGTGTGGCTCCTAAAATGGCAAGAGTGAATCGTTACCAAAATTTTCGTTTGTAAAATAAAATAACTTCCCGAAAATTGTCCAAAAGCACAGTAAATACATACTGTGCCGAAAGCCTTAACTTTTCAAACCGGCGCTCTATCACATAAACGTAAAAACCCTACTACCTAATATTATATGTAAACGTGAAAGTTTGTACATGTAGATGTTTGTTGCTCAGTCACGTGGAAGTGGCTAAACGAATGATTTGAAATTTAGGACACGTATTATAATATTGTAATTAAAACACAGGACTAAATTATTATATGTTTAATTATCTCGTCGTTTCGACAGCGTTTCAACCGCCGTGGTCACGAGAAGTCTTCTCGTATAAATTAAATCGTGATTATGTCCTGTGTAATGTTTACAATTTGTGTTCAAATCGCGAAAATTAAACAACAACAGATTAATAAAGTCGGAAATACTTATGTAAGCTCTTTTTTATCTCAAGAACATAAGTGAAATGGAAACGACAAGGACAAAACTGCGGAGCGCTCCAGTTGGTTGTTTGTAGTGGGATAAAGAGTATGTTTCATGTTTGAGTATGTTGGAGTGAGTAGATATTAGAATTTATCTTGCAATAGTTTACTGTGATAGTTTTTTTTAGTTAATCGAGACTATTCATTCGTTTTTTGTAATTCCGTTTAGGCCCGCTTTTAACCGTCATCTCGCCTTATAGTAAGGGACAGTGTGCTCGAAGATGACGCACGTTGACCTAGAAAGTATCTATTCACTCTGACCTTGAAACGTTGTAGATTATATCTCTCAGGGAACTTATTCCACTCCATAGCTGTACGTACGAAGAAAATAAATTCAAACCGTTTCGTACAAATTTTGCGAAAATCCACAGTGAATGGGTGGTAGTGGGCCGACTTACGTACTTGTCCTGTAGTGGAAAAGTGTTAAGGGGTAGGCAATATTAGGTCGTCTAAATCGGCTGCACTCTCTCCAAAATGTATTTCTATCTTTCGTGTTCGTGCCGCACATGACGATCGGGCCAACATCGCCTACCAGAAGCAGAGAGAAGCACAATTCTCCACTTCCGTCTATCCTCAACATATCTCTTCTCGTTCGAATCGGTCTCATGTCCCAATGATTCTAGTTTTTTGAGAGTTTTAACCATTCAGACATTTTTTCTGTAGCTATTACTATCTGAAGCCCAGTTTAGCTGGTATGAAGATTGATGGCGGCCACCCTGGCTTGTCAACACAACTGTCTGTCGGTGCACTGCTCTCCAGGACGTCCTTATAAGGAGACAGGAACGGTGGTCATGTTCTTTGTGTTTTTAGTAATATAATTAATCTGCACAGACTCTTGGGTCCGTATCTATTTAGGGTTCCGGATAGTAGGAGATCCCGCTATACAACGACCTTCACCGAGCTGTTTATTGGATGAAAAGTGTTTTATATGTAATTCAATATGCCAACAAATATATTGAAAATGGGTTGCTTAAAAAAATTCAGTCCAGAATATATTTAATTAAATAATACCAATAATTTGTTATTTTTTAATATTTCACTTAAATTGAATGAATTTTTTAAAAAAACTATATAACATAACTTATTATTTTGGCTTTACACAGTGCTTACGAAATATCATTACGAAATTCAACCCCTAAGGGTGTAAAAAACGGGATGGAAGTTTGTATGAAACATTTTATTCCTTAAACGTATTCGCATAAAATTTCGCACGAATTGAGCATGATCAAAATAATGAATTATGTATTACAGTAATTTTCAAAACTCAACCTCCTAAGGGGTGAAATAAGGGATGAAAGTTTGTTTGAAACTTTTTATTGTTTGAAAATATTTGCATGAGATTTCGTAGGCACTGAGTAAAGCCAAAATAATAAGTTGTGTTATATAGTTTTTTCTAAAATTCAATCAATTTAAGTGAAATATTAAAATAAATAAATATTGTTAATTAATCATATTCTGGACTGAAATTTTTTAGGCAACCCATTTGCAATATATTTGTTATATTAAATTACATTTAAAACACTTTTCGTCCAATAAACAGCTCGGTGAAGGTCGTGGTATAGCGGGATCTTAGACTAGTAGCCAAATGGCAAAATACGGGACTGTTATAGATTCGTCATGTCTGTCTGTCCGTCCGTATGTAATAACCACTTTCTTCCGAAACTATAAGAACTGTACTATTGAAACTTAGTAAGTTAGATGTATTAAATTTTGGGGGTGTCCCATACTTAGAACTGAAACATTCTTAAACGTTCTACATAGTTTTGATGTTGCGTTCGGGGCGAGTGAGACTTAATAGCATCCTTTAGCTTGTAGAAAGAGCAAATAGCAATCTGGTAAAAACAGTTTTACGATTTCTTTTACCCCGCATCGTGATTAATGATCAATAAAGAAAGTTAATAGACGGACGCCTGATGAGTAGGTATAGTAGCCGAGTTGGTACTAATTAGTTGGCGCCTTTTTAATCTATTTAATTATTTATTAACATCAATTTTATTTTGAAAGCTTCAAGTGTCAGGAAGCAAAAGTGTGATTTCTTAATGGTTTATTTACTAATCCTAATGAGGTAGCGAATGTTAATTATGTATTAGATAAAATAGTATCTTCTTACGAAACACTTTTGTTAATGGAAGTGAACTGATAATGTGTTATGCACCGCTGCTTTTACCCTAGTATGTTAATGAGAGTTTTCGTGACCTTAGACAATTATTTTTAAATTAGAAAACTGGTTCTTGCGATAGCAGATAGCTGTGCCAACTAAAATAAAACTTTAGTAACTAAAACTTTATAGGACGGTATATTTAATGAGGAGTAGCTACTAAAAAAAATATGCATTCCTTGTTTGTAAAATCATAGAGTAGTCGAATTAAGTTTTTGGTGTAGTCAATTATTTATATTACGAGTATTGATGGTGTAGCCTTCCTGAGTATTAAAAGCTCGAAGTTTTTTTTTTAATGTCGATTTAAAGAATGGACTATGATAGTAGTTTGTCATAAAAAAACAATCAGGAGTTAAAATAAAATTCAAATATATTCTCAATTTAGTGTAGATGTTTATATTTGTGTCTTTGTTTTTTTTCGTCAGAAAACGCAAAGCAAATATATGTATATAACAAACACAATGCGCTTTTTGCACCCTACAGTTTACTGTTGTAACATATTTGTGCATAAAATTTTAAAGAAATAGTAATAAATACCTACTCCTTTTTTTGGGCTGTACAACAAAGCAAGTCAACGATGCAGTCAGCGTTGGAGAAGACCAATCGCTTTCAAATCCTGCACCTTGAGCTATTTCGCCCACAGCATCCGCCTCGACTGCAATTTATCGCCAGTACAGTTCTGCTAGTCTGAATTGAATGCTGGCTTTGTATTCTCATATAACTAACCAGAACACAGAATACGTGTAATATAACTTGACTCCGATACTCGTTACGGCTCTTGATTTTCGGGGGTTAACGTTTTTTTGATACATGGAAGTAAATAAAAAAATTACGTACATTTTTGTGTCTATATTATGTTGGCGTGACAATGGCGCGTCGATAGTGTTTTTCTCTTGTTTTTCCCCACAATTTGATTTTTTAGCGGAAGGCAAAAATACAGATATTGTTTATATTTACGATAAAATGTATAGTTAACTATGTTATATATAACTAAATGTTGCCAAAAGTCAAAAAGCCAAAAAGACATTAATCCTGTTTATCTTAGTAAAATAAATGAATATTGGGGAACATTATTTTATTACGAAGAGGAAATGCATTAACATTTAATGCATTATTCTACCTAAAAGGAAGGTGTGGGTTACGTTGACAGTGGTGCCCATTGGCATAACCTTCCACAAGTTTCCACTTATGGTCTTTATAGCATGAACGTGAGGACGCTCTCACGTTTTCACGCCGCTATCTACTCGTAGGCATACGGGCCTACCTCAAGGACAAGGGTTTGGCCTTGTCACCGATACACCTGAACCCAAGACACGCCGTGATCCCTTCGAGGACTAATCAGTAAGTGGTTGCCAGGTGCCTGAATACCCTTGCTCCGTAAAACTTCTGTTAAAACATACTTATGATACTTAGAAACACACATCAGTAAGTATTCGAAAAAATCGCAAGTGATGAATCATCATGAGTTGATCAAATATTGATAGATCTGCACCTACGTAGGGTCATGATCAGTCCTAAGGTCCAGTTAGGTACTCCATAGCGTTTGCGTTTTTAGTTTGCCAGTAGAGAATACAAGAGGAGTAGGCCCACAACCACGGACTGTGGTTACACTGGCTATGATGAATTGCCGGGTATTCGTGCTGCATTTTAGTTAACATGATTTCAGGTTGGTCACATTTTTTATACTGAATTAGAAGTACGTGTTATTATGGGTCTTACGGATAACTATCTATTACTCTAACTTTTACAAACTTGTACACGCAACACGCAAAAGACATTTTCAGTTCCGTGGATTGTGTTACATAAAATGAAATTCGCTGAATATCTGTTACCATCATTTAGTACGTCATTGAGATTTTTTTTCTGAAATTGTCTCATTACAAGATACAAACTGCTAGATTTCATAACTTTAAAGCGCTTAAAGCTAGTGTTACATTATTTATGATACACAAAAGACTATATACAAACAAGTTAACATTTTTCATATTTATTCTTAGTAAATGACAATCTAAGTAAATAAATAATCTTATTTAAAAATCAGAGTTAAGTGAAATTACTTTAGTTAACCAACTAAATTTTACTGTACAGTAAAGAGACAATAATTTTGCTCGATATATACATATTATTGGAATACCAAGATTACTATGCTAAAAACGATTTAACAACAGTAATACTCGTAAAAACAATCGCTCAATGCCAGGCGAGCCAAACAACTGTATTTTTTTGTACAACAAATAGAAAAAAAAAAAATTTGAAAAAAATATTTCGCTAGAAAAAAAACCGATGTCAATTTAAAAATCAAACTCTCTCACACTCGATTCAATTTCATAAATTTTGTGAATTTGACAAAACACAATGTCCTAATGCGACAGCGAGGTTTTCGTGTATACGACAGTAATTTTCATCCGTACACAAATTCTAGATTTCTGTTGATATTTCAAAAACCACTATTACTTATCTCTGATGTATGATGGCCTACCAAAAAAAAACAAGAATAGTCAAAATCGATTCATAAGAAGCTATCACGTAACATACATACAAAAAAAAGGATCACCTCCTTTTTTGAAGTCGGTTTAAAACTCAAAAATGAAATTAAATTAAAAAAAAACATTTTTTTAAATTACAAAGACTCAATCACTAAAAACTTAATCATTCATAAAATTAATTTCGTCACATTACATTATAATTAGAAATCATTCAATTTATACATTTTATCATTAAATTTAACATATTTCACATAAAATTCAAGTTAAATTAAGTTCAAGATGGTTCTAGTTAAGTTTTGAAATACGGAGATTATTTTAAACAAAGGTTCTCAGTTGGTCGCGACAGGCTCACGCCTCGTACCCACCTCACGGCGCAGCATTTGTTGTCGCCGACATCCGCTGATTTACGTCGACAACATAATATCTACCATTTCCCCTTTGAAGCCCGGCACGGAATACCTAAGCAAAGAGAGAGTGCTTTTGTCCTGTTTATAAATTAGTAAGGATTTAATCTTTCGATACTTGTTTTACTTGCAAACATTCGT
Source organism: Ectropis grisescens (assembly GCA_017562165.1). Classification (NCBI taxonomy): domain Eukaryota; kingdom Metazoa; phylum Arthropoda; class Insecta; order Lepidoptera; family Geometridae; genus Ectropis; species Ectropis grisescens. The sequence continues at coordinate 8,665,399 of CM029771.1, read as the reverse complement.
TACAAAGATAGACAAAACTAAAAAAAGGCAATGAAAAAGGGGAAGGGTAAGAAAACAAACCTAAATTGACTTACGCGAATATCGTCGAGAATATTGAATTTTTCTAACTAAAACTTAAGTACTTGTAAAAAAAGCGATCCGTCCCAGCTTCAACCGTGGTACATAATATACCTAACCTATAGCATATATCACTCACGGATCACGAACAAATCCGACGGTGGAATGATTTTTGAAATCGGTCTAGGAGTTCCTGAGATTAGCGCGTTCAAACAAAAAACCTATTCAGCTTTATAAAATTAGTATAGAGTGTGAAAATCGATCATACAATATTGTTGTGAACAAACAAACGTGACCTACAATTTGAAATAATTGTGTTGGAAGTTTTTGAAATCTTGAAATGTTTACTTGACAGAAGTTCATTTTTTTTTATATCCCGTAGAATACTGTAAGGTAAGCAGGTTAAAGTTAATAATGGCACGATCGTGGAATACTTGACTTCACCTGCACTAAATATGCTGTGAACATTTTATTGGATTTCCGTTAGTTACTACGACTATAAATTTCTTTATGATGGATTACACAGAAAACGTTAACTGGGCCTAAAGGAAACTTTCGCTTGTATCAAGCTTAAGATTTCCGAATACCGTAAGCTAAGTTATCAGACGTTCTAAACAGGCCACTTTAACAAACTAGACTATTGTATTAAAAAAAAGACCAAAACACTTAAAACTTTATTTCAATACAAAGTGTAACTTTATGGATTCTCCTTCTTCTTTATCTCAATTCAATTCAATTTGTTTATTCGAACCATTATTTCAAAAGAACACTTGGTAACGTCACTTACAAATAAATTATAGATTACTAGCTGTACCCTTCCACGCTTCGCTGTGGCACAATGTGATGCAAAAATTAGATAAAAACAATCCTTGATGCGGATTATGTGTCATTGTAAAATTTCAGCTCGATCGGTGCAGAACTTTTTGAGTTTTTGAAGCGTACATAAACCAACATAACATTTTTATATATAGAAGATTATTCTGTGTACATAATAAAACAATCGACATCTCGAATACCGACATACAGAGTTAAAACGAATTTCTCGACTTCAAACATCATTCCTATCCAGTGTTTTTTTAAATCAGTCCAATTGTTCCTAACATAAGTGCGTTGAAACAAAAGCCTCCTCAGCTTTATGTATCACGCTCTTTTCAAGCCATTACTTGCATTCTGCTTAACCCGCAATGGAAGTAGATCCATTAAAACTTAACATTCTCTTTCAAACTTATCTAGTAAAGTGTGATAACAGTTAAGTAATACTTTAGCAGTCGGCTTTGTTTACGGTTAGACAACTTAAGTGTTTATTAGTGTTGTCTTCGTGTTTCCTTCTGTACACAAAGAGCATAACGACTAAGTCAAACAGAAAGCTGTACAGCTAAAAGTCATTTGAGGTACCTTTAAAGATAATCATCATCATAATCCTACTTCCTATTAATATATACAGTAGAACCTCGATAACTCAAACCTCGGTAACTTAAAACCTCTATAACTTCAAAAAAAAGTCTTCCCTTTCAATCAGAGCCCATAACCAAAACCCTTGATAACTTAAAACCTCTATAACTTAAAATATTTTTTGTTTCCCTTGGACTTTAACCGAGGTTCTAATGTATTATTGTATTATAAATGCGAATGTTTGGATGTTTAGTTACTTGGATATTTTTCTCAATTATGTCGGAATGGATCAGGAAGAAATTTGAGATATAGATAGTGTATAACTATAGTATAGTCTGGAATAACACATGGGCTACTTTTCATCACGGAAAAGTAACGGAATCGAGTAAACCCACGGAGCACTGCTAGTCAGGCATGCTCGTCCAATGCTGGTAGGGATGCCAACTATACTTTAAAAGAACGTATCCTACTTTATTTTTGGTAATTATACCTTTACATGCAAATAAAGTATGCAAAAAAATACTTTATTTACTGTGATGGGTAAAACAAAATACTCATTATGGGAATTGTTTATTTATGTTTTAAATGTTGATTGTTAAACGAGCTTTGCAACATTTAAAGAAAACTTAAAATTGTTAGCATGTGCATTGCAAGCACACAAAAATTCGTTTTTAAGGATATAAAACAAAATTTCATAAACACTTTTTTTTCTTCCTAATACTTTATTTATTTCCTATCCAAACCAGTTTATACGTTTTTTTTTCTCAAAAAAAAGTTGGGGCAACCCTAAATGCTGGACATGGGCATCTTCCATAATATGCTATCAAAACCGATCTTTTCCTACTACCACTTTCGTAAAATGTCTCAGAGCGTGTAGGAACAACGTTTACTGATTCGTGGTCTCCACTTCATAACCCGAATGACAATGATACGATAGCATTAAATATGACGTGATTATGAAATTTCAATGTTTGGATGTTTGTTACTTAATCACGTCGAAATTTCTGAACGGATCGGGTTGGAATTTGGAAAACAGTTATGTAATAGTCTGGAAAAGTACCTACATAGGTTACTTTGAATCACGGTAAAGTAACGGAAACGGATTTACTAACAACTACGCCAAGAGACCAAATTGTGCTTTTTGTTCCAATTCATTCATAGACTCGTCTTATTAAACTTACACTGTACATAGAGGTGATCCAGAACATCGATATAAACCACTAGTAGTGCCCTCTCAAGTTAATGAATCATGTCATCGTTGGGAAAAGTGAGCTCACTCTTTCTGTTCTAGTCGGTTGCAGGAAGCGGTGAATGCTGGACGTTCTCACCTATCAATCACTATTCGTTGTCAACAACCAAAATAAATAGAACCACTGTACACACATCTGGCCGCTAGCGATTCTAGGGGTCAAGTAGATTGGTTGTGTGTAAACCACTTACGCTACACACACAGATGCAATTTATTACCTATTTCAAGGAGCTCAGGGCACATCTATTTGGTTTATATCGATGTTCTAGAAATCTTGTTCTCATTGAAACTAGCGTGAAACAGCATCGTTTATAGATCCCAGTTTGGTAGCTCGATCGTGTCTTTAGCCTTGTTATATTCTCCCCATAATAAGCGTAGAAAGTACTGCATTTAAGTGCTTAATTAAATTAAAGTAAGCCTTAGTTGGACGTGAAAGTAAATTAAATATATGTATAAGAGCTTTAACAACGTCCTAATTGCCGTAGCAATTGAATTGCTTTTTACTTGACTGCTTAAAATTTTGCTTGTGTGACAATACACAAGCAAAATTTTAAGCAGTTTGTAAAATAAATATTACTATGAAATTATATCAATATTGGTGCACACTTCACACGCAATCTCGCCTGACCCCAAACTAAGCAACGCTTGTAGCTTGTAGGCTGAGAACAACAACTTCTGTAGGTCCCTACTATTGAAGTCAGATAGCTGATAGCTGATAGAGGGGAGTCGAACTCACGACTGTCGGCTTCGTAGGTAGACTTTATATTTACACAAACATTACAAGAAACTTTTATCACAAATTCCTATAAAGTTTATTATAGGTTACTTCTTCTGTGCTATTTATATATTTTTAATTACCTCTATACTATACTTATTTTTTACTCCTAGTTCATATAATGTATTCCATGCAATGCTATTATGGAATATTGTATCGAAGGTTTTTTACCCGACTGAAAGAAGGGTTATGTTTTTTGCGCGTACCTTGTTTGTATGTTTGTAAATTTCTTTATATAGGTATAAAGAAATTTACAAACATCTAAACTGCTGGGTGGATTTTGATAATTAAGATATCGTTAGATTTGTCTCAATCACCCAAGTGTCCTTAGATAATACTCGTATTTAATGTTTTTTACCTGTCGATTATTTGCAGTCTGGTTTTTTATATTTATTTTTTTAATTTAAAGTCTATATAATCAATGTCTAGAGGTCTTTGTTTTTCTGTGTCTTTTTCAATAAAGATTTCTAAGGTGTGAATGTGGTCTATTGTGGAAAAAATCTTTCTAAATCTCGCCTGTTATATTGGTTGTCATTACCTAAATTACGCAAAAATAAATACAATGGGTATGAAATCACTTTTTGTAGCTATATGCAATAAATTGACACAAAGGTCATGACTCATGACTACAAAAATATCAGTACCTATTAAAAACACAGGGTTTTTTTATGGAAGTCACTCAGAAATGATAAGGAATATTATAGTTTAGCAATATTTTTCCTGATTGCATGATCGAATTATTTATTTCGGTACTACGTTTAAAACTTGAGTTGTTGTTAGTTAGTAATAGATACGGGGGATAAATACCATAAAATAAGTATTTTTAACCGACTTCAAACGAAGAGGAGGTTCGCAATTTGGTTGTATGTTTTTTTTAGTATGTACCTATGTCACGCGGCAGATAGGCTCATTGTAAACCAATTTTAATGATTTTTTTACCCGAATAAAATTAATGGATTTTTAATTTTTGTTCATTTGTGGAAATTGTAATTGTGCCTACGAATATGAGTCATTTGAAACTCGAAATAAATAAATGAATTTTAATTTAATTTAATTTAAAAGAAAGTTTATGTTTTTCGCTCGTATCTTGTATGTTTGTATGTTTTGTTGTTTTATTCCCACGTATCTTCCAATGAATGGATTTTGACAATTAATAATAATCGCCCAAATGTTCTTAGATAGTATATAATGTTTTTTTACCTGTTGATTTTTGCAGTCAGACTTTTAAATTAAATTTATTAATTGGTAGAAAATACTCCAGGGGTTGTGTGATTAATAACATTGTCTATATTGATGTGTCAGTTTGAATGAACTATGAACAAAAAACTAAAAATTCCTTAAATTTATCAAGACTTCTTTAGTGATAGCTTTTTAAGTCGAATGATTGAATTTAATTTTAAATTGATGTCGGGTTTTTGCTTTTTCGGAGAAAATACATTATTAAATATTCCTTCCTGTTGTAGATGGTTAGTTAAATTTTTCATATTATTCCGGTGAAAGAAAGTATTCAATTTAGCATAAGGTGGTGACAATGTTTCATTTTGTCAGAGTTAAATAAATTAGAATAAAAATTGGCGCCACATTTGGAAAAATTGAGAACCTCCTTTAACATAAATATATTAGGATTATAAAAACGTTCCATTTTAATACTTGTTAAATCAAGTGTTATCGGGAATCCATACTCCCATTATATGCTTTATTTCAAGCAAGTTAAGCGCCGATGCGATGCGTCATCAAAACGCTGGCGTTGATATGGCTAAACGAATAAGCATTGTTATTCAGCGTGGTAATGTCGCCATCATACTGGCAGTGGGATTGGTTGTCTTGGTTAGACTTGGTTAGACTTTCATCGGTTTGTGGATAGTTCAGATGAGCTTAGTGTGTATAAGTAGTTAATAAAAAAGGTAGTGTAGTCCACATTGGCAAGAAAATATGAAATATGTAGTTTTATCAAATTTTAAAAAAACTGCATGAGCAAACAATAATTATTTTTATGTTCAACTTATATATACTACTAAAGTACCTACAACATCGCTATCACAAGGAAGGAAACTGATTGATCCCAAGTTAAATCTATACTAATAGTCAAAGATCCCAGAGCCGCCAGACGTCACCTATTTTCTGATGAACGAAATGTGGACGATTGAGTAGAGTTAGTACGTACTTAGAACACATTCTTACCCGCTAACTTGCTTAGACGACCAATTTTGAGTTATGGGGTCCAGAAGCTACATTACTTACTTCACGTATTTTCTGATAACTGATTTTCACGTAAGTTATAGGCAATATCTTTAAAAATAAGGCCCCAATACTCCCAGACACTGTTGACCGTTTTGCTTAACAGACGCTTTAACATTCTATTATTTTGGGAGTTTTAGTTCAGGCGGCCCTGGATCTTGGGCTATAGGCAATATCTTTAAAAATAAGGCCCTAGTACTTCCAGACATTTTCTGTCGACCGTTTTGCTTAACAGACGCTTTAAAACTCCCAAAAAATGACTTACCTTCACTTAAAATCTCATACTCCATTTGTACCTATATATGTTTATCAGACAACTATGTTAAAGCCTTTTCCGAAAAGACAGACCGCTCTAAGAAGCCAGTCATCCCCTTAACTCATAATCTCGTACATAAATGTTTTTATGTTAGCGGGTAAGCATGTGTTCTTACTACGTACTAACTCTACTTAAAGGTACACATTTCATTAATCATAATATTATAAAGCTGAAAAGGTTTTTGTTTGAACGCGATAATCTCTGGAATTACTGGTCCAATTTCAAAAAATATTTCACCGTTGGATATTTACGGGACCCCTGAGTGACCGTACCACGTGCCACGTGCCGATTCGTACCACGGGCGAAGTCGGAGCGAACCGATAGTTAGAACAATATTAATGAGTAGGATTTTTTAACTCGATGTAATCATGGTACTCGCTTTGCTGTGGTTCATTTATGATTATTATAGAACTACCGGCCAGTTCTAACTTAGGCCTGATTTACGTCAGAGGAAACGATCGACTGAAAACCTAAACATTGAACATACATATTATGTTAGTTTGGATAAAAATATTGATAACTAGCACTTTCCGGCGGCTTTATCTACATAGTTCCCGTTCACGTGATATACGTGATCACGACTATAAGCTAACTAGGTACTTATGTTCCAAATTTAAATCCAATCTGTTTAGCCGTTCGGATGTCATAGAGCAATAAATGTCCAATCGATTAGTTTAATTACGTCAAAGTACCAATGTAATGACGTGATTTTATGCCGCGCCAATTTTGATATCTCAGTCACATTTTTTTTGGTAGCCGCTTTCTATTTCACCCCTCTTAGTGGCAAACGCATTATTAAAAAATTGTAACAACCACAGAAATCTAAATTTAGTTATTTCGATAATTGTGGTAACAGTCGAAGTGAGTGCCTGTCGTGGCCTAGTGGCAAGCATGTTCAATACACCACAATCGACAGGCCATAGGTTCGAACCCCGGCCTCACCTCTTGAGTAGTTTTCCAATAGAAATTATACAAGTTTGTCATCACTTTCGTGAGTGTAAAAATATTGTACTCATGATGTTTTTGTGTATATGTGTATTTATTAACAGATAACAATTAATAAATAATAATAATAATAGAATTAAAAACACAATGGAAAGTGCAAACCGTGAAAACGATTCCCATCATTCGTGCCTCCACCGGTGTAATTCCACAAACACTCCATAACAGCTTACAAAATCTTAGCATACACCCACTAACCTTCATCTTGCTGCAAAAAGCAGTTATTTTAAACACCTGCAGAATAGTTAAAAAGTTTTTGTCTCTAGATTAAAAGTTTTCTTTTGATTTTTCTTCCTATTATTCGTTTGGCCAAAAGCCCGCGAATTTTTAGCTATCCTCGGCAACGAGAGATCTTTGTAAAGATAACATAGAAATAATAATAATAATAAAAAATATCGGTGGACAATTCACACACAACACCATCTGAAATTATGAAGAAAACCTCAAAAAGAGGGGTTACGAAATTCCTTTCACACATCTTTTGCTCATCGTTTTGGTGGTTTTATCAGAGCTCACGTCTATAATTTTTTGAACAATTATAATAATACTAGATTGTAACTAATACGTACTAATATACTAGATTAGGCTAGATTGTAATAAATACATATATGTATTGTATTTATTACAATCTAGCCTAATTTGGAAAGTCTACGCTAATGAGTAATTTTCTTATGACTTAGTTTGCTAAGTGTAAGATTGTGCCCCTAAGCACTTTTCTTATCTATTGTCTCTATTAAGGCAAAGTCACTTCGTTCGTGTGTGCCTACTTTGTACAAATTTTATAACACAAAGCAGATTTTTTTGTCACCAAGTTGGTTGGCAAATAATTATTTAATAATAAAAAAAACAATACATAGGTATAAACAGAGACAAGTCACTTTCACTGAAATTTTATTATTTTTAATTATTTCCCGTCCGAATGAACTTTTATACTGTGGAAGAGCTTTGTTTGGGGGCAATTTAGAGGACATTTAATTTATTGGTCGTGTTAACCACCATATCACTAAATTGTATCCGACAATAAAGAGACAAATTATTTGATAGAAGGGGAATATTGACTTTGATGCACTATTGTGGGTGCTTAGGAGCCGTGGTGTATTGCCGAGGGTGTATATTGCATTCGAATATTCAATTTGTTAGGTAACTATGTGTGGCATTTTATGGCCAAATTTATTAAACTAAGTTCGACTTGGTTAGTTTCAATACGAGTATAAATACAGAAAAAAGTTTACGTCATTTTAAGTTGTAGAGTTTTAATGAACATATTACCGAAAAATTGTCAACAACGACAGATTATTATCTCACGGTAGGTTAGGTCAGTTTGTAATTATAGTCAGACAATTTTACAATTTAATTTTGACAAATTAAAATACATTTTAAGTGAAAATGTGCTATAATTTTAAATCTTCTTGAAACGATGAGCAATTGGAAAAAAAACTTCATAAAACTAATAACGTAGAGCCGAATATACAATACAAAGTCTGTTATTACCTTAACCTCTCTACTTAGTCTGTGCCTTTAACTATTCAGTGAAATTACAGGGCATGGAGATCAAACATCTTATTATATGTGGGTGACGAGCGCAGTGCAGTGCTAGGTAATGATCTCGTGTTCCAATAGCTAGATGTTACTGTGCTCACATGTGGCAGGTATGCTTCTTACCATCAGACACATGTCCTGCTCATCTCGTCGCTCAATACTTAAAAAAAACTGAGCTTAATACCCTTTATTACAGTCTCTTCAAAATTTCATCAAATAAGATCCATCGCCTCCATACGGCAGTATGAAGGATTTATCATTGTGATTTTGTAAAGCAAATTTTATTCATATCAATGGATAGTAATTGCGTAATTATGTTCTTTACGCCACCCTTTACAGAAATTAATGGCAAACAAATTGACTACAGTGAAGTGAAGTTAATAAGGAAAAATAAAATAAAAATAACCGACTTCAAAACCACAAATAGGCACTCAAAAGTGAAAAATAAATTAATATCGTTATTACAAGTCCTACTCACTCAGCTACCTATTTGGAGTCGGTGCTAGCCAAGTCTAACATAACAGGTAGTGTATGCCTAGCTACCACGTACCTACATAATATTTTTGGCCTGACTAGCACCGACTTCAAATATTAATTTATATTTTGACTTTGATATTAATTTATTTTTCGCTTTAGAGTGCCTATTTGTGGTTTTGAAGTCGGTTTAATTTTTTTGTACGAAAATTGATTATTTTACCCTTTATAGTGTAAAACAAGTTTTTATTAGAATCAGAATCAGAATATTTTATTGCGTAAACTGTGTACAAAGATGTTATACAAAATAGATAAACTCAGAAACAACAGTCTTACCCTTTGCGGGCATGCAAAAATAAAGCCTCTTTAGTATGAGGTTACAAAAAAAACAATTAAAATTAAGCATTAATTAATCTAATGAATATAATAATTATACCTATAGTATTACATTAAAGTTATTTTACCCTGTCTAGAATTTACCCAATTTCGTAGCGACAGGTTCGGTTTCATAACTTCTGTGAAATCTACAATTACGTCATCCAGAAAATTGTACATATACAAATTCAATTCGGGAAGCATACCCATCCGAGCATAAAAATAAATTTTAAAATCGGTTCTTGAGAAATCAGGTAATATACATAAAAAAAACATAGGGTTCGAATGATAATCTCCTCCTTTTTGGAAGTCGGTTAAAAAACAATAAATAACGATTTAGTACTTATTCTATAAAAATACGAATACACCTTTGTCATTTTGAGTAATTATGACGCAACAAATGTAATAAGCTTCTAAATCGCCTTTACTTAACTAAAAAATCACACCTTTCTAGCTCACAGAAGGCTTGAGCAATGTGGCGGCTATAATGTATTGTATACATTTTAGTAGACAACACTAAACTACTTTTGCTAATGTCTCCTAAAACAAAACAAATCAAACACCTTCCGGTAGTGCTAAGGGGTACTGCCCGATCATCCTGTACCCATTCTTTCTTTGGCCCCCCTCTGACCAATTTTCATTTAGCACCTACGCACAGGACGATGACATTTGACATTGAAGCGGGAGCCAAATTGTTGATCATTACTTCGTTTCTGAATGGTATTGTAGACTTTCTAAATTATACGGGTTAAAGTGAGTCTGATTATTATTATACATGTAAGCCTACAACTCAGAAAGTGAAACAAGGATAGCTTAAACCATTATGGATTAATGTATAATATCGATATTTAAATAATTAACCAGATATCTATAATTAGTAATTAATTTGCAATATCCATATGATATTTTTAGCTGACATCTTCGATCAGTTGACCAAACGAATTCCATAATTATGTTTTTTAATTTTTTAGCCAGTGATCTCATTTTAGCAAGAAGTTTTGTACAAACCTATTTGAACCTTACATCTATATCTTACTTATAATAAAACTGTAACGGGTCGAATTCTGTAGGTACATTTAAGATATTTTGAAACTAAAACTTTTTGTAGCACTCCATAGTCGATACTGATGGCGAAACTGCATTTCTTTTCTTCCATGTCTGTCTGTCTCTCTGTATAGGGATCACGCATCACGCCGAAATTACTGATTCAATTCAGCTGAAACTTGGCATGACTTTAGTTTAGCCTAAGGAAAGTGCTATAGGCTACTTTTGATCCCCAAATTCTGAACGGCTTTCTTGCGGGAGGGGGTGAAAGTCAGAATGTGTATTTGGTTGTAACTCATGTTTGCGTTGTTTAATTGAATAATTTCTGTTTTTGTTAGAAAGAACACATTTTCTAAATTGTCCCGTCAACATTTGAACATTATCGGTCCGGTGGTTCGGACATTTAGATTGGCTGTAGAATAATAATGGACTGTTCAGTTCATATGCTCCTTTACTAGAATATATTTTATTAACTGCAATAGTATTAATTCAATAACATATGTATTATAGAATTCTAGACTACCAGAAATCTAAGTGCTTGTTTAATTCTTTTCAGTTTTACAGTATGTAAGTAAGTACGTTATTTGGTTCACTTTTTATGCAGTCGGGGTTTTTTAGCTTTTAAATTATTAAGTAGTAGTAGTAATTAGTAAGTAGTCATTGTGTACACCAACACATTGAAAAAGCAAAAATAGGAATTAATAAACAAAAAGTAATTTGCACATAAAATGTACCTATTATGAATGAATGAATGAAAACACTTTATTGTTCACAACTTAAAATAACACATACAATATAGGAAAACAATAAAACTATTTCTTCCAGGCAGCCTTGGGGTGGAGGAAAGGAAAGGAAATATAAAAACGTGGTGCGCAATAAAGACTAATTACTACGCGATAAACGTACATTCTAATAGCATTACACACAAATACTTAAGCTACTCAAAAACATAATACACTAATAGATAAAACTAATCATAATATATACCTACATAAACATACACACTAATTGACAAGATGATAAATATGTATAAGACAAATAACTTAAGAGAAATAAAGAACATGAATACTATATTTATATACTATATTTGATATGAATACTATTACATAAATGGACACATTTATTGGTAGTAAGTAACTTTAAAAATTGTAAATTAAGGAGGAGAGTAACGATATGTATTTCCAATTACAACGAAAGAAAATTAGAGACAATTGATTTCTATTTTCATTCCGAAATTTAAAGTTAACTTAAGTGTATGGGCATTTTATTCCATAAATATTTCTTTATCTATTTATTAGCAAATCCTAACTGTGCTAACAGTGTAGATACTTAATCTCATATAAGGCCATAATAGAGGAAATATGAACTCTAATTAAATGTTTATCAATGTTTCTGAGCATTCCACCTACTTTAAAGTTGCTGGAATAATCGATCTCTCAATTAAATTTTATATATCCTTATATGTAATACTGGAAATTTGATTAAAATATCACGGGAATATGGAGGAAAAGCTAATGTCAGAGATAAGGTTCATGTTGCGTGGTTTGAGTTTGTATTCGATTTATAGTCCAAGATCCCAGAGCCGCCAGACGTCACGTACTCGTATTTTCTGTTGAACGAAATGTGGACGATTGTGTAGAGTTAGTACGTACTAAAAACACATGCTTACCCGCTAACTTGCTTAGACGACCAAATTTGAGATATGGAGTACTGACAGTACCTAAAAATATTACTTAATTCACCTATTTTCTAATAATTGTTTTTCACGTATGTTATAGGCAGTAAATATCCTTAAAAATAAGACCCTAATACTCCCAGATACTTTCCGTTGGTCGTTTTGCTTAAATGAAGCTTTAAAACTCCCAAAATAATGACTTACCCTCACTTAAATTCTCATACTCCATTTGACGAACATGTACTGCACATGTTCGTCAGACAACTATTTTAAAGCCTTTTCCAAAAAAGCAGACCGATCTAAGGGATCAATCATTATCTTATATATACAACCATCCTCTTATATAGATAGAAGACAAATAGCTGATATAATATAGTAGTAAATACATACTTATTAAACATAGAAATACCCAGACACAGAACACATATTTGTGATTAATTCACACAAATATTTGCACTGGGTGGGATCATGCAGATCAGTTGCACACTCTCCGAAGTGTATCCAATAAAAACCGATAAGCTAGCAATTTTAAGGCGATGATCAAGACTTTGAAGTCTTTTACGCACAAGAGTGTCATTGCCTATGAGTCTTTTGGCACGTCTCTCAATCGATTCCAGAGTCTCAAGCTGATACAAACCCTCGAATCCCTTACAAACTCTCCGAAAAACACTTACAAACCCTCGAATCCCTCAAATTTGATCGAAAGGGGCTTTTGGCGCTTTTTGTGTAATGGTAAACCCAAAGTATCTGCGTAAATTTGGCTCATTCGGAATTTTCGTTTTTTCATTTTAAAATATTTTGGTATTTCTAAATTACCCAGACTAAATAATTTAACAGAATTAAATCCATTTACTCTCGATTTAAACATATCTCCAAAAAGCAGTGGTCACAATAGTGAACTCGTGGTTAGAACCTCTGAATATTTTGTCAAGTGTAGATATACAAGTTTAACATCACCCCTGGCATCAACTTTGAAGTAAAACATCATGGAGAAACGGGCTTGTTCTAATCTTTCAATCTTTCAAGGTCATGCTTCATCCATCAACCCGCACTAAGCCAGCGTGGTGGATAATCGGACTTGACTTTCTCCTTATGAGAGAAGACCACAAATTTCAACAGGGCGATCATTTAGTGGAATGCTTATGCTACTCTCTGTTTAATCTCTTCTTTTTGTAGTCGGTTTAAAATGTCAATAACAGTTAGTACTATTGCTAAGAAACGTTTTATTGTCAAATTTTATTTAAAACGGTAATCAATCAACTGGTTATACCTCTACTTTCAAAGTCCATTTATTGTTGTCAAAGATTACTTAATGGTTATAACAGTGGTGTAATTACAAAACTCTTTTACCAGACTACTTCTCGGTTTTATGGTCGAAAGTTTCGATTTATTTAGGGCTATAATACTCCGTTTTTAACGTAACTTACAACTTTTTATGAGAGATCTCTCTGAGCAGTGCTCAAAGAGCTGCGCAGTAGAAGATATTCGAAATTCTATACTCAGTTTCGATTCTATATCCGAGAGTCAGTTTCTGAGCGGTCATCCTTAAATGGACTAACTGTATTTACTTATAATCGATAGTAAAAAATGTTAAGTGTTGTAAATTTGTCAGCTTAACTACTTCTTGTTTGACCATGGAATCGATACTTTTCTCTGTATTCCGAAAAGTGATTTTTTACAAGCACATGTTTTGAAGTGGACACTACTTTACTCACGTTGAATCCTTTTTGGTACAGGATAATCTTATGGACTCGCAGCACCGACATTCTGATGTATGCATCGAAATAAGACGTGTACGATTTTTGGCAGGGTGAAATATCATTTTATGTGCACGTCACGTTCACGTTCATATCTATGACGGCTCAAAACATAGTTTCATACTAAAAGATCAAACGAATGGTCATAGTAAGTACTACTCGAATTTCAAAATTTCGCCATTGTTTCGATGCGACGTTGCGATCCACAATGGAGCGTGCTTACCTAAAAGAAACCGATTTACATTCGATTTGAAGACACCAAGATTATAACAATCGGGAAAACACCAGGCAGCCAACGCATTCCACAGCCTAGACGTTTTTATCCCAAAAGGAGATTCAAACTTCTTTGTAACCTACGAGCAATCTGGTAGAAAAATGGTAAGGTGGTATTAAATTATGCAGATCAGTTGCACACTCTCTGAAATGCATCCGATAAAACCCCGATAAGCTATCAATTACCTAATATGTGGTGATGTTCAATTATTTTCGAACAATGGTGCGGTTGCAAGCGTATATCCAGCCCTAATCTCTATGCCCTGCGATTTTTCTGGAAACATTGCCGTTGAAACCGGATCACAGTGACATTTATACATCACAGCTAGGCGGTAGAATATCTGGCAAAGTTGTGGTTCCCTAGACGGTCTTTATAAAGAGTCTTACCATTACAGACAAGTGAGTACAGGGGTTGCAAGTAGCTCTGAAGGTTTCTAGCGAGTACAAGAACTTATTTTGTGTCGTCAATTAACTGAAACTAGGGCAGTGCATCGTTAAATTACGACTATCATCCGCGACAATGTGTTTATCGTGCGTTGACACGAGCCACGGCGGCGCGAGCGCAGGTGAGAGGATGTTTCGTAATTCCTTTAACCGACGTATTCCAAATAAATACTCAGGCTTACGCGAGCTAAAAATGCGGCGAATTTTTGGATACAGCCGAATTCGTATAGTATTTGCAACATCTCACGAACTCGAAAAAGTAAACTGCAGTTTTGATATACTGTGGTAAAACCCAATACTATAGAAACTTGAAACTTGAAATGTAGGTACTACAATCTTTACACCATCAGGAACATTTATTTTCCCATTATTAATTGTTACGGTAAAAACCTTCTGCAGAGTAAGTTGGAGAAGCACCACTCGTGTACTAGATTGTATCTCTCAGGGAACAAGGAGGCCGGCAACTTATTCCACTCCAAAGCTGTACGTACGAGAAAATTGGATTCAAACCGTTTAGTACGGATTTCGGGAATATCCACAGTGTATGGGTGGTAGTGAGCCGACTTACGACTTGTCCTGTAGTGGAAAGGGGAAGCCAATATCAGGTCGTGCAACTCCGCTGCACACTCTCCAAAATGTATCCTGTAAAACACTGTCAGACTAGCCACTTTTCGACGATGTTTTCATATTACTGTTTTGCGGTAGAAAAACTGACAAAGGCGCGGTACTTCTACAGGCAGACTCTGCAGATTATGCTTGTGACTCTTTTTTTGCGAGAGAAGGACACCTAGATTTCGAAAAGTATAAAGCCTTTCTTGCTCTTCTTCATCTTGCCCTTTTTTCTATTGATCTATGTGTTCCAAACACTCGAACGAAGAGATTGGCTCTACTTACGTTCGACCACAGTGCTCTATCTGATAACGCTGGTTTCTGATATCTAAGCGTTCGACGCGTTACAACAAAACTTTGGAATTAGGGATGGCGTTGCCTTAGTTGGTGTTTCCTGATGGATTAAACTCTGGAATAAAGCAATTTCTACTAAGTTAGCACGCTTAATCAGGATCAGGATGTATGTATTTGATAAAAAGTTGTCCCGAGTTTACCCGATCGACCTTTTCACCTTGGAACGTGACGTGTCAGCTCACAGCCTATGAAAAAATCTGTGTACATTGCACCAAAAGCAGTTTTCACTTCAAATAATCATCTAGAGTGAATAACCGGGGTCCTCTCTACCGGTTCCGAGACCGACCGAATTTCAAAATCAATAAACACAGCACGAAGCAGAATCAGCCCACTTGTATGTTCCCGTGGCCAGAGAATGTTAGCCCTACGGCTAGGCGTTCTATTATAAGGAGAGTGTCCACTAGACTGGACAAGTGCGGGTTGGCAAAAGACACGTGTCCTCGAAATATGCCTTTCTTGAAACAAGCCATACATAATTAAAATCACATGACATTGCTGCGATTACATGGTTATGTAATAGATAGATACATAATTTATCGAATTACGATAATTATACTTACGTTGCTTTGTTACGTATCGAAAAATTAATGCCCTATTTGCATAATTTTAATTAAGGGTTACTCACATTTGATATGGTCGGTACAACTTGATTTAATTTTCAGCATACGTCTATCTTTTCAGGAAAATAAAGACCTGGTGTTAAAGTTGGATGTGTCTGTGTATATGTGTTTCTAACTGCGGCATCGTAGCTCCTGAACGGATGAAACGATTTTGATTTTGTTTTTTTTTTGTTTGAAAAGTTTTATTTAAGCTTAGATTTCTGTAGGCAGAGGCGTGGTGGTTTTGAAGGCGGACTCTACAGAAAGTCCTACCGCTACGAAATACATATGTACTAATTAATGCAAGAAACACAGCGGTCATTTACGTATGTTTTTATGTAACTATGCTGTCCACCTGAGCTGCGAAGGTCGTTACTGGTCGATGGCCTAGCGAAATGGCTTAAGATTCGACAGTAAAATCTGGTTTTAGAGGTCGTTATTACTACTATCAATAAAATAAAAGCAAGTTAGAGAACCGCCGTATTAAGTGAGCTGCGTCGTAAACAACGCGTTAAGGTTTCTCACCTCTGGATTTTTACTGATAGCCTACATTTGATCCTAAAATTCGGAAAGTGGGTTCAGGAATTACAGAACCCAATTATCTCCTTTAATTTTTTTCGTTCTTAGGACAGTTAAAAAGTCAAAATCGGCCAAAAAAACTTAAAGTACAAAAGGGTTAACATTTTGTTATGATGGTCTTACTATGCCTAAAACAGATTAAACCATTTATTACTTGCGAAAAATCCTGAATAATGTACATCGAGGTATCTGTTGCTGTTTACATTTGCCTGATGGTAAGCAATACGCCTGCCCATAACAAAACAGTTTCACACAGCTATTTGGACTTGAAGAGTCCAAAAAAATCACTAAGTGTCAGTGACGAATACTATTCTACACTAAACTACATCCGACACCCAGAAATTTAAGATTTGTTTTCTCTTAGGCCTGTAACTTATTTGACAAATTTGCCCATAAACCAAAACACAGTAATATTAACATATTAAGTACTGCTTGGAGGTTGAATAACTGGCAAAGGTATTGTGTACCTGCCCAGGCGTACTCAACAAAGAGTCCCATCACCGCAAAGTTTGGTGAGAATGACCTAAGTTTCAAACTTTATCAATTTAGACATGGACATGTTAGAAGTTTAACAAGTCATATTGTCATTTAAATAAATTATTTTGTTACTTAGAATACAATATTTATAACATATACATAGTTTTCTGACACTATTACTTAATGAAAATGAGCTTACCTACTTCATTTAAATTGCAACGATTGTGATATATAGGTAACTTTAAGCAAATCAGCGCTTCTATTTCGACCTTAATTGCAAAACTATTGTTATGTCTATTTCTAAAAATAATGATGTAATCATTTTCATTCTGAAATACAATAATCAATTTAATTTATCATACAAATATTAGAAAAACGAAAATGTACACTTTTATTTGCTCAATCACGTAGAACGTCTGAGGGATTTGAATTTAGAAGGTCATACATAGTCCGGTGCGTAATGCCACTAACTGAAGGAAAACATCGTGAGGAAACCAACGTGTAGGTATCTAGATTCTTTTGAAGTCATGTGTCATCCACCAACCCGTGGTGCGTGGTGGATTATAGCCTTAACTCTCTCCTTGCGAGAGAAGGCCCCGAGTCCCAACAGTGGGAACATTTAATGGGCTCGTGATGATGAGTCTGGAATAACACAGATGCCACTTTTTATCACGGGAAAATTACGTAAACAATAACTACGCGGGTAAGATTGGGGAGCGCTGACAGTTTATAAAAGTAGGCAATCTTGTAAGACTGTAAGCAAGATCACATTATTTTTTTCCGTCCATTTCAGAGAAGTTCAAGTTTAGTATTCAAATATACGTATGTTTACAAACCAGTTTTACAGATGTTCAACTCTTGGGACGTGGTGTAGGTTTTTTATTTTTAGTTTTATTATCACAAAGACAAATATAAAGTCTGTTATCTAGAAGCCAGTGATGACGCAATTACTATTATTATTAGTATTATTACCATCCTAGTATATATTAATATCATCAATGTATAGATGTGAAATGTTTGGATGTTTGCAAGTTTGTTGCTCAATCACGTCAAAAACGTTGAACGGTTAGGATTGAAATAGCTATCGCAGATTATACCATGGAATAGCACTACGTTACTTTTCATCACGATAATATTAGGAGGTTGCCTTGTCAAACACTGTGTTCCAGTTTTTAGAAGAGCAATGATTTTAGAGAAAATAAAGGATGAAGAAATAATTCACTATCAGCGCCTAGGCAGTAATTTAGACTCTTCTTGTTCAAAAATAGCTGCGTGCTACTGTGCTGTTACGGGCAGGCGTATTGCTATTCATCATCTTACTCGTCACTAAAATATATTTAAAATAAAAATAAAGACAATTCCGATTGCTATTGTTTTTTATATGAGGAAGGTAATCTTTGGGATTACTAGTTTACTGCAGCAAAATCAATAAACCTTACACTAATTGAAACACAGTTCTCGGATAGCCATAGACTGTATTTTATGAGTATAAATACTAATTAGACTTAGTTATGAACGAGATTTTTTCAAATGACGGTACCCCTCGTTCACGTTAGATTGTTGTTTAAAGCAGACAAAGTCGGGACAGGCCGCTAGTAAATTATATTTTAGATTACTTTTTATTTTACGATCAAACCAACGCGCGCGACGCGAAGCGGTGATACGAAACTCGACCAGCGTGTTAGCCCGAATAGCTGAAGTGGTGCGATAATCGTATGATCTTGAACTCTACACGGACGAAACGTTTTCCAACTACGACACAGTGTACGCTGGTTCGCTGATCGTTCCGTGTGGCTTATTCAATGTTTCTATTATAATCACTTTTTCTCTCAGACAAATTATGGTTAAGCACTCAAAGCTTTTTCTACGACTAAATTAGCGATAATAGTATTTTAACGGGATATTTCTTTTAGTGCAGTTTCATGCCATATTCACAGGTAAACTGATACGGAATTGTGTAATTAATAATATAGTAAACACGCGTAATAGGTAGCTAAAAATAATATTTATATTATTTATGAAACGTATGAGATGTGTCTTTATTCTTAGATCACTTTTAGTAATAACTTAATTATTTTTAGGGTAGAAATGGAAATACGCATAAGTTTTTTTTAATATACCATTTGTTGTACGTTCTTGGTTGCTTAGTAGAAATAGCTCTAAGTAATAAGGCGACCAACTGATACAATAACAGCTTAAAGTTGCTTTTAATTTCTTATTATTATTGTATGGGATTTCAATAAAGAGTTGTTGTGTTAGGTCAGTTTAGTGTTATTATTAGGTACGTAATTTTTATTTTGTACAACGGAAATTATTATTCCTTGTTTGTATTAAGCAATAATAATTACCTAGTTACTTAGTTACGGATTTGAATTGCATTTGTTTTATACCGTAATCATTCATTGTTCTTTTTTATTATTTTTCATAACAGTCATTAGCTAGGTCGTTTAACAAAAATATTGATACCTATGTATGTCTAGTATAAGAAAAATACCTAGTCGTTAGATTTTAAAATATTTATAGGTCTGCAATTAAAAATATGTTGAGATAAATATCGCGTAGTAGAAACTAGAAACCATTTATGAATGCAGTAAAGAAGAGATGTATGTATATAAATATCTCTTTGACATATTTTACACTCAAAAAATGGCTCATAATTTATTTTTGTTTGCACTCAAAGCACTACTTATCATGTAATGTGATTACAAAATTTACCTAGCGATGTTTCTTGTATACAAATTAATTTCTTACATTCTGCAACTAAGTAATTCAAAACGAATCTATATTTGTTAAGTAAAAAAAAATACTGTTAATAATGTTTATGAATAAAGACATAGCTGTGCAAGACAGAATAGGTAATTTAGATTATTCGTATTTAATTTTCTGTATTACGTTCCGTCACCCAATTTTATTTTATTTAACTTCAATTATCCCGCTGCTGGGCAAAAGTCTCCAGAAATTCCTTCAACTTAATCCGGCCCTGTAATTCCAACGTCCAATCTCTATATTTTCACAGTATAAAAATTTTATAGACTGTGATATTATTGTAAATAAATAATTTATTTTCTACAGAAAAACAAAATTCGAATAAATTTCCTGAGAAGCTTTCACTAAGTCGTCCATATAAGCTTTCTTTCAGCACATATTAATTTTTTTCGAAACATAAGACATCGCTGTTCTGATTTCCATAACATTTATTTGTATCATCACCTCTGAAGTATTTTCTACCAAACATAAAATAATAGCGGATCTATCGCGTAACTTATGTATTATGGACATAATACACAAAATACATACAAACCCGAATTGAGAACATCCTCCTTTTTTGAAGTCGTCGTGAAAGTAAAAATAAAAACCCCATACTTATTAACTAGGTATCAGGTAGGGTTATATTCTTATTTTTTTGTACAACGTTCAACGTTGAATGTATTTTCAGATTAATTTTAAATGTGTGTTTAATTTGTAAGTGAGATGTCAGGTAGTACAAGGACACTTCCACCTGCTCTCCTTAATTTAACTGATAGCGTTACACCTGTTGAATTAATTTTATTTGCGAATATCTTAGTCTTTTATTAGTTTTTAAGAAAACTCGCATCAAAAGAGGCTGAACCTTATCGGACAGCTGCGCGGTCGCGTCTGTAGCAGCTGTTAGCAACTACACGTCCCCTTTGAGTATGTCTGCTTGTACAATCTGTCTGTCTTCACGCAATCGCATTGACATCAGGCAAGCCAGGCCGTAACGCGTGGCGTAGAAACGCAAACCAGGGTTGCCTTTATAAAATCATTGTGGCTAGAATTTATGAAATGAATTTCCAAATGCGTTAGTCAAAAGTGTACATCTTCAAATTAAGTGTTTTGCATGCTTGGCTATTGGATCAACTCTTTTTAGTCAACGAAAAATGTGAACGGCTGCTCCAAAATTGTAATTTAATGAACATTTCTGATATGTGCTTACTGAATTCATTCCAAGGAACTTTCAAACGATACTAAACATTTTGGCCCAAATTTGTGCTCAAAATGTGCGCAACCTAAAAAACCTGTTAAATATTAGTAGAATAATTCAATCGGCACAGAAAGTTTCGATGCTTGTGATGTCAAATGAACTCAAATAGAAAACATTTATATTAAGGTAAGTTTTTGTAATACGGCGGAAATATTTACCTGCATTAACTATTTTAGCGAAATTTCGGAAACGACGCGACGGCGCGGCGACGCGTCTTTCATTCAAAAGTAGCAATTTTTTGTGCAAGTTAGCTACAAACCGATTGTCGTGATGGCAGCACTGAGGACACGCCAGCCGGCCCGTGTGTTGAACGCGCTGCGCGCAGTCCGCTTGGGCCTATCGACTCGATCTCACGCCTTACGACCGCACAATTCGAGGTAACTTTTTCAAAAGCCGGTCGTACGAAAAGTGACAGTGCTGAAGTGAACGGAATTGTGTAAATCGGAATTAACGGACAGTTCAAATACGAGACGATACGATTTTTTTACGACCACTGTTTGCACGTTTTATACGGTAAGTGCTCTAACTTTGAAAATTTTTGTCGTAATCGACAATCGCCAGTAAATTTAAAATAACCTTGGAGTAAATGTAAAATTGCACGTCGCGAATGTTATCAGTTAGCTGTTAAGTTAAATAAAGTTACCACTTGTGAATACAATTGTATCTTCGGTTATAACTTGATGTCGCTTCTTAGTTATTTTTTGTTGCAACGCAACTTAATGTGCGGTTTAACGTAATAACACGTCTGACGAATTTTGTCTAGTATTATCGGATGACAAAACAGGTTTTCAAGGTTTAACATACCGTCATTATTTTTTTACTTTTTATGGTGATTGCGTGTATCCTAGCAAAACGAGTTTGAGATGTGACTGAAGAAAAATTTTCTGTCGGAAGCTGAAATATATTTACGAAAACAAGAATACCCAGGAATTTTGTAGGGGCACGCGGGTACACGTAGTGCCCCGAAAGGCCCATCGATGGTACAGCAAGTTCTTCAATAAATCATAGACTTACAACCTTCGAGAAATAGCATGCCCCGAAAAATGAATAGTCCAAAAATTAAACATATATGGCTAAAACGTCATTGTCAGACAATTCAAACTCTGTGAACTTTTTTAAGACATTTAATTTGGATATCAGGTAAGTACCTGATTATGGTAATATTTCTGGTTCGTGAGAATTTACGCCTGTAGCTGTCTAAATGTACGCCTGTAGCTGTACCCATGTTGCTGCTTAAAGGTATACTAGCGGCCCGTTCCGGCTTCGCTCGGATATTGTCATACCTATAAAGAAAAATAATCGGAATAAAAACTATCCTATCTTTCAAGTTGGATCAAACTGCACACGGTGTGCAAGTTTTATTGAAATCGGTTGAGCATTTTAGGAGTCCATCGCGGACAAACAACGTGACGTGTAATTTATATATATTTCTTGTAGAAGTATTGATTAACAATTTAGAAAGACCAGAGTTAAGTTTGTGGTCTTTCTGATACTTAATTCGAAATCTTTAATCTTAATGATGTGTCATTATCCCTAATTATTTATATATTTAATATTTATTAATTGATTATTACTATTATCATAGTAGTCAGTCAGAGGCAACTGCTTTATGCGAACATGATACTTCTGTTGTAAATTAACCGTAAATTCCTGATTCTTAAGTACCAATTGGGTCTATAATATGATTAAGCAGGCGTGTCTACGTAGCCAAAAATATTGTGGTATCAGTAAAATAGCTGGATAATAAGTTAATCAAAACAAATGTCATAACTCGCAAGACACATCCCTTTTAACAATTGAATCGAACATTGGAAGATTGGAACTAACCTACGGAACAAATGAAAATCGGTTGAGCTGTTGCCACTGCTGAACATATTCATAAAAAGGTGCATTGTACCTACTTATTACACCCTTATTATTGCGGGACTCGGGGATCAAGTTACTTGCAAACAATCTACCCGTATGCTTGACACAAATTGTGATTTTTTATCAGAGTTTATTCAACAAGATCTTGCGAACGGTCAAATTGCAGGAATTTTGTATTGTGGTAACTGTAAAAGATCTGACAGTTTGAATTTCGAAATATTTCAAGATACCCCAAAAACGTGGCATTTCGTCGAGGCGACAGTAATAAGTTCTTAATTCATTATGGTGGTATGTTAATTCAGAAAAAATAAATTGGCAATGTACGTGAAGCAATTACTGGCTTAACACGGGAAGTTAATTATGCAGAAGTATTTTTACGAAGTTATTACTTCGCCATCTGTTTGCTGTTAGTTGGGAAATTGCCCTGAATTTAATTATTGTACTTGGTTTCAAATGTCGGTTGTAACGTCAATATCCAAATAACATTATTGAATGCAGCTCTCGGATATCGCAATACTGTCATCAGTAGTTACCATACTTGACACGTTAATGTTTTATTATTAATTTTTAATAATTCATTTTCAAAACACGTTTTGATACTCTCAATCGGAACAGATAACGAAAATATGAATGAAACCACTAGTGTTGTTATACAACTTCTGTCAGAATTGCGTACTGGCACTGACTGTTTTCCAAAATATGATTGCATCGTCTCATAACGTAGTGACTTTTTCGACATTATTGACATTTGTGACAAGTCTTTATTCGAGATATATTAGATAAGTTAACTTATAGGATTTACCAAACGACATTATTTATTTATTATTTAGTACTCCAGTGTATCATTTAACATCGTTAAATTGAATCAATTTTCTAAAAAAGTAATTCTAAAAAATTCAGTAGGAATTTATCATCATTACCAAATTTATGCAATTTGAATTGTTCCACACTTAGCGACTGTATCAAAGTTATGAAGTGTAAATTTGATTGATGATAGACTATTTACATATTTTCCAATACTACCTTGAGGTTTGCAGTAATTGACGAGAAGTGTGTTTCTAGGAACTTTGGAATGAGCGTCAATTATTCGGTTCAACTCTATGTGATTCAGTTGCAGTTTGCTGTAGCCAGACCAGTCTGAGGCTGTGGTACAGGTTGCCATCCCGCTATTAGCGTAGGTAATAGGCGTGCGATTACAGTCTGTTCTCTATTAACCTCGCGACCACCGAGGGGCAACCCTACAGTCTCATTTCCTCGTTCAAATTATTGGCATTAAATGACTTCACGACTTGTATTCTATTATTTGTCTGAGTTTCAATCACGTCTATTTAGTATCAGTTATATTGCTTAGTTTAGTTTTTTAGCCCATACAATTTTTACTACCTTTTTAGTTTTAATTTGATGCCTATTCCAAAATATGTTTTACAGAAAAAGTTCATAATTTCAATATTAACAACAAATATTCAAACTTTTAGTTGAATCATTTAAGTACAGCTTTATTCAAATACTACTATTGCTAGAATGTTGTTCCAGAAACTACTAGAGTTTTAAAATTTGTATTTGCAAATTTCTTACCACTATTGAATCCAGAACTAAACCGTCACTTCAGTTCTTCAGCTAATTTACGGCTTACAATCTAGAATACGTTTTTCCATTATGAATTCCTAATAAATTTCCATACACATGCCTTTAAATCTTTCAGTATCTTTTTATTATTTTTTCTTTAAAACTTTCAGGTCACTCGCGTTGAGGTCAATGTCATCTCATTTACTATATTTGAACAGTTAAAGAGTTAGTCATCACTAATGTAAAGCGTCTATTACTGAGTATTGTTCTGCAACAGCGCTGGTTTATATTTGCTAATTTTGAATTCTTAAAATTAGTCAAGGATTTTTAAATGAACTCTACGCGGAAACTGAATACTATTCACTTGTATTTGCATCTGTATTTTAACGTAGTAACATAAAAAAATATTCTCACATCTCAAATAAATTATATCCTCCAAACAATGGCATCTATCCTATAGGGATTTCCTCTCAGCTCCTAGCTTGGCTTAACTGGTAGGCCAGTACTAGAAACTTGTGATGTAGGCAACATAGAAATAAAAAAAAACTTCATGCATCTGAAACGTGAGTGCTAATTATCAAAATAATTTATGTACTGTCTTTGATACATTATCAATGATTGGAAACTAGCGGAAATTTGCGGTTTTATCCTCCCACTTCCCCTTTCCGTTATTTTACTGTGATAAAAACATATATACGGTCGAATTGAGAAACCTCCTTATTTGAAGTGGGTTAAAAAGTAACATAATGTGTTTTTCTAGACTATAGTTTAACTGTGCTCTACATTTCAACCCGACGTTCGTTCAACCGTTACAACGTGATTGAGCAAAAAACATCCAAACTATGGCATTTATAATATTAGTAGGATATAATACATATTAGACTTTAGTCTAGTGATCAAACAAGGCAGTCAACTGGTTAGGCTATAATATTTGAGCAGCGAAACGGAACGGAAAGTCCAATTATGGGTAATAAAATAAAAAAATCAACGATCGGATGTTCTTTTATGGCAAATAATTTTCAATAACCAATGTTCTAAGTGGATTTTCTCTTAGGATTCTATCTACATTGTCTTGTGACATGAGATTTCTAGCAGTACATTATACATTTAGAAAACTTATTTAGCGGTATAGAGCTACCAACTGGTTAATAGGAAACATAATTGTGTAAAAGTTAATGGAGTTTTGATATCAAAAGATAAGTTTTCTTTTGAAATTTCTTTGTCAGTCTTTAAAAAAGGAAAAGTTGTCAATAAAACAATGAGTTTGTCGATATCTTCGCCTGGTGTGTATCTTTTTAGATTCTTTTCTGATCTTTAATAGTTCGAAATTGAGTTCGCTTTGTATTTGATTGAAGAGGTATTTCAAGAGAAGAGAGAGGAGAATTGTCTAATTTCTCAGGTTTTTATTTCAGGGACTTCTGTGAGAAGCGAAAAACTAAAGCAATTAATTGCATGTTTTGTTGGTTTAGGTGAATAATGAAGCCAGTGAGAAAAATCAGTTATGTACTAATGCTTTTTTTATCTACGCAAAGATTTTAAAACAGTTTACGTAATATTTAACGTTATGAAAAAACTACTTAGTTTTTATTATGCGCTTTGCCTTCATTTGATACAAATTTTGGTGCCATTGTTTTAAGGTGTCACAGTTGTGTGATTAATTGCCCGTAAATGTTGTGCCTTAAACTCGATCGAAACATCGGAGACTTCCATTATTTAGCCACGATAAATATCTCGTAATCAATACAGGAGAAATTCTGGTCCGATTCTTGTTTCTGAGTGTGATATAATGAGAAAAGTTGAATAACTTCCAGATTTCTTATTCACGCAATTAACATGTAGGTTTTTAATTCAATGTCACGAAACAACGTGATAACATACTGATTACAAATTAAGCCTTAGATAAGAGCACACATTTTAGGTGATGTCACTTTGTTGTAAGGTCAATATGAGATCACTATAGTATAAAAAAAATAAATGGCTTTTGCAATTTGAGGAATACTCACGACATAGATACGTATTCTATTATATTTTATAACGCGTCATAAAAACGGACATAATATAATATTTGTGGATACAAAAATATTGTATTTTTTTATATATTCGTTCTATGTTCTATAAAGCTATTATTTATGTTCACAATTTTATTATATCATTAATTGCAGGGTATTTAGTTTTCTCATAGTTCGACTAGCATTAATAACCGTATTAAAGTAAACAAGAAGGTAGATTTGTATTACCACTAGGTATAAAAATATCCCGTAATTTATAAAACTAATACATAAATATAGATAAAAACCTCGAAATACAGTTTGGAGCTAATTTGAAGACTTGACGTCTCCTCCTCCTATGGACTGATCCTATGGAACAATAAAAAAATGAGTTTGAAAATAAAAAGTATAAATTTGAAAATTTAAAACTTTTTGAAATAACATATTTACTTGGGTTTTTTGATTTGAGACAACGTAGGTTTGTAATACAAATTATCTAACAATTTTTTTTTATTTGTTGCTACATCATAACTACACGTAAATAATTAGTTTATTTAGCTAGACATATTTTCTTTAAAAAAAAAATTACCAAGTATAACGTAGATTTTTTTTCAAATACCTAGAGCTCGAAAATACTCTTTCACGGAAGTCGTAACTGTGCAGTCTGTAATAAATTTAGCGAGTGGTTCATAATGAATTAAATAATATCTTAGTTCATGCTCTTTTATGTGGACATTAAGAGCTATATTTGATTAACCAGAATGGAGCGTCCTTGGAAGACATTTCGAATATTATTTGATTTTAATATTTGTACATCTGATAAAGTTTGTAAGTACTGACGTCGTTTGAACGTGATCGATGGTTCATTATATTGAACGGTCACGATCTTGAGTGTGTCCAATTTTTATTATTTATCTTTTATCCTATATTTTATATTTTGGTTGTAAATGTAACGATATACAAATAAAAATATTTGACTCTGAAAAAAATATATAAAGAAAATATAAATATTTAGCAGTTAGTATTTGATTCCATTAGACTTATAAAAATAACACTTACAGGACAATTAATATACGAGTACGATTAATTCTTGTGTCGCTATATTTGTGATCGTGATCATCCGAATTTTTTATTTGTATTTGATAGGAATGGAAATAGATCGTATAATGTTTTAAAGTATTTTTGATCCTGATCTCACTTAAATTTTTTGAACCCGATTTTATTATGTGTTTACGTACAATATCCAAATAATTAAACTGAGGTTACGTGAAGGAATTTCCTGAAATATTGCATAATTTTGATATATCATTCGGTAGATAAAATAAAAAAACTAACACAATTTTCTTCTCAGACCCAAATCATTATAAAGTAAACTGAAGCAGAAAACCAGATCATAAATTTTCACAACTCGCTTGTCGACATTACTGATACAAAAGATAGCAAAAGAAATACCGAAACCATTAAAAAAGCGTCGAAACAAGTACAGTACGTAACCGTTTTTGGTAATTGCCTCAAGCATGACTTTACTGAGCTATCAGTTAATAATCTCTGAGAGATTGCAACCGAAATGTCATGAGTTTCATGCGTCTAAAAGTATCTTTTGAATGCAGTGAAAGCGCACCTACTTTCACCCCTCCCCTCGCTTAAAACGATTTTGTTCGCGAATCCGTATCAGAACTTGTGCATGAGTCTGCAAAAAATGGGGCCAATAGGTCTCTATCGAAAGATTATTGAGCCGGCCGGTTATTGAAATATTAGCTGGCGTTATTACCCGAGACAAAACTGTAGTTGAAATTATTTTTTTCAGACTTTTTGACTACCAAGTCGTATGTTGGAAGTTCATGTAATTTATTATGTGCTGAACTTGTGAAATGCGTAAAATTTAAAAACTTAATTTGCTAAAAAAATATTAAACGAGAGGAAAACCAAACAGAATAAATACATATTTGCTCTAGGAATAAATACGATTATGTTAGATTTAAGTATTATTAGATAGCTACTTGTATCTGTCAGTGACTTCTTTAGCGTATAATTTATAAGATAATTATTATTTCGTGAACTATTGAAGACTAGTATAAATAAGCAGCTAATTTATGCTGGGACTCGTGACCTTCGCTCACAAAGAGAGAGCCAAGGTAATAATCCACCACGGTGGCAAAGTGTGAGGAGTCGTATGACACATGTCCTTGGAAAATGTCGTTCTTGGAACACGCTCGTTTCTTTACAATCACCGCGATCCACCGTGATCCGTGTTCAGTGATGATGCCACACTTTTTAACTGACATTGGAAAAATACTCAAAAGTGCAAGAAGAATTCGAACCAATCACCTCAAGATTCTGAAATCGAATGTTAGCCTTTAGGTTACCACCACCAATGTGAATATATCTAATCTATGTGAATATCGAAGATTATAATCTATGTTAATACCGAATTATATTTATAATTTATGTGAATACAGAATTTCTGTCCAGGTTTTATAACGCAATTAATCAAGAAACAACTGAACATCCAAATTTTACAGCCATAATATTACTAGGACGTGCAAAACCGCGCTCTAGTAGTAGGAATACCAAGATTCATCCATTACAATTATACATAATAACGTTATACAATTTCAATTTCGACAAATAATATTGAATGCTAACTCTAATTCTATTTCAAAAATATTCGTTTCAAGGTCATTCAATATACTAACTAGTCTGCATCCTCAAATTTTCTCCCTGTTATTAAAATAGTCATCAACGTTTCAAACACAATGGACCTTGCAATGTATGGTTTCACTAAAATGCATGGTTTTATTAATTAACTGAAGAACAAATACTAATCGTATTAATTCCGTGGATTTACTCAAAGGTTAGCGAGCTACAGACATGTCAAAATTTGTAATAAAATTAAAAAGCTGTCAACATTAAGTGCAATAAGACAGGCCCTTACACTATGACATAATATTTTCACTGTCTAATTAATAATGTTGTTAAACTACATAATATTATATGTTAAATAAAATGTGAGTTTGTACTTACAATACTCTTATTTATTCTGAGGTTATGTTTCAATTTTACTATGTTTTTGTAGGTAATAAATAATTTTATTACATATTTACTTGCATAAATAAAAACACACTTTATGTATGTGCGTGCGATTAAATACTTACGTGTTCTTTCTCTATAAAATTATATGGCAACTTGACTTTGTTCTGATTTCGAAACCGAAACAACAGTAAACTATCTATTTTCCCAGATAACATTATCTGGTGGCATAGTTAGATTCCTTGTTTTGTGGTTGCAAGAAAGCCCCGGCGGTTGCGATTTACTTGTGCATTATCAGACTTGCATTTATTAGGTTGTTCTGTATCAACTATCCGGCTGGGAAATTTGATATTTTGCAGCTATTGTGTATAATTTAAATGATGATGTATTGAATTGATTACTGTGTAAAATTAATGGACGGATGCGACGTTAGCAAAATCAATTCCCATGATGCTAAGAATTAGTTTTGACGTAATTTTGGATCATCTTTATCTCATAATACTAATTTGTGAGCATGTTGTAATCAGTATAATAAAACTAAATGATTGTAACATTTTCTTCATTTATATTCTAGTTATTCCTCTATTTTAGACGCTTAATTTCTTTTGTTTTCTTATGTTAATTGTCTACAAATGAAGTGTGTTCAATAATAAATAAATTAAAACATAACGTTAGTGAGTGCATGGTGTTTATTAAATGAATCAGTCAATAGTTAAGGTTAAATAAATATGTAATTTTACGGAAAAATATTGCCAACACAATCTATACATGTAACATATGAGAGAAATTTACAAAAAAAAAGATGATAGGTAATGTTTGTATTATTTACAGGTGTTTGAAATAACTGTTGTTAAAGGTGACGTAGTTTTTTATTAACAGTTTGTAAGTAGTTGTTAGCCTTAGATGACCGCTGAACTTTGAGCTAGCGCAAGAGGCGTAGAACCTCACTAAATTAAAATAACTAACTAGATAAACATGCGTAGAGTAGGCACATGAGGTCAACTGCCATAGGCCCTTTAAAAAGAACAAAAAGCGAGAACTACATCTTTTACGACCTCGAGCTCAAGAGTATCACACAGAGTTGTATAACACATATTACCGGGCCTTCTACCGCCTAACTAAATCGGCTTTCGTTTTGCTATTGCCGTCTCTATCATTTCAAGCGATAAACTATTTTTTACAAAAAATTAAACCGACTTCAACACCACAAATAGGCACTCAAAAGCGAAAAATAATTTAATATAGGTAATTATTATAACCGCTACTCACTCATCCATATGAAGTCGGTGCCAGGCTAGTTAAAAAGTTAGTAGATATACTATGTACGAGGTAGTAAGTAAGTAGGCATAGGTAAGTAGTATCTATCTACTAACTGTTAGATTTGGCTGGCACCGACTTCATATAGATGAGTGAGTAGCGGTTATAATAATTACCTATATTAAATTATTTTTCGCTTTTGAGTGCCTATTTGTGGTGTTTAAGTCGGTTTAAGTTTTGTAAAAAAATAGTTTATTTTACCCTTTAGTGCTAAACAAGTTTTCACTAATGCATTTACACGATTTCGTGTTGAGATCTCAATACATGAATTAAACCCAAACACTGGGTAGTTCCTGTAAGCCGTTAAGAAATTCCCTTGACTGTCCTTTATCGTCATCATCAGACCACTAATGACAGTCACAACCCATCTATGTAAAAAGTTCTCATCAATACAAATTCATCGAGCCCAAACACAAGGTAACTACTATGTACCGTCGAGGAGTTCCCTCGACCGTCTTCCCGTTCCCTCATCAGATCGACTCCAGACCATCTTTAAACTATACTGCTTTAAAATGCTCAAGCAAAAACTTAACTAACGCACTAGTCATCTTTACAATTTTCGAAAGTTATCCTCGATTTCTCTAGGATACCATCATCAGATCCTGGTTTCCTTATCATGGTACCACCCTTGGAATATCTCCTTTACAACAAAAAAAGAATCGTCAAAATCGGTTCATAAACGACGAAGCGAACACACATAAAAAAAAAAAAACATACATACGGTCGAATTGAGAAACCTCCTTTGTTGAAGTCGGTTAAAAAGAAAAGAGGTACCAATGTCAAAGCTAAGACAGTTTCAATTAGGCGGTAAATCCTCGGAGCTACTATAACTATAACCTACTAATGTGTAGTTTTGTACTCATGCGAGTCTATTGTTTAGGTTTCGTCTGATTGTTAGCTCTGATGACATCAATACTTTTGAATATTGTAATTGGACAATGTGTATGCATGCACTACATGTGCATAATTTAAGTTTAATTATTTTGAGTCTAGGTGGTCAGTCACTTTTAGAATGAATTGTCATTACATCGTTTGGTAGGCGCGCGTAAATTTTGCTTATTTTTTTTTTACTATAATAGGTTCGCACTTGACCACCATCTCGCCTGATGTTAAGCGATGATGAGATCTACGATGTAGCGTGCTTACCTAGAAGAAACCGATTCACTCTCGATTTGAAGACACCAAGATTGAAACCATCGGGGAAACCCACTGAGGCAACGCATTCCACAACCTAGACGTTCTTATCACAAACGTGGAGTCAAAACTCTTCGTTCGCGTTTTTGGAACATCAACCATGAAACGATGTCGCCCTTTTGTGGAACGAGAATTTATGGAGATCATTGAATTTCTGTTTTTATTTAATAACTTTGTTACTATTTAATAACTGTTTATTACGTACGAAAGTGTACTTTATTTTGTACTGGTAGTTTCACAATGTAAATCTATCTAAGTATTTTACTTAGGTAAACATATTGTTCGGTTACGTAGAATTTTATTCCCTGCTTTTATTTATCCCATAAGCATATATCATGATTATAATCTGTAGTACTAGTAGTACTCTTCGCAGAGTTTGTTACTGTGTTTTGGACAGAAAGGTGGTGTTTTCAGATAAATTACAGGGTAAACCGATAAACATTTTTTCTTGGTGACGGGCGCTGTAAAGAGCTAAATACTTAGTGGTATCTTCGTGTTCATATAACGGCGTGGCACTGTGCTGGGTGGGTAGACGTTTTGCTTACCATCAGGCGCCTGTCACGCTTGTCCCGTCACTCTATATTATAAAGTAACGCCGTTACCCAGATTTCTTAAAGACATAATATGTCTTGATCAAGATCCGTGGATTCCAAGCCCGAATAAGTGGGAGATATAATTATGTAGCTATCCACTAATTTATAAATAAACGCGAAAGTATGTTTGTTGCACATTAAATTTTGTACACATATTTTAGGAGATATGAGAAGTATAATAGGCTTCTTTTTATCACGGGATAACAGCAAGATTAGGTAATACGCGTGTGAAACCGCGAGACGTTGCCAGTATGAAATAATTAAACTATTATCAAGTTATGTAACAGCGTAAAATGGCTTGTTAAATAACGAAAACTGGATCATGGCTTGCTTAACTGTTAACTAACTACAAAATTCAACAACATGCGTTGTAGACGTAAAGTGACAATATACATCATTATAATTATATTGAACATTTTACAGGGTTGCCAGTTAACTACTTATTATAAAGAGCTCCTGATTTAAGTCAACGTAGTCAACGTAGTTTAATTATTTTACAAAACTTTTCATTATTCGGGATAAAAAGATGCCTATGTATGTGTTGTGGATATCATTATGCCTTCGTTTCAAATTTCGGCACCCTGATTCACAACCCAATCGGATTTATCTCGACTCGGAATCAAAACTCTCGGTTTTTGTCTTATCCGTTTAAAATAACAGACTAGGAATATACTCGTAGTTCCGCGCCGGAATCGTTCCGACTGCATTGTAAATCGGCAGCCTGATCCGCGGAATCCTTCCGATGTGATATAACAACACCAGGGTTTCCCTGGCAATCTTAAAAATAACACTATAAATGAGAAATACAAGGAAATCCTAATCACACTGTCTTCAAAGATAACAGAATAAAAGTCAAACGTATAACAAAACACATATATACTCGTAGGTACACCAGTGATGCCCCGCGGGTTTTCCCGTTCTCGTTTCAATTATCTTGCGATAAAAACGTGGTATATGTGCTATTCCACGCTTTAATTTATCTCTATAGCAAGTTATATCCGGATCCATTCAGTATTTTGCATGATTAACAAATATTTAAACCTACATACAATCAAATATTCGCAGTTATAATAATAGCATTGGTAACTTTAATATTGGCACTGTCGCAGCCACGCATTTGAGTCGAACCATCCACTCGCCGGCGGCAGCTGCGGAGGAAGCAGCCTGTAAAAAACACCAAAAGTACGCGACGATGGAACCGCAGTATTATTTTGTACCAGTAGCTGTGGAAACCTTGGACAGTTGGGGAGCCGAGGCTAAAACCCTGGTGAAAGACATTGGTCGCCGAATTCGCGGTAAAGGTGGTGACTCCCGGTCTGGTTCGTTTCTGGTGCAAAGGATTTCTATCGCAATTCAGCGTGGTAATGCTGCCAGCATTTTGGGCTCCTTTGCGCCAGGAACGGTGCAGGGCGGGTTATGTAATAGCTTATAATACAGAATTTAAATGTCATCGTTACTTTATTTTTGTGAGTTTATGATTCTTCTTTACTGTATTAAGTATAATAATTATTGTATGTAATTCAAAAAATAAATATTAATGCAAATAAAGAAAATCCTAATAATTAAAAATGGTGATTATAATTATTAACTTAATTAGTTTCAGTGAAACTGGGCGTGAAATGAATAATTAATTAAGGAATACTTTAGGTAGGTTTATGTATGGCTTACTTAGGTATTGATAAATAAAGTTTAAACTTTGAATTTGATGCACTTGAGCCGATTAACTCAGTACCAATCACTACGCAGCGTAACGCGTGGATGCGTGATATGATGTGTCCTTTATTTATAGGTTATTGTTATAATGTTGTTGTAAGTTGGCGGTGCTAGAAAGGAATCAAGAATGATATATTTGTAACTATGCGTGTTCTTTTGTATTGTAAATATGTATTTTAAATGATTACATCTATGTAGCCTCCATAATAAAAAGAGTTTTTCTTATTTTGGGGTTAGTTAGTGTTCGGGAGGAATGTCCGAAAATATTGTGTTTATTTATATTTACCGATTGCGTAGGTACTCATTAGGTACATATTTATGACTAGCTTTAACCCGCGGCTTCGCTCGCGTTCAGTAAGTTTTTTATTGTAGATTCCTACTTGGATAGCATGAGCGTCAAATAATAACATAACTAATGCTCGTCTATAATAGGCCTAAGGGTAGTTCATGCGTTATTATGTATTTTAATTCCCTATTTTACCATCTCAGGGGTTGAATTTTGGAAAACTAATACTCTCATTATTTTTAATGTTCATCCAAATAAATGTTTTAACTGCTATAGGTTTACTCTTGACCGCAATGTCGCCTAAAGTTAAGTGATGATGTGGTCTACGGTAGAGCTTGCTATCCTAAAAGAAACCGATTCAGTCTCAATTTGGATACACCAGCGTTTTAATCATCATGAAAAATCCATTCAGGCAACGTCTTAGAGTATCTCTCCACTTAGTCTGTGAACGCCTTTCACAGCCTAGGCGTTATTGTAACAAAAGTAGTCCGTCAAAGCTCTTCGTTATAGTCTTTAGAACATGTCCAAGGGGTAAAAAGTTCGTACAAAATTTTATCCACTATTAAGTACCTAGTATGAATTTGAAAAATATCCTTCTTTCTTGTTTGCTTCATAATATACAATTTCATACATGTAAATACATGTGTGAAAATGTAAGTATCTCCTGTGCGTAATATTATTTATAATAAATAAAATTTTCATACCCTCTTTTCATACACTTTCTTTGGGATAAAATTTAGGAAAACTCCACTGAAACACATAACTCATTACACGTATTAGTCGTACTCAATTTATACGAAATTTCATTCAAATATGTCCAAGGAATAAAAAGTTTCATAATACACACTTTCGTACATATTTTCTCTAGGCGTTGAATTTTGAGAAATCCGTCCTTATTGAATATGTCTACGTCATAAAAAGAATACGTGTGTGACAATTTAAGAATGTCATATTACCCTCTTAGGGGTTATATTTTGGAAGTAAATGTACTCATAACTCATTATTTAGGCCGTACTCAATTTCTACAAAATTTGATGCAAATATGTACAAGAAATAAAAAGTTTCAAATAAGCTATGATAGTTTTGTCACCGAAGGGTTGAATTTTGATAAATGTCGTAATATGTACCTCGTGATGCTAGCTGAAATCAATTCATACGAATTTTGAAAAACCTTCCCTTGGTCGATGCCTACGTCATAAAAAGAATACGTGTGTAAAATTTTAAGTATGTCTTAAGGGTACGTCCTGTGCGTTATCATAAAACTTTCATCCCCTATTTTAAAACCTAGAGGATGAATTGACAAAAAATGTACTACGTAAGTCATTATTATGGCCGTACTCAACTCTTACAAAATTTGATGCTAATATGTCCAAGGAATAAAAAGTTTCGTACAAATTGTCAACCCTTATTCCACTCCTTTCACGGTTGAATTTTGATAAGCACTGTAATACATACCTCATGATATCATGATAATTTATATGAAATTTCATGCAATTATGTCTTAGGAATAAAAAGTTTCATACAAACTTTCATCCCCTATTTCATCTCTTTAGGGGTTGAATTTTGAGAAATCCTCCCTTGGCTGCCTACGTTATAAAAATAATACGTGTGTGAAATATTTTAAGAATGTCCTAAGGGTTTGTCCGGTGCGTTAATATTTATAAAACGTTCCCCCCCTATTTAACTCGTTTTAGAGGTTAAATTTTGAAAAAAATGTGATACATAACTCTTTATTTTGGCCACACTAAATATGTCCAAGTGTCCAAGGAATAAAAAAGTTTCTCTATAAACTTTCATCCCTTATTTCACCCCTTGGAGGGTTGAATTTCTATAAACGCTGTAATACGTACCTCATGATTTTAGCCAAACTCAATTTAGATGAAATTTCATGCAAATGTGCCCAAGGAATAAAACGTTTCGATACAAAATTTCATCCCTTATTTCTCCCCTTTGAGGGTTGAATTTCGATAAACGCTGTAATACGTACCTCATGATTTTAACTGAACTCACCTTATATGAAATTTCATGAAAATATCCCCAAGGAATAAAAAGTTTCAATACAAACTTTCATCCCTTATTTCACCCCTTTGAGGGTTGAATTTCGATAAAAGCTGTAATACGTACCTCATGCTTTTAGCCAAACTTAATTTGATGAAATTTCATGCAAATGTGCCCAAGGAATAAAACGTTTCGATACAAAATTTCATCTCTTATTTCTCCCCTTTGAGGGTTGAATTTCGATAAATGCAACGAATGTAATACGTACCTCATGATTTTAACTGAACTCACCTTATATGAAATTTCATGAAAATATCCCCAAGGAATAAAAAGTTTCTATACAAACTTTCATCCCTTATTTCACCCCTTTGAGGGTTGAATTTCGATAAACGCTGTAATACGTACCTCATGATTTTAACTGAACTCACCTTACATGAAATTTCATGAAAATATCCCCAAGGAATAAAAAGTTTCTATACAAACTTTCATCCCCTATTTCACCCCTTTGAGGGTTGAATTTCGATAAAAGCTGTAATACGTACCTCATGATTTTAGCCGAACTCAATTTATATGAAAGTTCATGCAAATATGCCAAAGGAATAAAAAGTTTCATACAATCTTTCATCCCCTATTTCACCCCCTTGGGGGTAGAATTTATCAAAATCATTTTTTAGCGGATGCCTACGTCATAACATCTACTTGTGTGCCAAATTTCAGCCTGATCCCTCCAGTGGTTTGGGCTGTGCGTTGATAGATCACTATGTCAGTCAGTCAGTCAGTCAGTCAGTCAGTCACCTTTGAGTTTTATATATATAGATAGAAGATATAAAAACAGTCACTTACGTAAGTGTACGGTATTTGACTCATACTGTTTTTCACTGATACCAGCGTAATAGGTAGTAGAAATGAGTCAAAAGGCGGTGTGTTTTATGCAGTTAAAAATTTACAAACGAGATTATAAAGGTTTTTTTTTTATTAAATCAAAAATGGCAGAACAATACAGGTATACTTTAATGCATACACAAATTTGGGTTTCACTTATTTTATCGCCATACTTCACTGAAGATAAATAATTTGCGTAATCGTTGAATTTACTCGCTACTTCTATAGAATTGCTAAATTACGAAAGACAACCCTATTTGAACTGGTAACGCGTGACTGAACTTGTATGACGTTATTCGTCAGTTCGCGTAAATGGGTCATCTCTAGTGGCCAAAGGTGTGCCCATAGAGCCATAGACACAAGCCATTATGGCTCAATCGGGCCGTCATATAGCCATTGTGATCGTCACCACTATTGTGCATGGAACAATGTACCTTATTTACATATATATGTTTCTCTACCATTATTTGAATGCATACGAATCCGTATATACAAAACAAAAATAAAAACCCTTAACAAAAATGTAAGTCTATAGGTAGCATTCAAAATAATTTATTGAAGGCATTAAAATAATAATATCTACGGCTGATCTGCATATTAAAATGGTATTGTCAAAAATGCGGAACAAATATAAAGAATAAAAGGATAAATAAAACGCTTGAATCAATTTCGTATTCCATGCATGTCCTATAGATAATACTGATACCATTATCTACAAATCGATAGCAACACTAACCCAGTATACCGAGAATCAAGAAATCTCGATTCGAATAAATCACACGAAGTCATGAGGCATCGATTAAACCAAAGGACTGCTTGTTCACAGGTCTTATCTGTTTCGTAAACTTTCTCATGCTCTCCACAAAGAGTCTTTGAACTGACAAATATAGGGTACATAGAAACTGGTGATTAATCTGTGCTTTCGTGCTCTAATTAATGTGAGAAAAATTCAATCTGTTTATTGATATGTTTCATTATATTATCATCAATACTTGTTGACCACATATTTACTTACACACTAATTTGAGCACTAGAAGCTTAATGCAGTTGGTAGCTACCAAAACACAACAAAAGATAAAAATAACATATTTACAATTATACATTATACTTAACTTTTTAGTGTTTATTCCCTCTTTTTTCGGTATAATTTGTGAAATTACTTCTCATTCATATATTTTATCATTGAATCTGAAACTTAACTTCAGAAATTCCGGATTCAGAGCTGTCAAATTTTGAAGCTAAGTTAAATCGCCATAATACATTTAACTGTTATGTCAAACTAACTCTGAGACAAGATACAGCTTGTAAGTTAGTCTTTGTACATTGCGGCTAGTTTCACAAGTTAACTAAATATAATAAAATTATTTTATGAAACAACATTGCTTCAAATTGATTAGCGGGATCAAAGTCGATTTTACACGTGTTTGTGAGTTGTTTTTCCAGTTCATATTCAATTACTATGTCTGACCTATGGCACATCTATATGACTTATGTACTTCGTTAGGTAACTAGAAATAATCATTTCTAAGTCTTAATAATCTTAGTTGACATGATATCCTATTAATATTATAAATGCGAAAGTTTGGGCGATTAGATGTTTGTTGCGTCATACCGTTTGAAAGGATCAAGTTGAAATTTCATGTCATAACTTTTGAAAAGATCAAGTTCAAATTTCATGTCACAACGTTTGAAAGGATCAAGTTCAAATTTCATGTTATAACGTTCGAAAGGATCAAGTTCAAATTTCATGTCATAATGTTTGAAAGGATCAAGTTGAAATTTGGAACACAGATTATATTCTGGAAAAACATAGGCTCGATGAAGTTAATTTGCAGCAAAAAACGTTTTTTGACAAAGAATTAAGGCGCTAAAACAAGTTTCCTTTCAATATTTAGGACATAAATCCACTTGTACCTAAAGTTAGGAATGTACCTACTTGTATGATTTGAGTTGCTAATTACTGGATATTTTATGTACATAACAATTAAATCTGCAAGCGCCACCACGAGTTGTTTTTAAGGTTTTTTCCTTCAAAACAAACCTGCATCAAAGTGTGTGTAATTGCTTCATAGTATTTATAACTTCATTTTTTGTAGTGTCAATGCACAAAAAACTGTAGACCTCAGTGTTGTATTGCGATTCTACCTTTTTATTATTTCGATTAATTTTACGATCAATATCCTTTAGCAAAAATATATAATTATAAATTTGTTTATATGTTTGGATTTGTAATCGTAATGTTACACTTTAAAGTTTATTTATATGTTTAATGTTGTTTCTATGTAGACATAAGGTACTAGTAATTTTAAATTTGCTCTAATGTTTGTAATTAACAGCAGCATCAACAGGTTTTACTCGCGTTCTTCTATCCGCATTGTTGTAAAAGTAGCCTATGTGTTCTTCTAGACCATAATCTAACTGTGGTTTGTGTTTAAAATTTCAGCCCGATTCGTTCATACGCTACGACATGATTGAGCAACAAACATCAAAATATACAAACATTCATACATATTTATTACATTAGTAGGATTGATTACTGAAACATCTATATGGTTAAATAGGTATTCTTTACTAACAAGGTATATCTTAGTGGATACCTGCAGTCTTGGCATTATTTAAATGCCAGTTTTTCTAGTCGCTAACGAGTTGTGGTGTAGCAAATCCTGAACACGGAAGACGGACTTGTTTCTGCCCTTTATGGGTAGACCCTAGTATGTTCTCGATACTGGGAGCCAGTATCAGCAAACCAGTCCCCGGTATGATTAGGTAGGCCCTCAGGCGAAAATAACAGTGCTCACAGTAAAATCTGTTTCTTACACTTCGACTAGCCTAGACTAAAAAGAGGTTCTAAATACGGAGTGGTTTTTGAGAAATATTTAAATTTCTCTTTTCTTGTTTTTCCTCCAATACTTCATTTGAAATATATACAAATTAATACAAATATTGTGTGGCATATCAATATAGGTACTGGCGGTGTATCTATTATTATTTCATACGTTCATGTACATACATCTAATAATATTTATATTTCTTGTAGTTCTAAATTCATTAATTTTTTAATAATATTTGAATGTTTACTTAAGAATCGTCTGTTATTTTTGTATCTTTTTTACCATCAATATTTTAGTAACCTTTTTTTTCTTTCATTTGTGTACCTCGTGTTTGCTTGGAAGAGAACGCTCTCTCTCATGAGGTCTCCATTCATCGCACTATGTTTAAGTGTGTTAATTGTTTTAACTAAACTTGTCATTTACACTAGCGGTCCGCCCCGGTTTTGTCCGCGATACATATAAAGCCTAGCCTATACTCTCTAGGATCATGTACATATCTAATGGTTAAATAATTTTTGAAATCGACCCCGTAGTTACGGAGCACGTTCTAATAACCAAGCTCTTCAGCTTAATAATATTAGTATAGATTGGTGTGTTCAATAAAGTGCAATCTTTATAGACCATCTGAAAACAAGTCTATTGACATTCCAAAAATTTTAGACAAATATTTCCATGTATACCTACAAAAATTTCGAAGGTTCGATGAATGATATTATTTATACCTACTCGTAAAAACAGATGTGATGTATTTATTGGCTTCAAATAATTGTGAACGATGTTTACACGGGGTTAGATGATGCTTCCCATTCAATGGGATTCCGAGAAGGGTTGTCTAAATTGGTCCCTTCCCTAGGGATATTACAATATATTATCTTGATAATAATACGAATGTTGCAGCTTTTAAATCGAGAATTTGTAATATGCACCAATAGAAGAACGTCCTCCTCTTTTTGTCTCCTTTTTCGTACATTTGTCTAAGATTCTCCTTTCACCGCAGACAATAAAAGTTCTACAGTTAAAAAAAAACACATAAAAACTATGACGTTATACAAAATACGAGTATTATTAAATACGTGATAATTATCGTGGTAATATGGTGGAGCGAGTCCCGATATTTCGATGCAGTTTGTACCATGTTTACGGATAAACTGACAGACCACCATCTAACCAGAACTGTAACTCTCCAGACACTGTAAATACTACGTCTGACCTATGGCAGATTTACATATATGACTATGATATGTAACTAGATATAGACTTATCATTTCTAATAAATGAATCTTAGTCTTAACAATCTTAGATGTCATGCCATCATATATTATTAATGCGAAAGTTTGGGTGTTTAGATGCTTGGTGCGTTATAACGTTTGAAAGGATCAAGTTGAAATTTAGAAAACAGATTATAGTCCCATAATTAGCATTATATAATAGAGCATTATATAATATAGCGTTATATAGATCTCATAATTAGCCAGTGTAGTGAATTATTATTAATAATAAACGAACGTTAACCTTTTTTTGTTGATATTACAATAACAGCTTCACCGATATTATCTTATAGGATGATTTGAGAAGTCTGCCCATACGACCAAAAAAAATATCAAAATTGGATAACTCAGCCAAAAATTCTGACCGAGCCACAGAATAAATATTAGTGACCGAGCAAACATACACACAAAAAAAAGTTGTCGGAATGGAAAACTTCCTTTTTTTTAAGTCTGTTAAAAACAATCTTTAATAGCATTAACTATTAACATTGCGATTTACGTTTAATGAATTATATTTCAAATGTTGATTATTATTCTAAAGAAACGGTCACTAACATTTGTTTTCAATGGCGTGTGCTTATAAATAATTTTAAATAAACATTGACTTTAAAACGTTCGAAACGTTAGTCAAATCGGCAGTCAAGGATTGTTTTACCTTAACTCGCGCCGAATTTACGCGTGTTCTTATAAGTAAACATCGAATGGTTTAGAGAAAATATAAGTACGTAACATCCCTTCCCAGAATTAGTTAATCATCGTAACCTTGTACATTTTGCACGTGTGTAAGTTTAATATAACTAACAAAGGAGTAACTCCACAAGGAAAAGGAATGAATCCAAAATGTACTACAAACAAATAACATTTCCTCTTTACTCTCTTTCAATGAGGAAAGTGTTGGTTTGTTGGTATTACCAAAAAAATGCTTTAATACAGTGTTTTAAGCATTCATATTTAGTTAGGTAGATAAACTCTTCATCGCCTTGCCAGCCTTAGGTAACAAAAAAACTTTTTACATGATAGTGACGAGACGAGAATAACATTGTGCCTGGTGGTAATCAATATGCCTACCCATAGTGGCACAGTAACACAAGCAACAAAGCTTATACATACATAGTATGGAATCCTAATAGGTTATTAAACACTATTTTAAATAATTTTCAATAAAAACTCAAGCAGACACAGAGCAAACATCCGTAATCGTCAAATTAGAATCGAACTCACAACGTAGGACTCTATGAACATAGTCTGATCTCGATGGATCCACGATTCTAGCACAAGTATAAAGAAAATAGACTCTGATGCTAGTAAGGATATTATACTACATACTCAAA
Organism: Ectropis grisescens; assembly: GCA_017562165.1. Lineage (NCBI taxonomy): Eukaryota > Metazoa > Arthropoda > Insecta > Lepidoptera > Geometridae > Ectropis > Ectropis grisescens. The sequence goes on along the minus strand of CM029771.1, from coordinate 8,622,305 downwards.
ATAAAAAATTGTGTAAAAGGAAGTCACAAAAATTACCACAGAATTACTACAAGTTTACATAAAATAGTTTTTTTTCTATTTTGTTTTTTTCAACGTGCGTAACACTCTTACTACGTAAGCGATGAAAGCCGTTGTGTTTATGTTATGCCTCTAAAATTTAATTATAAATAAATCCTACAGTTTATTTTTGTAGCGTTTACTATACGTAATTTACGGATCTTAACCGCTATTCAATGTACAGAAGGTCAAGGTATACGTAGTTCGCAATGTAGATTTTGGTATGTAGTCGTATTAATGTAAGTAAATTTTAACATTGAAGCTTCAACTACTTAATATTTTGTGAAAAGTACATATTACACTAGTATACATACTCGTATATTTATAGTAGTATGTATATATGTTTAATAATATGATTTAACAGTAAATCCCAATTTTTTTTGGTCTTGTATTAATCTGTCAATGTTCATGTTGTTCATTTAAATCAGTAATGCCCCTTTTCTGTTTGGTGGCTTCCTCCAGTACTATAAATTATTCAAATCCAGTAAATGTATTATTAATAAACTAGTGTATTATGAAGTTAATTCATAATGCTTTAAAAGGTGTGAATGGATGGTGTGAAATAGAACATCATTAAGAAAGTTGTTAACCTAGACATGACAATATTTATAATTATATTCCATCTAAGTTCGAGCGTCAAAGGCCATATAAGTCTTGCAAATAATGAGAAATGTCTTCCGCCAGGACCGCAAAGCGTGCAAACACGTCGCCCACTAGATGTGGGTAAGCTGCATAGATGCATAATTTTACACTAGAAATAATACTCCAACTAAATGCCAAATAATTAGGTATATTTTAACTGAAAAAGACTTCTTCATGCAAAAACATTTTTTTTTATCATTAGTGTTTTTGGGAGTGAATTTTGGTACCTATGAATGTACATTTCGATATTAATCGCGATTTCAGTTTTTTTTTTTATAAACTATATCTCTCTTTTCCAATTTCTTTGCTATATCTAAATAATTTAACGGTCGTTCATTGATTGACGTGAAGTCTTTTACCTGAAGTGTCTCGCCGTTTTGACATTTAATTCAGTTGTTAAACGTAGTATAAGGCAGAATAACGTTTACGGGGCAGCAAGTGTCATAATTTACTTGGAAATAAATCAAATCAATGGACTCCAAAAACACAATTTATAACTAGTTCATTGTTGGTGGCTCTACATCACGTTTGTTTCGTAAAAGTTTCGAGTTTGAAGTTCGAATACTTTGTGACAGCGCGTGAGACTGTGGGACGGGATTCTGCAATTACCAATACAAATTAGCTACATGGCTTAAAAAAATATATGTGAAAAAAAAAAAACTTATTTTACAGTGGTTACAAGAACAACATTATTTTTTTTGCCTAAGAACACCTGCACGGATATTAACTTTCAAATAAGAAAAACACGTCGAAATCGGCCCATGCGTTTGAGCTCTACGGTGCCACAGACAGACATACACACAGACAGACAGACAGACATCGACGTCAAACTTATAACAAAACACCAAAAACAGGGTTTTGGTCGGGGGTTAAAAATGGTAAGATCGAGTGCGGTCAAATCAAGCTCCTATATGGTATTGCCAGTTGCTAAGGGTCATCGCACCTACCATTCTGAGCCCTAGAACTTCAGGTCCAACAATACAGGTCCTCGCCCACGTCCCCAGCTCTCTACCATTTGCTATTCAAACTTTCCAATAAACAGAAATCGAACACAGCTATAAACACCAACTCGATTATCGAGTCGAATCGTTATTCGATTAACTGAAGTTTAGCGTTTGCGTTTCGACTTTAACGTTTACGTCTAGTTTATATTGTGCGAGTGTGAATTTAATGCGAATGCTGTGAATAATCGATACGAGTTCACGGTGAAAGCACAATCGATTGAATACAACGTGGATCGAAAAGACAGCATCTAATAGTTTTTTATTGAAGTTCAGTGGTCCGGTTGATCGGTTGTTACTTAAATATCGTTACGTCAATTTTTCAACTTTAATTGACTTCAAGGTCCATTGAATTTTGTGTATAGATGGTCATTTTGAGACGACAGTGACTAACCATTAAGGCTAATCGTTTTGTTTAACGCGTTTTGCGCGCAGTTTTCCTGCATAAGTTTTATTTTGATTGTTTAATATTATGTAACTTGTTAATAAGCGTTTCTGTTCGAATGTTTTGATTGTTTATACTTCAGTGAAGAGTTTTACTGGTTATTTTGATAATTTTTCGTTTCAAACTTTAAGACCTCTGCACATGTCTCTCAAGCCTGTCAATGAAGATTAAAATCGCAAGCATACTTTTACTACATCAAATTCCATTAATATGACAATTGACAATGTGATTAGTAGCGAACATCCAATCGAATGATTGCTGTTGTATTACTTTGGAAGAGCTGAATGAATTTGGAAGAAAGATAGATCATATTTACAAGTAGAATTCATTCTGGATTAGTACATAGGCTATTTTTTTTCGTCAAAAAGCAGTGTTTCTTGGTCCCTTCCTAAATTATGTATCCCAAGTTGCGGGAAAACACTAGTTTGTCCATAAATAATGTAATGTACATTTAGGATACACGCGGCGTAATATTTCAAAATAATTATGCAAATTTGTAACAGTCAAGATTTACAACTGGCTGAGTTTTACCACACATCAAGAAGTTGATAAAAACAACCGTTTTCGACAAGCAGACGACCTTAGCGGTCACAGTCGCAGTCCACAGCTAATAACATTTTAAACTGTTTTAAACTTTATACAATCGATATAAAGTCTACATAAGGTTGACAGCGTTACATTTGGAGGACATATTTCACCGCAAATTGTCAACAAAAAGTTTCGGGAGATATTTGCGATTTTAGCTAATTAGTTTCATAAAGGTGCCGCGCAACGTAGATTGATCCACAACATTACCTGTGGCAAGTTCTTCCGTAGAGAGCTCATTATAAGCTTCCCCATGTTGTGGCTCGGAGGGACCATAAATTGTTATTACCTTACTTAGATTCCTCGTCCGAAGGAATTATGTTTTATGGATTGACTGGTTTGAGAAGCAGCGACTGAAGATGCTTTCGCTACTTTAGATTGAATCACTCCTCCATCTACGATACTGTCAAAGGTGCCGATCGGCAAAATAGTGAGGGGATAAACCTATTTGGGCGCAGAAAGGAGTCTAATTCCTACACTCATCGACTATCATTGTTTCCTGATGTAAACTACTGCTTATCTCCTCAATATTTGTCTATGTGTAGATGTACGAGTTTGTCATTACTAAAGACTAAAGAAATTAGAGAAAGGAAAACATCGAGACGAAACCGCCATGTTCTGGGAAAAAAGTCTTTTAAAGACATCCATGAACCCACATTTCGCCAGCATGGTGAATTATATATAGGTTATGCTCTTTCCCTGTGAGAGAAGGCCCCAGATCCCAGCAATGACAACAAAGAACGGGATGATTGAATTACTTTAATTCTTGTACTTGTATTACTATATTGAAATAAGCCAATATTAGTAACTTCAGATAATGTATCATTAACAAGCCTTTTTACATTAGTTAAAAAATCTACTATCTTTAAATTAAAAACTTAATTTATTTGCAAAAAGTAAATCAAAAATAAACGATCTTCGTCGTCAAAATACAAAAAGTGATTTAGATTCAAATAATGATTGATGGCTTGATAGCTACACCTATAATCTAGACACAAAAACTCGTAAAGAGTAAAATTAGTGAAACTATGTCAGAAACGGTTTCGGCGTGTCAGTGTGTCTATGGAAGTTAGTTTAGTCTAGATATGTCAGGCGATGACGAAGTAACGTAAAACAATCAGGTTAAAACAATTATTACTGTGATACTAAGGCAAATTATCACAGCCAATTTCACGTCGAGAATTGGGTTGGTTCTTGATTTTAGAAAACTGTAACAGTTAGAATCCGTAATTGTAATCAAAGACAGGCAATTGATTGTAAAATCAATATATGAATTTGAAGCGTCAATGTTCGCCTTTTGTTTTGTCAATTTCTTCAGGCTTTTGAGTTTATGGTATACTTAATATTTTTTATTCTTATTTTTCATTACGGAGATCTCAGTATAAACCTGTTTAGTATAAACCTCAGGATTCGTAGATTAGACGCAACGTGGTATGTGCAGGAACTTATGTGGCCTACATTTCAAAAGATTTGCATAAGATTTTACGTCCTCCACTAATGAATCACTATACCAATTACTTACCCATCGATACGCCAAAAAAAGTCGATAATATATTCGTCTCATGTTTCATCCAGTATTTAGGCAATCATTAGTCATTATTGTTTCCTTTTATTTTGTTTCTTGATTATCGTCGATAACCAAATGTATCCATATTTTCAATTGTGGTTTAGAATTCAAATTAGCCAACCGTGGTGTGCCCGTGGAATAGTGTTGAAGCAACCTTTAACAGTTTAGCGATTGAAGAGGTTTGTGTCCGATTATTGCATACGCTATTTATTTATATATGTGTTTTGGTATGTCCGTACGCAATAATTGGATAAATACCTCTGCAAAAACAGTACACGCTCAGCCTTACCTTTTTATTGTAGAATTAAAAAAGACGATTCCCTTAAAAATTCTGCGTTTTTTGGTAGACTATGCTAAATATTACTATCTGGTGTCTTACTATGTGATTGAGGAACAAGCGATCAAACTTTCTCATTTATGTTATTAGATGGGTTATAAATATAAACACTAAACGTGTTTAAAAGTTAAGTTTAAAGTGTAGTTTTATGTTGTCGTTCGTCATGGTCACTTGTGCATTAAAACTCGGCAATATTGTTTTGCAAGGCAGTGCATCGGCTATTGGTACGTGATTGGCATAATTGCTGGCTGATAGGGACTCAATTGTTCAAATGTAAACATGGCTTCATCTGATTGTTATGTTATAGTCATTTGAGGGTTGAATGATGATTAACTCTAATCGTTTCGACATCTTCAATACTCAAATGATCTAAATTTAAAGAAATAGAAATCTACCAATTTTAAACTGAGTCAAATGTTTTAACACAAATATTACATTTCTCGAACTTGACCGCTTTTTCGGAAAGTAAAAAAACATAAAATAGTCGTAACTTAAAGTGTTGTTTTAAAAGCTTTATCCTTAAAACTTTTACCTCATATTGGAATCGTTAAATATTTTAGTGGTAAACGCATGAATATAGTTGACATGCTCGGTCTTAATATATTCAAAGTCAAATATTCAAGTCAGAAGGTACACAGTATTAATAAATTAACGGGTCTGACTATTGTATGGGGATGAGATGTTTTTCTCTATTCTAAGGCCAAGGATAACCACTAACAAAACAGGCTGTAAAAAGATGTGGTAAAAAGTTTTGTCATACATCCGGAATGGATGCGACTCAGAACTATGTTTGAAGTGTGACCAAATATTCAAACTGGTTTCCTTCTTAAGAAGTGTGGGTCAAGATTTGGTATGTAGTATGCTACTTTAATAGAAACAATTTATATTTTATCAATGTTACAATTACACAATTTACTAAAACTAGCTGTACCCTGCCACGCTTCGCTGTGGCACATTGTGATGTAAAAATTAGACAAAAACAATCCTTGATGCGGCTTATATATCATTGTAAAATTTCAGCTCGATCGGTGAAGAACTTTTTGAGTTTTTGAAGCGTACACAAACCAACATAACATTTTTATATATAGAGATTGAAACTTGCATCACATAAGTAATATACAATTATCATTCCAATTATAGAAAACTAGTTAGAACTAGTCACATTCCAACTGCAGATGAACAGGCCATGTGCTGGAATAAGACGAACTCTGATTCAATGAATAACTAGGCACCACAAACAAAAACGAATACACGTAACATGTAACGCAATCACGTATGCAGTCGCCCATATATGTATGTGCAAACACAGATAGCGAAGTTTATATTCGTAAGTAACAGAGATAATATCGGAACGCAAAGCAAAATGTGGAGAAATTCATTCCTACCTGCGTCGGACGCGACAAAAACTATTTAGTCGTACAAAAAACGGCGTCGTAATGAAAAAACCGTTTCCTTTCATTTTGTTTACAAGACCTCCGACACAGAGGTCTTTTGAGCTCACCCTTCGATGGTTCTTTTCTTACCTACTTTAAAATCCCTTTTTTGTTCGCGTGTTTGTGGGTAATAGATTGCAGAGTTGCTTAAGCATCGGTATAATTGTGGAACAAAAAATTAAGTTTATTTTCTTCATCACATGTTGTACAGTTAATTTTATGTTCTGTTTATTTTATTTAACGTATTTTGATACTTTGTTTCATTTATGTGTAGTGTCTATTAATTTACAATTCTCATTAAACATTAATTAGGTTACTGTTATTTCATTGAACGTTAGTCATAACTTGTTTGACTTGTTTTGGTGTCCATGTTAGAAATGAGCAGCTGGTGTTGCAAATATTTCATTAATTGGCTATTTCCTAAACTTGTTTTTTAAATATCTCGAAAGATATTACCTTTTTTCAAATTTATGATTGACACCACATTTATAAATTTTCTTCATGTATTATTTTATTTTTCAAATTATTATTTTTAACTATTAAAAAATAAAAAAGTACTTTGTGTGACTATACTTCTGATCATCGGTTAGAACTCGTACTTCGGCCATTTTTACGGTGTTAACTTTGAATTTGAATGTCATTACCGTAGTGTCTGCTTATTACATAATCGAAAGTGATACACGTCATTGACTGCGTGACAATCTCATTTGCATGGATGATATCATTGTGTGTAGTTTAGTGAGTGATTTAGTTTGTTTTTTTTTTTATGAAACCCAGTTGTAACATAGTAGCTAGTTATATTTTACATTTTGTATCTATTAAATTATTAATCGTCATTAAGTAGATATATGTGCAATGGTATTTTGGAATAAACTATAATATGATGAATTCCAAATGAAACTGTGCCAGAAAGTAAAAGTGATTGTGACAAAAGACAAAATAATGAGTCAATACCCACTTTACCCACCCACCAATACGCCCCCGAAGTTGATGCAGATATTTCTGAGAACAATGACCTAACGTTGCAAAAGTTGACATTGGGAAATTTGAGCACACTAGTATCGTAGAGGATATACACAAGTACGAAAACAAACATCAAAAAAATCTGTTGCTGTCAAAATGGTACCTAAATGGTGTGTTTGCAAAAATAATAGGAACGAAGTTATGTAGACTGTTTCGTAATGAAAGTGTAACAGTGATTCATTATAGGAAAAAATGGAATTAAATAAAGAAAAAGAAAAATACTGCTACCAGAATTACTTATACGATAGTAAAACATCATGTATATTTGAACTTGATAAAAGATAAATACAGACACTTTTGCAAATAAGTACTTAGTTAATTTTAAAGCCACAGCTGAATGTCAAAGAATGAAATGTAGTCACGTAGAAACGAGCCAGAAAAATATAGGTATTACACCACTCTAGTAACAGTATCTATTTCAATAAATGGTTATCATTGCTTACCGTAGTTGTTTAATATTTACACTTTCTTTATCAATGTCGAATTCAATTATTATTTTCCTTTCCTCATAATAATTTTCTGTAGGTAGTTTTTGTCATTGCTGACCTTGACTGGACAAACACTTTTTATCGCTGTAGTTCGAATTTACTCTGATAGTCCCATGGACCTTGTCTGTCCTATGTCAATATTGGCTTGGAAGTGATAGTGATAACATCAGTAACTCACTATAAACTAAAAAATTGCATTATTCCTATACATACTTGTGTGTGTAAGTAATTGTAACTTCTTAAGATTTTCTATTACAAGATAATCCGTTTTATGATCGCATAGTACCTAATAGATTGAGTAAATTTTGGTGAGCAATTTATTTCTCTGTCTATTCATTAACAGCCTTCAGGAGTTCACGTTGGGTAAATAAAAAACGTCTATATTTAAATTTTCCTAAGCCAAATCGAGAGTTTTAATTCTTGACAGCTTAACGTGATCCTTCGAACAAAAAATAAAACTTTTTGGTGGTAGCCTTAATGGACCGTTTCAAAATAGACGCTTGGATTCCAACAGATGATCGTAGCAGTGTTCCCACGAACATGCAGCCAAGTTGCTCGCTAATAAGTCAAATGAGATTACTGTCTGGTACGTGCAAGCAATTTACGCTCCAATGCGTTACTACAAACAACCGCAAATGTATCCGATTTTACAAACCAACAACCCTCGTATACGAGTAATAAGTAATCTTCTGGAATAACAAGTTTTTGCGCAACACCACATGTACGGTATGCATTGCATATTACTGCAAAGACCAAACCTATGACAGTTTTTTGTTTTCTTTAGCTAAATGTACTCTTTCTTCTGTCAACAAAGAAATGTGTGATAATTTTCTGAAAATAAAAGTATAAATTGACTGGCTTCATGGCTCAGATAGAGGCGTACTCTATGTACTACGCTATTAAACCCAAGAGTCGTGGGTTTAATCTTCACCCAGCAGGTCTACTACGAAGTCCGATAAACGATATATCGGCCGAAGTTATGGACGTTTTATACCACGAAACACAATCGGTCGGTTGATGACACAAAAACTGTCAAATTAGTGTCGGTCGGGATGAACGAAACGCCCTTGATCTGATCGATCAACCGACCGCTTGTGTTTCGTGGTATAAAACGTCCATAACTTCGGCCGATATATCGTTTATCGGACTTCGTAGTAGACCTGCAGGTCAAACATTTTCTTGGTGCATCGTCGCTTAACATCAGGCGAGATGGTGGTCAAGTGTAAACCTATAAAAGTTAGAAAAAAAATACGAATGATTTTTTCATGTCTGGGTGTTTTTATTTTCTTATTTAAGTACGTATTGAAATTATAAAAGCATTTATTACCATGTGACTGGATTCTATCGTACCAGCTTTGCGTAGTTTGTGAAAAATTGCCATAAATGTTTACTTATTATTTAGTTGACCTCTATATTGTTAGAGGAGTAATATTCTTTGAACTAAAATACTAAAACTGCTTGAGGTAGCAAAAAATCTACTACGATTAATAATTTTGAACGTGCATTAGTTATGATTGACATACGTGTGATCTATTTCGCAAAAAACACCCACGGTCCTATTATTTGCAAACTTGACTTTCTCTTCACTATGTGGCTATTGACCAGCTCAATTAAATATTCAGTTTGTCTGTGTTTGGCATAAATTATGTCATTATTTTATTTATTATAATTAAATGATTACATCAATTCAATGTTAATTTACATGTCGGGAACAAAAAGTATTTTAACATTCATTGTAGTTGGTGTGCGTTGGAAAGTAGTCGTTATCTTTTGGATAATAATATGTTTAATCGATTTATGATGTCAATCCTTGACATAAATATACCAATAATATTTCCAAGTTTACTTGGAAATTCCATTTTGCTTGCATGATGTACTTATTAAGGACCTGAGTAATATTTATTTATCCTATCGTAGTTTCCGTTTAACTGGTAGAATCGTTTACGTCTGAGTAGCGTATCTCACTATTGCCAGTTATTGTACCATCAAGCAATTATCAGTGGTATTGTATCCTCTGAAAACATTGCCCTTCAAATGTTTTCAGAGAGAGAGAGAAATTGGCGGGTAAAGAGATGAATCATTTAATTTCTCTGGGTCCTGAACGCAGTGCAATGCTAAATGGTCTTCCTTTAGACTATTGATTTTCAAATAGTCACATGGCACTACGCTGTCTTGAGCAGGTGTGTTACTATCAGGCTCATGTTTTGCTTGTCCCGTCACTCTAATTTATTTAAAAAAGAAACTCAACGGACACTAGTTAACCAATTTGTTACAGCCTTGCATTATAACGGTAATGCAAAACGGGAAATACTAGTGGTCACGAAACGGATGATGCCATTTTCGTCATTGTAATTTTGGTGTTATCACGAATCTGACACCAAGGCTGTGCATACGTTTAGAATTCATTGAATAGGTACGCCGTATTTGAGGTACAGATGAATTCCTATCCAATAAAATTAGGACGCAGATGTTCTGTTATCGATCTATCTAGGCTAGAATAGTTAGACAGGGGCATCAAGAAATATCAAATCAAATTAATAGATCTTTTGTGTAAATCGCTTAGGACTATTATAATGAATCATCATTACTCACATCTGGATTGTGGTAAAATGAACAGATTGTGGTGTCAGTGATGGGAATACGTAATTCTAAAAAATTACTTTTAAAATAAAGTTTTAAAGTTATTGTTCCTCGCTACTAATATTCTTTTTAATATTTATGAATTTAAAAAATGCCGAACTAACAGCGTTGCTAATAATCCATAAGGTGTAAATTGTACACAAAATTCGTGTTCAACAACAGCAAAGTGCCACGCATCTATTAGAACATGAAGAGTCCAAATCACTGCCTAGCCCTGCAATGCACTCGATATTTAAATACACGACAACCCGATATTTAAATTGATTTACCTCTTTGCACTGTAACTTCTCTGAAAACATTGCCCTTCAAACCGGAACACAGTAACGTTTGCACATTACTGCTTGGCGGTAGAAAAACTAACCAGGTGTTGTGGTTCCCGAGATGGCCTTTGCAAAATGTTTTGCAGTTTTTACTGGTTTTAATAAAGGAAGTGCTTGAAGTGTTTTACTGCGTACTTTTTTTCTGCAAAGCACCGGTGCAACCCGTGAGGGCACCGCCACTATCTAAAGTAAGAGGTGTTTGACGGATGTTAAATTTGGTAATATAGCTATTGCACTTTGAAGCTACTTTTAGTTTATACCTCGTACGGTATTTGCAGCGGTTTGTTCACCGTTATTTTAACTACCAACAGAGTTGTTTGTGATACGCAGTGAAATATTTTCTCTGAGCTTTATGAGTCTCGCTTTATCATTAAAGTGATTGTTCTTTGCTTGCTCGGCGTTAATATCACCTACTCATTTTACTTTGACCTTGGTTAAACGAGTAAATATGATGTCAGAGATGGCAGTCCTCGTTTCTAGTATACCATTTTATTACTAGCTGCTTGGTACACGATGATTTAGTAGCTAAACACGTGTGTTTGCTGTTTTTACCTAACCCTATACTCACTACGGCTCTGCACAATCAAAAATGAAGTTATATTGGCATCTTCTTGTCTCGCTTATTGAATTATCAATAGTAGCTCTCCGTTGTTTTACCCGGGTAATTTTCTTTGCCACGATAAAAAGTAATTTATTTGCTATTTCAGCCTATAATGAGCGTTTCAAATTTCGACCCTATTTATTCGGCAATTATGTTATTTAGTAACAAACATTTAAACATCCAAAATTTTACATTTATAATAAACTAGGTGTACTTTGCCACGCTTCGCTGTGGAACATTGTGATGCAAAAATTAGATAAAAACAATCCTTGATGCGGATTATATACCTACCATTGTATAATTTCAGCTCGCTCAGTGCAGGACTTTTTGAGTTTTTGAAGCGTACACAAACCAACATAACATTTTTATATATAGAGATAGGTACAAACCAGGTATAACTGATGTAAGTACGTAGGATACTTTCAATATCATTACTTACTGAAACAGACTCAACAAAGATTGTAAGGTTATTAAATAGCGTATCATTCAAAACACCTATTGAAATTCTTCTTTTATTGAATATACCTTTGATTAGTCCGAAAATACAACGTGCATGTTTAGTTATCTGTTCGTATATCCAGTCAAATCAAAGTCGGATCTTATCAATAAATACGTAATACCTACCACTGCAAGTATATCACTATGCCGCAGTAAAAAGGTCTTGCAGTTGTGACGTAGATTTCTTATATTTGCTTTATTTATTCACGTCAGTTGATTCTTGGTATTTGCTTTTTATGTTTATTTTGAACGATACACGATTTGGAAAATACTGCAACTTTGGTTTCGGTTACATCACTGGTTTACAAGAATATATAACTTCAAGGATAAACTTTACAGCCCGGTTAGTGAGTAATACAACTAAATTGCATGCTAGTTTCTCAATCAGATTTTAAACTTCGTATTGCAAAATCTGTCCTAAGCTTTTAGCCGTATTAAATTAAACTCAATTTTGTTATGATGAGTTCCATCGACGTAGTACGCGTCGAAGATGTCTAAGAAAGAAACTATCTATCGCCATTGGATCAAATTTACCACTTTGATATGTCAATTACCAAAAATAAAACCGCCTGCAATCTACACCTATAAATAGACATCGCTATATCGTAGTTCCACTTCAAGGCTTGTTGTAAAAACGTTGTGTAGTATTTTATTGGTGTACATATTCATTGTGATTTCATTCAACGCTTATACCAAATCAACTCGGTTTACAACATAAAATCGTCCACAATCTTCTCGCACTTAACCTCTGAACTAAAATACATATTTTAAGTGTACTATTTTTTTTTTTTGCAATTCTTATCTTTTGATTTATTGGAACATGTGATCGTTATGGGCCTTTTTGATTATACTGAGTACAAGCGCCAATTTTTCGTTTTTGTTATATCCGAATCTTTTGCATTGAAAGAAATATGTGATCATATGTTTTACCTGCCGTACAATAATGCCCGTTCTTGGGATTGCAACAGCTGTTAGGGATTTAAAAATATTGAATGGACTTGTTGATTCGGCTTCTTTGAAGTCTTTTTTCAATGCATTCCTTGCAAGTAATACTATCTATGACGATAAATAATATATGTTTATTCTTGTACATTAAACAAATATTTCTTTGTTACAGAAGTGCAATAGGAGGGATGTCTCAAACCGTCTAATGACGTCTTAATAACGGTAAGTTAACGCTTTGTATTTATCAGATCATAGTGAGTACTCGAATATTAATATCCAGTGACTGTAATTGAGGTTTTTGGGTCTTTACGTCTGGTAGGTACACTGTTGATCATAATATAAGTACATATATGTACTTAGTACATAGTCTGCATGTCTGAAATATACTATGGTCGTTTCTTGTATGTAGGTGTAGCACCTCTTTAGTTAGTATTTGATTGATTATTTTCTAGAGATCTATGCTAATGTTTGTTTGATAAAACCGCTAACTTGACCTTGTTAGGTTAATTAGCTTGGCCTTATTTATTGATATCGTTAATTACTCAGTCAGAAACCTTTTCGACTTTGATTCATCGTGCAATAGCAGAAATGCATTTCCTAATAGGAAGTAACAAATTGTGCGCATTCGTTTTTTTCATTAACACTCTTAGTTTCCATTTGTCAAATGAAATATCGCTAGGAATCATTTCAGTAACAAGGGTTATGTTTGTAAGCATAAATAGATAATAACTGGATACTTCTTATCTACTTAAATAGAGGTAGAATATTTTTTTTCATTTCACAAATAAGTAACTTTTCTTTACTATTAAATTATAACGTGAATTTAAATAAATATATTTATATCAAATTGAAGAAGTATTCTAAGTTGAAATGCTTACTTGGTTATTTATAATAATAATATTAATAAACTTTATTTCGGATACCTATGATCCATACAAAAATAAACAAATATATAGACATGATAATAATTACTAACAAAGAGTTAATTTAATACTCGAAATTGAGATAATAAATATTGATGTTTCCGGTGAAGGCAGCGGCAGAACTCTATGCGTTAATTTCCGAAAATTGATAACACTATCCAACGTGAATCATATAGTACCACAATGACCTTTTCCAAACAAGTTTTATCAGACCCATCCAGCAGGATATGCAAACTATTTAGAATGACGCCACAGAGCTTAGCAGAATCTTATCTAGTAAGATAACGGTAGGATAGTTAGTAACTGTTGTCTTGAATTTTTACTTAGAATTCACATAAAAACCACGATCTATTGATACCCACGTATTCCTTTAAGCAGCAAAAAACTAACAAGTGAAGTTTTTGCTTATCTAGAGAAGTTTACAAGTAAAAATGTGTGTCAATCACCGGGCAAACTTTATGCAGAAAAAGTGAAAAGATTTTTTGTTGATGCTTGTGTATTTTTAGGTCAGTAGTAGGAAATGCTACTTTAGCACGAGTAAGGAAACGAGTAAACTACTCTAAACTGAAACTTCCTTTATGCGCAGAGACAGTTACTGTACAATATGTAATTCGCAAATTGTTATAAAATTTTAGCTGAAGTACTCGTAAAATAAATATAGATATTTAGGAATACAATTTCTGCATTTGTATATATCGAGTGTCACTGTTTATTTTCTCTGAAACGGCTCGACTTATTTTTTGTGTTTGGTTAGTATGAGAATGGTTCGTGAAGTATTGCTATGTTTAGTATATGTTTATCGCCTATCTGCTTTAACTCGTGAGTTTTTTAATTGCGACTTTAAATGCTTTTGTGTAAGCAATATCCAAAAAATATCCTTTGTAGACGAAAAGTCATGAATATTCGCATATTATATAATATAGTTCATAATATATGTATTATAACACGAATAGTCATAGTTAGAATTCTCACGTCACTTTTCTATTTTATTTGGTTGAAAACCATATTTATGGCAGAACCAAGTGTCGTTTGTGGAGAGAGCTAGCAACATATAAAACTTTTACGCTCATTAGCTTAAAGATTAGCTATCCGTGGTTGGTTCCGCATGCCAAAGGCCTACGAAAATGGACTATAAACATATTTTTTTAAATAAAACATTCCGCTGTGTGATTACGGGTCAGCAATGTCCTAATGGGACCTATTATATGACTAACCTTTGTATCAATGACCTCTTCTATCTGTAGCACAATGAAGCCATAAATGATTGAGTATAGGTATGTTCGGAAAATGGTCTATCAGACGCAACAATCGGGTTTGAATAGACACCACGCCTAAACAGCAGTAGGCCACCTTGCGGCCAGGTAGAGCGACGACCAGCGTAAAGTAGCTAAGAACCAGTGGATGACAAGAGCTGCCGATCAAACTCAGTGGCGTAAATGGCGAAAGGTCTTAGTCCAACGGCGCGGCGGCTGATGACGGGCTGTTAGTGGTCGATGATGAGGTGATCGATGAACCATTTTTGTAATACGCCTGGTCTAAGAGGTTAGCGTGTTTGGACCATTGAACCTTTTCAGCTTAACGTAATAATACTATTAACTACTATTACTGCGTGTCACTGTGCTGTTATGTGTCAGGCATGTTGCTTATCATCAGGCATATGTCCTGATCGTCTCGTCACTCTTTATTTAAAAAAAAAAAAAAAAACTTAATACTATTCCGCCGTATTCCAAATTCCGAGCATCTACTGACCTTTTGAACTCTAAAGAGACAAAACTAACTAATCGTACTTAATTACCAGACTAAGCAACCTTGGTCTTGTAAGATTAGTCTCTTTGAGTTCGTTATGCCCGAGTGACTCGTGTCGCTAGTTTTTCAAAATAGGATAGCAAGCTAGTACTTCTAGCTTCGTGTAGACAACGCTATGCAACGCTGGTTTGTCTGAACGAACAATAGGATAACAAGCTAGCTACTTCTGACGCTAGCGCTGGCTTACTGACAACGCTGGCTTACAACGCTGGCTTTTGCTGGCTTGCTGACGCCAGCTTACTGACGCTTAAACTTGCTGACGCTAGCTTGCGACGCTAACGCTTACTGCTGACGCCAGCTTGACGCTGCTGCTTGCTGACGCTAGCTTGCTAGCTTACTGACGCTAGCTTGCTAGCTTACTGACGCTAGCTTGCTAGCTTACTGACGCTAGCTTGCTAGCTTACTGACGCTAGCTGGCTTGCTGACGCTGGCTTGCTGGCTTACTTGCGTTACTGACAACGCTTACTGACGCTGGCTTGCTTGACGCTTAAACGCTGGCTTACTGACGCTAACGCTGGCTTACTGACGCTAACTTGCTGGCTTACTGACGCTAACGCTGGCTTACGACGCTAACGCTTACTGACGCTTACGCTACGCTGGCTTGCTGACGCTTGCTGGCTTGCTGCAGCTTGCTGGCTTACTGACGCTAGCTTGCTGGCTTACTGACGCTAGCTTGCTGGCTTACTGACGCTAACGCTGGCTTGCGACGCAACTTGCTGGCTTACTGACACTAACGCTGGCTTACTGACGCTGGCTTGCTGGCTTACTGACGCTGGCTTGCTGGCTTACTGACGCTGGCTTGCTGACGCTAACGCTTGCTAGCTTACTGACGCTAGCTTGCTAGCTTACTGACGCTAGCTTGCTAGCTTACTGACGCTAGCTTGCTAGCTTACTGACGCTAGCTTGCTAGCTTACTGACACTAGCTTGCTAGCTTACTGACACTAGCTTGCTAGCTTGCTGACACTGACGCTGGCTTGCGACACTTGCCGCTGGCTTTACTGCGCTAACGCTGCTTACTGACACTGACTTGCAGCTCTGGCTTACTGACACTAGCTTGCTAGCTTACTGACACTAGCTTGCTAGCTTACTGACACTAGCTTGCTAGCTTACTGACACTAGCTTGCTAGCTTACTGACACTGCTTACGCTGGCTTGCTGGCTTGCTGACACTAGCTTGCTGGCTTACTGACACTAGCTTGCTGGCTTACTGACACCAGCTAACGCTGGCTTACTGACACCAGCTTGCTAGCTTACTGACACTTAGCTTGCTGGCTTACTGACACTGGCAGCTTGCTAGCACACTGACTTGCTGACCAGCTTGCTAGCTTACTGACACTAGCTTGCTAGCTTACTGACACTAGCTTGCTAGCTTACTGACACTAGCTTGCTAGCTTACTGACACTAGCTTGCTAGCTTACTGACACTAGCTTGCTAGCTTACTGACACTAGCTTGCTAGCTTACTGACACTAGCTTGCTAGCTTACTGACACTAGCTTGCTAGCTTACTGACACTAGCTTGCTAGCTTACTGACACTAGCTTGCTAGCTTACTGACACTAGCTTGCTAGCTTACTGACACTAGCTTGCTAGCTTACTGACACTAGCTTGCTAGCACCAGCTTGCTTACTGACACCAGCTGCTAGCTTACTTGCTAGCTTACTGACACCAGCTTGCTAGCTTACTGACACCAGCTTGCTTACTGCACCAGCTTAGCTGACACCAGCTTAGCTTACTGATACTAGCTTGCTAGCTTACTGACACTAGCTTGCTAGCTTACTGACACTAGCTTGCTATCCTAGATTGAAAAACTAGCCTCGTGTCACTCGGGCATTAGCGTTCAGAACGTCGAGAATATTATGTATACTGATTTGACTATACAGATTGAGTATGGATATATATGTCACGAATAAGATTTATGTGTTTAATTTTACTAAAGTAATGACCATTAATACGGTTATGATTTTTCTTATAAGTAATCATATAAAAGTTAAGAGTCAATTTATTTATAACTTATCAGCTTAACGAGGTTGGCTGAGTTCAATTGGCCACTGATAAACTTCAACGTAAATGATAGGAACGTCATAAATGTATTAAATAGCTAGAAGCTTAATCAGTATCACTAATTTCACTGTGGTATATCGGCCGTTTTACCGCCTAATTAAATTGGCTTTGGCTTTGCTCTTTCTGTCTCTGTAATTTCAAGCGAAAAGGGAGAGAGAGGTCGATAGCTAAGCTGAGATGGTTTTAGTTAGGGGGTAATAAATCAAAAGTTGAAGTTGTTAGGCGGTGGATCCTCGGGTTACGGAAGCCAGCAGTACCTACTAAAACAGTGGTGTTGAACAGTGTTTACGACGACCCCTAAAATCACAAAAGAACCGGACAACCGAGAGTCAGACCTCCACCTCCTCCTGACACATTGTATAGGAAGGTATATTTCGAATTGATATCGATCTTTTATGATTTAATTGCTCGTATTAATACTTGTTATAATATCTTGCCCAATTTCATAATTCTATCTCGAATAGAGATAGTGTCTAAATGCACGATTTTTGTGGCTTTATTCGACATCTTCACGCGTTCCTGAGATAAAGGATACAGACAAACTATTTGTTTCCTGTCTACGAAAGGAATTCCAAAAATCAGTTGTTCAGTACAAAAATGCCTTTGAATTCAACTAATCTTTATAGCAGCTGTTTCCTTTCGTGTTTTTTTTATTGTTTATATATTTATATTTATGTTTTGACTGTAATAGTGAATACACCACGCTACGCTTGGCCGAGCCGAGCCATGATAAACGCTAAACGGAGCGTCAAACATCCACCGGCAAGATGGGCCGATGCTATTGTACGATAGTTACAATAAATAGGTAAAATACGTTTAAACAAATCTTGCTTTCACACTCACATTGCAAGAGCAAAAGTTAGTGTAAATGTGTTTGTTTGTCACCACTTTTGTAGTGGTAGGACTCTTGGCAGAGTCCGCCTGGGGAAGTACCACACCTTTGCCAGTTATTCTACCGCCAAGCAGTAATGTGCAACATTACTGTGTTCCGGTTTGAAGGGCAATGTTTCCAGAGAAATAACAGGGCTTAGAGATATAAGATCTTAGATCTCTGGGTGACGAGCGCAGTGCAGTGCTAGGTAATGATTTGGACTCATCATGTTCCAATAGCTGCGTGTCACTGTGCTGTATGTGTCAGGCATGTTGCTTACCATCAGACACATGTCCTGATCGTCTCGTCACTCTTTATTTAAAAAAAATCTCTGTAATATGAAAAAAAATAAAAACGCAGTAAGTACGTTACTTGGATTAACACATAGGCTACTTTTCATCCCTTTAAAGTGAATTAATTGTTACGAGGCGGGGTGCTGTTAGTTTGACTTGACTTACCGCAGTGTAACAAAATGTTATCTGCTTGAGATCATTTGTCGTCACAGAAGTCAAAACTTTCTGCTGATTTGAGTTTGCTCAAATATTTCCGTGGTTTCAGTCTCGCATAAGTCTTGAGAACATGGATGGAATATGGTTGTAAGAAGAGTTTCTCAGGGTTTTTTCTAACACATAAAAAGGTACGGAGCGTCATACCCATTCATCAATATTTTACGTCATCGAACTCAACGACCTGAGGTCGTGTGTAATAAATTAAAAACTTGTTTTATCGTACGTTCAAATGCAATAAAAGTAGCTTGTCTTAACGCAGTTCACTAGTTGCTTTATTGGTTGGTATAATTATTATACATAGTAGTTTTTTATCGATTATAGGTTTGCACTTGGCGGCTATCTCGCCTGTGGTCGAGCGACAACGCAGTCTACGTTGGAGCATACTTAAATTGCTTACCTATAAAAAACACTCTAGACTTGAAGACGTCACATTACATTCATCAGAAAACACCCGCTCAGGCAAAATATTCCATTTACTCTTGTGCCATGGAGTTGGGCAGGGCTTTTTTTACCTTTATAGGCTTACACTTGACCGCCATCTCACCTGATGTTAAGTGACAATGCGGTCTACGATGGGGCGTAAATAGCCTCTAGTATAGGACACAACTTGCGTTGAGAGGTATCCATTATATCTTCCAGATAGGTACACAAGCACAAGTATAATACATAGTGTAGCTGATGCAGTGGCTTAAACTTTTGTGAGCGTCTCAAATGGGTTGAATATGCAAACCTTGGAATTGAGTTATACCCTTTGCTTCAAGTCTTTCGAACGCTAACCGTCAGGTACATGCTCTTCTTTATAAAGTAAAGTTAGGATCGCAATATCTGTCCATTTCAGGCGTATACCTACGCTGTGTCTATCTATCACTGTCTTCAGATAAAATATGAAAAGGAAAGATAGAAAGGAGAGACGTAGAATTTCTAAGGTTGTTAGAACTAGGCTAGAATTCAAATAGATATCAATAGAATCAAGTTACATTACATTTACATTGCAAAGTTGTATCTGATTCCTTTAGATTAGAATCCAAATGAATTATGCTAAAGAGTAACAGTTAGACGAGATTAAATTTGTCCTTCAGATAAGGTATTCGGAATTAAGCGTGTTGATAAAGGTCGTTATCGACTACGTAGACAATGTTATCCCTAATATGTAAAGAGATTTTTAATATTTCAACAAAAATGCCATTGCTCTTGTTTTGTGCTTGTTTCAAATGTATACGAACGTTAATTAATTCTTTTATGTTTTTATCTTACACAGTAAATATGTGTGTATATGTTAGTGGCTGAATTGCTCTTATCATATTGTTTTATACAACCTATCATTAACTGCCACATTCCAAAACATTAATTGTGTCTATCAGCGTGAAATGAGAGGCAAACGACTATTACGTGGTCTTACATGTTAAAGAAAAGAAGTTATTTTTGACGTGACAACGTCTTATAAATTGGTTTGCCGGGTGACACTTCAAGAAACTGCGTTACGCTCCGCTCACGTTATGCGCTCACAACGAGAGCGAGTGAGAGGCACGCGTCCCTTCCACTCGGGCATGGTTAGCCCGCCTAAGAGCGAGAGAGAAAGACATAAAAAGTGAAAGGCACGCGTCCCTTCCGTAAAATTATTTGACCACTCAAAGTATACAGACTTTACAGGCAACCAATTTTTTTTCCAATGAATTGCCTTTTTAGTATTAATCTGCAAGTTCAAAATATATAATAGCTGCATGGCACTGTGTTTTTAGTCATGTTGCTTACCATGAGATAGGCCTGTTCGTCCCGTTACTATGTACTGAATATATATAACACCTCGTCGTTTTAGCGTCGGAGGTTAAAAATCGTTATTATCATGAAAAATAATTAAATGAAGTAAAAGAAACGTAAGTCAAATGAAAAAATGTTTTGTTAAGGAAATTTGTTCATCAAATTGATCAATGTGTAATTATAAAATTTAGCCCAGATAGAGAAGCATTGTCACCCAAACTAGGAGTTAGCCTGTGTATGTTTAATAGTAGGGACCGAAGGAGAAGAGAATAACGAAATTAAAGTATGATTTAAAAAAATCTGATATGATAAACTTAACTTTAAGTGGAAACAATTTGGAAATCAGTCTAAAGCAGAAAAGAAGTTTGTAAACATTATGTAGCATCGTCCCATTTCTAAAACAAACGATTCAGGGACGTTTTGACGTGACAACGTCTTATAAATTGGTTTGCCGGGTGACACTTCAAGAAACTGCGTTACGCTCCGCTCACGTTATGCGCTCACAACGAGAGCGAGTGAGAGGGCACGCGTCCCTTCCACTCGGGCATGGTTAGTCCGCCTAAGAGCGAGAGAGACACATAAAAAGTGAAAGGCACGCGTCCCTTCCGTAAAATTATTTCACCACTCAAAGTCGTTGTCACGTAAAACTTTCGCCCGTATACCGACTTTACAGGCAACCAATTTTTTTTCAGTAATTGAGATTAGCACACATGTATGTATTTTTTCTCTCCCTAAAACTAGTATTGGCGTAAAAACAAAAAAAAGTAGGAACATTGTGTACAAATTAGAACTTCTGTTCTTTATGACATCTTTGGAGATTTCGATATCCCGTAAATAGGCACCAGAATTTAGAAAACGTTGAAAACTTGTTTCTATTTTTGACAATATGATCTTCAAAGGCTTTTGTTGAGTCACATGTTCTAAGTAAATGACACATATGACTAACACTTTACTTAAACTAGTCAGTAGTCATCTTGAGCAGTTTATCCTGTTTTTTTCTTTCTTAAAATAATAGTGATCAAATATTTTTTCACACGAATTTCTTATTGTAAACGACAGACGAGGAAAATAATTATCACGGTCACAAGTCAGCTCATTACTCCAGCGAGAGAGGTCAAGGTACATACAAGTAAATATTGTTATTTTGCAAATAAATATCCAAGTAACAGTGCTGCAGTATTTTTAACATTTACCTACTCAAGGCGAGCCAAAACTCTTTGATTAAAACCAAATTTGTACAGAAATTCACTCGACGTTAATAGTATAAAATGAAGCCGCTTCTGCTGTATCTTCGCTTTGATCTTTTGCACTACTCAACGGATTTAATTTTCAGCAATAGACAGATAAGAATGATTCAAGAAAAATGTTTGTGAACATATTTGTATTGCTTTTTTAGGTAGGTACAGTTCCACAAATCTGTTTCCAAAAATAACGAAGGTCTGGGGTTCATACGCTGCTGCTCTATAAGCTCAATCTTATCACTTCACTTTTATATGACGTTAAAAAACGTCTATTTTTTTTTTAATACTGATACTAAAAACAACTTTTACCACGGGCCAACACTAAAATCACAAAATAACAACCGTTTCATACATTTTGTTGAACCAGAAGTCCAATTTGTATTAGGCAAATACTTCCAAGATTCCAAAATAGCAAAACATTTGCCCCAGAGTAAAAATTTTGTTGTGCTTCCTTTAAAACTTGCTTTCCATAAGTTATTTATTGAATTGAATTCTTGGTGTGCATAATAAAGTATTTCTGGCTATCTGTTCTGATGTTATCGGACCATTATTGAATAACCTGTACATTAAGTTTCAAAAGTTAAAATATTACACGTTCATCTTAGATCTTTGTCACCAACGTCAAGGGTTTTTATAATGACGTACTTAACTATCTGTTTTGTCTGTTGTCGAGATTACGGTGATTTATTTAATTATGTACATACATCAAAATTTATTATGTTGTCCGATTATTCTATGCTACTATTATAATGTCAAGAAGATGCTTAATATTTTAACGTTATTATTTCAGTTAGTTACATGACGTGTACTTTTTTTATCAAGCACCTTAATACCTACATAGGTAATTCGAGGTTTGAACAATTATAATAATTGGTGGAATAGAATCTGAGCAAAAAATAAAATGGCCTATAAAATTATAATCACAACATGTTTCATGTATCCAGTTATTATTTCCAAATTGGATTTTGTTTCCCAAGAACATCATACCCTGTAATTTTTGGGACAGAAAAAAACATTACGTTCAAAATTGTTTAATAGTTCAGTGGCATAGCGGTAATTGTGGTTTTATTAGAAGATACAAACTCTGTTATTCTACTATCCTATTTATTAGTATTATAAATGTGAAAATTTGAATGTTTGTTTCCCCGATCACGTCGGAACGTCTGAACGGATCTGGTTATAATTTGTACCACAGGTAGATTATCGTCTAGATTAGCACATATTTTAAGCTTTATTCAGGGAAAATAACAGGAACGGGAACTACGCGGGTAAAACCACGGGGCGATCCCAGTATGAATTATATATTCTACCGTATTACAATACTCGACTCGAAACTTAATTTTACCTTTTTGAGCTTGTTTGACTTCATAAACGATTTTTTTTGTGCAAAGCCAAATTAGCTATTATTTCAATACATTGCATATATAATTGCAAGTATAGAATTTTGGCTCACGTACTAAGATAAGTAGTAAATGTATAATTAAATGTTTTGAAATACGGAAGTCTACCTGCAACGTTTTTTTTTATAGTGAAGCATTTAACAATGTGTCATTCATTATATTATGATAATGAATTTACTGTAGTCTGAAAAAAAAAATTTGCTATTATATTTGCACTGAGGAAATACGAGTATCTTTGATTTTATTTGTTTAACAATTTAATTATAACTGTTATAATTTTAATCTTAGTTTAGTAGGTACAACATTCCGAATGTTATTCGGGTAACGTCCAATGTATTCAAAACTAACAATACAAAAAGTTGTGCGCTCTAAACACAAGCTGTGTCAAGATATATTTAAATTTGTAATTGCTCGGGTTATATCTAGAAGACTAAAAGTAAGTGTAAAATTACTGAACTTCTAAATATATCACTTAATTATTAGAAAACCGAGTATGCTAGGATTTGGCCGCGCGCCAGAGTTTAGACTCGAGACGTGATGTCGCCTGACTATTGTGATTGGTTATTTGTTTTCCTGTAAATCTACGCTATAAATTTATTAAGAAGAGCTATTATCTCTGAAGTTAAAAATAGAGAATCGGAATAAATTTAGAATCAAATAAACCTGTTGGATCACTTGGTTCGTAAAAATCTTACCTTCTCTCTGGGTTCTTATCTTATTATTATTATCTTATAAAAAAATAATAAATGTTTTAAATATTCTGGCCGAATCAAATGACAATAAAAACAATTCTACGTACCTAGCCCTAGGCTTACCACATTTAAATTATCCACTGTCAATTGTAGAAGCAAAGATAAATAAAGAACAAGTCAATAAAGCAACGATAGAACTGGGAGCCGTGGTGGTGGAGTGGCTATATATCTGAGATCTCATATCCCTTTCTCCGTAATTAATACATCAGTGCAACCGCCTCCTTCTGATGCTGGCGAACATTTATTTATCGAGATTACTTTATCTCATACTAAAATATTACTGGGAGTTTATTATTGCCATTCCTTGCATGTTAATTACTTTCCCTCATTTGAAAAACTGCTTGAGAATCTTATTCCAATTTACAAACACTCTATTATAATGGGTGATCTGAACACCTGTCTCCTCAAACAGGATCGCCGAAGTAAATCCCCTTCAGTCTCTCGCCAACTCTTATAATTTGCAAATTTTGCCTTTGAACGCCACGCATAATTTTCCTGACTGTACCCCTTCGCTACTTGACCTGATTATTGTTTCCTCTCCTCAACATGTCGCTAAGCATGGCCAATGTCCTGCTAGTTTCTCTTATCATGATCTCATTTTCATGTCGTATAAAGTTCGACCTCCCAAGTCCAAACCTAGAATTATTCTCCAGCGCAATTTCAGTGGAATGGACAAAGCGGCGTTCGAATCTGATGTTCGCAATATTGATTGGTCTCCGGTTTTTGATGCTGAATCAGTCAATGACCAAATTGCTATATTCAACTCAAATTTAATCACGTTATATGATATACATGCTCCCTTACGACCCATCAAAATTAAGCATCTTCCTGCACCATGGCTTACTAGTGACATAAAACTTTTAATGCGCAAAGAGACTCCGCTAAATTCAGATTTAAGTGTAATCCGGGAGAACGAACAAAAACAGCTTATGTCAGAGCTCGAAATCGCTGTAATACTGCTTGCAGGGACGCCTTGAGACGTCATGTTCATACTTCAGTTGACAACAATGATCCTGCTAAAGTATGGAAATTTCTGAGGACTATGGGAATCGGTAAATCGCGGTTAGATAGTGTTCCTCGGAATCTTGACATTAATTTGCTAAATC
Organism: Ectropis grisescens; assembly: GCA_017562165.1. Taxonomy (NCBI): domain Eukaryota; kingdom Metazoa; phylum Arthropoda; class Insecta; order Lepidoptera; family Geometridae; genus Ectropis; species Ectropis grisescens. The sequence continues at coordinate 8,597,297 of CM029771.1, read as the reverse complement.
AACATTTCTCTTCCTCTTCAATTATTGACGCACAAACCAAAACCAATACTCTTTTCTCTCTTTCCAATCTAACTGTCTCTGACAATTCTTCGTTTAATTTTAATGAATTTTCTCCTGACGAGGTCAAGAAGAGCATTCTTTCTATCTCTTCTAATGCGGTAGGTAGCGATGGCATTAGCCGCAACATGCTGGTCCCTGTCCTTGAATTTTTCTCCTGTACTTTGTGTCATCTTCAATACTTCGATTTCTTCCGGTGTTTTCCTTCAGCATGGAAAGATGCACATATTATTCCCTTGCCTAAAAACCTAATCCCAAATCTTTCTCGGAATACCGACCCATCTCGATACTTCCTTTCTTGTCTAAAGTTCTTGAACGTCTTGTCCATAATCAGTTTAGTAGATACCTTTCCCGTTATAATTTAATAAATTCGTTACAATCAGGGTTTCGTTCGGGACATAGTACCGTCAGTGCACTGGTAAAGATTACCGATGACATCCGTCTTTCGATGGAAAATTGTAATCTTACCGTGTTGGTACTTCTTGATTTTAGTAATGCTTTCAATACCGTTGATCATGATGTTCTCTTGGCCTTGTTACGCTCGTCTAATTTTTCTCCATCCGCTATCAACTGGTTTTATAGCTATCTCTGTGGTCGTAGGCAGCGAGTTCGCCTTGAGGATGATGTATCTTCTTGGTGTTCGACTTCTGCCGGAGTCCCTCAGGGTGGCGTCCTATCCCTCCCTTTTCTTTTTTTCATCAATTCCATCACTTTCAACCTTTCCTCTTCCTACCACCTTTACGCTGATGACCTTCAGATCTATTCTCATGCACCTCTATCAAAATTTCAGACGCGATTAACGCCATGAATGTAGATTTAGCTAGTGTCTGTCAGTGGGGAAAATGCTTTGGGCTAAATGTTAATCCCAGCAAATCACAGGCCATAATTATTGGTAGTTCTAGGCAGCTTTCCAATATCGATTGGCAATCGCTCCCTAACACCGAGTTTGATGGTATCGTTATACCTTACAGCAGCTCTGTCAGGAACTTGGGCATTATTATGGATCGCTGTATGAGTTGGGGTCCGCAACTTCAAGAAACTAGCAGGAAGCTTTACGCAGCGGCTGGAGCTTTGATGAAATTGCGCAACTTTCTTCCTACTTCAACAAAAATTTCGCTTGTCCAGTCACTACTGCTACCCATCCTTGATTATGCCGACGTTTGTTACCTAGATATCACTGAGGAACAACTTAACAAGCTTGAGCGTCTTCAAAATTTCTGCATAAGGTTCATATTTGGCTTGCGTAAATATGACCACATATCTGAATTTCGCGCAAAGCTCAAGTGGCTCCCAATTCGTCTCCGCAGAAATGCACACATCCTATCACTTCTTTATAACGTATTGTACAATCCAACCTTCCGTCTTATCTTAAGGAACGTTTCAACTTCTGTCATGAAACTTCACGTCCACGCTCTCTGAGAGCGGCTGTAGCACTCAACCTCACTGCACCATCACACAAGACATCTTTCTATGGAAACTCTTTTACCGTCATGGCAGTCCGTTTATGGAATGTTTTGCCGGCCTCTTTAAGACAATCGCAGTCCTTGACCATTTTTAAAGGAAGATTAAAAGATTTTTATTTATCGCAGTGCAAAACTGTTGACACCAGCAAATTGTAGATGGTAGCACTGTTCGTATCCGATCTGCTGATAGAAGCTGTAATCCGCTGATTAAGTACATTATTGATTTATTGTTCATCTTGTCCGCACTTTTGTTTGTAAGTGTTTATTATGTTTAGTATTTATCAGTGAAATTTTTAATCTCATGTTTATAGGTTAATATTTATTATTTTATATAGTTATAGTTATGGATATGTAGTAGTATTATTGAATTGATGTCGCTTCCCCCCGCCTACGAGTATATGTGGGCTATTTTCCTTTTTTGCTGGTTGCCTGGAAGAGATTGCTCTTAGCAATAAGGCCGCCACTTGTGGCACTAGTTCATAAGTGTTTATTTGTAATATTTTAAATTGTTTGTGTTGCAATAAAGAGTTTCTATCTATCTATCTAAAGCTTTAGTGGCTAAGGCTTAGTGGCTATAACGTGCGGTTTATTATCGTGAGGTCGGTAATTCGAATCCCACCAGCACCTCTGAATATTTTACCAGGTGTAGGTGCTTGTTTGGGTGTCGAAAGCGAAGTCGCGCTTTGTTCAAAGTATTTTAGTGGGAAGATTCTTTGCAGAGTCCGCTTGGGGAAGTACTACACGCCATTGCCTGTTATTATTCCGCAAAGCAGTAATGTGGAAACGTCACTGTGTTCCGGTTTAAAGGGCAGTGTTTCTATTGAGATTACAAGGCAAAGAGGTAAAACATAGTATAAAGCAAACAACCGATTTGGACTCTTCCTGTTGAAATAGCTGCTTGTCACTGTTCTATTATGGGCAAGCATGCTGTATACCATCAGGCGCATGTCCTGCTCATCTCGTCACTCTATTCAATAGCAATAAAAAATAGGTTTGAAATACATTTTCAACTATCAGTTTATTTTCGTCAGTTCTTAGCGATAAGTCACACCAATGTCACAAATTTGGTAAATAAAAAATAAGAGACAAAAAGGCGCCAACAAAGTATAATTCTTTCACGAACTACCGTAAAGATAAATTGTTTGTTTCACCATGATCACATGATAATGCTGTTGTTTTGAAAGCACTTTGGCTTGCAAAAAAGATCTATGACGCACGTTATATCTTGATATTCAACGCGACATTATAAATTATAATGTTGTCTAACGGAATACCAAATACGCACTTTATTTCTTGAAAAAATACATACATTTTAGAAAACAAGGAAACTATTAACTTAGTTTTAACCCGATATCCGTCATTTTAACTTTAAACAAGGAAAAGTACGAGACTGTTGCTATGGTAACTTTTTTCTAAGAATTTAATTTTATAATTTCAACCGATATTTTTTCGAAATTTAAAATTAAAATGAGAGTTGTTTAAAAAAAAGAAACAATTACTTATAATATTTAAGAGATGGCGCAACAAAGAGGCCGTGTCATTTAAACATGAATAATCCCAATCACTGGAAACGTTGTCCTTCATACCGGGCCACAGTCATGTTTGTCCATTACTACTAGGCCGTAGAATAACTGACAAAGGTATTTCCCTAGGCGGACTCTGTTAAATTTTTTATGACAACTAGGTAGCACTAAATAGGACCACAGAAATACCAATCCCTTCAACGCTCTGGAGGATAGTAATTTTGTAATACCCACCCTAAACTTTTTCAGGCCATGTAGACCCTACTCTGGATCACCATCTAGAACTAGATTTATAGTTGATATAATACTTATATTGTTTTTAATACTAACTAATAATTCATACAAACACATCTGACAACGAGAAATCATCACACAAATTATTGTTCTGGGTGGAAACCCAATACCAACGAGTAAGTGAGAAGACGACTTACAACCGATTGAGCTAAGAAGCTTAATTTTATAAAAACGTGTTTTCGAAGTAGAATAACTATATATAGATATTATTTTGAAAAAAATGATTACTAATGTTTATGTGGGTTAGTAAATCAGAATAGGTACAATTTTATATAATCTTCTAAAAAAACGAGCGGGTCTGTTTTACAATTCTGTTCTTTCGAATATTGTAATGTTATACATCCGGTAAGAAATTGGACAAAAAATCCGTTTAAAATTTAAATTTATGCAATTTAAATTGTAAACTAAGTGACCTTTACCAAATTCAAAGCCAGGCCAATGATCTGAGCTAGGAAAGCAACTGTTTCTTAAGCTGTAGCCTAACTGTCAGCTTTAGATATGGTACATTAAAGTTTGTCCATTTAAATGGACTCGTATAAATCTTTTGTCGTAGATATTAATGTGTCTTTTAGTGGTTTTGCACTTACCAATGACGGGGATTGTCATTGACCTCGAGATATGGATGATCTATGTTTTAAGTTCTATGTTAATGAGGACTGTGGAAATAAACACGTCTTTATGAAAGGGTAGGTACACTCCGCGAGGTATAAGCTGAGCTTTGCATTAGTGTGAGTGATCACCAATCAGACAGGAGCTTGAAATTTTGTCCGCGAGGTATAGGCTGAGCTTTGCATTAGTGTGAGTGATCACCAATCAGGCAGGAGCGCGGCGAGACAGAATGGCGCCGCGCCTAAGGCCGGTTGTCACACCTACACTATCCATGTACACTCACACAAATGCAAAGCTCAGCTTATGCCTCGCGGAGTGTACTTGATAATCAAAGTCTATATTATTCTTATAACAGAGTGATGCCTGTCCATAACACACAGAACGACGCAAATATTTTTAACATGAAGATTCCAAATCACTGCCAAACACTACACTGCGCGCGTTACCCAGAGATGCGAAATAATTCATCTTTTGCCCTGTGATTTATCTGGGAAAACTCTCTTCAAACCGGAATATACTGACCGTTTGACTGCTGGCCTACATAACTATACTGATTCATATTATGCCTGAAAGCAAACATGAACCTAAGTACAAGTGCTCTTCGTGTATATAAACATGAACAGCAATAACTGCGCCATAATTGATGTGTTTTAGTGCAAAGAAAAACCTAAAAAAGTAGGTACGTGGCTAGTCTCTATCACTGAAATCTACATCATACGTATGTACATCCAAAGCATGACAGACAATACGCGCCGCTTTGTCACAGATAGTGTAGATAACTAATCAGAAAATTACCCTGTCGAATTGCTGCAATACGTAAATTAGGTAACTAGGTTAAGGGGTGATTACACGGTGGGACAGTTGTCACTCAAGCTTGCGGATAACAATTAACGCGTTACAATTTTCGAATTTTCTTCCTGTGTTGGCAGGAGTCCAATAGGCCCGCACTTCTCTCTTTCAACCTTGGGTAGCGACCGCAAATAAATTCTACATCTAGGTACGCTATTACAGTTTTATTTCTTAGTTTTGGTGCACAGACGAATAACGACGAGGTTTTTAAACGAATTTTTAATATTTTTTTGCGATTTTTTGGATTTTTTTTCTAATCTATAAATGTAATTTTAACGCTAAATATCATTAGCAATGTTACTGATAAATTATTTGTACAATTAATATTGGTTTAACTACATACTCACTAGACTAACATACATATTATTTAATATTTCTACAACGCACTGAATACGAAATTGTTAATCTATTGAGTCATCTATTGAACCATAATTATTAGAAAATGTTTACTGTAAAATTACTTGCCTTGTTTAATGACAGTGTTATTATAAAGTATGGTTAATAAGTATCTGAAATATATGATACTATATAACTAATGAAAAAAAGTTGCTCATTGAAAAAAAAATTGCTTCAGAGTACAGAAGACGTAGTAAGAATATACATAAGTATCTCCGTTATGCTTTGCGTATACTATGCTAGTGATTATGTGGAAAATACGGTCCTTATGTGGTCCTTATACACTCTGGTGAGAACGTTATTGTTTATATACCTACCTACATTTGTTAATGTTTATACGATATTGGTTATACTTTTTTGAAGTGAAATCTTCTTTTGGCTCACCACACACGTATTTTTCGTGGGCTGTGAATTGAATTCTAGCGTCACGGTCGGGAATGATAAAAAATCTTCGGGTAAACTCGGGACCATGGCCATGCTCAAGGCTACACACACCCTCCGGTTTCACCCGCGTAGTTATCAAAGTGATCAAATTCGGAGTTATAATTTTCACTTCTATCGGCAGTTCCTATGACTGCTAATTGTTTGTAGGTATGCACTTGACCGCCATCTCACCTGATGTTCTATGATGGTTTATGATGAAGCGTGCTTACCTAGAAACCAATTCACCCTCGACTGGAAGACACCAAGAAACCAATATACTACTATTATTAGTTCTTCGTATACAGTGCAGGCGCTAAAATTCTCATGACATTTTCAAAATCACGGGAAAGTGAAGTTAATTGCTGATTCGTATTCTGTGAAATCTCAGGTTTCGTACGCACGAGCGAAACGCGAGATTGTTTGAAATAGCCGTTTTTGTTTGGACATGCATGTTTGCGTTGTCTCGGTGTGCGCCATATTGTCTTTGGTTTACGGTACGGTGTTTGTTACCATTGAGTTACGTCAGAATGTGTCATTTTCTTAATTATAGACGCAGTTCCGTGTAGTTTGAAAAGCGCGACGGGAAATGGCCATTGTAACTGCTTTTAGGCTTGCTTGTTTTAAGAAATTACGTAAAAGGAAGCGCGCTGAACTTAGTACAGAAATTTTTTACCAACTCATTGAACTCACAAAATAATTTTCTTTATGTCAATTTTCATCCATTTGTTTCATGATATAGAGTGACAGGACGACCAAGTCATGCGCCTAGATAACTTGGCTACGGTTTTTAGTGATTAGGACTCTTTGCAGAGTCCGCTTGGCAAATACCTACCGCACATTTGCCAGTTATTCTACCGCCAAGCAGTAATGAGCAAACATCATTGTATTCCGGGTTGAAGACACTACAAAGCATAAGAGATAATCATCTTATATCTTTGGGTGACGAGCGCAGTGCATAGCTATGAAATGACTTGGACTTTTCATGTTCCTATAGCTGCATGACGCTGTGGTGTAAAGGACAGGCAGGTTACTAACCATCAGGCCCATGGCGTCCCGGAACTTTTAACTATAAAAAAAGTAGTTAAACGTATTGTAGGTACACTCAAAATCGAGAAATTTTACTTTACCAGTCTGAATTTAATTGAAATTCTGTCCCCACTGTTACGATATGTGTGTTGACTCAGAATCGTGTATTAGTGTAGCCTGCATTCAGTAGTATTACCGCCTTAAACGAGGCGCGTCCATGCGTTAATGACTGGCCCACGAATTAGTTTACCTTTACGTCATGTCTGTCACAACAAGTTTGTGTGAACTTAATATTTATTCTAGTTTACCAGATTACGTTATATATTGGTGAATAAATAAATGTTGGTGGTCATTTCTCACACAACACTATTAGCCTCATTCTAAGTTAAACTTATATGGGAGCCAGATTGATAATATCTTATTATTTTTTAGTGATTTAGTCATTAAACCCTATGAATTTCACTGACATAGATAACGTAAGTTAGAACATTTGAAGACTAAAAGCATGCGTACGACTCGTAACCTAATAATCCAGTTTCGATTTACGCGTTATACCAATTTGTATCAGTGACAGAGTCACACTCGCCTATAAAAAAGCTGAAACACTAAAAAACACGCAATGTAATTCGTCCTACACGTTGCTCAGTTTAGAATTGTATGAGGTGACGAAATCGGCAGACGTGAATGTAAGAAGACGTGGGCTTGTGTCTGCGCTTCTGCATACAATGACACATTGGACACTTGGGATTTATGAACGGAAGCAATCTACCGAGCGAAATTAATAAAACGTTATGTTTTTGTTTTTCAATAGTAGCCCGCGGTTTTATCCGAGTTATTCCCGTTCTCGTATTTATTCCGCAATAAAAGGTTGGTACCCTATGTGCTATTTCAGACTTTAATCTATGTATTTGTGTTCTAAATTTCAACCCTATCTGATCTGCGTTTCCAAAACGACAAAGTTTGGTTGAGCGACAACCGTCGAACTTTTATATATATAATATTAGAAGGATTTGTCGTCCTAGCCAAAATAACTTCCATTTTATTTTTTTAGTAATAACAGGTTTGTGTTAGGCCGTAATCTGTCTTAATGTTTAATGATGATGTGGCTAAATATGTTACTTTTGGCGTTGTTCGATATTTAAGTCGAGTACCACACAACAAATACCTTTTTAAATTCCGTTACTTTTATCTCCAATAGCTTTAATTTATTATTCACAAACGCGATAGTAGTTTTACCCATCGACGGAAATGACGAAGATTATATAAGCACTGAAGTTAATTTGATTATTTTATGTGGCTCGCCATTAAAGTCCATTTTCGTTCTAAAAGCTTCAGAGCCAAGACGGGAGATTTTACGACGAAGTGCGTCGGCGAATAAACCGGCAACATTAAAACGTGCGAAAGTAGAAGGTGTTTTTATGGCTTCGGGGAAATAGAGACTATTGCACTTGAAGGTACAAGCGCCGATGAAAGTTTTAGGCTGTAACAAACTTGCATGTTTTCCTAATAACAATCTATTAGTAATAATAGTAGTATAGCTTTTAGTGATAAGTTCGCCCACTGTCGCACTAATTTACTATGTTTTTGTTTATTTTTTGCTATGTATCCTTTTTTTTTAGTGTGTCAATAAAGAGTATCTATCTATTTATCTATTAATGCCTACATGCCTTAAAATCTTAACTACGAGTATGATCTTCATCAACTTATTTAACTGTAGACAATGATGTCTACAGTTAAATGTTCGTCACTCCTAACAAGCATTCCAAAAGCCAGTGTTCTGTAATACGTTTCTAATAAAAAATAATATCTGACTAATATTACAAATGTCAAATTTTCGATGATTTTTGCTCAATCATGTCGTAATATCTGACGCATCAGGTTGAAATTTAGAACACAGTTAGCTTTTTATCCCGATAAAATAACAAAAACAGGAACAACGCGGGCGAAACCGAACGCACTGCTAGTGCATACATTTTTGTCAATTTATACTTACGATATACACGATTACAGTACCTACAGTTCTCAAAAAATTACGTTTTAACACAAATTTGAGAAGGACCCTAAAATATAACTAGGTAGGGATGAAACGGAAAAAAACAGAATAAATTAATTACTTTAAAGTATTTACAAATATGCGTATATAGGTACATTTTTAGCGCGTTAAATAATATAATAGATAATTTTGCATATATCATACATATGTCTCAAAAGTTAAAAATAGGGCTTTTATTTCATGTATTTAAGCTACGGCAAATCCATAATAATATGTGAAATATGGTAGGGCTCTTTGCAGAGTCCACCTGGGGAAATACCACACCTTTGCCAGATATTCTACCACCAAACAGTACTGTAAAGACAATATTTCCAGAGAATTTACTGGGCTAAGAGAAAAAAACACGTTATATTTTAGGGTGACGAGCGTAGTGGGGTGCTAGGTATTTATTTGGCCTCTTCATGTTCCAGAGCTGCGTGTCTCTGTACTGCTATGGGCAAACATGTTGCTTACCATCAGACACATGTCCTGCTCATCTTGTCACAAAAAATATATTCAATGTTGTTATTATAAATAATATTTCCTATATTTTTTCCTGTAAGTCTTCAGTGCTTGATTGTACACATTGAGATTGCAGTCTCAAGGCTAACCTGGCGTGATCTTACTATAATGTTCTGTACGTAGCGTTTTTTCAATAGTTTGCCAGACAGACAGCTATTATGCTGAAAATAAAATTTAATTACGTAGGACGATTGCAAATTAAACTCTGCAAATCGATGTCGATTCAAAAGGTTTACTTGTATTAGAATCAATAAAAAATATATTTTAGTGAATGTTTTAACTGTTGAAACAGATGGTGGATACAATAGTGAATAAACATTTGAATTTGACTCTGACACTTCTTGTAATTTCCTTACATACCACATAATTATTATTAAGAATATGGTTTAGTTTTTAGAGATTTATTTTCAAGGACTATTCTAAGTCATTGAAAGAGCACTTACGACGTACGCCACAGTGATTTTGAGGAACTAATTCAATGTGGTTTATTGATATTTTGATCATATTCTAGAAATTGTTAATTATCTTACTTGTTTTTAATAAATACAATTTGACAGCAAAAATTGAGAAAAAATCACGTACAAATTGTAAGTAGATACCTAAATAAATAAAAAAAGAAGTGTGACACTCGGGTACTGCCGCGGTAAAGCTATTTCATGTTGCATGCATTTTTATCAACATAAGCAATAGGGATGTTAACAATTTTTCGGAATTGCTTTTATTTTGAAGAGTGACATTTGTTTACCATAAAAAATATCACGGGAAATCCGTTAAGTTGGCAACACTGCTAAGAGCATTTAGTCTGTAAAGCTAATACAAATAAGATTCAAAGTCGAATGACCGAGTGGGGTGGACGGCGTTACGGTCTTTCATCCCTCTTTCTTGTGAACATAAGAAAGAGATGCACGATCACTAAGATTCGGTCCCCAGGCCCGCGATAAAAGCTATGCAATAGCTTAAAAACACAAATAATATACTTAACAAAAAAGTGTGGTTTTCCCGATTCGTCATTTTGATAAAAAAAATTGTTTCATTTATAATAATTATCCATTTCGAATCGAGATGAGACGCAGATTCATAGAATATCTGCTACAATAGAATATTTATGTCACAACAAAACGTGTGAGATTGCAGAGGTAAACCCACGGTAGGTGGTAAGTTGGGCTTGTTTTTAATATTACGTCATTTGTGTTTACGTAGATGGTGAATTGACGATATTTACTATTTACCAACTATTTACAGAATTTTAACTAATTTTAAATATCATAATATGTAGTATCAAAAGTATCATATAGTTTTAAACTATTTATCTACCTAATAAAAATACGAGTAAGTATTTAATAAACAAAAAAAGCACAAGAATCTCTTATACCTATATACCAATTCATTTCGTCTAAAATATGATAAACAGGCAGAATATTTACCTCATGGTGCTCTGCAACCGTAGCGGAACATCCATGAACGTCTACTATTAAGAAATGTTAGCAAGGCTTTGCCAGCTGGAGATATTTTTTTTTATTTTTAATGTATGATAACCGAGCAATACACGCGCCGGATGGTAAGCAACAAATTTGTCTATACAGCAGTTTTAAGCAGCATTTTGAATATGAAAAGTACAAATCGTTTCTTAGCACTGCACTCGTAACCCTAATAATATTAGATGATTTTTCTCATTGCCTTGTAATTTCACTGGAAACGTTGACCTTTCATTTGGATCACAGTAATGTCTGCGCATTCCTACTTGACGGTAGTTTTTAATAGATATAACTTGGAGGTAGAAGGGTCTACTTTCGCAGATGGACTAAATAGTTCTGCCACCATATAATGCTTTAACTATTCAAAGAAAATACAGGCATAGAGATAACACATCTCATATATCTGGGTGACGAACGCAGTGTAGTGCTAGGTAATAAAAAAAATAGTCCTACCACTTCACTGAAACAGTTGCTTGTAGTCGATCATTCTGCACATGACAGTAACGTCATGGAATCACTTGTATGTAAGAAAAATTTATAAATAGATGCAAAATATAAGCCCTTTTACATAAGCTAAATGCGTTGTTCTAAATATTCACACACTTCTTAGAAGTTGTTTCCTTCAAACTTTACTTACCGATGTAGGTATAAGTACTTACAACAATACAATTATTATCAAAATATTTCTTTATTGCAGGCATATATTCCCACATTTTAGAACTATGATAAGTATGGCATAATAATGGTAGTTTCACTAGTGATTTCCAAGTACTGACTCGTCCTGCCAAGTTTCCCCGAAGATTAAAAACAGCATTGTGCAAAGGTATCGTGTTTACAAACCCACTGCACCGACGAATCAAAATGTTAGTATAAAAATTTTCCTTTTCATTGTGGCAATGTTTACGCGTAAATCATTGCAGTAGAATGATGCGAAATGAAAAAGTAGCGCTGAATGAAAACTACACATTAATATTAGGTGACACTTTTAACACAACACCATCTAGTCTAAAATTGTGCAATGCTTGTACCTACTATGGAATTTAGGTAGCTGAAATAATAGCGGTACAATACTTAGCTAAATTAAAAATTCTTCAGCCGACTCAGATACATTTTTTGCATTACAATTCCCCAAATAATATGTCAGCTGTCATTAAACACGAATCAAGTACCTATAGTATCTTAGCTCTACAAACCGCCTACAAGTCGGCAGGTACAAGATCCTTCCCGGTAGGGCCGTTAGGCACACGCTCCTGGTATGCATTTGTATCTGTATCTGTATGCCAGGTCGTTTCTTGATCTTCCATACTAGCGACAGCCGAGGTTGCGCCTTCTGAGGTGTCCTTGAGCCAGTTGTAGTACGAGATGTAGTAAGTACTCATTGAGTACTATCGCACTGAAGATAAGGTTAGGAGGGCAATGCACCTTCTGCGCTTGCTCAAAATTCGGCTGGCAGTAGAAGCCAGTTAAGTCCAACCGTCATAGGCCCTTAAAAAAATGTTAAATGTATCTTTGTACCTAATGTAGGTACAAAGATACACTTAGCTACAAAAAAATAAAAAATAAACATTTGCAACACAGACATTTGTCCTAGATAGGCATCTAATTCACTGCCTACGGCTCAATGAGCCGACTCACGATCAACTGAGCCACGAAGGCTGTCTAGAGTATAGTTTTATCAGCCCGCGCTAGTCCCTACAGCTAAATTGCACATAGGTGTCGGCCACTGTGCGTTACTCTTTTGTTATTTCAAACTTCCTTTTGTATCAATGCAATGGTCCATCAAAACTAGATCTGGCCAAAAGAAAGCAAGAGAGGCAATTCCCCAATAGTGGGACTGTGTAGGCTGAGAATAGTAACTATTACAATATTTCGCAAACCGTCGTCACTCCAGTAATAATGAACCTACACTATTGGATTTTTTTTCTTCGTAGGGCATCTACCCCCTTAACGTTGAATAAATAATAATATGTACTAATAAACAATTACTGCTTTTGAAACAGAAATAACCGGTCACTTTGAGTCAATAATGCGGAATTTGAAAACTAGCTAGCATATATTTCTTCAGCTAGTTTAATTATGATTACAATGTTTGCCTTGATGACTTCAGTTACGCCTATAAGTAGACCTACTGTAAAATAAACGTCTTCTATTTAACTAAATTAGATATTTTTTTCTAAAATACCTCCTTAAGAGATTAGAGTTACATACACTAATATAGCTGAAGAGATTAGAGTTACATATACTAATCTACACTAATATTATATAGCTCAAGAGATTGTTTATTTGAACGCGGTAATCTCAGGAACTATTAGACCTATTTCAAAAATTGTTACACCGTTGGATATGGACGTGATCCCTGAGTGCTATATAATAAAGGATAAATTATTATTTTTATAACTTTTTTTTTATTAAAAACCACGGGCGAAGTCGGGGTTGACCGCTAATACCTACATTATAATTATACATACGAAACACAGGTTTTACAGGTGTCATAAGCTTTCCATCGAAGTGTCATATATAGTAAACATGTGACTAATAAGTATGGATCCTTTACTGTAATTAATTATAAACTGGAGGTAATTAAAAACATCGATATCTCGATTAAGTCCTGCATAATGTGCTCAAAACAATAAAATTAATTTTCTTGATCAATGAAGCAAATACTTCCTCCGGCTGAACCTAACCGCTGTAGACCTAATCAGCAAGTGTGGGGTGTTCGTGTAGTTAAATTACTTGATAAATGGACCGCAGATAGCGTTCGAAACTGTTTCCCAGCAACCATGAGAAAGGAACGATAGGTTATCACTCACTTATTTTTGTGGTCAAAACTTTTTTCAGCACATTGGGCTTTTTTGAGATGATAAGTAATGAAACTTGCAACAGTTATCGCTGACGCTTCTGTATCGTCACGGTAATTTCTAAGAATCAAATGTCAAAAATGTCAATATTATAAAAAAAAACTAAACAAAACCTATGTATTTCGTGCTTAAAAGCTAGTTTATTAGTTTATTAAAATCACTGACGGTTCAACTGTTTCCCATAAGAATATATCAGATATGGGCATAGCCTCTTTTGTCACAGCGCATCTTTATCTAAGCCGTGGTGACGAGAACGTTTGACTTCATTATCGCGTTGGTCTAGATTCGAATCCTTTCAGATTTTTTCCAGTGTAAGCTCTTCATTACCACTGGATTTAATACCGAAGGAAAACATCGTGAAGAAACCAGCCAGCATGTAGGATTATAGCTTTCCCTCATTAGAAAAGAGCAACTCTATTCTAATGACGGAAGGGTCTTAGTTACAGAAGTGGGAACATTGAGTGGTCTGCTTAAGCTATGCTAATAAGTTCTTCTAAACCAAAATTACAAGGTGCGTCTGTAATTTTGGTATATAACAAAAAACATTTTTTAATTGTTGTTGAAAATTTTGATCATATACCGGGGAGAAGTACCCCTAATGCGTTCTATATAGATGTTAGATAACAATGATTTGCGTACGCGCACCACAGAAATGACGTGCGTATTGATATTGAACCATCGGTATTGTGCAGATGTTACAATAATGTATTAAATAAATGATAGTGTACACAGTGAATGGAAGAGTAATTGATATGATTCTAAGTAACAGATTAGGAAAAGTAAGATTAAATTCAATTTATTTAATTTGCGTAACACAACAATACACAATTAAGATTGTTACATTGTTAATGAAGCTTTGAAGCCATTTGAAGCCATGTTTTAACTGGTGGCTTGCGACAATATATTGCTAAATTATTATAAGTATCAGAAATAAACTTTATTGGAGAGTAAAATTTTGCATAGTTTATTTCTAGTAAACTTTTTTTTTAAACTTACCGTTTATGGTCTATGGTCCATTGTGTATTTTACATTCTGTTTTCTAAATTTCAAACTGACCCGTTCAAACGATCTAACGTAATTGAGCAACAAACATCCAAACATTCATACTTTGACATTTATAATTTTAGTAGATTACCACACCACAGTACACCCTGACAATACAAGAGCGATTTGATAACTAAATGAAATAATTTAATTCACACTCAATAATCCATTTTTGAGTTTACTTGAATACGTTCAAAAATTTAATTCATGTCGATCCAGGTATTATACCGGGGCAGTCTAAATACGATCACACGTATGGAAAATATGTATGTATACAAATAATTATATTTTACTCTACCGAGTGCCGGTCGGGCCGGAAGGGCCGGTGCAGCCAGTAATTCGGTTGAGCGACTCAAACGGCGCAAATATGCAACCCTCGGAAGTGGTTACATATTTGAGTCCTTTGGGGTTGAGACATTGGGCCCGTGGAGACCGAGAGCTCACCTCATCTTCAAAAGCCTTTCCTTTGGTCGACGCGACGCGTGACCAAAATGCTGGCGTTTATTTGGCCCAACGCATAAGCATTGCCATTCAGCGTGATAATGCCGCCAGCATGCTGGATACGCTTCCGATTGGTAGTGGGCTTGAACATCTTGATTATCTGTAGACTTACAGTGGTCTATGGATAATTCAGGTGTGCTTAGTGTAATTAGTTAGGTAGGTTTGTTTGTAGTGTGGTGTAGTTCTCATTGAATTTTAGTTTTGTTAATAAAGGCTCTGCCCAATTAAAAAAATATAATAAAGATATATGATAGATCCTATGAAAAGGCATGTGAAGGTCGTAGTTCATACTAACCTAGATCTAGTTTTCCATCACGCTTGACTGACCAGCCTGTGGTATCAAGTTCTGTTCCCGTCCAATAATCAGCGCTGGTTTTATTCTTCTAGAAAATGTTTGAAATTCATTTGACTTATTTTAAACGTCCCCAGTCTCTACTAACCTACCTAGTTAAACAGGGAACAAATTACAGGGCTACGGTGAAACTGTAAATATAAATCTCAATAATTTAAAATAAGCCAGTATTGTAAACTATAGAGATATTGAGCATTACGATTTCTGTTGTTTTATTTACTAACTAACGTCTTGAGTTTCATCTATTGTTTTTTTTTAAACAAAAGTAGCAAGGTACCTCCTCGTAACTATCAACTGTCTGTAATCTGGCAGTAAAAGTCCCGTTAAAATGTGCCGTTTAAAAGATTAGCCATAAAAAATTAACCATTTTAAAAACTGTTTTTTATGCAAGTACCTTGCAGTTAATTTAAATTAGAAACAGACCGTTCAGTTTTATTTATATGTGTAGATTGGTGTTATTTTGTACTAAGTAATCATTACCCACATCAGAAAAATAATAATCCGGTCGCTATCGTCACAAAATTGTTGGAACTTAGGCTTTACAAAGACCTTCCATGATAATTGAATTGCAAAATATTTATAAATTTACACATTTTTTTGTATTAAACGAAAACTGAAAGCTTACCGCAAAAAAAGTTTATTTAATTTATTTTTGTGAAGGAAAAACTTCGATGATAAAATAGCTGCAATTTCTTCTCGGGGACGGAGGTAATAACGCTTATGAATCAAGAACACGCATAACAGCCATATTTCATGGCTAGAATTGATTGTTACAGTGCAACCAAGCGTCTAAACGCATTTACTCCTAATTAGGTCAAACTACAACCATAAAATGACAACTGTGAAATATTGCACCAATCACGACTCAAGGAAAACAAAATTAACAGTGCTGACCACTAGAAAGCCCTAAACGTTATTTTTGACTTTATGGAAAACATTAACAAGAAAATCAAAGGATGTGTAAGTTATAAAAGTGTTAACCCACTTTGATCCACATTATTACACTGTTACGAAAATTTCTTGGTATGATATAAAGTTATAATACAGAGACAAGTTGTTGTAATAAAATGTACTTCCCGAATATATATGTACCATAAAATAAATAACCAAAATTTGAATAAAAATATTCATTAAGGCTAGGTAGTTCTGTCAAATTAGGGATTTAACGCTGTCTTGTTCTCGCGACCGTCACCGACCGCTGAATCGGTGCCACAGTGCAGAAATAACATTAAAATATTGGACTGTGTAATTTAAACTCATTTTTTGTTCAAGATTTGTTTATACTGTTTATACTAGTGATAACAATTTTGTAAATTGTGAAGTGAAACGAAGAAATATTAAATTTATCTATACTCGTAGATATACAAAACTCAACCTTTTCTTTTTGTCACACTATAAGTTGAGAACGGCTTTTCAATTTCATTCATCTTTTAAAATGTTTCCTAATAATTCACAAGTTCGTCAAAATTTTAAAAAAATGTGCTGAAACGTAATGAAAGGCCAGTAAAAATATATAAGGTGTTTGGTCAACTTTGCAATAAATTTCTAATCCAATTTTTTTCTATGAGGTAAAGATCACTTACTGAGCATAAAATTACAAAATGCTCACAGATCCAGGTAGAGCTTCAAACGCCAATTGAAAAAAACTATTTTAGACGATATTTTGGAAACTATATATTTTGACAATAATTGTAGAAAATAAAATTTTGCATCTTTTGTTGCTAGTAAACTTTTTTGTAAAACTTACCGTTTACGATTTATAACCCATTTAATGATACGATTGCGAGGATGCCGATAATAGTGGATGTAAATGATGTGGTCTACGATGGAACTTGTTTCTCTAATAGAAACAAGCACAGTGTACCTCGTAACCCCAAGGTTCGAACCTTCTACAAAAACCCACTCTGGCGATGCGTTTCACAGCTTAGTTGTTCTTATTACAAAAGTGGAGACCAAACTCTTCGTTCAACTCTTTAGTCATGATGATGAACGGTGCTGTTTATTGAGCAACGAGCAATATGATAGAAAACTTTAATTTAAAAACCCCGACTACAAAAAAAAATCTACACGTAAAAAATATTACCTACTATCTAGGGACACTTTGGCGAGTCAGACTAGTCTTAGAATATCTTTGTTACCAAAATCCATCCAGCCGTTTGGAAGATATGTGGAAATAAAAGATTTACAAACATAAAGAAAAGATACGCGCGAAAAACATAACCCTTCTTCCATTCCGGTAAAAGGGACATGTTTATGCTACTGGGAACAGAATTTACATCTTATTATTTTTACATTGTTATCATCAAATTTGACATAATAAATCGTAATCGGTAAGTTCGAAAATAAAGTTTACTGGCAACACTAGATGGGAAATTTTATTTTCTACAATAATAATAGGCTTTATAACTTTTCAGAATATCAGCCAAAAACGTTTTCGAGCTGGCGCTTGAAGCTCAACCTGGATTTGTTATTATTTTGTGATTTTATGCTCAGGAAATGATTCTAAACCTTACCTATATAAAAATATGAATCGGAAATTTAGTGCAGAGTTAAATTCTACGAGTAATTTTACTGCCTAAAAGGCTTCTTATCAAATTTGGTCGAATGTCTAAATTTCTATGAACAATATTAACATTTTCATACAAAAAAAAAACAATAAATTTTGGTGGTGTCACAAACTTGGAAAAGTATAAAAAATAAAAATTCTAACAAAACCATACGTGGATCTATGGAAAGGTGTTCAAAATTGTATTGAAGTTCCTAACATTTTTTCTAAACTGAATAGTTTGCGCGAAAGTCTCTTCCAAAGTGGTAAAATCTGTATGTGAGGAATTTTCTTCTAAGTACTAAGTACCTTACTACCAAAGAATTTACCTAAATGGCATATAAATGCAAGTTAGGTATCATAAATGATACCTAACTTGGGGATTTACGCAGGGGATTTCTCCCCTCTCATTATTTCCTTATCCCGATCTCTGATTTAACGGACGAATATTTTACCGATACTTATCTATTTTCCATTGCATCCGCATTGAATTTTTTACTGATGTGGTATCGACGTCAGTTTTTTGAGACTCCCTTCTGGTCTACAACATAAAATAAACAGCGTACTAATTAGTATCAGCGTCTATTTGCAATTCCAATGAAAACGGTATCAAAAATCAAGATCATAGCGTGCTTCACTAGTAATACCTACTGATATTGTTATACTGTGGCACTATGATCGTAATATTTAAAATTTATCGGTTGTCAAAATTGCAAAATCAAGCACAGGCCCGTCGTCCGTGAGCGCCGAAACGCGACTGATCAGGCTTGCCGAACGGCGCGCTATATATATGGTAGACTAGATGCCCGCCCCGGCTTCGCCCGTGGTATATTATATAGCACTCATCGGGATCACGTACATATCCAACGGTGAAAGAATGACTGAAATCGGTTCACTCATTCCTGAGAATATCGATTTCAAACAAAAAACCTCTTCAGCTACCTGCTACGCCACCTGTCGGAAATTGGTCGTACCAACTCAGATTTAGAAAAAAAATTTAGCAAAGGTTTATATTCAATGCACAGATTACTGAAATTCAATGACGCAATCTTTGACACAAGCTGTCATGTGTCATGTCAAAGCACGAAACGTACGAAAACTCTCAAAAAGGGGAATATTTTTTCCCGATTTTGTTACATTCTTGTTTCATGCTCCGCTTCAATCAATAGTAGAGTTATTTTCTATAGCCTAAAGCCTTCCTCGATAAATGGACTATCCAATAGAAAAAGAATCTTTCAATTCGGACCAGTACTTCCCGAGATCCTAGCGTTCAAGCAAACAAACAAACAAACAAACAAACAAACTCTTCAGCTTTATAATATTAGTATAGATATTAAAACATAGTGAATAACTGATACTTTTTATCAAGTCAAACTCTGCGAATGCATCTATAACTTTTTAGTGGCTTTCGTTGAGTACAAAAATTTAGTAAAAAAATTCATTAGTTTAGTCATAAACTTGAAATAACTTTTTGAAAAGGGGTAACTTTGGGATTTTTTTCTATCAAGTAAAATTCATTAAATCGTGTTACTGACTGCGAATTACACTAGATTAGATCCTTTACTATTACATATATTTTTTTCAGAGCTTAATACACTATTTTAAAGGTCTTAAAGTTGTTTTAAAAAATCAAAATTACGGCCCACACGCCCTTAACATGGAATTTCAAGTTTTTTGGCGCTATACTTACCTATTATATATACCTGCCAAAAGGTTTATAGCCAACGACTCTCATTCGAAAAATACTTCATAATCTTGATCGTCGCAAAGTTAGATAGATAGATAAACTTCGCGGGCTTATCGCTAAAAGAGATCTCTTCCAGGCAACCGTGGTATGAAAAAAATTGGTTGCCTGTAAAGTCGGTATACGGGCGAAAGTTTTACGTGGCAACGACTTTGAGTGGTAAAATAATTTTACGGAAGGGACGCGTGCCTTTCACTTTTTATGTCTGTCTCTCTCGCTCTTAGGCGGGCTAACCATGCCCGAGTGGAAGGGACGCGTGCCTCTCACTCGCTCTCGTTGTGAGCGCATAACGTGAGCGGAGCGTAACGCAGTTTCTTGAAGTGTCACCCGGCAAACCAATTTATAAGACGTTGTCACGTCAAAATGAGTTGCTAGTTTATCAGGACGTCTACTCTCTTTTCTATGAAAATCGTAATTTCAAAATCGCAACTTTCCTATAGCGGTTCTACTTCGTTTCATCCGATCGAAAATTGTTTGAGAAACGACGATTCGAAGTAGAGCCGGAGTTGGAAAGTCGCGAGTTTATTTCGAAATTACGTTTTTCGAAGAAAGAGAGTAAAGGTCCCAGTTTTATCCGGTAAATTCGGAGGGTAAGCTAAGTAATATGGTAGGTAATGTAAGCTAATATAATACTATATCACCTTCATTATGCCCTAGCTAAAAAGGGCACTGCACTGTAGGCCGAATCGTCAATTAATGTTAGGCGACACTCCTGTCAATTCCGAATCTAGTTATTATTATTAAGAGCCTGAAATGTCCCAATGCTGGGCAAAGGCCTCCCTACCCTCTTTCCATTTGCCCTATCCTGAGCTAGTGTATACCAATTCTTGAAATGTTTGTCGAGGTCATCCCGCCATCGCTTAGTTTGTCTACTGCAACGTTGTTTGCGAGCTTCCATTGTGTGGTGATTTTGGCCCAAAGAATATTCGAATCTGGTATCCATAAAAAAGCTTATGCACAAAAACTTAATTATTTGTTTAATATAACAATTTACGACTCAGTATTTTTTGTTTTCATATTGAACTAAGTCTTAGCTGTAAAATCAAATTTCAGTCTAAAAATAACAATGGAACAATAATGTTTTCAGTAACATATCATGTTTTATTACTCAAGTATTTGTCATAGACGTGGTGCATAATTTTGTTGTCTTTGCTAAGCAGTCTGTTATTACATGTTGACTACAGAACGCTGTAGCTACAAATTAAATAAGATCGGTAAAAGATTGATCACTATTACCTCGATACTTCACAGTGGCCAGCTTGTTTTATGCAAGTAGATATCATTGCAGTAACTGTAACAAGGCTGAATGTGTGACCGTTGCTGTAAAACATGCACTCGGACCCAAATACATTTAAACGGGGCATTTCATGCATAAGACAGTTTGTATTTACATTACATAAATTTATTTTGAATAATTCAGGTAATAAAAATTATTTTACATGACTAGCTGTGTCGCGCAAGTGTCAATCGCGACTTATCTGAACCATTGATGTATTTTTTTGTTTTCAATAGCACTTGTCCAACATCATATAATATAGTTAATATGACATCAGTTATATAAAAAAGTTAAAAATCCTACTAAAATTTTATATGAAATTAGTTGCTCGTTCCGACTTTGGTCGGATAATGCCGACTGCAGCGCCATCTGACGGGCTGGTTAGCGAATCTAAACCACACAGGGCGCCACCCAAACGCATCAAAAAAATTCATTCAAATCGGTTCAGCTGTTTCGGAGGTTTTCACTGTCAACACACGTACAGAAGAATTATATATATAAAAAGAGAGCAGTTTAGATGTTTGTTTTTCAATAACTTCGCCAGAGCTGAAAGTATCATGCTGTTATATGGAACTCAATATGTAGCTACTTTTTTGCCTTGTTTATTGTAAAGTTCTTTAGGGAATAGGTAGTCATTTCCTAAATTATGCGTGGACGATGTCACGGCATGACAATAAAATATTTAAAAAACAGAAATCAGTAACTGTACAATTAAATATATTTGTTGCATCAGGGAATCCCTAAAGGGACACGAAATGAAAATAACAAATGAACAGAGACTTCAGTATTCTCCTGATTTGTCCAAAACAATATTCACAAGCTCAAAAACAATAAATTTTCGTCTAGATACAAAAAACTCAGCCGAGTCATGGCTCAGTGTTTAAAATTAATTTAAATTTGTACAATGTATGTAAATGTACCTACCCTAAAGTAAATATCTTTAATATATTTAAACGAATCATAAATATTTTAAGGCACATAAATCAGTTTGCCATTTTAGAGTCCACGGCCAACAAGTGAACTGTCTCGTTTAAGACTTTAGCCTCGTTCTTCTGAGTCACAGGTTTTGCCATTTACATACTACCCTTTTATTATATTCATATCTCATTGACTATTTTATAACTTTGACTGTTATTGTGTACTGTTTTGGTCGTGTTGGTTCTGCTCCTCAGTGATTCATTGTTATCATCTGAATTCATTGGTTTGCTTGTTTTAATGTATATGTTTCATCCGTCATGTTCTTATTTTTTTCTTCTTTATTATAACGTTTCAATTTTTGTCATTATTAGTAAATAACAAAATGTATACATATATAACAGCGCAAAAGAGTAATTACTATAACATAGTCTTAAATATCTATCTATTTCACTTCACATTGCCTGTATCGGTATACCCCTATGGGGGTAATCTAGGTGTCTTCAAGTCGAACGTTTCATAAGTGATTGGTTTTTCCTAGTTTAGCGTGCTGTACTATAGACTGCATCGTCGCTTAACATCAAGATGGTCAGGTGCAAATTATTATCTATTAAAAAGACATTCAAGTAGACAGTATAACTTTCTCTTTTCCTGGCTATAGGTATACTATATCTACGTGGTGGTGGTGTCAGCCTTCACAGTATCATTATTAAGTTCAAAATAATTATGCACTTCAGCAATTTGTCCTTTAAACAAGGTCTTACTAGTGTTATTTTGGCTGTGATAAATATCACTGCTTCCTGTAGTTTTCGTGTAATTTGAGTTTTTAGTTAGGTAGTACTTATTGAAATTGTTGAAATGACGCCTAGGTGATGTATGGAAGTTTAGTTAGTTACAGAGTAACAGTGGGCTAGCGAAATTTCTAATCGTAATTTCAACACATAGGTCATAATTTTCGTTTGTTATTATCAGCACGGACAAAAAGAACTTTGACGTTGTTAAAATATTGTAAAATTTGCATGCATATTGTAAAAAGGTATATTAGCAACATTTGATGAATGTTGCCACAGCTAAACTTGTTAAGGAGCACCCGTAAAGCAAATGGGATCCTAATAGGCAACTACGTCAGCACTAAACCAATATTGATGTTATTTCTTCTGGAATATCAAATCGCCCCACTCAGTGAAGATATGGATGATAGAGAGGAGATATACGAGTCTGTCACCATCACTGGCTTTAACGGTGAAACAAAAATAGTAAGGAAACCGGCTTGTTCTAAGGCGTTTTTTTGCAAACGTATGCCTGTAGCTAATCCGCGTTTGGTCAGAGACTTTAGCGACAACAGCATAACGCTTTATAGTCCTTGTTAAAGTTAATGTTTGGTGTAAAAGTTAAAATTGTCAAATCATGCGAAGTGCGCAACAAGATAACACAACAAGATGTTAAGAGGTCCAAATAATATTAGTGGGAAAAACGCCTCCGCAGACCCACACGTAGATCGTTAGGTGTGTCTGAATCGTCACATTCGCACAAATGGTAAAATGCTGTCTTCCGGCCTTGTTAACATTGAACCACTTCTTGCCGGCCAAGTGCACCGAGGATGTTGTTTGGTGTACAGAAATAGATCCAAAATCATATTACATCACAGCAGAATAGGTAGGAAGTCGTTGGTATTAGTAACTGACCCGGAAAAGTTGAGGACGCTTGTTAATTTTGAATCTTGCAGGGTCAGAATAAAATAATAGCAGTACGATTTATTTTGTTTTGAATTATTCTCTTTATTGCATAGTTTGTACCTGATATTGGGCATTCCCAATAACTGATTTCCAATAAAATACAGACTAAATAAATTTGAACCTATAAATGGCGATTTTAAAATTTGTAATTATCACACTGCTAATCTAACATTCAACCTCATCTGCCCGTCGGAATTTCATACACAAGTACATGTACCTACTCAAAACATAATAAACTCTGATATCTTCAATACCTTCCACAGATTGAATTATTAGCCGTTTAGTCGCAGTGAAGATGCCGTTTGAAATGAAAGGAAGCACGTAGATTCAAATTGCAGGCTATCTGCAACTGTAATAATTGGAGAGGTTGAGTTGGTAATAGACCGCAGGGGACCGCTCGCCTATAACTTATTCTGTCCTATATTTAGATGTCAGTTCGCAAGTATGGGATGTTGTGATTTATCTGATGAGTTGCGATAACTGGTCGTTTGTATATCATAATTACCGAAGATTGTGAATGCGTTGGGTACGAATTCATTAAGGATTCTTGTTCTAACAGCATTTCAATGCATCATTACCAACTGGTAGCGTGTTATTTTACGTTATTTCGTAAAATTCTTGTATTGTATAACTCTATCGTATGTCGGATAATAAGTGTTTATAAAACACGTGTCAATTGCAGTGCATTGCGGCGGTAATTCGATACTCTATGTAACAGATTAGCCTTAAATGCACTTGGACGTGATTTACCTTGAGTCGTCGATTACACCGGATAGTAATAAAGCTTGCTAATTTATAGTTCAGTTTTTGGTTTGATTAACGTAAGTTTTTCTTTAATTTCAGGTGCCAGATTCCAGTCAAGATGAGGTTTCAAATTTTCGCTTGTTTCTTGGCGGCATCCGTTCTGCTAGCGCCAACTCTAGCAGCTATTTGTCCGGAGTCATGTATCTGTACAACCACTCGTGACGGTCTTCATCGAGCCACTTGCAGTAGTCTCCCTGAACTATACAAGTTTACACTTCGTCAGAAGCACCACAATATAAATATCCTCGATCTTTCGCACAACAACATTACAAAATTAAGTCATGAGCTTGACCGGCTAACAGAAGTTGTCACTTTGGATATGTCCACCAATGGCATACAAGACCTCAACAAATTTCTACATAATGCTAAGAAACTGGTACATCTTAATTTATCAAATAACAGGATAAAGAAATTATCTATGACTTACCTGCCTAAAAGTGTCAGTTCCTTGGATTTAACCAACAATTTGCTAGAAAATGTTCCTTCAGATCTTGCGCATTTAGTCAGTTTGGAACATTTAGAGATGGAAGGAAATCCTCTTGATTGTTCTTGTGAAAATATTATCGCGCGAGATCATCTACTAACTGCTAGCGTATTATTCGACGATGTTAAATGCGCCTCTCCAGAAAGATTAAAAGGTAAATCTTGGTTAGAGCTCAAGACAAAAGATATTTGCAAAAATAAAGAACATTTCAACCTTTTGGACATGATGATGGGCGATCAACCTTTAGATCCTAAACAGGTTTCTGAAGACGCCAGTGCTCTAAAATCTTTGCCATTAGTGGCAAGTAATGATTTAGAAGACGGTAAAGTGATAAGCGGAGCAAACAGAGATATCGAAGATGATGACAGTCATTTATTTTTAAAAGTTAGTCAACCTACGCAATCTCCCATACTTGAAGGATCGGGAGAATACGAGAGTACAACTATTTCAGAAATCAATATTGAACCAATAAAAGAACCAAAACTGAATTCGAACTTAATGATAAAAGACGAAATTATTCCCGCTAACGATATACAAAGCACCGATGATCCTTTAGAAGGGTCTGGATCTGGAGATGGGCCCTTGCTTTTTGATTTTGATAGCACAGCAGAAACTACTACTGAAACGTATGAACCAATAAAACCAGTACCTATAACTCCATTATTGGAAGATTTAGATGATGGCTTAACTACAGAATTCCCTACGCCTCGGCCTATATCTGTATTCATAGGTGCAAGTGATTGGAATAGTAGAAATAACATTCCTTCAGTACCTACCGAAAAAACATGCTACTTCAATGACTCCAAAAGATACAACAGTATCTGAGCGTATCAGCGTGACCCAACCATCTGAAGTACAAGCATCTCCAACATCAAATGAAGATGAACCTCCTCGAAAAACTGGTACATATATTTGCATTGCAATAATTGTTGTATTGTTAGTTGGATTAATTGGATTTGCTATTATCAAAGGACAAATGAGAAAGAGAAGGGGATAGAAGACTTTTACGTCAACAAAAACGTGACGTTGAAAAGGCTTCTAAAGAAATGGTGGACATGAATAAATCGTTATTAGGAAAACCAGCACCTATGGAAGAACCGATAGAAAAGAAAGCGAATGGAAAATATGAGTTGGTTCCAACACACGAAATACATCCAAAAAAAGGTGAAAACGGCGATGTATCCAATGGAGTAAATCACAATGAACCAACTACTACAAGAACCGATAGTCCTCGAGATTCGAACCAAAACAAAAGTAGTTCGAAAGACAATAATTTGGCTAATAATGACATAACTCCGCAACAAGAAATGTCCTTTGAATCTTCTGCGTCGCCTGATCTACGAAAAGACTCGAATTCTTTGGCCAGTGAAGAAATATTTGTACCTATTAATGAGGATGATTCAAAACCAAATGGTGCTCCACATTCTGATATTTCTCAGCCACTTCTTAATGGAGATCAAAACTCAGATTTCTTGTCACCGTCTCGAGAATATGTACCAGTTTATTCTCCTGATATGGGCAGAGTGCGCATAAAATTGACCGAAACTCCAAAACCTAAAACTCCGATACTAGTCACCAGAAGTAGGTCCAACGCCGGAGATATCATCATAACACCTTCAGGAGACGGAAATATGCGCAAATCAACTACTTGAAATATGGTTTCGATTTAAAGGACAATAAACGATTTGTGTAGGTTTTAAACAATGTCAATGAACAAACACTTCAACATTTGGCGAAATTCTGTGATTTATATGTGCTACGAGTAAGATTATTTGTATGTAGAATGTGGGATTGCATTTGTTTGGAAAAGACTGTGTATCTCAAGAACTTTTGCTGCCAAAGTGTGTTTGTAGTCGACAGTGCCTTCAAATTAGTGTTATATTTAATATATTTATGAAAGTAATATACTCGCAATAGGCGAAAAAATATTTTTATACGTGTAAAAATTGTTGCCATGTTCACGATACATAGCTGTAAAAGATACATACCTAGTTCTTTTTAGGATCATAATATCATGTGTTCATTCTATGAACTAGTAATCAGAGTAACACGCCTACAGTTTATCTTTCTTAAAATGTTGTTAATGTTTTTTTATTGTTGCTGTTTAAATACCAAGGTACATGCGATTTGTATTAGAATATTTTCAATGGTTGTGTACTTACTTACTTTTCAAAATCTGTCGAACAATAACTGTGTATGGAATGATTACCTGGCTATGCTTACAACATTGTATTGTAAATTATTTTAACGCATAAAGGTTATACTATTTTCCACGGTCTGGCTAAACGTAAGTTCCTCTAAATAATTTTATTGTATTTAGAAAATAAGAACGTGATACCATTATTTTAAAATAAACAATTATTCCTTCTTACTCTTCATTGCGTTAGTATGTACAGTTATTTAATTTCCAGTTTTTTAGTAAATAACATAGATCTTTTTGATTATTATATTATTTTAGTGAATCGTTAATGACTGTTAAGTTCGCGTTGACTTCGCGTATTTAGTTTAGATTTCCATGCGAATGATAATGCTATGAGAAAATATGGTGTAAAGTTTGAATTTTATAGAAATGATCAAAACAGAACAATAAATAGTAGAGTAAGAGAATTTTATAAACGAATATTGTAATTTAATTTTGAAAAATACAAAATATAAGTGGTTGATACGAGTTTTGTATGTGTTTTTATAACATCCTGTCAGTTACACCCATAGAGCAATGACGAATTCGAAGGTGGCAAGTATAATTATCATCATTTAAATTTAAATAGAAACACCGTGTGAAGACGACGAAATAATCGGTCGAAAGTGAGTCAGACCCTCACAGCACAGGTTCCGTACGACTGTCATACACTACAAGAAGGTAGGAATAGTGGTAGGACTCTTGTCAGAGTCCGCCTAGGGAATTACCACACCTTTGCCAGCTATTATACCGCCAAGCAGTAATGTGCAAGCATTACTGTGTTCTGGTTTGAAGGGCAATGTTTTCAGAAAAGTTACAGGGCTTAGAGATAACATCTTAGATATCTGGTTGACGAGCGCAGTCCAGTGCTAGGTAATGATTCGGACTCTTCGTGTTCATCCAATAGCTGCATGTCACTGTGCTGTTATATGGCAGGCATGTTGCTTACCAGGCACATGTCTTGCTCGTCTCGTCACTCTTTATTTAAGAAATAAAAGGTGTTCAGTATATCGAATATATTAACACCTGCAAAATATTTCGCAATTGCGCCCCAGGTGGTATTAATTTTGGTGTTGTTAGAATTTGATAAATATAGGTGGAATCTTAGTAATTTAACGTATGTTTACATCCATCCGTTAAAACTACTGAAAATACCTGAAATCGTTGAATCCATACTTTATGGAACTCGGGGTGTGAAAGATTGACGCGTACTTGACCAACTTATTTTATTATTTCCTTGTCCAGACACATTGACTGTATTTAGATTTCTACCTTTGTAATATCATAAATGAGAAAGAGAAAGACATGAGCCTGATGATAGGCAATAAATACTCCTGCCCAATCTTATAAAAACACAGTAAACAAGCAGCCCACTATAGGTTCCCACTGCTGGGACTCGGGGCATTCTCTCGTAAAGAGAGAGTCAAGGCCATTATTAATTACGCTGGCTGGTATAGTACGGGCTGGTGAATGATGAATGAACTGGAATTATTCTTGGAACGTCCAGATTTCCTCAAAAGGATTTCCAAGGAAAACATTCCTTCGCCGTTTTCGAGTTAGCGGCATTTCGCACATCACTTCGAAAAGACAGTGGTGCGTGTGGGCTTCGAATCAGGGGTTCCGAAATGGCAGCTGCCGTTCTCCCGGCTAGACCAGCCGTAACTTATAAAAGCAAAGTACTAAGCTGCTATTTGAATATAAAGAGTACATTTTATTACAGCCCAGCACTGCACTATGCTCGCCATCTAGATATATAAGATGATTTGTCTCTTTGCATTGTACTAATTTCTCTGGAAATGTTGCATCAAAACGGAACATTTGTGCACTACTGCTTGGTGATAGGATAACTGGCAAAATTGTGGTACTACCTTGTGCCCTTGGCGAGATTTTTAGGGTTCCGTAGCCAAATGGCAAAATACGGGACCCTTATAAATGTCTGTCTGTCTGTCCGTCCGTCCGTCCGTATGTCACAGCCACTTTTCTCCGATATTATAAGAGCTATACTATTGAAACTTTATAGGTAGATGTAATCTGTGAACCGCATTAAGATTAATTATCTATTAATTTAATTAATTGTCTATGGATAGGTCATCAAAATGATATTGAGGTTTGTAACATTTTTTTTTCTAACCTAAATAGTTTGCGCGAGGGACTCTTTCAAAGTGGTAAAAAGTGTGTCCCCTGTAACTTCTAAAATAAGAGAATGACAAAAATAAAAAAAAGTGTATGATGTACGTTACCATGTAAACTATCAACGAAAATTGGTTTGAATGAGATCTAGTAAGTAGTTTTATTTTAATACGTCATAAATTGACTATTGTTAAAACACTGACTAAAGTAACAACGAACTTCAAGAACTTTTATATTATGCTACTTGCTACTACGGAAGCCTTCATGGGTGAGTCCGACACGCACTTGACCATTTTTATTTTTATTTTGACTGGACTGCTCATAGAATGAGGCCTAGTTATGGGCTGGACAAAAAGAGCGCCTGCGCTTGAGGCGCGGCGCCCCTTCATAACCAGATCCTTGGGCGGTCGCCCTACCGCGCCATAGGTACCACTCTGGGCGCACTCTGAATGAATCCTGCCACTATACTGAAATGATTTACTTTTTGTAATGCAGACGAAACAGCTGAACTGATCAAGATGAAATTTGATAAACAAGTAGATTTATAGTCTAGCATGGCACGGGTAGGTATAAGTAGATACAAAAGTGCGCATTTATATCACAAAAACCCAATTCATTTATAGTCCGTGCCAGATATATTGGCAATGAAGGTTGTTGACCTTTCAGTGTTCTAGCGGTGGTTTAAATCCTTTTATTATAGGGTTATAATTTACTTAGCATGGTTTTTAACCGACTTCCAAAAAAAGGAGGAGGTTATCAATTCGACCCCAATGTTTTTTTTTATTGTTTTTTATGTATGTTACCTGATTTCTCGAGAACCTCTACACCGATTTTAAAAATTCTATTTGTGTTCGGATGGATATTCTTCCCGAATGGCCCCATATAAATCTGTTCGAAATCGGTCAAGTACCTAGTTTTTGAAATATGAACCAAAAACTGAAAATTTGCGTACAATTATTTGGATGACGTAGTTGTAGATTTCACAAAAGTTATGAATCTCGAGATCTCGACCCTGTCAATACAAAATTGTGTAAATGCTTTAATAAAAACTTGTTTTTAACCCCCCGACCAAAAAAATGAGTGTTATAAGTGACGTCGATGTCTGTCTGTGTGTCTGTCTGTCTGCTGTGGCACCGTAGTAGAACTCAAACAGATGGGCCGATTTCGATGCGGTTTCTTTTATTTCAAGGTTAATACCATAGCAAATGTTCTTAGCTATGTCTGGTTAATGCCGATTCAAGATGGCCGCCTCCACAAAATGGCGGACAAAATATTTCTTCACAACCTACCTCAATTTGGGTATGAAATGAAAGGGCTTGACTAGTAGAATATTATGTACTATAACAAATTTCAAATCCAAAATGGCCGCCACGACAAAATGGCAAATTATATTATATTTTTCATTACTACCTCAATTTGGGTATCCAACGAAAGAGCTTGACTAGTAGAATACTTTGCACTATGAAAAAAATCAAATCCAAGATGGCCGCTTCCACAAAATGCCGAAATACATTTCTTTTTTCACAACTCCCTTTATATGGGTATCAAATGAAAGGGATGGACTAGTAGAATGTTGTACAGATAACAAATCCAAGGTAGTCGGGGGTTAATCAAAATATTTAATTTTGTTTTTGTACACTAAAAAGAGTAAAATAAACTATTTTCGTACAAAAATTAAACCGACTTCAAAACCACAAATAGGCACTCAAAAGCGAAAAATAAACTAAATCATTATTATAAGCGCTACTCACTCATCTATTTGAAGTCGGTGCCAGTCAGGTCAAAAAGTTAGTAGATTGATGCTATGTAGGCACAGGTAAATAGTATCTATCCTATACCTGTTAGATTTGGCTGGCACCGACTTCAAATAGATGAGTGAGTAGCGCTTATAATAATGATTTAGTTTATTTTTCGCTTTTGAGTGCCTATTTGTGGTTTTGAAGCCGGTTTAATTTTTTGTACGAAAATAGTTTATTTTATAAGAGTTCGTATCGGTAAGTACTAATAGAATAATAACAACTATTTACAATGATGGTTAGATGTGAAAAATAGTAGGTACATAAAATTAGGTAAGTACTTACCTACCTACTTAGTGTTAATAATCAGCTTCGGGACTTAGGACTCAATGTGCCGCATCTCTGGCGCCTGACGTCACAAAATAGCGGAAGCAAAGACACGTAAGTAGGTACCTAATTTTCTTTAGTTACTTATCTTTTTCTGGAAATAGTTTCGTAATTGTAACAAAAGCTATTCTAATGCTTATTTTTTACTTAAAGATTAATAATTTTATGAAATCTGATGTTGGTTAAAAAGTATTAAAATAAATTATCTCAAAAAATAATAGGTCTACCTAGCCTTAATGGGATAAACACTCTTTTTAAATAAATAATGGACAAACATTATTATTATAAACCTCATGTAAACTGACAAATAAATGTTTGATTCATGTGTTTTTGGACGACTTATGTAGAATTGTAATGAAAATCAATGATAAAATGTGGTCGATTTTGGCAAAATCTTACTTTAAGTATACTCTTTTGTTTATTAGCGGCTGACAAGAGGTGAACGAACTTCATTGCCAATCTATCTGGAACGGGTTGTATATATGTAATAAGTAGTATTTGTCATTAACGACATTTACTAAATTCTATATGGACTAAGTCACCGCCAACAACTAGTTACATACTTACAATAAATTATTGTCCTTTAATACAGACAAAAATAAAAAAAACATTGTTTGAATATTTGCCACTGTAAAATATGTGGCAACGCACTGTACTGTAACATGCTGATTGTTTTTCATCAGGCGTCCGACTTACTCGTTTTGTTCCAAATATTCGCTTACCGCTTACCTGAGTCACAAAGCACACAGTTTAATCAATTTGCATGGATAATTTCAGCTTGATTGTAATGTTAAGAGAATTCAGTACCTAAGGTTTTTAATATGCGTGTCCATCTATTACAATGCTACAGATACGAATCATGGACGATAAAAAAGATTTCAGGAAACGTATTGAGGATTGAGGTAGGTACCTATTTGAAATGTGGGCATAATATATAGGCGCATGATGTCGATCTCTTTGGCTCAGAGAATAGCCAATGAGGAGGTTCTGCGGACGTTTGACCAGAAAGGCAAACTTTAGCAAACTGTTAAGCAGCGGAAGGTTGTATCTCCGAGGCATCTTCTTAGGCATGATAGATAATATGAGAACTCAGAACTAATAGAATAAGAAAGAAATACAACTCTTAATGATAGGTACTTACTAGAAAAAGTTGAAAAGAAAAGCTGATCACAGTAGAAAGACCTGGTTGCGAAACATACAGGAATGGACGGGCATTAGGAGTACCAGCGAGCTCTTCCGCTTTCGGTATGTACTTATATGCATAAGTTCGGTATGTATGTACCTGTGTAGGTATAAGTTAGATAATTAAATTATTTGCTCTTAGTTTTTGCTAAAATTGACGTCTAAATTGTATATTTATCAATAAAGAACTTTGACTTTGTTCTGTCCCAGCTAGTTCGACGTTTTCTTACAGGTAAGTATCAGATTCGTATTAGTATGTTCTTAAGCGTGAGTAGGTATGTATGTTGGAAATGTCAGGTTAGGTTATTTTGAGTCCTGCGCATCCGGCGCTAGCTCAGTAGTCAGATAGGTAGTAGCGTAGTAGTGGCTTACAAAAGCCGGCTACTGTTAGTCAGTTTCTAAAACAAAAAGAAACAACCCTTACTAGTTGGAGAAGCACCCAAAGAAGAACTGGCTTTGCATATTGTTGGTTTGTGTCGATGATAGGGATATGCGCCTGACCGCCGTCGTTCCTGATGTTGCCCATGAAGGGACCCGTAAACGTAGAAGAAATCCATTCATTCGACTTGAAGATTCCCAGATTATACCGACGAGCAGGGGCCTGAGACATGACTGCACATAACAGCGTAGAGACACAGAGCTATTGAAGCATGAAGAATCCAAATCATTACCTAGTACTGCGCTCCTCGTCATCCGGAGATATACGGAACTGTTTGATTATCTCTTAGCAGGCGCGGTCCGAACGGGAGGAAGGGGATCAACAGGGATATGACCTCCAAATTATATACCTACGTTAAATTAAGTAATACTTCAACAGGGGGATATGACACCCAAACTATTTATATGTTAAATTAATACTCTAAAAAATTAAAAATTTCTAATTAACTATTTTTTTTGATTGAATGAATGAATGATTTTTCAGAGGAAATCTGGAAACCCATTAGGTATAAATGATTAAAAAATGCAATTTTGCTAGTAAAGTGTAAAAGTGAGATAGATGGCGTGCAGAATATAAAAAAGTTCTTGATAAGTCATCAAACATAGGTAGTACTCTAGGACTCCAAAGTTACGTGCAGTACGAATTAGTAGTACTCACATAAAAATAATCTGCACTAAACCACTGCCTAGATTTAGTTTCATAAGGTAACTTAAGCTCATGTGTGTTTTGTTTATGTAGTTTGCAAATATTTGTCTAGATGGCGCAGTGTTTGCATTGAACAGCATTTGCCAGCTAATGTTGTACTCGTAGGTGCAATATTGTATAGGTATTCTTCAGATTACATTTATTTCACGATGAAGTGGAAATTTGAATTTATGTAATGAAACATCTTTACAGGAAAGTCTTTTTATAAAGTTTTTTGCATTAAGTATAGTTTTAAATTACTCAACTAATTTTAATAAATGTTCAACACTAACATCTGTATAGCACAAACATCATTCAGTACTTACATATTAACTCTTTAAAAACATAAATCACGACAAAGTAATTTCAGCAAAATTGTACAACACATACGTACCTACATACATTAAAAAACATATTTTAACGAAAATAAGAGGGTGGGAATTCAAAAATTACTTTCTCTTGGAGCGTTGTCATCATTTCTTTGATTTGAAGGCCTTTCTAGGTCAGCTTCAATTTCTACAACAATGCTATCACCAGTATCAACTCCATATTCGGACATCCGTCTCCTTCGGACTCCCGGCGAGGTATCAAGTTCCGCTATTTCGTGACTACCGAACTTTTTATTTCTTCGTCGTCTTCTTTGACGATGATTGTCACGTATCTCCTCCAATTCGTAGTCTTCTAAAACGGGAGCCTCACCGTTTCTTTCCGTTTCTTCTAAAAGATCTCCACTCGACTTAGTTTTCCTTCTGCCTCGTTTGCGACGTGTTTTTCCAGAGCCTGTTTCGTTCAAAGAATGGCAGGAAGCATTTAGTTTTGGCATTGAAAGAGCTTCATCGTAAGATGGCGGAGCGATCAGATCTCGTGGATCAGGAGTACTGACTAATGCCTCTTGCTCTGCTCGTATTCTGAGCTGCCTGAGTCTATCTCTGGCTTCCTCAACTTGCCTTTCTCTTTCAGCTTGTATCGCCTGTAAGCGTCGTTTCATAGATCGTCGTATAGCTTGTACTAACACAAAAGTCAAACATAAGCCAACCATCATTACAATAATAAACCAAATTAAGCTATCGGCGTTTGCGACTTGTTGATTAGGATTCCATGTAAAGTAACATGCTTCTAACCAACTCTGACCAATGACGTTCATAGGACTGTTACAAATAAGGTTGAATGATTCTTCTTTTTTATTAGGTTCCAACGTGACATATTCGTAGAAATCGTACATATTACTATCAGTGCAGTCACAACGCCACATATTATCGCCAAGATCAAGTCTTTCTAAGTACGGATTAGACTCGAAATATGATTTTCTCCAAATTGTTGTAAATCTGTTGCCAATGACGCCCAGCCCAGTCAAACGAGGTAACATGAAAAATGTGAAGTTATTGATGAAACTGATTCTGTTGTAGTTCAAGTTTAAATATTTTAGTGTGTTAGAAGAAATGCTGTCAGGAATGTGTGATAAAAGATTTCTGGACAGATCCAGGTCTACCAAAGATTGTAGACCTTCCAAAGAGTCTTTTCCAATTTGACTTATTTCACAAGAACTCAAATCGAGCAAAGTTACGGACGTTGATTTAAGATGACCGACTTGTGTAAGATAATTTCGAGCTAATTTTAATTGAGTTAGAGTTGGCATTTCTAATAAAGAATCTTCGGGTATGTTAGCAATCTCATTCCATGACAAATCCAAATATTTCAATGTACTCAACCCACGAAACGTATCACTTTTCAAAGATCCAATGTTGTTGTAAGAGAGATCAAGATATTCCAATTTTGTATTGTTAATGAATTCGTTACTTCTCAAATACCGTATCATGTTATGATTTAGTACTACTCTTCTTAAACTAGGAAACCCCTGCAGATTAGGCTGTGCTATATTACAGTACGAAATATCTAAATATTTCAAGGAATCGGAAAACAAATTATACGCTGTGGGTGACAATTCTAGCCGATTATTATGAGACATTTGTAAATAGCTCAGAGCAGGTAAGTACATCAGTTCATTGTGATTTATGATGCTTAGTTGACAGTTACTCACATACAGACTTTTCAGCGTTGGAGAGATAAGATTCTGTATCCGTATCAGAGGATTGAAATTTAATTTGAGTACTCGTATGTTTATTAGTCCGCTTAATGGAGATCTTCCGTGTATGGAGTCTATCTCACAGTTATTAAGGATGAGTGTCTCTAGTGAAGGACTTATCAGAAGTTCCTGGTTTGCTAAATTTCCCATAGTTTTAAATTTGTTACGTGATAAATCTAATATTTTCAGACTCGTAGCTGGTTGAAGTAATTCATTCGGATTAATATTAAGCCATGATTCGAAATAATTTCGTGATAAATTTAACACTTCAAGTGATGTGAGGTTTTGTAGAGCATTTTCATGTAGTTCACTGAGTCGATTTCCACTGGCATCAAGTGTGACTAGATTATAAAATCTGGCTAAATTATTTGGGAATGTCGATATTTCGTTATTGGAAATATTTAGAAGTTTCACCTGAAATGAAATAAAAAACACATAATTTAACATATTATTATCACGAGAAATTAAACAAATAAGGAAATATTGGTGGATACACAATTGCAGTTATAATTATGATAATATAGATAATTAGTATAACGAAGAAATAAGTATATAATAATAATTAGTAACCTGTGGTCCCAATCCATCTGGTAGCTCAGTAAGGCCTCTCCGAGAGCAATCTATGTTTGTAAAGTCCAGGCTACAAGAGCACAGGTAACAGAGGTCGATTCCCTTGTCATCGAAATCTGCCAACTCTCCATTGACCACGAAACTCAAGCATAGCACTAATTGTACGATGCATAATATATATGGAAGCATCACGTCTGGGTTTCATTACTATCTGCAACAAAACAGACACAACATTGATTTGGTCACGTAAAAAGAAATTAAAATGGATATAAAAAAACAATAATGGATAGATAAGAATCTTGCTAGTACTATGCATACTTCCCGAAGAAAGTTTTTTATTCGTAAGCTTCTCTTAATAACATATTTTTGTTCAAGTCTTTATCTGGCTCAAAACATTTCTCTGGAAACGCCAGTCTGAAGGGCACTTTTTTTGATTTGGTACGATTTGACAAGCGCGGAGACTAAATTAATGACTCCAAACTTGTGTTCGTAGTATTTAGGCATTTGCCATTATAAATTGTATTTTAAAGGAAACATTTGCAAAGAATTCTAATGTATTTACTTAAACAAAAACAATGTCATTATACTATTATAAATATATTAATATTTTATCCCTATTATGTTCGCCTGTTTTGTCGGTAGGAAGCTAATCTTGATAAAAAAATTCTGCTAAGCAATTTTTCTGACCAATAAACTAAAATAAATTCTGTTTTCCTGTCCCTCCAAAAAACTTAGAATATTAATATGAAATAGCACTAATCTTACACAATATGTCATCAGGATACATACAAATATGCATACCTACTTCTATTACGCATGTCGGTGCTACAAACTCACTAGGTTTCAGCCATCCGTAAAGCGTATATTGCGTCCCGAGGCTCTACCGCATAACTAAAACTGTCTTTTTTTAAAATACTTTTACAGGTTTACACTTGAGCGCCATCTAGCCTGATGTTAAGCGACGATGCGGTCTACGATGGAGCGTGTTTACCTTGAAGAAACCGATTCACTCTCGATTTTAAGACACAAAGATTGTAACCAACAGAGAGAAAACCCACTCAGGTAACGTATTTCACAGCCTAGACGTTTTTATCACAAAAGTAGTGTCAAATCTCTTCGTTCGTGTCTTTGGAACATCAACCATGAAACGATGTCGCTTTTTCGAGCTACGAGCATTCCTATAGAAAAAAGGGCAAGGTGGTATTAGATCATGTCAATCAGTCGCACACTCTCCGAAGTGTACCCGATAAAAAACCGATAGGCTAGCAATTTTTCGGCGATGTTCAAGACTTCGAAGTCTTTTTCGCACAAGAGTGTCGTTGCATAAGAGCCTTTTGGCACGTCTCGATCGATTCCAAAGTCTCTAGTCTAGCTGATACTTAGTCGAACCATCCCAAAGATGCGAACAGTACTTCATACAAGAGCGAATTTGTGGTTGATATAAAGTGAGCAACTGTTCAGACTTGAAGTATCTTTGCACCCTTGAGAGGACACCTAGTTTTTGGCAGCCTTAGATTCGATAAACGAACCAAAGTTGAGCGTAGATGTCAATGTAACGCCCAAAAGCCCAAGACGGGCAGAAATCGGCACGGATACACCTCTAAAAGTTGAAGTCAGATGGAATGGACTCTTAGCTTTAATATTGCTCTCTCTTTTCTTTTTGCTTGAAATGATAGAGCAATAGCAACGCCATAGTCGATTTAGCAAGGCGGCAGAAGGGCCGCTTTGCTGCTCGCCACTGCTCGGTTTTAGTGTGTCGGTGTCGCGAAAACATAGCATTTTCGACAACACAAAGTGCATAATTTTACTAAATAAGTTTTGACTTAAAATAAAATAAAACGATTCTATAGAATAGATGGTAACTATTAAATAGGTCAGGTTACGTTACTGCACTGAACACCTGCGCAATTATCGCACAGATTTTTCTTGTCACGTACATTTTCACACCCAAAAGAAAACAACTAGGCGTGTCCAACAATATCTTACTGACATTCATATAGATTATATTATAAGACCCTGATATGCTCCTAATAATATCAATGACTGTTATTTCATATTTAATCTAGCAGTCATCAATGATGATCTCAAGGGAATTACAACAACAACTTGTAAAATGAAAACAACTTGGATACACATTACATAGGTACTGAACACCCTATCAACTTGGAAACATTCAAGTTGTTCTTATTTTTCAAATCGCTGCAGTATTTCTAATACACTAACCTCTAACATTACTGTATCCTCTAACATTGTATAACTTAAAGTCAAACTTAGCTAAAAATAGGCGCTTTCTTTTCAAAATATTACAAATTTTTTTGAAAAAAATCTTCCACTCCCATCTATTTATTTGAAAGGTTTTCAGGTTTTCGTTGAATTAGTACCCAATGGATAAAATCAACTCTTTAAAAAAAATATTCATTTGATATTAGATCCTGGATACTTTTGCATTGGAATGACGCTTATTTCTACTTAGTAAGTAAGTCAACATACAACAATTTTATCTTTGTTATCAGCTATTGATAAAACTGCTGGTAGGGTACTCGAATTTGGGTCGTTTGCGTTTACATACCTGTTGCAAAATCGTAGATTTTCCTCTGAACAACTACTATCATGCTTTTAGGCTTTATACGGAATTCCAACTCAAGACAGGAACTCCTGAAATTCGCCAAATCACATGTTACTAAAATAGCATAGCAGAAAAAAAGATTTACCTACCTAAGTAGTTATTCAATCCTCGCTATTCAATATATGTAAGATTTAAAATTAATTCCATACGAAATTACATGTTACCTTTGGTTTATTTATGTTAAGGTAGGTTTTTTTAAGGTACATTATTTTGACTAAACTATGAAGATGTTAAGTTTTTCTGCTGTTTATTTCATTTTTTGTTCTGTAATGTTGTTGTTGTAAATTAAAATAATCTGATCTAATTCTGGCAGCATTAAAAATTATAAATGTGTCATAGAACTCTGAAAAAGACAAGATGTCATTAACATCTTTTACATTTTTATTTACTTGGTCTTATTATCCAAATCTAGTGATATCGAAAAGACTCACCTATCAATGTATGTTACACACATCAATGTAACAATGTTTACGTAACTCACACTATCTTATGCACATTGATAATTTAAAAAAAAATGCACTTGAGATAAAACTAAACTCACTGTGTATTTTAAATTTGTAATCACTAATTGTTTTAAAATAAAAACAGCGCCTAACGTCCGGCCTCTGCCAGGTGATTACATTGTGTGAGTCAAATAGATGACGCTTATCATTGATAAAACGATAAGAATGGCATAATCATAAGTACTTGGCAAACCTGGTTGTTCTGAGTGTAGGGCTATAATTAAATTTTAGTAATT
Organism: Ectropis grisescens; assembly: GCA_017562165.1. Taxonomy (NCBI): domain Eukaryota; kingdom Metazoa; phylum Arthropoda; class Insecta; order Lepidoptera; family Geometridae; genus Ectropis; species Ectropis grisescens. The sequence continues at coordinate 8,557,614 of CM029771.1, read as the reverse complement.
ATATGAAAATCATAAGAGTAATGACCTCAACAAAGTAATCCGAGCTACATGAGGGTAGTTTTTCAAACTAAGATAATATAGTTGCCGGCAAACAAGTTGACCCAATGAAGCTAGCTGCGCAGAAACGTTTTTAAGGTCTCTTTGGTGGTTGGTGGAAGTGCACATGCGCGAAGTTTCCCCTTTCACGTCACTTTTGGGTCAACTTGTTTGCCGGCCACTATAGCAAGCTAGTGTTAGCAAGCTGTTTAAGGCGTTGTTCTAGCCAGTGTTTCCACAATGAGGGGAACTTCCCCTTTTGAGGGGAAATGAGGGTCCAGAGGGGAAGAAAAAGGGGAAAGAGATGTAAAGGGGAAATCATGCCTAATCAAAAACAAATCTTCGTCATATTGAGCAAAAAATTCAAATTCAATTTCGTATAATTAGTCTATACAGATATCAGTTCCAATGAGCATGAAAGCTTAAATTGTGTTGATTGTATTGCAAATTAAAAATTTGAATCTCTCCCGAGGGGGGGGGGGGGTGCCAAAACTATACCAGAATACGTTTTGAGGGGAAAAAAGGGGAAATCTTAATTGAGGCGAGGGGAAAGGAAATTATTAAAGTGGAAACACTGGTTCTAGCTTCGTGTAGACAACGCTACGCAACGCTAGTTTTGTCTACACGAAGCTAGAAGTACTAGCTTGCTAGCATACTAACACTAGCTTGTTATCCCAGCTTGAAAGACTAGCCTCGTGTAGCTCGGACATTACAGGGAGAACACCTTGTCGTACCCAGTGACTAATAAGCGGCCTCGTGACAAGATGGCGTAACAAAGCAAATAATGTATTGATTAATTAATGGGCTACCATCCAATTTTGTAAGATTTCAGTAATCCGGTGGAGGGCCTTGGTATGCCATCATACAGGTTACACCTAGTTTGGGTACCAAGGTTGTCTAACTTGAATCAACGACAAACTTTACTATATTACCTTAGATTAATGCCAACTTGTGATGTTTGATATTGGTCAATAAATTTATTATTAGTATTAAAAAAAAAAAAAACATTATATCTGCAGCTTTCATCTGGAGAAATGCCATACCTGTGCCAGTTTATCTATCGCCTAATATTAGTGAAAACGTTACCGTATTTCGTTTATTTTAAGAGAGAAATTACTGGGTATATATATTATTATTTTTATTTCTCCGGATGATAGGATGGGATTAGGAAGAAAGTATGGCGGTGCTAGCCGCTGTTTTTAACTGACTTCCAAAAAATGAGGTTATCAATTCAATTGTATGTTTTTTAATGTATTTTACGCGATAGCGTCTCCAATTGTGAATCGATTTTGATGGTTCTTTTTTGTTTTGTAGATCATAAAGTTCAGAGGTGGACCCATATGAGTTTTATCGAAATCGGTGAAGTGGTTTTGGAAATATGAACAAAAAGCATCTAAAATTTACTTTTGTTACCTCGATGACTTAATGCCTGAATTTAATTTTAAATTGAATGAGGTTTTTAAAGTAAGGTTGTTCTTAGTATATGGTTAGATTGAGAAGAAATCGTATAAATTGCTTAAAAAGCTTGAGAAACAGAACGGAGAACTAGTGATTGTGGCAACGAAAGGTTATCACTAAAAGATGGCGCAGATTTGTAAGTTACGTTTTGGCTTTGACCTGTGTTTCAGTAAGTAACGTTTTAGTAGGTTCATAAATCATAATTAAATAAAAACCAGCTAAGTGCGAGTCGGACTCGGGCACCGAGAGTTCCGAAGAAACCTGTAGGTAAGTAAAACTTGCGGTATTTTAATTTTAACATTAATAAAAATACTTTTATTTATCTCTAATACAATAATAACGGAAGTACCTTCGTCCTCTGTAGGGTTTGATTCCCTTGCGAGTGTTGAAAATTTGCAGCATAAACGGCTGTGTCTTATGATTGCGTTGGTTTAGAAGTTTGATTTTTTTACAGCTTCAAGAAACAGTAGATTTGTGTATGTGATATAAATTTCAGCTTGATACCTCCACTCGTTCCTGAAAAAGGGGTGATAGACAAACAGACGGACGGACGGACAACAAAGTTATTAGAGTTCCGTTTTTTTATTTCGAGGTACATAACCCTAAAAAAATCGCAATCTTGGACTGCACACTAACACCTGAAGAACAGTTAGGTTGGCGAACGCAGTACAGTAGGTACTACAGTAGGTATCTATATATGACAGTAGGTTAATAAAATCCTTAGTGTTCAAATAGCTGCTTAGCACTGCGGTGTAATGGGCAGCTGTTTTGCTTACGTAATGTGCCAATATAAAAAAAAAATCTAAAAAAATATGACAGGTGAAAAATTGTGTCTAGTAGCGGTAGGACTCTTCGCAGAGTTTGTCTGGGGAAGTACCACTTTACCAGTTATTCTACCGCCAAGCAGCAATGTGCAAATATTACTGTGTTCCGGTTTGAAGGGCAATGTTTCTAGTGAAGCTACAGGACACAGAGATAAATATCTTATATCTCTGGGTGACGAGCGCAGTGCTAGGTAATGATTTGGACTCTTCATGTTTCAATAGCTGCATGTCACTGTGATGTTATGCGGCTGGAATGTTGCTTACCATCAGCCACATGTTCTGTTCGTCTCGTCACTCTCTAGTCTATTGGTACTTACTATAAAAAAATGGTGTATACTCTGCCCTGGGCTGCCACTGTTAGTGAAACATTATCGGTCAGCCTGACATTCTCGAAGTGGGTCCATGCCTACAGCCCTTCTATTGTTATGTTATCTGGAGTTGACCGAATTTTAATTTGGGGATTACATTGCAAGTTAGGTATTTGTGTCGGCTGGCTGATTTTAAATATCTGATGTTGAATGACTGTTTATTTGTCAGAGTTAAATCCGAGGATATCTAACTTACCATTGTCGAGTGTTTTAAAGAGAAAATCCACCAGTGCCGGTATTGACTTATTCTTGATGACAAACTATTATATTCCGAGAGCTGGTAGCACAATTTGGGTCAGTATCTGAGGCAAGTTGAAAATTTGTCACAGAAGTATCCCATAGTGATCTAAATCGAGGGATTATTACTTTTGGCCCGCTAATCACCAGTAGGTATTGTCTGCATCCGTGTTGTGGTAACTAGGAGAGCTATGTGAAAAGTTTTCAGCTTACCTCAAATAGGTAGGTACCTATCCAAAATTTGTTGCAAGCTCTTACGAACACAAATACTCCGAAACGACTAAACTGACATTTTTAAAGTGAAAACTTTTTTTGGCGTGTCTAGACAGAATTCGTGGGCTGTGAATTGAAATCTACGTCACGCTCGGGTATGATAATACCTTTTCGGGTAAACTTGGGATGCTAGAGCGAGAAACAAAATACAGCGAACACGCGCGTCCGAGCGAGAAAGATAATAAATATATTCCCTTCGTACCTGTGTTTATTATATTTATGTATTTTTATCGCGACATTAACTTCTAGGTACTACTACTTGCCACATTAATTGAACTTGTCACGAAATATTGAATTTGCATTTCACATCCATTGCAAAATAGTTTTTGTTTTAATATACTCGTATTACTGTTTTATCACAGCACTTACACTACGTAAACACACAAAATGATACCTATTTTCAACACAGCACTTACACGTGTCTGTATATAAAAATGTTAGGTATGTTGTTTTGTGTACGCTCCAAAAACTCAAAAAGTTCTGCACCGATCGGAATGATAAACCTATAATCCGCATCAAGGATTATTTTGATCTAATTTTTGCTTCGTAATGTGCCACAGCGAAGCGTGGCAGAGTACAGCTAATATGTACACTATAAAACAACATATTTATGTATTTTTAGCAAAATACCTACAAAATAAATAAAATAGCAAATACTGAAAAAATTGCTAGTCAAACGCTATTTCCGACCCGCGTAAATTTAATCTATTTTTTTTTATTCAATCTTGTCTATGTATACACTAGTCATTCAGCCGCATGTTATTCTCGTGTTGCTGTGCTTACTAGGTAGATACCTATACCTAGATAGGTATATTCTAATTTTCTATTTCTAACTAATTTTTATTTTTAATTATTTAAATTATTTATTGTGAGTGTATTCTAGTTGAGTATTTGGTTAATAATAAAATAATGATTGTCTCAAAAAGATTTATTGAACAAGAAAGTAAAATTAAAAAAGAAATTAATTTAATTAAATTTAATAAGTATAGCCCTCGCAATAATATAACATTTTATAAATTCGACTTAAAATTTACATGTATAGCGCCATCTAGATAACTTTCAATAAACTAAAACCTAGGCTGTCACTTTTTACTTGAACCAACCTTCCTCATTGTTTTGCTGTTGCTTTTTCGGTCGGTCTAAGTTCGTCACCATAGTAATAGATGTCGCTACTACACTCCAAAAAAATATATTCTGGCTCTTTGGAAATTACACCTTGCTCAATAGGTACATTTATTTTTACTATCTACTTAATAGTTAAAAGTTATTATAACACTTATTTAATTATTTACAGAGCTGTTTAATAAAGAAAAGATATTTAGGTACATAAATATCTACACATAAATTATTATATTTAAATGTTTATAATTTAGAAATTTTGTAAATATAGGTAATTATGTACATTTGTCGTAACTTAAGAATATGTACTTATCTAATAAATTAATACGTTCTTATTTATTAACTAAGTGTAAATGGATAGTACACAGTAGAATAAGAAGTACCAAGTCTACTTATATCATTCTGATATCATTATGTCTTTGCCTATTTGTTTAGACTCAACCCAAAAATTTTAAAAAAAAGCTGTTCCATTTACCAAGTCTAAAAGATATCTTGGTTTTTATAGATACAACAGTTTTTTTTGGTGATTGGCCCCATGCTAAATTTTTTTTTAATTTTTGCTAGAATTTATAAGAGGTTACGTTTAATGAGCATACTTTACGCGACTAAGTACACGTTTTTTTGGTAATCAACTTATTTACCTACATAATAAATTAAATACTTATGTGACAATTATCCAAACAACAACGGTAACTCTTATGAACTAGGCCTTATTTGTGATTTAGGTACGAGTAACACGTATCGTAGTTTCCGTAATTACACTGACATTAGGTACATGAGAAACAAATAATACTTCTACACTTATAAACATAAACATGCTATTTCAAAACCCAATCACGTGATGTGAATTTCAACTGTTCGTCTCACAGATCTTCTATCGGTTCTCGGGCGATACTCAGTAAGATCGCCAATGGATCGAGATCTTCGATGTCGCTGAAATGTTTCTTCTTCATCAATGAAATCGGGCAACGAATGGAAAGAAGAATTCAGTCTAGGCATTAACAGTGCCTCATCATAACTGGGAGGTAGGTCTTCATCACGCAAGGGGACCCTCATTACCACGGACTCTGCTCTTGGTTGAGTCGTACCGTTCACATTTAATACTGTTGCATCTCTAGGACCTGGCCTTGGTGGCTCCGGCTTATTCAGAGACATGATCCCTCGACAAACCAAGGAAGTTATCACAATTCCAATGATTATCCCAATCATTACAGCTATTGCCACATAAGAATCAGTGGTCGAGTCATCGGCGTGCCACGTATCGATATACGCCTGTTGCCAGCTCATCTGTGTCACGTTTGACGGAGTATAACAAATCAGTGAAGCTGGATCGGCTATCTTCGGTGGTTCTTTTGTCAGGAACTCGTAAGTGAGCAGTAGATTCACGCTGAATCCTTCACAGCTCCATCGGTTTCCCTTCACGTAAACTTCCCTCAAAAATGGATTCGAGGCGAAATGTGAAGTAGACCATACCTCCCTGAATTCGTTGCCTCTCAGATCCAATACCGCCAGGTGCGGTAGAGACGAGAAAGAACTATCGGTCAGAACACGTATTTCGTTGTAACTTAAATCTAAGTCTTGAAGGGTATACGACCCAAAATAATCGGGTATCTCTTCAATCTGATTAATGGATAAGTCGATCTCCAACAAAGAATTCATGCCTCTGAGCGAATCAGAATTGAGTGTCAGAATTTGACAGCTGCTTAAACTGAGGCTTCGCAGTGAATGAGACTGGAATCTTGGAATGTCAAAGAAATAATTTCTGGACAGAATAAGACTATCTAAGCTTTTAGATTCAGAGAATATAGTTGGTAACAAGTCATGCAGTCTGTTTTCGGATAAATCTAAGAAGTGTAATTTCGGCATTCTATTGAATGCGTCGTGATCAACACCAGATATTTTATTCTTTGATAGATCTAGTGTTTTTAAATTTGTTTGGCTTGAGCTCGTCCATGTTTCGTAGTTGTTATTTGATAAGTTAAGTGTATTGAGATTGAGGAAACGTTCAAAGTAAGCCGGCAATGGGCGGCTTATGTGGTTTCCAGATAAATCCAGCATCTCCACTTCTAAGAAGTTTTCTAACTGCGCGGGGAATGTCTTGAAATTGTTGTTGGATAGCTGCAACACTTTTGCCTGGAATCAGATATTATTTTGTCCTTTATTTTTCTTACAAAATGTACTGTGGATCCTTTATTAACTAAAATACATTGAGAACTACGGTACACACCTAACTACTTACACTAAGCACACCTTAATTATCCATAGACCAATTAAAGTCTACAGATAATAAAGATGTTTAAGCCCACTACCAGTCAGAAGCATTCACAGCATGCTGGAGGTATTACCACGCTGAATGGCAATGCTTATGCGTTAGGCCAAAAAGTCACAACTTCTAATATACCTGTTCAAGGGGCTAGACGACAAAATGAACCTGTATCTCCTAAATTTCAATGCAAAAAAAAAATCATAGTTACCTATTTCTTCATACAAGAGATTCGATTAAGTCTGAGCGAATAAAGAAAGATACTTAGAGTATTGAGCTAGGACTTTTTTAATAGTTAATTTAAGTTTATAATTTATTGAAATATCCGAAGTACGTAACATAAACAGTTTCAAGTGCGCTCAGTCGTAAATTGCATCATCGGTCTATTTTAGACAAGATGGTGATCAAGCAGAACCCTATCTGTGATAACGTTTAGGTAGGTACTATACGTTCAAGGAAAGAAACAAATTATTCTTACAGTATATTCTAATCCATCAGGCAGAGAAGTGAGTCCTCGATCAGAGCAGTCCAAGTGGATCAAGCCCCCCAGAGTGTATGTCCTGCAAGGAGGATCGTCCAGGTCATCGTCGAACTGACGCAAGACGCCAGCTGCAGCCATCGCTGGCAGCAGCCATAACCACAGCGCACGTCTTATTGCATCTGAAATAGAGTAGACAGAAAGTTAGGTTGTGTAAAAATATAACAGTAAAAATACACAGTCCAAACACTAGTGTGTGCTATGCTTCGTATAGAAATAAATAATTGTTCAATTACCTTTTCTTAAATTCAATCAATCAAACTCTACTACTAGTATTTTGATTACTATACTAAATTTGTGTATGTTATGAATACTGATGGATGTGTAGTGTAAGTAATGGTGGTAGCCCAAAAAGCCGGTTTAATGTAGCTACATGTGGATGATCTTGCCAAAACAAAGTATGTAAAGTAGTTCCCACTTGATATATATCTAGTGGAATAAAGGTGAAATTTTTGATTCATTTTGAGAATTGTATACATTAAGTGATCCCCTTAAAACTTCCTTTTTAGACCCTGCAGAGAATGATGTATTTATTGGGTATAGGTATACCTAATAAATACAAGAACGGTATGATAGACTTAGTTTTTTTTGTTGTGAATGAAAACGGTAGGAAATTTCATAGTAAGCTTGGATAGTTTAACGGCCCGAGCATTCTTGGCTATTACCACACGCTCTGAGGTTGCATAAAATAGAACGTACCTATAAGATCACAAATGTTACTGTACATATCTCAAGTTTTTCCCTTGCTAATATAGACTATTATAACACGGTGAACGACATTGCTTAGATATAAGTACGTTGTGAGCTGTGTAAGTGACTTGTAGTCATGCCACAACAAAAATGGACATAAAAACAACATAAACTATGGTATTTAGCTATCTCGGCTTCATTGGGATTTAAAGCTATGAGGAGTGTGTTAAACAAGCCAATAGTGCGTGTTTTCCAGCATCTTGAACATTTTTGAGGATACTTTGGGTACGTATTACGTATGCATATGTATCGTCAGATACAAGCGTTTGAATTACATCGCTGTATGGTATCTGTATTGATAGGATTAAAATTATGCAGAGTCTGTCCGGGGAAGTACCACACCTTTTACAGTTCACCACTAATCAGTAACGCAAACATCATTGTTGTGTTACGGTTTGAAAGGGGAAAGTTTCCAGAGAAATTGGAGGGCGTGATGAGCGCAGTGCAGTGGTTGGACTCTTCAGTACGCATTTTCTCATCGACTCATTTTTGATTTAATGGGCCATCAAAAGGCTACTCAGCAACTAAAAAATAGGTGAAAGTATTACTTTGTTATCTTAAAAACTTCCTGTGAAATCTCGTGTGATTTTAAAATCAGAATTTTGGACTATCCCAAAAACGCTTTTTACAAAAACATTGCTAAAGCGTGACGTCACTGTCGGCTATTTTCTATGCGTCGCATGTATGATTATAAAGTAAGTTAAACAAAAAAGATGATACATATTTTATTCTATTTAAATACTGTCATTATATCAAATAATTGAATCTCATTGCAGGGTCTGTCGTCAACCAATTCGTGCGTGACACGCAACAGTGTGCTACTATGGGTAAGCATGTTGTTTATCAGCAGGGCTGTCCGTCCCGTTGTTCTATAGCTTTATACAAGTACAAGAAAAAAGAGTATTGGAGCGAATTTTATTAGTTTGCGTTCATCGCGCATCGTCATCTAGTTGGACACCGTGTTCAAGGGTCCTTATCAACGTGACCATAGTAGGCCTATGACGGTTTAGTAAGATATTGGTTGATATACGATTATTTTACAATTGTAAAATGTTGTTATTAAAGATTACATTTTCTTATAAGTATTATTTTTACTCTTTCTCTACGTCATCCTTACTACTTAGTTTTCGCTTTAATGTTGGTAAAATTATTTAGGAGCACTAGGTATATTATTTTATCACCATTAATGATTAGTGATTGACATAACAAACGTGTGTAAAGTGTGTAAAACCCTTGAAACGTGCAAATCACCTTTTAATTTACTTTCCTGATATCTATACAATCATTCTAAACGTCCCCGTTAACTTAAAACGGCGATAGAAAACATCGTGAGGAAACCGACACGTGCTAAGAATCTTTCGAGGTCATGCGTCATCCACCAACCCGCACTGGGCCAGCGTGGTGGATTACGGCCTTGACTCTCTCCTTGCGAGAGAAGGCCCCGATAAATATCCACTAAATATACCCAGCAGTGGGGATATTTAGTGGGCTGCTTGTAGTATAGATTCACTTTCGAGCCCATTTACCATAAAATAACGAAGTGCGTCCAGATATAAATAATTTTAATCTACGCCGGTTTGATTAACAACATTCTCTGCAGGGTCTAAAAAGGAAGTTTTCAGGTGATCACTTAATGTACAGAATTCTCAAAATGAATCTAAATCTTTCACCTTTATTCCAGTAGATATCAAGTTGGAACTATTTACTTTTGTTTTGGCAAGATCATCCATATATAGCTACATTAAACCGGCTGTTTGGGCTACCACCATTACTTACCCCACACATCCATCAGTATTCATAAAATCACACAAATTCAGTAATCGAAGTACATAGTATCATTGATTGAATTTAAGAAAAGGTATAAAGTTAGCTCAGCAACTCAATCGAAGCATTGTTTTGTGCAATAAAATATAACTCATAAAAAGGTTACAGTGTTTCAGAATTTTTATAGATAAAATTTCAGAATATGTTCTATTTTCACTACAACGATTCAGTATGCACCTCTAACATAACCTTATTAACCTCAACAATATAATGTTACAAAATGTTTCAGTGATCGATTTGAAGTTAGAAGCATACACACACGCCTAGGCAAAAATAAAGTTGATCACACAATTTTAATTAAATTCAGTATCAAATTAAGCCCGAATATTCAATTGTTTTTTCATAACACCTACGGAATCGCACGGAAATTGTACTCACGCGATCCCATTAGAAACACTTTATCACATGTTATAATTCCTTAGATTCACATGTTCCCATCAAGTTTCACTATAAACCAAGATCCACTTCGTTTTCAACTTTATTTCACTGAGATTTCAACACAAAACGAAAGTTAGATCATTTGAAATACCACATTATTTAAAGAAATTTTAATAGTAACATGAAAATTTTACACCGACGCGTTTGGCAATGAGAGATACAGTTGACAAATAGTGTGTGGTATGTTCTGCGCTCTAAGTGGCCGAACCCATATACAGGGTGTGTAGCGGGAAAGAATTTTGTTAATTGGACGTCAATAGCTTATCGATTCGATAAAATTTTATCAAATCAGTGTGCTGGTGGTATTGCTTCCATTGAACTGCTGGTATGAGTAGGTACTCATATAGGGGAGATACCACAACACTAATTAATACAGTAGAACTAAAATTTCTACAACTTTGAATCACTACTGTCTGCATACCAACTTCGAATTTTATTAAAAACGGTGTGATTTATCATAAACTACAAAAAATAGTTTTGGTGGAAGATATATGTAGGTTAGCCGTCACAGGTTTTTCCAATTTTGTGTACCAAGTTACTTCTATATTGTGCAAGATCTTTAAAATTTTACACGTGAATTGAATTATACTTTTTTGTGTATGTAGTTAGCAAAAATAAAAAATCAAACAAAAATACATTTATTAACTAGTTCAATTTATAAAAATCGAACATCACTTAAAAATAATTACCATAATAAGCATACGCAAAGAAGTAAAAAATATGAGATACCTAAATGACAACGGGAGAATACAAATGTACAATACTTATAACATTAGTTGAACACTGAAGGCACATCTATTTTGTTGTTGTCATGGTAAAAAATGATAATATCTAAATGGGGGTTTAAAATCGCCCATTAAAATAAAACCGTGTTGTTTTAAGCCGACTTCTCATATTTATCTTCAAAAGTTAAAGTGAAATGTTAACGTTAAAATACAGCATAAAGTTTTCAGGTATTCCTGTAGTAATAACCGCTTTTATCGATAAGGCAGACAACTGTAACTAAAGCATTTAGGTTTTTTCCTTTTTTTAAGTGCCATAAAGAGTATCTTTCTATCTACGGTTGGAGTATTCTTTCAGTTAGGCTCTAATTCTATGTTGGCTTAGAATTTGGGCCATTATCATAGGGTCATGTATCTTTTTAAAATTAGTTTAATCTTCAGTTACTTACAACAAAATATAAAATGTAAAATATATGCGTGGTACCAAACCAAATAAGCTCTATTGGGAGTCGCTGATTTAATTTTTGATTTCTTAGGTTTCTGACTCGTGTAAGTCATGAATAAATGTTTGGACTGTTGTGTGTGTGTAATATAAATGTATAAAAGGTTACGTCTCATAAGAGCAGGCATATTTTATTTCGCTCTACGCTTCCACAGTTGTCATAAGGAGAGAGTATACATAGAGAGAGAGAGAAGGAGAGTAGTATAGAGTACAAAATTTGCCACGCTGGTTCATTACGGTGAGGCAGGTGACAAATTGTCTTCGAAAAATGTTTTTCTAACTTATTTGTTCAATGCTGTTGGGATAACCAGCACATTTTTAATTGGAAACATTAGAAAAAATACTCAAAGCCGCAGACGTGATTTGAACCTCAAGATTGAAATATTGGATGTTCTTATTATTCCCCACTAGAATACCACGGCTTCAAGACCACCTCGGATTTTATTGATGTGTCCTTCATTTTAGTTAATACATAATTTCCAAAAATCCTCAAAGTGCTCGCAGAAGTAATATAACGTAATGTAAGAAGTAATAATTCAATACAATTTCAAAACAGCCTTTGTCTCACACTGTTATCGACGTTGTCTTATCTCTGATTAGGTATCGACTTATCGTTGGCTAAAGAAATGGTAACACCTCAAAATTGTGAATCACATATCAAACTTGAACAATTCTTGAACACTTCACAACCCTATCTTAATTTTTACATAGTTTATTTAAAAAAAAAAAACAAATTTAGATCATATGCCGCATTCCGGACAAATTGATAATCACGTGTTAATTACGTATTTAAAAAACATACATTTTATTAAACAAAATATTCCCTTCTATACTTACACACTTTGTATTTGTTCTGTAAAAATGTATTTCAAGATCTGAATCTTCACAGTACAATATCATAAATCAGATAAGATAACTGTAACACGTGTCATGCGTTTAGAGTTTTGAGAAATTTGAAACTGTATTAATCTGTGATAGTTAATGTTGCTCCTCTAAACATTTTTGCTTATTTATAAAGTACCATATTAAAATACCACTGTTGCTTCTATATAAATACAAAATTCTTCGAATCAATATTGATATCTAAAAACTTTCATAGCACCATGTCCCTGTGAAAGTCGATCGTCACAAATCTCTTAATCTATAAAAAGGTAACTGATCCAAAAGTGCTAATAATTCTGGCCGCATTATCGTTTGTTATTTTTGTTAACGTTGATTGAGTCTATGTTTGATCTCGTCTTACTAAGAAACAAGATCAAACATAGGGCAAAGAAAATGTCTAAGGTAGACACGCCAAAAGATACCTTTCCACTCTTCGTTTAAAGCCTCACAAATTAAATTAGTAAGGAAACAACACTGCTAGTTAAATGTTCTTCTTATTCCTCGTTGGATCGCTATGGCTAACCTTCGCACCATGTACAAGTTGGAGCAGGGATTACCACACTTATCTTTTAATCTACACCTCAATAGGTTAACCAAATATTTGGTTTCAGTTCCTTAACAAACCATGGCTCCCACGGAAAAAGGAACACAACCAACCATATACCAAATAATAATATACCATAGGTATATATATATATAGGTACATACCAAATCCCTAGCCCTCGATCCTGCTTTTTTTTTAAATTTAGAGTGACGAGACGAGCTGGACATGTGCCTGATGGTAAGCAAAATGCCAGCCACATAACAGCACAGCGACACGCGGCTATTGGAACACGAAGAGTCCAAATAATTACCTAGCACTGCACTGCGCTCATCACCCAGAGATCTAAGATATTATATCTCTAAGCCCTGTAATTTCACTGGTAACATTGCCCTTCAAACCGGAACCCAGTAACGTTTTCACATTACTGCTTGGCGGTAGAATAACTAGCAAAGGTGTGGTACTTTCCCAGGCGGACTCTGCTAAGAGTCCTACCACTACACCTGCTAGGGTCGTAGAGCAACTTTTCCCCATAAACTTTCATATGTACAGATTTAATGTGATGTGTGTGATAATAATCAACTTCTGCAACGAAAAAAGACTAATTATACACATATTTTTTTTTTTTTTTTGATTATTATTCGTAAATTACAATAAATTTTAATAACCAATCAGCACTAATAAACCTTGCAGGGGTTTGTGTTAGTGCTAATAGATAGATATATAGTGTCTATCCATATATTTTCTATAAATTTACTTTCTACAGACAGACAGACAGACAGAAACGCTTTATTATGCACACCAGTAAAAAATCCAAATATACAAAATACCAGGACATATAGAAAATAATCTTGCAAAAACATCTGAATTTCTAATATTATAGAGCGGCTACGTTTCCCGTTTTTTCCCACCACGTCAAACTCTTGCACTAAGCTAAATTATTTATTGTTATGAACACCATTTACAAGGATACTAACCCTGAAATAATCTTGAATAAAGAAATCAGTTGCTCTACACATTTTCTTGGGTCCAAAGTCAAAAAATATTTTACACGTGACATTTTCAAAAACAATCTACTTTGGTGATACAGACAGGCAGAAGCACTTTGTTATGTTCATTAGAAAAAATAAAATACAATTAAACCATTCAAATAATGACTTACGTAGTTGCGTATATCTAATGCCAGAAATGGCGGCTTTATCGCTAATAGCGTAATACTTATTTTCAAAACTATAACTATTCGTATTTCTTACAAAAAATACACTACAAATCGTCATTATCTACCAGTTTTTCCCCGACGCTTGTAGATTTTCCGCGCCATTTCCCATCTGCGTGAGTCGTCGCGTCAAATCCAACAGCACTCAAGATTACCAGGTTTGAATTTGCGACACGCCTCCCACGCCTGTCTGATCGCGTTTACAATCAATGGAGGTAAGCTATATTGATTTGAGGTGTTTTCACGAGACTTGGAACGTGTTAACGTACAATACAGTTAGCGTTGTACACTGAAAGGTACCTATGTGTCGAAGCGGTCCCTGTGGCTTTTTCTGCTTAATCGACCTTTCATCTTATCTCGGGAAGTTGGGACGTTTTATTATTATAGAGGTATTTTTATCTATACTAATATTATAAAGCTGAAGAGTTTGTTTGTTTGTTTGAACGCTAGGATCTCGGGAAGTACTGGCCCGGATTAAAAGATTATTTATCTATTGGATAGTCCATTTATCGAGGAAGGCTTTAGGCTATAGAAAATAACGCTACTATTAATAGAAGCGGAGCATGAATCAAGAATGTAACAAAATCGGGAAAAAATATTCCTTTTTGAGAGTCTTCGTACGTTTCGTGCTTTGACATGACACATGACAGCATGTGTCTAAGGTTGCGTCATTGAGTATCACAGATTACATACCTATTTTTTTTAAATATATACATACCTCTTGAATATAAAACCTTTGCTAATCAATTTTTTTTTTCTAAATCTGAGTTGGTACAACCAATTTCCGACAGATGGCGTAGCAGGTAGCTGAAGAGGTGTTTTGTTTGAAAGCGATATTCTCATGAATGTCTGAACCGATTTCAGTCATTCTTTCACCGTTGTATATGTACGGGATCCTGATGTACTATATAATGTACCACGGGCAACGCCGGGGCGGACATCTAGTGACATATATGTATGGTTTGAATTTGTTGAACATAAAACTTCTCTAGCCACGTTTCGCATTGTTTGGTGGAGTAACATTTAATGCGTTCTTATCACCAACATGGTAATGTGGCGGCGTAGTTTTGGAGAAGCGGCGGAGCAGCGCAGCGGAGCGGAGCATGCACGTTAGACGCTTATTGAATGGGTGACATCTTCAGAGTTTATCAATAAGTCTAAAATAACACTAGGTATAATATCTGGAGTTATACATGTGAGTTGTTAGTATATTCTAGCTATGTATATTCTAGTAACCTAAGTGACGACTTTTAATTTGTCATTATGTTTGTCGCTCACACCCTATCTATATTATGTTTCCTTTTTTATTTTTCCTTAGAGGCCTAATGGTTGTCTGGAAGAAATCGTTATTAGCAATAAAGCCGTCATTTATGGCACTAGTAATAAATATTTTCTGTTTTGTACTTTTTAATTTTACTGGTGTGCATAATAAAGTGTTTCTGTCTGTCTATTATTTTTAAATGTATCATATCAATATTTACCTACAGAAGCTTTATATTGGGTACATTAAATTTGGTAAAACGTAACGCCAAACACATTGTTCTCTGGTGTTGGAAGAAGTACATTCACTTATGAAAAATATATTTACAACTATTTTAAGTGCAGTAAGTATCACAAATGGGATTTCGAGCACGATTTTGTCTCTTTGAGTTGTTTCGACTTCACAATAGACAATTTTTGTCTTACAAATCGATGAACACTTATAGTCCGTTCCACGGAGAGGTGTGGAAAATGTAAACAAATCAATGTCACTCTCAATATGACAGACCAGCATTTCTCAACCTTTGTTTTAGAAGATAGTTCGTTGTAAGCGTCTCTGTAGGCCCTTTTAGATTTTCGTCACATAACAAGGTTTATTAAATATGTGGTGCGCATAAGATTAAAACATTAATACAAAAATAACTTGGGTGGTTAGTTCATGGAACATATAACAAGAACAACAATATAAACAGTTTTTATTAGTATTAATTATTAAGTACAGCTTTGTTTTGTTATGTAGCACTTAAATTCCTTTTTCATTATGTATGTGAAATGACTGACATTTTAGTAAACTTAAATTTAATGATCTAGAAATATATATGAGACGATCTTCTTAGCATTCCATGGATTCACCGTGCGGGTGCCGGGTCCATCGTGTGGCAGAGAGAAAGAGAGAAATCCCGAGTAGATCCCGAGACTTGTGACTCGGGCGTAGGTTGTTGATGTACGTCAGAAAGGGGCCCCCCTTTCTGACGTACATCAACACTCACCTTCACTACTCGTTTTTCTCTCCCTGCCCAGCCAAATCTGATATGAGCCTACTAGCGCAGATACTCGTATACTTATATACATCCACATTCAGATCCGTATCCGTGGATGTACTTTTTTTACAATCCAGCACATCACTAGTATAGTTCTTACTACCTGTGTAGCTGCCATTGCTATTATTTTGTCTTAATAAAAAGTGGTGTATAAGTGGTAAGGAATAGTATATTGGTTATATACTATTCCTTGCTATAATTATTGATCTATGTTTTATATTTGAACTAAAAAAATCAATCCAGTCTGAGTATATAGCTAACGTTGCCCTTATACTTGATTCCATAAGAAAGAAATAAAGTAAGTAAAATGACAAAACAAAAAAATGGTGGCACACAAAAGATATTGGTGGCACTATTCCTACCCACTCTGAGAAGATTCAAATAGTTTTAATATTTTATATTAAGTGCCCCATCATACGCGGTCCGAGGGGGTTACAGGGACATGTATTTCTGCTGACCCCCCCCAAACCTGAGGCTGCGTACTGTGACCCCTTCCAAAATTCGAGGCTGGGACCGCGCCTGTGCCCATTGGATATTTTTTGGAGTGGTAGGTGTAATTCATTCAAAAATGCAATTCATTTCTACTGCGTTAGATGCTGTTGCAATTAATTTTAAAACGTGTCAAATACTGGGTAGTGTTTTCATCTATCCTAATTTGTTAATGAACGTTCCGTTTTTACATTAAGTTGATTTTACATTTATTATTTTAACATTAAGTTATTGCTCGGCTCAGGTGGTCTTGTCACGCCAATACGCAGATGCAGTGCCTGGTTCTAATCTCACGCACACCTCTGCTTTTTCGAATTCATGAGCGTAATGCTGCTAACGGTAAAAGAAAACATCTTGAGCAAACTGGTATGTTCCTAAAAATTTTCGAGGTCAGAGAGGTTTGTCATCCACCACCAACACGGAAGAATTATAGCCCCATCTAGGAACTTTAGTGAGTTGCTTATGTGAGCAGCGTCCCGCAAAATTACCCGCTTAGATACCTTTTCTGTAATTTTCCCTTCATAAAAATAAACTTATACCTATGCGTTCCAGATCATAATCTAACCGTGTTCCACGTTTAAACCTGAGCCGTTTAGCTGTTACAACTTGATTGAGCAACGTACATCCAAACTTTTGCACTTATAATAAGTATTAGTAGATTTTCTTGCGAAAAAATAGACATTATTTGGTGGTTCATTAGGTAAACGTCTTATAATTTACGTGCAAAAAGTAATAGTATCCCATCAGAAACATGCGTATACCTAAGTGAAGTGAGATCAAAGATCAGTACTATGATATTATATTATACCTTGTTTGTTGATTTCAACGACTAAAGAATAGAGATCTAAATGGTCTTAAAAGGTCAGTTCTAAAATCTATTCATAATAACATAGACTAGTTTTAAACACTTAAAATATGATTTGTTTTTATAATTTATGGTGATTATTAAAAGCAGTCTGACGTGGCTGGTTTTAATATCATAATATTGAACTTGTCTTTCACTTCACATTTATGTATTGATGGAATTCGCAGTTTGAGAAACATAGATCAAATTGCCACTGTTTAAAACCGTATCTACCACATTCTACTATTACTATTTATAACTTTCAAGATAAACTAATAAATCATTATTTGATCAATACAAATCCAAGTGTGTTGTATTTAAGATCACAGTAAAGTCGAATTATATTTGTGAAAAATATTTTAAGACAGTTTTAGAAAAATACTAGGGTTAAACGATTTTTATGTTATGGTAGCACCTTTGTTTACATTTTCTACACCTCTCCATGGAACGGACTATAGCTGGACGCACGCAATAGTGTCACGTTCCGCCTGAGCCAAGCTTGCAAGAGAGCTATTGCACGGAACAAGCTATAGAGAACCATGATCGGTCCAAGCGTGTTTGTGACGCATATCTACCTCTATATTGTTGTAATGACGTTACTACGCAAACTTATCGTTCATAAACTGCCTTTACAGGCAAACATTTTTATCCATTACTCAAAAACCATTTTCCGTAACCAAGAAGTTAGACAACTTTTTGGCACTCGGGGCAATTGAGCAATTCGGAATAAAGCATTTTTAATATTGTTAATTAATATTAATGTTGTGTTTTTATGAACTTAATCAATTACAATACCTAACGCCTAGAATAGTGTTATCTCACGGAACACGGAACCTACCGACGACATACGGATGTTAGAACGTGACTCATCGACGTATCGATAAGTTTTCTCTACACTCTTCTTTTTCAAGAATACCGGATCTCAAGATATGATTACAACTGATTTGTCATGTCACGTTTGAAATGTAAGTTCCGGCTAGACCACAGAATAGATATGTGTTCTAAGGGCTAGACGGTATAGTCAACAACTGCTTTCTAGGTAAAAAAATAAACCAATTCTCCTTATGTTATGATTAAGGTGTAATTTTTTTAAATTAAATAAAGAGTGACTGGACGATCTAGACATGTGCCTGATGGTAAGCAACATGCCTGACACATAACAGCACGGTGACACACAGATATTGGAACATGAAAAGTCTAAATCATTACCTAGAACTGAACTGCGCACGTCACCCGGAGATCTAAGATCTTATATCTCTAAGCCCTGTAATTTCTCTGGAAACATTGCCCTTCAAACCGGAACACAGTAATATTTGCACATTACTGCTTGGCGGTAGAATAACTGACAAAGGTGTGGTACTTCCCCAGGCGGAGCCCGCCAAGAGTCCTACAAACGATTCAGAATGCCATCTAGATAGTTTTTGAGAAAATGCTAAACCCGTAAACAATTATGTAAAAAAGGGGGTTTTGTTATTTGTTAATAACAAACCTATAATAAAAACTAATTGAGATAATTCCAATTTGAAAACTTACGTCGATGCGTTGCGATGAGCCTTGTCAATTCGAACTCTTCGGGAGGAAAAGGCTTAGGCCCTACGCCAACGATGTACAAAGCAAGCCGCGGGCAAAAGCTAGTATACAAAAGGTATTATATGTGCTTACTTATTTGCAGTAAACGTAACGGAAACAGTGTCACGAGTTCAGTTATTTATTCCCATCTTAAAAATACCTATAGGGTTAAAAAAGTTTTCACTGATAAAAATCTGAGGACGACGTAAAAAATAAAGTCGAATTGCATACAAATCTCCGTCTATAATCTTTTGGACTGACTTCAAACAACGATTGCTGAAGTCGTGGCAGAAATCTTACTGTGGATCTCTGAATACCACCTAAAGTAACTACTTACATTTGATTACGGAATGTAGGTAGACATACCACTCCGTTACTCTTTAAAATTCCCCGTTCCACGGAAAGGTTTCCATTTTCAACACGAAACTGTATTGAGTTAGTTCGGAAACTTCAATAAATAAGGATAAGAGCCATTAGAGACGGTCCAGCAAATCTTCCGGAACCGAACGCCACTTACTTAGACTTAAAGTGTTCCGTGGCGCTATTTTGTTAAAGATTTGGGATTGCCGTGTCCGTTGTGATGTACAGCAGTGGAGTTGCGGAGTTTGAGTAGCATGTCGGCCATTTTGAAAATCTAATAACTGATGATGGCTATGGTGATCCATTTAAAAACAAATTCGACTACGAGGGCTGGATTGGACGAGGCTACAATTTGACACGTCTTTACATGACTTATAAACGCCAAAGTTTGGATGTTTGTTGCTCAGTTACGAAAAGGAAGAGCTGACCGGATTGAGTTGAGCACACAGTTATATATAGTCTAGAATAGCACATTATGTTACTTTAAATGACTGAAAAATAACGGGAACATCAACTACGCCATTAAGACCGTGGGGCGATGTTAGTGACTTTATGTTACCGTTAAATTGTAAATACATAAACACTTTGCTATGCACACCAAGTAACACACAAGAACAAAATTAAACCTTTTGATTAACCCCGACTACCTCGGATTTGTTATCTGTACAACATTATACTAGCCAAGCCCTTTCATTTCATACCCATATTGAGGGAGTTGTGAAAAAAGAAATGTAATTCGCCATTTTGTGGTAGCGACCATCTTAGATTTGAAATTTGTCATAGTGCAAAGTATTCTAATAGTCAAGCCCTTTCGTTTGATACCCATATTGAGGTAGTGGTGAAAAAAATAATATGATTCGCCATTTTGTGGTGGCGGCCATCTTGGATTTGAAATTTGTTATAGTGTATAGTATTCTACTAGTCAAGTCCTTTCATTTGATACCCATATTGACGTAGGTTGTGAAGAAATATTTTGTCCGTCATTTTGTGGAGGCGGCCATCTTGAATCGATATTAACTGAACATAACTAAGAACATCTGCACGGATATTAACTTTCAAATAAAAAAACCGCATCGAAATCGGCCCATCCGCTTGAGCTCTACGGTGCCACACACAGACAGACAGACATACATTGACGTCAAACTTATAACACCCCTTTTTTTGGTCGGGGGTTAATAAAATAGCGGCCTTATTGCTGGTAGCAATGTCTTCCAAGCAACCTATCAACACGAAAACGCAAAGAAGAAACAGAGTTAGGATATTATAAAAATTACTTTGTATCAATTTACAATCTAACATGGTTAGACTGTAAATTAACCTCACCTACCGTAAGCTTGCGATTTGTATTATTAGCTTACTATTATTGTTAATGTATGGTGACGTTAGTTTAAAAAATTATATTATTTATTTAGCTCAACGCCGGTACTGAAAACGTTCCGAACAGAGGGCTCGATCATCAAAATTATCTTTAGACTTTCTACGGTCAACATATAATTCTGTAGCCCGCAACGTAGTATTTATGTTTTAGGTATGTAGTGTAGTTTTTATTAGGCTTAATTTAAGCTCTTATTAATTTGAGTAGTACACACAAAATCCTGAACATATGGGAGATTCAAGCTCATTCACGATTCTGGCTAAGTGTGGGTTGGCGGATGACACAATCTGTCATGTAATATCATGAGGGCTTGTGATGTCCCCTTCCTGTTCAATGAACACTATGGTGTTATAGGCAGGAGAGTTGATAATATGTATCATCTGATACACGAAAAAGATAATGTATATTATTGTGTAATAATTTATTAGATATTTCGCTAACCGTCAATAAAAAGATATCTTAATACCTTATTGCCGAAAACTATCTGCAGATCACGAAGCCAGTCCAAATTGCGGTCATCCGATTTTTAAATAGGGTTGCCACATTTTGTTGTGTTGTGTTTATTTAGAAAGAAATAATTATGAACCGAATGAAATATTTATTAATGACGTATTATCCTAGTACCTAATATTATAAACGCGAAAGTTGGTTAGAATGTATGTACGTTTCTTACTCTTTCACGCAAAAATGGCTGAGAGGATTTGGATGAAATGCATATAGATAGAATAACACATTTGCGAAAATTGTCAAGTAAGCGCCACCTTTTAGGTATACAATTTTTAACCCGCAACGGAAAAGAGGGGTGTTATAAGTTTGACGTCGATAACTGATTGTCTGTTTGTGATACCGTAGCTTTCCTTGCGGTGGTTCTTAGCTACATTTGGTTAGTATCGATTCAAGATGGTCGCCTCCACAAAACAGCGGATAAAATACTTTTTCACAACTTCCCTCAATATCGGTAACAAAAGAAAGTTCTTGACTAATGACAAATTTAAAATCCAAGACGGCCACCACCGTTTACATTATTTTTTTCACTACTCCTTCAATATGGGTGTCAATTGAAATGGCTTGACTAGTAGTGAATATTACTGTACAAATTTTAAATCCAAGGTAGACGGGGGTAAATCAAAATTTTAAATTTTGTTCTTGTTAAATTAGTTTTTAGTTTCGTTTTAATATGGCTCATTCTTACAAAGAAAAAAAACGTATTATACTCTAAAAGGTTAAAATATTTAAGTTTACCTATATATTTATGTACTGTTGAAAAATATAACTATGCTATTATGTGGACGGACAACCCTATCCACGGGTCAAACAGCTTAACATACGAAGGGGTATCCTTACTAGACACAAATGACGCGAAGCTCCTTACGAATCATATTTCGCTGATCCCTAATATGGGAAGGGTCAGATATCGGACATTTGTAATTCATTGTTTTTATCCCGTATTGGATGATTGATTCCGGAGATATTATTTTGTTAAAAAGCTTGATATTATATTCGTTGGAATAGACAACAATCAATATTTTTTTGTGTAGTTTAGAGTATAAATTTTAACAGAGGAAATCTGCGTTTGTCTTTTCTTGGGTTATAAAGTTTATGTACTGTTTCTGGTTGTAATCTGAGATATATTTTAGTCTAAGTAGTTCTTTCATTTCTAACGACGTGATGGCGTAATCAACACCTAAACATCAACATTTTTGAATTAATGGTATAGTAGGATACCCTAATAGATATTACGTTGTAACGTACTGCCAAATTATATTAAGTATTTTAATAAACTAAAGTCTTAGGCGAGACAAACTGGACGAACGTTTTAGTAAGATCACAGCTGTAGGTATATAAATTTTAGGAAGTTTGTCACGGCATACACTCAAAACTGCAAAAATTTTTGTTAACGCTACGTTAAATTTTGTTCAAAAAATAAATCGAAAATCGTACAATTTCGCTTTTAAACATAAACAGCAATAAAAGCAAAACATAAAATATGACAATGTCCTTCTCAGAGCCAGTAAAGAGAATATTTCGGTTTATAAAATAGGTACCTAGATATATAAAACTAACGAATCCGATTCTAGTGAACTTTTCTTTTCATTAGCATTTTGACTAATAAGCTCCCAGACATCGATCGTTAAGTCGAGAGCTCGATATTTGAACTCTCTCCCATTATCAAACGGTAGGTAGGTATGTATTCCGACTTTGTCTTTGAATCCACTACTCCTTTCGTCCCCGAATGTCAATCCTTTTAAACGGTTGGGTAACTATCGATAGGTGTCATATCGATAGATGTATATTTTGAAGAAATTGCTTATAATGTGGTCACGATTGTTGAGGTACTAAAATACAATATTAAGGATCGATTAAAACAAAACGAGTGCAAAACTGAAATGGTTAAATAAAACAATTCAATAACTAGTGCTTTCTTTACTGCTCTACTAGGTATATAAGACGTAGTATCTAATCCTAAGTTTCACCCTCCTTTTCGGTTTACCAGTAACACATTGTAATACTTACATACTCGTAGATTGTTTTGGCTTAAATAATTTAATACGAGCGGCATGTTCCGACTACGCTCGTATATCGTCATATAAAGACTTAATCGAAATGAAAACTATCCTATTTTCAAGTTGTATAAAACTGCACACGGTGTTCAAACTTGATTAAAATCGCTTAAGTAGTTTCTTCTATCGCGGATAAACAACGTGACTCGTAATTTATTGATAATATTGATACATAATTAAGATTTAAAACATCAATTCAATTAAAACACATTTCTGTCTTTAAGGTAAACCAGCTGCCAGCCCGCACTTGGAGAGCATGGTGGAGTAATGCTCTGATTTTAGACATTTCAGAGTCCCCGAGTGTTAACAGTGGGAACATGTTCAGAGTAGACTGATTAGTGTTTATAACCATCTCCTTGATGTCGCCTCGCGCTTACCTAGAACAAATCGATTCACTTACTGACTTGAAGACAGTCAGATGATCAGTGACTGCGCACACGTGAATCTATCTATGTGCGAATCTATGAATATTGTCGCTAAGAACACTTGTGCAGAGAAACACGACGACCTAAATGCAATCATTGAAAGAATATCGATATCCAAATTTCTCGAACTGGTTGGGAGCGTATTAAGTATTGATGGCTGCAGAATAAAACAGCATTGAGTCGATGTCGCATCCCTAAACCTCACCGTCGGGAAACAAGCTTATTCCTTCGATGAGAGCTATCGCTCAATGTCAGAGACGAATCTAGGAGGAAAAGTGGGTTTGGAAAAATAACTAGTAAGATCAGTTTGATAATTGGTATAAAAAATTGTAAATGAAATTGAAATTGTAATAAATATTTATTCATATAAGAATCATACAATTAAAAGAAAATTACATCATAATTCATACTAAAAGTATGCGTCATTTATCTATTAAAATAACCCACCCGAGCAGCACCCG
Organism: Ectropis grisescens; assembly: GCA_017562165.1. Taxonomy (NCBI): domain Eukaryota; kingdom Metazoa; phylum Arthropoda; class Insecta; order Lepidoptera; family Geometridae; genus Ectropis; species Ectropis grisescens. The sequence goes on along the minus strand of CM029771.1, from coordinate 8,533,239 downwards.
GTGCAAAAGTGCCCATTATACTGGTCGCATAGCCCCGTTGGATTGCTATGGCCAGCCTTTGCACCAGGTACGAGCCGGCGCGGGAGTCCCCCGTAATTGTAATTGTATTTTAAACATATTGTTTGGATGTTTTTGTGAGATATTGTCAGATTTTTTCTTCTCCTAAGTGGTGGCCCAATAGATCACTTTGAGACCACCTTGATACGGGCGTGTACGTGCCTTTTAGCGTTCGTCTCTCGGGAGCTCAGCCTTTTACAGTATGTACGCGGCTTTGTACGATCGACTTCCAATATGAATTTCAGATGGGTTATAAGATTGGTAAGCTCTGTGTTTCGAAAACGTATTTTGATAAATGGCTTTCCGATTCGACGTTTTGATGTATCGGGGTATTGAGTTGTTTCGGTTCGGGTTGTAAGTTATGTGTGACGTTGTTGAAAGTTTGCTCTTAAATTGCTGATGAATTTTGTCTGGTTAGAATGTTGTGAAAGCTTTGGCAAATATACGCAAGTTTTGTATTCTTAATCTGCTTACATTCTGTCCCAACGCCTTTTCTTTCGAAGAGTCAAGATCATAATCCTTTACGTTGGTCAAGTGTGGCTTGGCAGATGAGGCATGTACTCCAAAGATGTCTTACTTGGATCATGCCGGTTTACTTAGGAAGTTTTCCGTCATAGTTTAAGCCAGTGGCGATGACAAACTTGAACATATGCACTTGGAAATCTAAGCAGAGATGCAGGCAAACCTCAGGAATTAAATTGGACGTTCTCCACGACGAATTCATGTAGTATAATTTTTAGGTACATATAAATTAATATCACGAAAGGTTTGAATTTTTTTACAACTTTTATGTGGAGGAAAGCATGCAATTACTCAATTCGAAAATAGAAGAAATACCTATAGAATAAGTATGTTCACCTGCTTTATTTTTGTTTAATTTATTTCCGTCGACGACAATACTTCCATAGCGTCGTCAATGGTTTAATGATTTTATGCACAGCATTTCATTCGCTCCTCGGAAACCATCGAACTGAAAAATCTAAATAAATTGAGTCTATCTATGTTGTTAACGGATCGTAGAAGTAAACGTTGAGTATAAATCAATTATCGATAAAAAATCTAAACGTTAAGGTTAAGCTTTGTTCAAATTTTAGTACTTGAATTTTTTGTGAAAGTAAAGTGTCAGTCTTGGAGTTCTGACAGAAGTGAAAGCACATTAATATAGTTACGTCCATACTTATTTACAGAGTTGTCGGTAAAGGTAATGTAAATGCGTTCAATTATTTTTTCTATTTCAATTTTTCAACACAAAAGAAGTTCAAACATAAAAAGAAGTTTTATAATTACAAAAAGTACACAAAGCAATGATATTGAGACACTTTTCTGCTGTCAATATTTATAAAATCCATGGTTATAAATTTAGCAGTTACAAACTTTGAATATAATTATGGGTTCTCCAACACGACACTGTCAAAGTTGTCCGCAGGAAGCCAACGAAAAAAGTCATAACGAAAATTAAATACGCTTTGATACATTTTTGCTAGAAGCCACGTCTTACTTCAGAGCTGTATAAGTTTTCATAAAGTTATAGTTTCTCAAAGCCCGTCACGAAACTGCAGAACATTCCGGAAAATGAAGAAGCAAAGCATCGGAGTGAAACGTAGACGGCTGAGGCGGAATAAAGTTGACATTTTTGTAAAGCTACGTTGGAATTTCAACAAAATTAAATGTGGCAGTACTCGGAGTGGGATAGTGTGAGGGGGAGGCCTCCCACGCCAGCTTGCCGGTTCTTGGGCTGTATTTTGTAGGCTAGTTCCGAATTAGTTTGTCGTTTTATTGAATGTTTAATTTGTTTCTAAGATATAAAAAAATCTCCGAAAAACAAACAATCAACCGAGCTTACTGTTACAATGAGACAGTGTGATTTTGAAGTAAACGAAAGTTTATGCATGCAAATTTAAAATACTTGTTGGTTTTTTCAAAAATCACTAAGCCGATTTTTATTTATAAATAAATAAATATCGGTGGACAATTTGAATTGTCCACCGATATTTATTTCAGATGGTCAGATGGTTTTGTGTGTGCACACAACACCATCTGACCCCAAACTAAGCAAAGCTTGTAATATGGTGGCCAGATAGCTGATATAATACATATATAATTTTAATATATAATTTTAATACATACTTATTATAAATAGAAACACCCACACACAGTGCAAACATTTGAATTCATCACACAAATATTTGCCCTGGGTGGGAATCGAATTTGGAACTTAAAGTTTTATTGTAACCATATCTGAAGCATGAGCATCAAAGCAGCAATAACAATAACATCAAAATCGATCAAGTGGCTAGCTGGTTTAAGAATATTTATAAATCTCAATTGAATTACAATTAATTATCTTACTGAGATTACAAACTAAACATATAACATGCATTAAAAATTGAATTGTGCTGCAGAGCACCGCAAACAGTGAGTTCCATTCCAGTACGAACATCTGTCGTTAGTGTCGCAACACAATAACGTTATATATCATTTCAAATAATTTATTTTGACTACTACTATAACTTTTTTCTTCAGTGTGGGTTTATTTTAAATGTTTGCATGATAACTATTAGGCCAAATCAATACAAAATTTAGACTTTTAAAATGTTTAACTGGTCCATTTCCAACTTCCGTTGTTATGTTTTTTTAATAAAGCGTGGCGTGGCTGTCCCTTAACACATATACAAAATAAACATACAACCGAATTGATAACCACCTCTTTTATTGAAGTCGGTTGAAACAAATAAAAAAATATTCAATGTGCTTTAAGGAATGATCTATTCAAAAAAAACAAATTTGCGCTTTGAAAATGCACATTTGTGGATTTTCAAAGCGCAAATTTGTTATTTTTTTAATCGACTTTATTTCATCGAATTTTTGTTTCAACCGGGTTCAATAAAGGAGGTGGTTATCAAAATCTTCGTCTGTAACCTCTGAAAGTATCTAGTTGCATAAAACTTCAGAAGATCAACTGCTCGATGAGATCTTAACTGTAAAAACTGAAACTTAAACCTTCCTGTAGGTATGTCTTTTTTGTTTTAAAGATTTTTGTGATTCAAGGTTACAGAAGTTTTTGCTTATAACGGACCATTTTGTGCCTTAGGCTTCATAAAATAGTAATTTTTATGTCCAATGAACGTACAAAGATTCGAACCCCAGTTGTTGTGCAGTCAGTTCAGTTCAGTGCAGTTTTCTTAGTATGTAAAACTGACGTTCAGGATATAGGATTTTGTAGAGAAACTTTAGTAAAAATATCCAATTTAGTTTACTCAAAAAACTATTTACTAATATCTAGTTGCAACTTAGTCGCAAATTCAATGGCTATTTGGCAACAAATTGAGTGCTGAGGTTAAGTTGTCACGTAGTTTTCTTAGTAACAACAATAGTTAGAAATACAGAATTTCATAAAACATGATATTTGTGCAATAATTTTATCTTTAGCTAAAGTAGTTTAAATCTATAGTATGATATACGAATTCGATATATCGAGTCCGAATTAAAAATTCAGATCATAGCGCCCATCCTCAAATGGTGAAATTATTAGTTATCAGATAATGTAATTTAATTTTGACCCTTAAGATTCGACAATATTTATGAAGTTCACTGTTCAGTTTATATCTAAATATTTTACAAAATCAGTCAGGAGGCCAAAGGAACTCGTCCAAAACGCGAGATGCAAACGATGCAATGCACATTAGCGAAACGAATAACCTCTGCCACGACTATCTCGCCCGACATAAACTACCCTGCACATTACTGAAATTACACTCACGGTCGAAGAAAACTGCAAAATAACACAAAAATACAGCCTTCAAAACAGTTATTCTACATAAGGTAGGATTTGATAATACAATAGAAATAACAATTGCGATGCCATTGCAAACCACTGCTTTAAAAAAGCTTAGCACAAATATCAATAAAAATCTTAATAAGTTATAAATTACAATATTTCAGCTGACTTCTTTAGTTAGTTCTTGATTTTAGGGAATAACTTATCCATTATTATTATTTCACATTAAAGAGTTTGTACAGACTACAGGCCCGTGAACAAAATTTATGGGTCAAATGAACCACCAGAAGACCTATATAGGATGATAGAAGAGTATAAATAATAAAATTCAGCACTATGCCGTCACTTGTAGCTTACAACTGAGTGCAATTGAAGAGGGGGGGTTCCAACCCTCGATAATTTCCCCTTGTCGCATGATTTTTGTACGGCATTGGGAAATAATGGATAAGAGGTATTGAAACTGTATGGAACCAATGCCGAACATAATCAAATGACCAAATTTACTCTCTTAGTCGTCTGAAAATCATGAATTTTTCTGACAAACTAATAATTAAAATTTATAATTTATATAGTTTCAATACCTCGTCTAATTCATTATTCCGCAACGCCGTACAAAAATCATGCGACAAGGAGAAATTATCGAGATTAAGAACCCCCTCTCTTCAAATGTACTCAGTTGGACAGCTTACAAGTGACGGCATAGTGCTGAATCTTATTACTTTATACCCTTCTATCATCCTACATAGGTCTCCTGGTGATTCATTTGAACCATAAATTTTGTTCACGGGCCTATAGTTTAGTAGGAATTACGAGGATTGTAGCAGCGTAGCACGTTCGTAGCGCACTAACTTTGCTTTGGGTGGCGTTGCACTCAATCCTTGTAAGTTCTACAATCAGTATAATGTGAAATAATAACAATAATGATTACAAAAAAGAATAATTATTAAACAATAGTTATTATTGGTTCCCTAAAATCAACAGCTAATAAAAATATAGAAATTTGTACCATGAAGACAATGCATTTAATGCATTAAGCAAATTGCAAATGAGAAATGACTGCGCTTCTTTCGCTTCTTGTGAATACCTATCTCAACATTTTCAACAACAGACTAAATTATATTTACTATGTCTTGTTTAGCTTTCATATTAGTACTTGAGAAAAACATTCCAAATAAAAATTAAACAAGCCCCATTCTAATGAACCGTGTGTTTCATTCAAGTCCCATCTCGACGCGGCACTATCATTTGGCTAATGTTCCTTGATCGAGCTTACGAATTTCATTGCTTTTTTTACTGCTGGATGTTAAATAGTTCAATTTATATTTCCAGTAGTTTTTTTATGTTTTTAGTAAATATAAAGCAATGTATAACAGTCTTGGAGCATATATTTGGCAAAAAAAAAAACTACCAAACATAGCTTTTTTTATTTCGAAAACAAAAAGTTTGTGTTTTATGTGATTTGTTACAAATTTAAAATCCACTTGCCATGGTAATCTAAATAAAAAATCGGTAAAATAATGAGCCCTCGAATAATTTCTATTAGAATCAATGAAGTTCTAGTGGCTCGTAGGCGTTGGCGTGGGGGTGCATACCCTACCTGCACATCTGGGTATCTTTCCAAATGCAGATAAATATATAACTTCGACATAATGATATTACTAATGAAACAACTGGTGGGTCCACGGTGGGTCAGTAATAATCACTAAACAACATAATAATCACTACAAAACATAATAATCACTATAATACATAACAACTGCTATAAAACATTTATAGTAAGTATTTAACGTAGAAATCTAAATAAATGTCCTGTTCGATAAAAAGTTCGAAACAGGCGAGGCTTATGACGATCATTAGTCACCCAAGCCAGACCATCTAGGGTATCAGCACCATTTATCGGGCCAGTTGAACTCATGCTAAATGTTGGCCGAGCATGGCCCAACGTCGCCCGTAATTGGCTCGAGTCCATCTGCAGGCAATTAGGGGGCGGCGCGTTTTAAAAGATCCATATTTATTCGGCAAGCCTCACCACTTCGCTTTTAAATGTGCCTTGCAGTGCTCTGATTACTCTGATTACGCAATGACTTCTGTATTACGATGCTTGGCTCTTTTTATACGTTTGACTAAATTAAAGGGTTCTATTCTGGAGATTTCTATAGTATTTGACGGATTGATAAATAAATAATTAATTGAAAAATAATTCATATATTAGGTATTTTTCTAAAAAAACTTTGAAATTATATTTTTTTTATAAAACAGCGTGACCAAAGAATCAAGACATGCGCCTGATGGTAAGATAACAAGCAACAAACCTTACCATAACAGCCAGTGCCACTCAGCTTTTTGAACATAAAAGAGCCCAAGACTATAACAGCTGTGCGCTGGAGACTCGGAGATATAAGATTACTTTTCGCTATATCTCAGTAATTTCTCTCCAAACCTAATAAAAGATCATTTGATGAATGGTGTACCAACTTATAAACAGTGAAAGATTTATTAAAATTGATAAAAAAATATTACATCGCCATCTGTGGTTATTGATAAGAACCACGTTAACCGAGCGAATGAATTCTAAGTGTTAACTTCTATCGGCCATCCTTATAACTGCTAATCTGTTTTTTACTAAAAAGTTTGAGAGTGGAGGTTTATTCGTTATAAATAAATTAGTGCTAGACCTCCTTTTGGCCTGTGTTCACGCCAAAAACAACCCCTAGCGACACCTAGTTTCATTCTAATGTACTTTGACGAAATTTCCTTTGTTTTGTAGCACGGCAAATATCGCGTCATCGTCACCCAATGACATCACAGCTACATGACGTGATATATTCTTCAACCAATAAAATTGTTCCTCGCTCACCCTTTCCACGATTTTTGTATTAGACACGTATTCAATAAAATTCTAGCAATCAATTCACACACAAGCTGGTTTTTATTTATTTTCCAAAATTATTTAAAACTTATAATCCACAAGATATATAAAAGCGCATACATAAAAATTGATCCTACGATCCGAATCAGAAGAAGCACCTTTGGATTACAGAAATACCTATTACAATCGCAAAATTGGAAGGAAGTTGCCAAGGAGTACGAGTACACAGGACACGCAGGAACACACAAAACGGTTGACCATCCATCCTTATTTACCTAATCCTGTGTTTATTTGTGTTTAGGACCGTGCCTGCTAGTGCCAGAAGTACCGGGTTTAAGTCTTTAGCAGCTTAGTGCCGTTGCTAGCACACTGAGGCTGTTCCAGGGCTTACACGGTGAGTACCCCGACTTTCTTTGACTGCCATGATGAGCCAAGATAATTCTCGTGATAAGTCACCTATTAGAGGCGACGGTGATGAAAAATCTGAACAATTAATTCGTGATCTCGTTAAAAAACGCGGAGTTCTGAAGGCTAGACTCACAAGGTTCGTTAATTACGTAAATTCAAATTGTGATACGTTTGATTTAACTTCAAAAACGTAATGATTTAAAACTAAGGATACAGGGAGCCACGGGCTTGTATACTGAATTTAACCGCATTCAAACTAACATCGAAGAAGCTGTCAATGACTCCAATCTAGATGATCAATTAACGCAACGGGAATTGTTTGAAGATACTTATTACAGTATACAAGCTTACGCTGAATCTCTGTTAAATCCTGTAGGCAATGACGTAGTCGCAACGAGCTCCACCAACGCTAAACAGCTGTTACATACAATTAAACTGCCTATTATACCTATGCCAACCTTTGACGGTTCATATGAAGGCTGGCTTGAATTTAGGGACACTTTTCTGTCACTTATTCATAAATCGACGGAACTTTGCGACGTCCAAAAATTTCACTATTTAAAATCAGCACTAAAGGGCAGTGCCATTTTAGTTATTGACTCATTAGAATTAACATCGAATAACTATTCTATAGCATGGGAGCTTTTATTACATAGATATGACAACCACAGGTTGTTAATTCATAATCACGTCAAGTCATTGTTCAATATAGCACCGTTAAACAAAGAGTCACACATTTTATTGAGAAAGTTAACAGACACTACTCTTAAGAATCTTCGTGCATTAAATACACTGGGTGAGCCGACGGATTCATGGGACACGCTAGTTGTTTATATGGTTGTTTCAAAGCTAGATAAAACTACTGAGCGCGAATGGGAGCAATATAAAGGCACACTGACGTCACACGATTCTCAATTTAGGATTAAATTGGATCATTTAATGACATTTCTGAAAAACCGGTCAGACATGTTGGAAACATTACAAGTATCGCGCGAGCGCGATCACAACAAACAACAAAACGAAGTTACTAAAACGCATTACATTAGCAATAATAAACAAAAATCGCACTGTAATGTTTCTAGCACATATAAAACACAAAAACGGCAGTTTTTCGATAAGGCCTGCGTTTTATGCAAAGTAAATCATCCAATTTATTCTTGTGTAAAATTTTTAGATAGTGATCTAAATTCGAAACTTAAAATTATTAAAGATAACAATTTATGTGAAAATTGCCTACGCGCAGGGCATAATGTCGAGTCGTGTCGATATGGGCCGTGCAAAAAAATGCTCTAAAAAACATAACTCACTGCTTCATTCCGACTCGCCTGCCCCCCTCTCTTGTCGCAAGCGTCCCATCCTCTTCGAGCACACCAGCAACCGTGTCTATCAGCGGTCACACAAACATTCACGCATCACACATACAAAACTTTGACATAAAACCGGTCCTGTTATCGACTGCGTTAGTTGAAGTTATTGACAATAATAATGTTGTTCACATTGTACGCGCATTATTAGACAACGGCAGTCAACGATGTTTTATTTCGAAATCCTTATGTAATCTATTAGGCACACAATTAATACAGTCCACTCACGAGATTCGCGGTGTAGGAAATTCAGTGACACAGTGCACGCAAATCTGTAAAATTGAAATTAAATCCCACATAAATACCTACACCACGAATCTCAATTTTTGTTTTACCACAGATTACTTCAGATATGCCATTTGTTTATCAAACGGATGCGAAATTTAGTATTCCTGACGGTGTGCAATTGGCAGATCCTCAGTTTTTAGATTACCAAAATATAGATATTTTAATAGGCGCAGATAAATTTTGGGATCTACTTACTATAGGCAAAATTAGGTTGCAAATGGACCTTATTTGCTTAACACAAAATTAGGCTGGATAATTTCAGGTCCTATCAATTCACACACACACAATGAAGGACATATTCAGTGTAATTTCACACACACAACAGACACCCTATTACGGCAGTTTTGGGAGCTCGAGGAGGTACCTAGCACTCGGTGCACGCAGACTGACGAGGAGCGGGCATGTGAGGAGCATTTCGTTCGCACCACCACACGCAACGGCGACGGAAGGTTCTGTGTTCGCATTCCTTTTAAACAGTCACCCGAAGTTCTAGGGGATACGTATCCTCAAGCTGAACGTCGTTTTTACGCTCTTGAAAGGCGTTTACAGCGCTCTAAAGAGTATAAAAAATTATATTCTGATTTTATTCATGAATACGAGAATTTAGGTCACATGACTGAAGTTCAATCTTATAATTCACCTCACTATATTTTGCCACACCATGGAGTGTTTCGTGAACACAGCACCACGACGAAGTTGCGCGTTGTGTTTGACGCGAGCGCTGCTTCTAGCTCGAAATTATCACTTAATGATTTACAAATGGTAGGCCCACCTATACAAAGGGATTTATTCGCAATAATGTTACGATTTAGGCAACATCGATACGTAGCCTGCGCTGACGTGGAAAAAATGTATCGACAGTGTTTAATTGCTGAAAATCAACGCGATTTACAACTTATTTTATGGCGTGACGATGTCACAGAACCACTGCGCGTTTATCGTTTGAACACTGTCACATACGGTACTGCCTCAGCACCCTTCTTAAGTGTTTGTTGCGTAAAACAGTTAGCTATTGAATGTGAAGATCCTGATGTCAAAAGAATAATTAATGAAGACATGTATGATGATGATATGATTACTGGCACGGATGACAGGGAAAAATTGTTGGACATCTGTAGTCAAACCGCACAGGTTCTAAAATCGGGCTGTTTTCCATTACGGAAATGGATCTTTAATTTTCAATGCAATGACAATGAGTTGTCATTAATTTCACCCGACTCAAGTCACTACATTAAATGATAACAGTAGTAGTTCTAAAACGCTAGGGATGGGTTGGTACAGTACAAGTGATGAATTTCATTTTAACTCACATTATGAATTTAAAAATAATAATGAGTCAGTAACTAAGCGCACAATTCTGTCACATTTTTCACAAATCTTTGATCCGTTAGGCCTTCTTAGTCCCACTATAATGCTCGCTAAGGTTTTATTACAACGTTTATGGTTATTAAAATTAGGGTGGGATGATGAGTTGCCTGAAGACGTCACGAAGATTTGGAACCAGTTTGTTAAATCACTTTCTATTATCAATACGATCCGCGTACCGCGTCATGTCATTGATAGCTATCACAGTTACACACACATCGAGCTACACATATTTACAGACGCATCACAAGTATCATATGGATCTTGCATTTACGTACGCACAGTTAGTGAAAATTCGGTGGTCTCAGTGCGTCTACTTTGTTCTAAGGGCAAAGTCGCACCCTTAAAGCCTATCACTATACCACGCTTGGAGTTATGTGGAGCGCTGTTAGGTGCTAAGCTATACGATAAGGTAATTAACTCACTTCATTGTCAGTTCAGTAGCACGATCTTTTGGTCTGATTCAACCATTGTACTTGGTTGGTTACGTATGGCTCCTAACTTATTAAAACAGTTTGTACAAAACAGGGTTTCACAAATACACGATCTCACTAAGGATCTTCCATGGCGGCACGTAAGTGGTAAACACAACCCAGCCGACTTAGTGTCACGTGGAGCCACCCTGGATGAACTTTCCAATTCCAGTTTATGGTGGGAAGGGCCGCGATTCCTTTATGATAGCGATTTAAATTTTGACCATTTAACTCAAGTTCCTACAAACGATGACACACACAGTTTACCGGAAATAAAAACAAACATTCGGTCATTTTTAACACAAGACACCAGCGCTACCACTAATGACAGTATATTCCCATTTTCGCGATTCTCTCAATTTTCTCGCATGATACACACCGCAGCGTATGTCTTACGCTTTATACATAACACACGCAATAAAAACAACAAACGCTTAGGTGGTATTAGTAGCGAGGAGCTGAAAGAATCGACTACATTATTAATTAAATTAGCACAATTAGAATGCTTCCCTAATGAGTATTATATTTTATCTCAAAACAAGCAATTAAAAAATAAACACAATTTAAGTAAGTACAGTTTATTTATAGACGAACAAAAATTTTTACGAGTAGGTGGACGTATTCAATACTCGATGGAATTTTCTATTGACAAAAAAACATCCTATTTTATTACTAGGAAAACATCATTTTACGTTATTATTGTTTCGTAATGAGCACAGAAAACTATTACATGCGGCGCCGCAAGCTCTGTTATACCCACATACGCGACACCTGGTGGCCGTTAGGTGGACGAAATCTCGCGCGCAAGGTAGTGCATGACTGCGTTACATGCAAACGTTTGAGAGGTAAAACTTTGACCCCTTTGATGGGTAATTTACCTTCAGAGAGGGTAACCCCTACTCATCCGTTCCTTAAATGTGGCGTTGATTACTGTGGGCCTGTCTACATACTAAACCGCAAAGGCAGAGGCGCTCGTTTGATAAAGGCATATGTGTGTTTGTTTATCTGTTTCGTCACACGCGCAATACATTTGGAGCTCGTCAGCGATCTGACGACTGATGCTTACTTATTAGCTTTAAAACGGTTCTTATCACGCCGCGGAAAACCTGCAGAGATTTTCTCTGATAATGGCAAGAACTTCGTGGGTCTAAGAAACGATTTCGCACAATTTTTAACGAGATGTAGTTCAGATATTATAGATAATGCTACTAGTCAACAAATTAAATTCAGATTTATTGTTCCATACGCTGCTCACATGGCCGGTTTTTGGGAGTCCGGGGTAAAATCTTGTAAGTACCACTTACGTAGGGTAATAGGTAACGCACATCTTACATTTGAAGAGTTTAGCACGGTACTGACACAAATAGAAGCTGTCTTAAACTCTCGCCCCTTGTCACCCATATCTTCGGATCCTCACGACTACATTCCCCTCAGTCCTGCTCACTTCCTGGTCGGCCGTACCTTGACTGCGCCTGTTTCTGATGACCTGAGCGATGTCAGCACCAGTCGACTCAGCAGGTACCAGCAGATGGAGCAGATCAGGCAACACTTCTGGGCACGCTGGTCTAAAGAATATATCTCCGAGCTACAAACACGCATCAAGTGGAGAGAGCACACCGAAGACCTGCATCCTAACACACTAGTGGTCATCAAAGACGACAGACTTCCACCACTGAAATGGCATCTGGGACGTATAGTCAGAACCATCCCTGGCAAAGATGGTATCGCAAGAGTGGCAGACGTGCAAACCGGATCCGGCATAGTGAGGAGATCATACACCAAAATTTGCCCACTGGTCAGCGATGAAGCCACGACGAAGACCTGAAGTAGCAGCTGTTGAAAGCCAGCCCTTTCAAGGCCGGGGGGCTTATGTTCACGCCAAAAAACAACCCCTAGCGACACCTAGTTTCATTCTAATGTACTTTGACGAAATTTCCTTTGTTTTGTAGCACGGCAAATATCGCGTCATCGTCACCCAATGACATCACAGCTACATGACGTGATATATTCTTCAACCAATAAAATTGTTCCTCGCTCACCCTTTCCACGATTTTTGTATTAGACACGTATTCAATAAAATTCTAGCAATCAATTCACACACAAGCTGGTTTTTATTTATTTTCCAAAATTATTTAAAACTTATAATCCACAAGATATATAAAAGCGCATACAGCCTGATAACGTCGTTGCGGTAGCGCTGTTACCTAAGGCACTAACTTGGTTACTTAAGATTTTAATACATACAGAATTTATCAATATTAAATAAGCTTAAAAGAAATGAAGATGTGTGTTACATTACAGGTTTACTAATATAAAGTACGTTTCGTTACCGTACCTACAATCAGAATAATAGGTAGATTACAAAACTTACATCCGATATATCCACAGAATACCTAGGCTTAAAATCATATCGATCTAGAGCTACACCAAAGTCTTACGCATTAGATGGCCAACATTGAGTTACTAAGTCTTCAACATCCCATATTCTAAAGCTTCTACACCACTTTCTGGATGATAATGACCTCTTACATGGGCAGTAACTTAGACAAACTTCTGTGTGCTAGCTAGCCTGAAACTTCCACTATGAAACTATCTAAAGCCTTTTATTTCTTAACCAGTAAGGTTTGTTTTAGCGTCGCAAATTCGCGATTTAAGTGCACGTGATGGTGTGTATTTGAGTAGGATGTTAGAGGCACAATGCACTAATTATATCAGCATCTGAGAAAGCCTCTAACCAGCCCCTTAACAGTTTTCCTCGGTATCGAGAGGCATTAGTGCATTTCCCCGTAATGCTTCTAAAGACGGTCGTCGATGACCGAATAGGTTCGGTCTGCTTTCACAAACTTTAATTAACTATGTAACTTCAGAAAACCCGGTACAAGATTTTATAACTAAAAAAATTAACATTTAAAATTAAACAATTTAATGAAGAATTTTGTTTTTATGTTGAAATTAATGTAATATTAAAAAAACTTAAGGTTTTTAAATATCACATTAATTTCAACATCATTACTAAAATTATATTTCACATTTATTATATCACTACTTCTATATTGTAGCGTAGCTTTAAAAAAAGATAATTTATCGTATTCATCTGTACAATGTCTGTATATTTTAACCGACTAAAAGGAGGAGGTTCGCTATACGGCTGTATGTTTTTTTAACTAAACAAAAATTATTGATGTGTAGTTACACACACATCAATAAATTTCACATTATTCTAATGGTACTTAACTATAGGAAAACACGATTTAGCAAAAGTTGCTATGAGTATTAAATACATAGTTACCTACTAAAAAAATTGTATTTTCCAGTAACTAAAAAACACGTAATACATAACAAGTCAAGCAGTTTGATAACTCGCAGAAATATACGTATTTATCAAGCGAGTATATTTTGTCGTTAGTTAACCACGGATTCCAGAAACGTTAGTGCAACCGGGCCTCGCTAATGAGAACTATCGTCCAGTAAAGTGCTCTGCGTCTTGCGGCGGCGGCCGATCGAACTTGGTACCTAACTAGTTATTTTGGGTCACCCAGCACTTAAACCACAACTCGATTCTAAAACGTGATCTCTTGGGCAGTTGGTCTATCGATTACGTTTCATTTTGTACAGTACGTGGAATAGCTGACCATGTGTGGTTTTTCTGTAGATTTAAAAACTCTTATTTTATGAAAAACTAAACAATCGATTTCCTCAAAATCATACTTAAATTCTAAAGAGTTTCGGGCGTGCCTGATGGTAAGCAATACGTCTGCCCATAACAGCACAGTCCTACGCTGCTATTGGATCACGAAGAGCAAATCATTACCTAGAACTGCATTACATTCGTCGCCCAGAGATACAAGACGATTCTAAACGCTATAATTTTCGGAAACATTGCCCTTCAAATCGGAACACAGTGATATTTTCACATTACTTCTTGGCGGTAGAATTGCTGGCAACGATGTGGTAATTTGTCAGCGGAGTCCTACTCTATAAAGAAATGGTTCCAGATAATCTGGAGCATTTAGCTGTATAAAAAAATATGAAACTCAAACATCTTCTTACTAAGTAATTAGTTAGTAACATTAATTAATTAGTAACATTCAACGCGAAAGCTTTAAATAAATATTTTTAGTTAGTAAGTAGGTATCGCAAAGGAAAAGGAAAACCCGCGTCACTTTCTATCAGACAGGATGTGATTAAACACTGGCTAGTTTTTTTCATAAAAACCCTGTCAATTGTTTTATTTAAATACATTAAAGTATTTCTCACAAAATGTTTCACTTCCTTGCATTAATTACAGGTATCGTCTTACGGATGGAACATGAAATCGAATGAAGGGTGGACAACAATGTACTCGTACGTCCTCACTAAATAGAGTTCATATCGCCACTGTTGGCCTATAAAGAGAGGCGCCACTAGCACATTATGTTCTTTAAAAACGGTTTATTTCAGACAAGCTACATCCTAGGTATAGGAAATACTTACTTATAATTTTTTCACCTTCTAAATGATCCAAACAGCGATATGAACTGTGTGGTTTTATTTGAGCTGTTAGATTATTATATTTATATGTGCTTATAATATGTATCATAAGTAAATATTTAAAAACGACTTGTATTATATCCGCTATCTGGCACATGCTTTGCTTAGTTTGGGGCTAAATGGAGTTGTGTGAAAAAAATGACGATCAATATTTGTATAATTAATTGTGTGTTTTGATAACCAGTTATGAACAAAGAAAAAATGAAACATGGTTACGAAAACAGCAAGTGTATTTCGTTCTCGTAACTGGTTATCAAGCAAGAATGAAATTGCATGTTCGTCTGGTTATCAAAAATCAGTTACGAACGTAGACTAAAGAATTAATTTTAATGTATTATACGAAGAAACTCAATTCGATAATAACTCTAACATAATTAATATTATTATGTATTATTAGAAATCAACCGAATAATTTCTGTTAGCACAAACAATAATAATGTATCAATTAAAATTTGTCCACCGTTTCCTGAAGTATCGCTCATGCAACATAGTTCAACTATTTGGTCAGATGCTTGACTCAATGTGTGGACTATTAACAGCCGTCTTACCTTTAAGATATAGTTCGACAACTAAACTCCTAATTGGGAGAATTGAGTTACAAAACGGGGAATCGAACCCCGATCCTGCACTTAGCACGGATCCATTTAACGGTTTAGTGGAGCGGGATCCCTTTTGCGAGACGATATTTGGCAATTAGGGGATAGTGATACAGTCGGATTGTTGTTAATTGTACAAAGATGTGTTGAGATTTCTGGACCCTTGTTATTGATCGATACCCTTCTTCCGAAAAAACTTCAGTCTTTCATCGCCGCCACACTTAGCAAAAAAAATCAAAAAGCAACACAAACTTGCTAGCTTGTCAGTTTAGCTAGTTTTTAATCAGTTACCTTCCGGAGAGAGGTAAAAGCAAACAAAAAAAAATTGATATGCCATAAGATCAGACTGGTAAAATGAGTATAAGTACATTTTTAAACCGTCATAATGCCATAAGGTACCAAATAGCTGCAATCGCAATTTGTTTTAATATTTAATGAAATCATAAGTTAGTTAAGTTAAACTTATCGAGATAAAAAAAATTAAAAATGTTTGTAAGACATGTTTTGGCCAACGTGAGAAATGTTTGACATGAATAAATAATGCCCGGGCGACACGAGGCTAGTTTTTCAAGCTAGGATAGTAAGCTAGCAAGCGAGTACTTCTAGCTTCGTGTAGACAACGCTACGTAACGCTAATTTTGTCTACACGAAGCTAGAAGCTATCCTCCTAGCTCGAAAAACTAGCCTTGTGTCGCTCGGGCATTAATATGAAAAGACGATAGAAATTTCCAAAATCCAGCGCTGGATGGATTGCTTACTGGAGAAATGTAAACCAGCACTGGAAAGCAATGAATCCAGTTAGCATTCTAGTCTGCCGGTTTACATTTTTCCAGCAAGCAATCCAGCGCTGGATTTGATAGCTGGACTGGAATAATGTTAACCGGATAATACATGAAACTAGAATAATCTCGGATTTGACAGGACAGCTGGGCGTCTCGGTCGCTGCGCTAGGCGTGGCGCGGATATCCCCCGGCGGCTATATCCGCGTATATCCGCTGAGGGCGGATCAGCCGGATCACCAACAGGTGGGGGATGAGCCGGCCAAGATCCGCCCACAACCACGTGACTTTTTTACATCAGATTTGGGCCAAGGAATGTTTACACTGACGACTTCAAGTAACAAGAATAATACTAGTTAGAATACGGTGTATCCTTTCAAATTGAACACTATAGTGTTAATTATAATTAAAGCGACGGATCTTGTCATAAAAAACCAGTGTCATGATGTTTATTTATTGTGAATTCTTCACCGAGTGTATAGATATCCACGAGATATGTCATTTATGTGTGATATTTATGTGTAATTTGGACTTGATAAAAAGGATAGTTTTTGTTTTGAGGGTCGGTTTCGGTACGGTAACGGTCTCAATAATTTATAGCTATTAAATTACTAGTATTGGCTGTTATTTAACGTAAGTCTCGAACAGAACCTTAATAGGATATACCTATTAGTTGTTCAGCCCAAACGCAGCAGGAACGGGCTGTTGGCTTTTTTTGTATAAAATCCTGTATAAGTTAGTTAATGGCAATCACAGATTACTGTTTGTTCGAATTGGTGCATGCACTTTATTGTTATATGCAAATCAATGTACTTGGAAACATAAGATCAATTAGCTCTTAGCCCTGTTTTTCTCTGAAAATATTGCCTTTGACACTACAATACAATAAGGTTTGCATATTTTGGGTTGGTGGTAGAATAAGAAACTGGCAAAGATGTGGTACTTGATAGCTGGTTTCAGCAAAGGGTCATTTGCTACAAAACTTGTGTAATTATTTCAAGGTTTTTTTGTGAAGGGTGTGTGGTGTGCAAGGAATAATATCCAGCAATAGCAAAATATTTGTATTCATAAAACAACAAAGTAAAAACATTATAGTTAATTACTTACTAATCCGTTAACTCAAGTTTGATATGGTTGCTACAGGCTTACACCTCGACTTAAGTTTTAGTCAAATACAACCTTGTCAAAGGTTCTCTAAAAATATTGTGTGTTTGTGTTATTAAAAATATGTAATACTTTTGTTTCGTTTTCGTATAAAATTACATTGATTTGGAAATTTTAATGTAATTCAATGACTACCTGTTGTTGTTTGTCAATGAAAAAAGATAATAAAGGCTATTCATAGCTCACATTCATAGCTGTTCCTTTTTTCCGTGATCAAAAAATTTCAACGATTAGATAATTTTGATACATTTTTGATCGGTTAGCTGATATTTGCCACAGATAAAACCTAACGACTATCACTCTTATTACTTTTTATTAGCCTTTAAAGCAACATCCATTAAACGAGCCCGAGTTTCGTCCACGTTGAGAATACATAAAATAAATCTAGAACTGTTTTAATATTGTTAAATTGTGAGCCAAAATAATCACCAACGCAAAATTTATTAGGACATTTCGGTAGTTAATGCGTAAAATTGACGAAAGCAGTCGTTTTGTGCCCAAAACTGGAGAGTTTGGGCACAAAAGTTTATAACAGTTGTCATTATAGTCAAATCAATCAGGTTGGAATGGCTGTTCCAATGCGCAGGGGATCGAAATGATAAGTAAGTGTGATACCGAGTTTATTTATGGTAATCACTAAGGGTGTAATTTTCTAATTTTATGAGGTTTGTAAACATGAACTGTTTTTAAAGCTATCACTGCTGGTTTCTACTCTAAATAGTATTTTTAATTACGAGATACTATTTATTACCGTAAATACGTATATGGTAAAGCCTCTGATACACGTAGGTATTTCAATGTAGTTTTATGTATACGATTTACGAATATATGTATATCTATTATATTTGCATACCATTAGGTAAATTCATAGTGAACCCTTATAGCTTCAGCAACATCATGTAAAAATCTACACTAACTACTTTTTATTTGACACGCTAATCACAGGAACTACTGGCCCGATTTCAAATAATCTTTTACCATTGGGAATGTAGGTGATCCCTGAGTGACTATTACCACAGGGGAAGCCGGGGCGGACCGCTCACACATCTAGCATTTAAAACTTTATCTCGGAAGAAAAGAGCCAAGGTCATTCACAACGTCACAATGGCGTATGACGCTGGTCCAGTGTCGATACAATGGTACTTTATTAGGCTGAGTCAGTAGTAGGTCTATTTATAAAATATCTATTTCTAGGAACATGCCGGTTTCCCCATGATAGTTTTCCCCACATTTAAAGTTTTTACAAACGTGTGTATTTGCAATAAGAAAAATACTCGGAGGAGCAGGCGAGACTCGGAGCTAATATTTCGAGATTGTGTTCCAAAAATTCTACTAGACTACATAGATACTAACTTCTTTTTTGCTTCGCCACGGCTTCTTAAGTTAGCAATATTCTAAAGGTTTATGCCGTATAAAGCTAAATCTCCAGCGCCAATATTTTACTAAAATTAATAACAATCACACACACGCCCACGTATACCCGGTTATTTGTCGTCTCGTCCTTTAATACCCAAATTAATAGTCTAAACTTGGGATCCCGCACGCTCGTCTTACGCTCAGGTTCCCGACTTCAACTTAGTCGCCAATTAATTTATTGCCGCAACTTTACTTTCCATTCTTTACTTTACCACTTACATTGAATAGTGTTGCCAAGTTAGATTAAAGAATACCTAATTTTAGCTCTGTTACTTTTGATGAATGATTAAGGCTTTCTGAGGCAAACCGTTGTAGATTCCAATGTAGAGAAATAAAAAAAATGTAAGTCATGTGTCAGGCGTCAAGTCATGTCCAGGGTCGAAACTTAATTGGCCCATCAAATGACTTGTCCTAATGAGGCGTTTCCATGAATGACGGCTATGAGTGAACAATATGTCAACTTATTAAGATTAAAGTATTCTCATCAAATTCATCTAAAAATGAAACATTGGCGCCACTTATAAGCACATTGAGTACTATTTTTGACAGGTTTATGATTTGAGAAAAAGGCACGGCAGTTTATTTCAAATGGTATCCGTGGGATAGTTTATGAAACGATTTATTCATATTTTTCGGTAATTTTCTTTTTATATCTGTACCTACCATTTTTTTTTGATTGTGAAGAACTATTAAGGTGCGAGTTATACTTTGGAGCGAAGTTAATACATAATAATTAGATTAGTTAGGTACACAGCCCAGTAGATTTTAGTTTTCATTCAAAGTAATAACTGCACTGCCGGTTATAATACATATATTTGGTGTTGATATAATTATATAGAATGATCATCTGTTTTACCAATTGAACGGTTCAGTTTTTCCTTGATTAAATGCAGCCCAGTTACTGGCAGCCCCACGTCCCACAAGCCTACGCGTCGCGATAACCGCGCGAGGAGATTTATTATTTCGCTAACTTGTTAAAACTTCATCATTCGCTCGTATTATCGGCAATGTATGCCTGCACGCTGCTTTACTTTGGAAAACTTTAAAATTAATTTAGACCTTCAGTATAAAGTCGAGCAATTTTGATTCATCCTTTGAAATTAGCTGTCTGCTTTAATTTATGCCTTACAATTTGTCTAGATTGTCATATATTTCAAAAACTTCTCCAACATTTTTACGTCAAATGCTTCAAACTAATAAAAAAAATACTCAAACGAGAAGCGGCCGCGCGCTTGTACTCTTCTTGAAAAAGGCCGCCGGACGCGGCCGAAATTTAATTCAAACTTTTGACTGACTATTTCATACTTACCCGTTACCAGTGTATTCATTTAAAATGTATATAACCACGTTAGTTTTCATACTCCAAATACGATTAATAAGGCCACGGGTCTTTTATTTGTGCCCTCTTGATCAATATATCCAAGCAAATCAATCACCTAGAAATTTATACAAAATTAACAGTATTTTATGTAGGTACATAAAGATACAGTAATGACGTGAAAGTGAAATAACAAATCACTAAAAGTTATAAACTAACAAATGCTTTGCTTAATTTGAATAAAGTACAATTTTTGTCCCGAATATAAGCCTTTATTACTAATACATAGATTATAGCTACTCACTGCTAATACATATATGTATTTTGTCATGCTGCTAACGATAATAGACCTATTTGTCTTAAACCTACTAAAAAAACCGATGAAAAACGTATCTGCCTATGTAAATAGAAATTCGTACGCAATGACAAAGCGCAACTTTATTATCTTCCATCGTTAAAACCTAAGCGCCTATTCCGTAGTCTAAAGGCAATTCTAATTAGCCCTCCTTATTTATGATTCATAAGCCAAAGTACAATAAATTCTGGGAGAATCTTTCCGTCCCACATGTGTTAGTAAGCCGAGGCCTTAGCGAATGTTGAATGTAGGTTTTCGACTAATAAGAGATGGGATGTAAGGAATCGCACTGATTACTCTACATTATTTATTACGCTACGTGCCGCCCGTGTAAACGCTTCCTAATACTTTCATACGCTTGCGTCTTACAACCCTGTCACAATTACGTTTTAAGCAATTCTTTTCAATAATGCTTGTTAAAGTTGTACAGTTTGTTGTGATAGAGTTCCATAATTGGTGCGGGTGTTTCGCCATCTATCAAATGGGGTAACGATTAAGTGAGTTGCAGCCACGCGGCACCTATGAGATTTTTAATTATTGCCAGTATTAAATCGTGATTAATGTGAACCGTGCTTTATGGCTACGGCTTTAAGGCTGAGGAAGTGTGGAAGTGCCTGTGTGAAAATCGATCTGTTTGTGGTATAAATGTTGGGAAACTCCCAATATTAGATTAAGTCGCATTTGGATAGATACATTGATACATACATAGGTATACATATATCCTTTGGTTAAAAAAATAGGAAAATTACACAGCTATTAAATGATTTTATTTGGCCCAACGCATAAGCATTGCCATTCAGCGTAGTAATGCCGCCAGCATGCTGGATACGCTTCCGATTGGTAGTGGGCTTGAACATCTTGACTATCTATAGACCTACAGTGGTCTATGGATAATTCAGGTGTGCTTAGTGTAAGTAGTTAGTTAGGTAGGTTTGTAGTGTAAGTGTAGTTCTCATTGTATTTTAGTTTTGTTAATAAAGGCTCTGCCCAGTTATCAAATTAAATGATACTTGACCCTTTGCATGTCATGTCATTGTCAACGGGTACTACAAAATATTTTTTTGAAATACACCTTTTTCCTGTTTTAATTATTTTACGAGTAAATCACACCAGCAGAAGCAACAATATTGACTACTATGAAGCAGTACCTACAGTCCCAAATTTCTGTACTAACTAATTTAGTACCTTTCGGACTATCGAAAAAAATATTTAAAAATATGTAAGTTTGCCTCAAACATGGTCTACAAAACGGTGACAATCTGGAAAATCTGAGTGAGGTGACGAAAAGGAATAACAGATTGCAGTCTGATTCTAGCGACCGATCAAATTCTTAAACACGTTAGGGGGATGTAACTAGTGTTGAGTGAGTGCCATGTTGCGTGACATCATCAGAGCGCGTCTTGAGAGGCATGAATTTCAGACATGAGGAGCTGAGGAGTGCAAATATAGTTGGAGGTTTAGAACAAGAAAAAAGAAAAAGACTTCAAAGTCTTGAACATTGCCGATTGCTAGCTTATCGGTTTTTTATCGGATACACTTCGGAGAGTGTGCGAATGATCTGCATGATCTGATACCACCTTGCCTTTTTTTCTGTCGTACTTTTCGTAACTCGAAGAGCGGCACCGTTTCATGGTGGATATTCCAAAGACACGGACGAAGAGGTTTGACTCTACGTTTATGATAAGAACGTCTAGGCTGTGGGATGAGTTGCCTGAGTGGGTTTTTCCCGATAGTTATAATCTTGGTGTCTTCAAATCGAGAATGAAACGGTTTTTTTAGGTAAACACGTAGACCGCATCGTAGACTGCATCGTCGCTTAACATCAGGTGAAATGGCGGTCAAGGTTTAAAAAAAAACTATTAGTTTAGATACATTCGCCAATGATAAAGCTTATTGCGACTGATAGTTTCTGTCGTTTTAGTAATTTACGAAATTTTATTGAAGGGAAAACTTTGTTAGCTGCCTTGAGCTCTTTTTGGTAGAAGGAAATCTAAAGGGTTCACATCACTGACATGGTAATGTAGTGGCGTATCGCTAGATCGGCGGCGCGCAGAGCGTGACGTCAGCGTTTGCTGCTTTTGGGATGGGTGGAAGTGAGTCTGCGTCACAGGGGTATATCCTACTTCCTAGTAATTACTCGTAATTACTCGTATTATAAATGTCAATGTTTGGATGTTTGTCGATCAATCATGTCGTAACCTCTGAACGGATAGGGCTGAAATTTGGAACACAGTTAGATTATAGTCCGTATAAACACATAGACTACTGCTTATTCCGAAAAAATAATGGGAACGGGTATGCAGGTAAAACCACGGGGCGTTGCTAAACTATTATACAGGTGAAAAATTTTGCAACATTAGTGCTGTTTAGTCATAAGTTTTCACTTTTAGCGGCTTTTCCAATTTTTTTTTATGTTTGTTCTGACTGATCCATCAGCTAAATTGTATTTTTCTGGATGTAGGTACGTTGATTTCTATTTAAATCCAGTTACTCATATTTAAAAAATAAATTGTCAGTCATTGGAACTGCCAATAGAAGTGAAAACTTATAACTTAGAATTTGTTAGCTTACTTGGGAAACTACGCGGGCGAAACCGGAGGGCGTGGCCATGACGCATTTCTAGATGGCCATTGGCTATGATCTCGAGTTTACCCGAAGATTTATTATCATTCCCGAGCGTGACGCTAGAATTCAATTCACAGCCCACGCAAACTCTGTCATTGGCGCGCCAACAGAAGTTTTTAATTCAAAAACTTTTTTAAATAGTGAAAAGTGTGTTTCAGTTTAGGTTTAAGTCGACAGAATACATAATAAATAATATTCTCTATATGACCAAGAACTGATATGTTCTAAGCCAAAGATGGCGAATGAAGCAGATTTTAGATTTGTTACCTTAACACGGCATCGATGAGAGTACAGATGATATATTTCAACCAAACATTTCAGAATAATGAGATAAATCATTTCATATCTCTCATAATCTGCGCAGTGGAGTGGTAGGCAATGATCATCTATTTACTCATCATCTGTGATTGTACTGTTACGAGTTGATGTGTTGATCTTACCTTTGGACATAAGTTTTGCTCATCCTGTCATTGCACAAAAACAAAGTTTTAGGACATTTACTCTGTTCGATTTTCATGGTACTTGTTTGTTTCAAAACTGATACAATAGAAATGTAACTTTCTCCTTTCGAGATTAGAGCTCATGAATATTGAAAAAAATTCCACAGGACTAAATCGTTGTCTTTGTTATTCTTCTTTTCCTGATCTTTTTGCGACTATAGTAATTGAAACGAACCAATATGCTGGGAAGTATTTAAAAATAATGCATGCGATGTTATCAATCATGTAAATGGTTTGTAGCTGTCATTTGTTTCGAACATATTTAAGATAGTTTGATTTCTTATAATTTGGTAATACTGGCCATATAACACTAAGAACTTATACCAAATTCTATTTTCAAAATGAGCTAAAGTCTGAAACTGCCTGAAAGTGAAACCTCTCACAGGTGCGAGGGTTCAGCCTCTCCATCTTCCTTACAGCGTAATCTTCGTCTCAGAATTATTATTTATATGGTAATTACAATACACGCTATCTCCCGGCTAATGTTATTTATGTGGGGTTACAAGAAACTGCCGGTTTTTGCATAACGCCCCTATAATGTTGGAATTGAATGATAACGGAGCGCGATTTTGGGATATCTTTATTCTAGGGAGGAGATTATATTTGAGTATTCTTTTTATTCATAGATTGATGGGTGTAATAAGCACTGGATATATTTATTGATATGTTTTTTTTCGAATACAGGTACGAAGGCAAAAAACAAAAATAAATGTAAGTTTTTCTATTTGTTGAAATTGTAGCTGCTTCTAGCTGTCTGTAATTTCACTACACTCATATAATCTCAATATGAAAGTTTTTGTTGACAGATAAAGTTACACCATCCGATAGAAAATTATGAATGAACATTTGACAAGTCATTTATACTATTCCAGAAATGTTACCTATGCAAGGGTGCTTAAATTAATAAATGTAATTCGTGGAATAAGCAATCAATGCCGCACATCGTCATCATCGGTAATTCTAGCCAATCATGGTTAGAAACCCCACTAGATCGTCGGGCTTACATTAAACTAGAAAACAATAGAAATTGCACATTGCCTAAAACATATTTATTGAAAAAAGTAAGCGTTATTTTTTTCCCGCTACTCACCTATCGGGTCTTCTACCGCCTAACTAAATCGGCTTTAAGTTTGCTATTGTCATCTCTATAATTTCAAACGAAAAGAAAAGGTCTTCAGTTCCATGTTGGGGTATAATAGAAGAGCTAATATGTGACAAGTTTTCAGCTTGCTTCAAATACCTACCAACAATTTGGTCCCAGCGCTCGGAATAACAGTTATACTTTCCAATTAACGAAGTTTTATTAATCGTCTTGATGTTTCCCGAGAAAAATAGATAGATACTCTTTATTGAATACACCAAAATAACAATAATTTACAAATTAAAACAGGTTAAAACACTTAAATTTAATGCGACAGACGGTGGCCCTATCACTAATAGCGATCTCTTCCAGGCAACCTTAGGGTAAGGTTAAGGGTTTGGGAAAGGTAGAAATCGAAGGTTCACTCATGTTTGAGCGTCCAAAGCTCACAGCATCAAATAAGTCTCTGTAAATAGTAAATATACGAGTATTACTGATAAGTAAGTACGTAAGTAAGAATAATATTTTATATTCTATCGCACGCTACCTGCGCCAAAATTCACACCGGGCGTCCCAAACTTTATTATCGGTTTCCGCTAACCAATATACTCGGCGGCAACCTATCCAAATGATATAGATACCCAGGAGCAACGTATCCGAAACTTATTTTGCATGTTAGCCGCGATATGGCGCGAATGTTGCACTTCTGAAAGAAAGTTATGAGTTATGGGGTACGTTCGACGCGCTTACTTTACCTTATAAATATATCACTTGCACTAGGACTCGTGATTTGGTTTCTGAGACTTGTCGTACAGCCTACATTTGCTCAAAGCTTAGACGAGCTAAAAACTACAATATTTTTGAGTAGGTAGGTACCTATAATTGGAAGAGTAAATGTTGAGTAAAAAATTAACGTTTGAGACATCAAAAAACTCGAAGATTTGTTTGAGTTACTGAGCATAAAGCTAGTTTTGAACTATAGGTACAGATAGTATGTTGTGTGGACTAAAACTTGTTCGGACACATTGAAGGTCTAAATGAATTAGGCATTAACTTGCTATGTAGCGGCTACTAAACAAGAAAGTTTGGTGAAAACATACTTATTATTGTTGAATTACTCTTATTGTTGAGTTATATTTTGGCTAGCTTCGTAATTCAGTTTAGCTGAGGTAGTAAGTCTGCACATTAAACTTTAAACTGTGGATTGTAAGTTTTATGCTTATAACGTTTAATAAACCGATGAATGCCGGCTAAATGCACGAAAAAGTGTCCCGTTGTGTCCCGTTACGCTCATTGTTTGCTTGCGCCGCATCCATCAATGTTTTGTTATGACATTGTCACGTTAAACTATCGTTCGTAAACCAATCGAATTTACAGACAACCAATCCTTTTTTTCTTTGTCTGGTTTTATGTATCGTTATATACATATGTTTGCAACTATGCAAATATCTGTATTGTATCAAGAACTGTCTAGAATATTATGTCCTAATTTAAAACGTAATTAATCCCATACAATGTAACAATACCGGAACAATTTTTTTAATATATACATCCTAAAACACCTATCATGATTATCAATGTCAAATACGTAAAAACACAGTTCATTCTAACACAGCACGAAAAACTTAACCATCTTACGAATTCTCGCTGTTACCAGTTGTGACATAGGCGCATCCTAAGGGCGCTATATCCACTACTTAAAGAAAATCATATTCATAGAGGCGATAAATTCTCCGACTCATACCTCTTTAACTGTATTATTTTAACGTAAACCGACTACATATCTCCCTTTCTTTCACATCAATTTTAACATGTAGTTGTCTCGCTCTATTTTCGGAGGATATCTTAATAAGATTCATGAAAGGACGCCATATTTTATATCCGACTCTGTCCTCTATCTCCTTATATTATCCGACCAAGAAGAGGTTTTGAAATATGTGCTTGGTTGGGAATTCCCGATCTTTCAATTACGCCAGTGTTGGGAAGTTTTCGAAGGGAAACTTGGGGAATTCTAGGTGAGTTAAGATGTTATTGGAAATTTTGTTATTTCGTAATTAGCTTTGTTTAGGAGCTTCACAATTAAGGGAAAAACGTCACAATTTCTATTTAGACCTACATACTTATTTTACGTTTCAATTTGTAATAAGGTTATCTAAATCATTTACACGTCTTTACACGTCATTGGTTTTCATGAATACTACGGCTGTTAGCTGTTTACGCATACCTACTATTATTTGGATAGGTGGGTGCTTAGAGAATTTAGTACGTGGTAGAGTTAACCAAATCTTAACTATTTACCTATTCCAACTTATCGTTTTTTAACCTATTATAGATTTACAATTGACCACCATCTCACCTGATGCTAAGCGACGATGCGGTCTACTATGAAGCGTGCTTACATACAAGAAACCGATTCGCTCTCGATTTGAAGACACGAAGATTGTAACCATCGGGAAAAAGCCACTCAGGCAATGCATTCCACAGCCTAGACGTCGCATGATAGAAATAACCAATATAAAATTTGACGCAGCAGCTTAAAAGTTTACCAAGGGGTGTGGATGAACACCGATATTAAATAAAGTTGAGGCTATAAATATTCCTCCGCTAACTCTGAGACAGGTAAAAAGGCTCTAGATCTTCATTCGGCTTATGAGGTAAATAGATTTATGGTAAAACGTGCGATGTAAAAACGGTAACTAATTAAGTTAAATACTCGTACCATAGCTTCGTGTCGTCTGTTAGGCGAAATAAAAATCTAAAAGCCAAAATATTACACCTACTGCTGATAACATAGTACTTTGAATCCATTATTATATTTAATAGATTCTAATAGATAATATAGGTAAATGTTGACTTTGCAACGTAGAAAACTCTTTTACTAAAGTCATAATGTTCAAACTTGTTATTCCAACAAATAATTTTGTGTGAATTATGTGTGCAGTTTCCATTATAAAACGAAAATCTAAAATTAAGCTTAGCGCCAATAAATTTATTCAACTGTTTTTACAGTTCTGAGAGTTTTGCAAGCAGAGCCCATAGCATTTTTATGTGTTTATTCTCAAGCAAAAAACTCAAAACTTAACCATGCAACACCAAGTTTTTTTTTCATAGTCTCATGTCCCTTATTTTGCGGGACGTTATAATAATTCCTGGTCGTAAATCTTAACTTTAAGCGAAGCCAGGAGGGGGGATTAAAGATCAGTAATCTTAGGCGTGGATGAGTTATGGCCCTCGGTACGATCCTCTTTATTGTGACTTTAAGAAACTAAGAGGAGATTTTCTTAAAGGTTTCGAAATTAATTTAGATAATGATTAATGGTATCTACGGTAAGCAGGAAACTCGGGGCCCGTATTTGCATAATTGGAGATTCTGCGGTGAATATTTGCGGTTGTACTGTTTTGTAGGATTTAGTTTGCACGTAGTTTGATAGTTTAATATTATAGGGACAGCACGTCTTGCTGAATAACATCTTCACGAAAATTATCGGCATTATTTTGGTCTCTTCTTCTTTTCGCCAGTCTAGGCGGTACATGAAGTGGCCGATATATGCAGTCTCCAACTGTACTTCAATGATATTACATAGATGATATCATCTATACAGCCTAAAGTCTTCTTCCTCTTTTGTTGAAAATAGCTTCATGGTCTCCACTTCTGGATATCTATTACAGAATTACAGAGATTTACCAGAGAAATTACAGGGTTTAGAGATATAAGATCTTAGATCTCTGGGTGACGAGCGCAGTGCAGTGCTAGGTAATGATTTGGACTCTTCATGTTCCAATAGCTGCGTGTCACTGTGCTGTTATGTGTCAGGCATGTTGCTTACCATCAGGCACATGTCCTGATCGTCTCGTCACTCTTTATTTAAAAAAAAAAAACTATAAAACTATTTGTTGAGTTTTTATTGCTAAATGTGGGTAAACTGTTTTGATACCAAGATGTTAAGTTTTTAACATATGTTTAAGTTCAGAACTGTCTATTTCAAGAATGTAGAAATCTTTTATAAGTAAATAGGTGTATTTTCTTTTTTTTTCTGAAATTTAACTATTGAACAAACAGTACGCAAACAATGGTTTACGTCAGTCATCGCACAAGATAGTGCTCGTTAAGAGTTTTTTTGTTAAAAATAATGTGTCACCCTGTGCGATCCCAGGTCTTGGTAAACATCAGGTACTTATCCGACTTGCTTGTTAAATCGACCACTAGGTACCTACTGCATCTCGGGCGCAGTGAAGCTCTGATCAGTGACACATTACTACCAAGCTCTACACAAATGTGATCAAAATGTATTGTTTCACCCAGTAATTGCTCAGGAAATATAGCGTATCAAATTAGATTCTTTGATTTAATAATAAAGAGCTGCTTTTACTTAAGCTTTGTGGTCTTAGGATGGGTATCGTAATTCGTAAATAATTTTAAAATAAATGAAAGATGGGCTATTCACGCGTCGTATGATCGGTCAAGCCCCAATTAGGCTTCAGTACCATACAACGCTTTTGACGTGACAACGTCTTATAAATTGGTTTGCCGGGTGACACTTCAAGAAACTGCGTTACGCTCCGCTCACGTTATGCGCTAACAACGAGAGCGAGTGAGAGGCACGCGTCCCTTCAACTCGGGCATGGTTAGCCCGCCTAAGAGCGAGAGAGACAGACATAAAAAAGTGAAAGGCACGCGTCCCTTCCGTAAAATTATTTTACCACTCAAAGTCGTTGTCACGTAAAACTTTCGCCCGTATACCGACTTTACAGGCAACCAATTTTTTTTTGTTCAAGGGCTCTCCCCGTCGCGCAATGTCAGTCTATGTCAGCCAAGTCTTATGTCAGTTAGTCAATCAAAACTTCAGGCTTGACCGAGCATATACGTTACCTGTTAATTAAGTAAAATGAGTTACGACCACGTTAATTTTCATGGTAATAGTGGTTCAAGACAGTTAAAATAATGTTGCTTTATTACTTGGCTTTGGCTCTACGTATTGCTGTATAGGAAAACAAAATGAAACAGACAACAAAATTTCGCCTGTTCGTGTAAAACTGGGGCACAAAAGCGAGAAAATGAAGGAGCACAGAAATTAGTCAAACGTGTTTATCGGCGATCGCCCCACCGCGAGCTTATTCATAAATCTGGCGGGCATTATTCGCGGAAGGTGAAACAACAAACATTATACACATAAATCTGCAACCTATCTCGAGGAGAGTTATTTGGGTGACACACGGGTGAAGACAACTGGGAGCGCCAGAAAACGTAGCGTACCTCTGGTTCATGCACGTTTTTATGTATGCCCTCGGTACAGTATTGTACAGTTTTCTCATAGCCATGATCGTAGTAACGTGACTGAAACTTTGGGATAATAATTTTCTAAATGTATATGTTCTTTGTAATGTTTTTTGACGTGATAACGTCTAATAAATCGATGAACGCCGGATGCACGAAAAAGTGTCTCGTTATGTCCCGTTACGCTCATTATCCAATTACCACTTTTTTAATTTTTATGACTTAAAGTGATTTCCGTAAACATTATTTAATATTATATATTTTCGCACCGTTAATTCTATAACTTGTTATAAGAAAAGCTGAATAAAGTTGTCGCGAAGTTTACAAGGCTTGTTGTCCGTATGTCGTACCCGCTATCTGTAGAGTCGCGCCGTAAGACAATAGTAAGGCAATAATAAAAATGTTGAATAGCCTCCGTAATGATACCGCGGCAACGCATTGTACCCGATAACGGATAAACTGTACCCAGAAGAATAGCTTTTGACTTACGACGTTTTATCTGCGACACTTTATCTTTTATTTCTGGACTAGGTGAGGTTTCTGGCTTTGTAAGTGTCGGATATCATGTAATCACATTGCCATTCTGATACCTTGCCGGTGTCACTATAGTATTATTCACAGACTGGGCTACAAAACTGGGCTAAGAATTAAAATACCTTATATCTTCGGGTGACGAGCGCAGTGCTAGGTAATGATTTTGACTCTTTATGTTCTAATAACTGCGTGTTACTGTGCTGTTATCGGAAGGCATGTTGCTTACCATCAGGCACATGGCCTGCTAGTATTGTCACTCTATACTATAATATATATAATATAAAAAGTATGTGCTATTTAAAAGTTCCGATGTGATTGAGCAACAAACATCCAAACCTTTACTTTTATAATATTAGTAGGACTCTACCCCAATCCACAGATTACCTATCTGCCAGTACGAATATTTCTACTTTTTCCGGTCAATACCGTTAACAGCACTTATAATATCGTTTTTACACTTTATCGCAGAATCAGATATTTTTCCTGATAACTTGAATAAATTTTGATCAGTTCAAATATTAAATCCATAACTTACCCAAACTTCTCCCAAATACAGACTCATCTTATTTACCTTTCAATTTACTCCAATATCTGACGCAAGAAAAAAAAAACAATATAACAACAGCCAAACTTCGCGAGCTTATTTACGGGAACCATCAAGATTTTCTTTGAAATTTCCTCGAAGCGAGCGCGCATATTTCTACCGTTTATTATCCGCGCGTCGACCTCCTTACTTATCTTCATATTGTTAAAAACATGATGACTTAGGAACTGAAAGTCCCATTAAGTAGACGTCTCTATTCATGTGGTAACACGGGCGCGGAAGGGGGTCGTGGGGTGGAGCGGGGACGGAATAAATACAAATAAAGAACTGAGTTGTTTAAAAATGGAACAAGCGCGGGTATGGTGAGATAAGGCTGCGTTTCCGGCGGGCCCCTCGTCCCTGTGACACTGGAATTATTTCAGCGGTTCGACGAGAAAACCCGATGTCGAGCGCTGTCGTATTCAACACTCTATCTTTAAAAATGTCTAGGGATGGGCTTGTAAAAGTATCGATATTTCTTTAGCAACGCTTTTGTGTACCCATATTGAAGTTTATCAACTAAACTCACGTGTAAAATATTTATATGAAAACTTAGTTTTCAATTAATTTATTACACGTGAATATACAATAAGTATTTATTGAAAACGCGAATGGAGTTGAGTGCGCGAAACATAAACACCGAACTTGCCGTACGGTTTTTGACTCAGAAATCGGTATTATATCTATATAAGCTGCATCCGTATCAAATGTGGATATTGCCAGGAGGTGTATTAGAAAATTTTTTTTCAGGGCGTGGCCCTTAAACAAAAATTAAATGTTACATTGTAGTGAACACATGCTTTAGTATCATTATAATATTTGTTTTATTCACAATATCAAAATGTTTTATAATAAATTAGCGACTCGCCCTGGCTTCGCACGGATGCCTTGCTGATACTTAACTAAGTATACTAATATGTATTGATGTGCCAAATATATAAATGAAAATTGTTATTGTAGGTTATCCTTAAGAGATAGATATATACTGTCGTTTCGAGTGACAAGACGAGCAGGACTTGTGCCTGATGGCATAGATTTAGACTACAGATGTACCCTCCCAAACTTCACGGCGCGCGGAATTATGCATCGGTGGGAAGAGTGATCTCACTCTTTCCGTTCTAGTCAGTTGCAGGAAGCGGTGAACGCTGGACGTTTTTACCTATAACTATTCGTTGTCAAAAACCAAAATAAGTAGAACCACAGCTTACCTCGCCGCTAGCTATTCTAGGGGCCATGTAGATTGGTGGTGTGTAAATAGCTATGCTACACACACAGACACAGTTTATTACCGATTTTAGGATTCTCAGGGCACATCTTTAGCTCTAAATCGTTGCCTGAAGGTAAAAAACATGCCTGCCCATAACAGTACTTACAGTGAAACGCAGCTATTGGAACATGAAGAGACCAAATCATTTGGTACCTAGCAATGCACTGCGCTCGTCATCCGGAGATATAAGGTCTTAGCCCACTTATTTCTCTGGAAACATTGCCCTTCAAACCGGAACACAGTAATGTTTGCGCACTACTTCTTGGCGGCAGAATAGTTGGCAAAGGTGTAGTACTTCCCTAGGCACACTGTGCAAAGAATCTTACCACTACAAACATACCTACTGTTAATAAGTTACCATTGCAATTGCAATAATTTGTGCTTTATCGATATTCTATACTGTCGCGTCACTAGAGACAGATCTGTAAAGAGCCACCGTGTCAGATGCCCGCCGCTGTTTCTTAATTTCCTCTCGCAGAGATAAGATTGGCTTTTAGCTTTTTATTGAATTTTCTCTGTTAGACGTCGCATTTAACAAGTTACGCCGTGAAAGCTTCGTAAAGATACAACAGAATTGTCAATTCGGTTTTTAAATTATTACGTCATCAAAAAAATATCTATTTGTAAATAAGGTTCGAATAGAAGATACTTTTTGATATGGGTGTGCAAAATCATTCAGTTTTTTTTAATTTAAATATCATGAAACTGAGTACCTAGTTAATTTATTCAAATAACAATTGGAAGTTTGTGTATTAATTAAAATTATTTAACTATTATAATAGAATACTTGTTGCACCAACAGGGTTCTTTCTGACAAAAGTCCTTGGCTTGTCGCTATGAAATTGATTGACTTCAAATGTGTGTAAATGTACAGTTAGGAACAGCGATATTCTAATCTAGTGAATCATTTGTTTGTCAAAACAAAATTGTTCTTTTTTACTATTTTTCCTCACAATTTCAATTGTCTACATTTCCAGAAGAACAAGAAAGAACCTTATAGACTGCAGGCCCGTGAACAAAATGTATGGGTCATCTGATACAGCAGGAGACCTATGTAGGATGATAGAAGGGTATAAAGTAATAAGATTGAGCACTATGCCGTCACTTGTAAGCTGTCCAACTGAGTGCTGTTGAAGAGGGGGGTTCTAAACCTCGATCATTTCTCCTTGCCGCATGATTTTTGTACGGCATTGCGAAATAATGTATTAGAAGAGGTATTGAAACTGTATGGAACCAATGCCGTACATAATCAAATGACCAAACTTACTGTGTAAATCGTCGGAAAATCATGTTTTTTTTTCACAAACTAACAATTAGAATTTTAAAATTTATAATTTTTATTGTTTCAATACCTTTTCTAATCTATTATTCCGCAACGCCGTACAAAAATCATGCGACAAGGAGAAATTATCGAGGTTTAGAACCCCCCCTCTTCAACTGCACTCAGTTGGACAGCTTACAAGTGACGGCATAGTGCTCAATCTTATTACTTTATACCCTTCTATCATCCTACATAGGTCTCCTGCTGTATCAGATGACCCATAAATTTTGTTCACGGGCCTGCAGTCTATTAAAAACTATCGGCTTTAGCGGGAACATGAGAAAAACATGATTTAATATAATTTTTTTCTTTGCACTATTTTTTCTGTGGAAACATTGCACTAATAACCAGAACGCAGTAATATTTTGTAATTTACTGCTTGGAATAACTACCAAAGGTGTGGTACTATCCAAACCTAACACCAAAATGAGACCCACTATTGTCACGAGTACTTATATTTTTGTGGAATTTTCAATGAAAATAGCCAGATTTCCTCATATTCTGACTAGTTAAAGAGATCGTATACTTTACAAATATACCAATTAAACTGGTAAATAATTAATATACGACCGTTTACAATCAACGCTACAGCCCAAAGGGGCCGGTTAAACAAAACAAGTTAATTTTTAACGAGCGCTCGTCAAATCATTTAATTACGTCCTCGGGGATCGGACTAATCAACCGTTTAAAGAAAACCGTAACTCGGGCGATAAAGCGGCCCTTAGGTGGAGATGATTCAGGAAATTAGCTCCTTAAAAATGTCGAGGTCGACATTGTGTAAGAGGGTTCCGTAAATTTTGCAACTATAGTTTTTGAAGGAACTTTCCGGCAACTAAGAACATTGTATTATTTGTCTTTTGTTATATAATTGTAAAATTAGGAAAAAAACGTCTTTTTTTAATTATTTTATTGAAGTGTTCTAACATAATTTTTGTATATTTTAATCTATATCATAAAAATATTTTTTTTATGCAAAGAAAAACACGCTTTTTTCTTAGTTCTCAGACTTCCTGTATCATGTAAATGCACTTACATACATATCTGTAGGTTAAATTATTGTAACTAACTATTTTTCTTCCGATGAATTTATTACTAATAGATGAGAGTTCTTATTTTAAATCTACAAGGGTCAAAATTAGAAATGAAATATGTGTTATGTTTGTATTAATTGATCAAAGTGAACAGGGAACAAATTAACTAAAATGCTTGGAAGCAAAGTAAATTCACACAGATTGATTCTAATGATATTTTCCTAATTAATATTATGGTACTTTTATGACGTATATTATACGGCAGTTTCATTGTTTATGCCAACTTGTTTTATTTTTATTAAATGCTTAGACCATGGCTGCTCATATTCAAGCGTTAGAAACGCTTTACGGATCTCTAAAACTCTCCCCAGATTGAAACACCAGCACCACCCCTCGTCAACATTGCAGCTCATTCAAGAATCTGTTACTTCGTCGACTTTTAAAACAATTGCACAGATAATTTTAACGTATTTTTTTAACTTCGCAGATAATTATTGAAATTAAAATTTGGTCCATTTCAATAAACAAAAAAGCTTCTGGTGAAATACCTTTTAAGATAATGGCTGTTTTATGAACACATTCATTTCTTTTAAGCAAATTGGATAATTTTTATCTACTTTTGAAGTTTTATAGATTGTTTGCACAATGTAGTTTTGTTACCGTCACAGGAACCGTACTTTTAAACATCTCTTTTTTTAAACTTTCAAGGACAGATGACCTCACAAAATCACTGGAAATCACTGGTTGCAGGTTGCACAAGACCGTTCGTTATAGAAATCTAGGGTGGGAGGCCTATGTTCAGCAGTGGACGTCTTGCGGCTGATGATGATGATAGTGATGATGATCTAGAAGTAACTATGATAGATGGATCGACGACGTCATCTATAACGGGGGTCAAACACGGTCGATTGGTATACGACCGAGGAAGATGGTATGATAACAGATAGACGTATACCCAACAGATATAAAGAAGCCCATCATCACCCACAGCCTTCTTAATTTATCCACATGCCCTAACATACCTTTAGAAAAAGAAAATAAAACAACTGCGAGATACACTTTCGCTATATTCCAAACATTTAGGTAAATATATAATGACATACAAAAACTAACAAAGGTGTAAAAAATAATTTGGTTGTAATTTTTATTTGTTAGGATACTTTGCAGAGTCCGCCTCGAGAAGTACCACACCTTTGCCAGATATTTTACTGCCAAGCAGTAGTGTGCACACATTACTGTGTTCCGGTTTTAAAGGCAATGTTTCAACGTTTACAGAGAAATTACTTAGCATAAAAATAATTCATCTGAAATATCTGCATGACGAACGCAGTACAGTGCCAGGTAATGATTTGGTCTCTTCATATTAGAACAGAAGCGTGACACTGTGCTGTTATGGGCATGCTTACCATTAAGCACATGACCTGCTCTTCTCATCATTCAAAAAAATAGTATCGAAATTTATGACGCCAAGAAATGATGTCAAGTATTGTAATAAGTCGGTTAGTTTGTTAATACTGGTGTAATTCATGAACAAAGTTATAGAGGCAACCATAGTGAACACAGTAGCCTTTCGTGGGATGTAGGCATCGGAAAACAATGTAAATAACTCAAGATATCTTCAATAACACCAACGATTGTGCATCTGAATACTTTCGTTATCTAGCGCATAAACCGCGCGTTAGCGAGCGCTGCACATTTCCTCTCGAGCGTATATTTTATTCATTCTGTTTCCGCTTAAATGCGCTATTAGGTGGTTGATGGTGATGGTGTGTCATTCGCCTTATACCAGATATGAATCTTGTGTTAAGCTCGCGTTCGAATGAGGAACGTTGATACCAGGTCTACGTTTGCGGAAAAAATGATCGTGATAAACAGTTTATGCGTTCAAGCGACATAAATTAGACTATTACTGTCAAGTTTTAAGACTAAAAATTTGTTTAGTACTTTCTAATATTAAAAAGAGCTTCGTTAGCTTTGTTTAAGAGTTCTTGGAGCTTTATAAAGCAAATATTACTTATGTGAAAAGTAATAATAACTACACATACAGGGTTAATGGTAATCAATCTACACCCTTTTAAGGGGCTGTTAAGTTAATTAAATATGTCAACTTTTGTTATTCAGTTTGTAAAAATTGGTTTATTTTTTTTACTCATACAAAATTTTAAAAAAAGTATTTACCCGCTCTAAAAGTATCGAACTCTTTGTAACAACGTAGCAAGAGCGCGCGCGCTCTTTATCGCTGGAATGATGGGCCGAAGTGAATAAACACTAAACAGCCACTAAACAATGCTAGAGAGGACAACAAACACTTTTATTAGATGTGTTTTTTTTTAACAAAAGTTGTCGAACAAAAGTTGTTTGTTTAAATATACATATATAAACAGATACAGGCTGATTACGAGTAACCCTGTATATTTCGATACGAACCCCTTGGGGATACCGTTGCGATTTTTCAACTATTGTTCCAGAGAGTTTTGTGGACTAATAATAAAAGAATAAAGAATAAAAAGCGCCTATCGTTCCATCGTATGTATCACCGTATCGATGATGCAAGAATGTGCTTAACGTTTATCGCCTACAGTCTCTGTCGCAACATCACATAGTATAAAGAAATAACAGTCATAGGGACTACCAATAGAAGTGAAAACTTATAAACTTTACAATTTAATATAAAACAGTACTTATGTTGCAAAATAAGTAAATTTTCATTACGCAAGGTTTACCATCTTGTGAGTTCGTGTTAGTTATCGACCATCCAAAAACCGTCCAATGCTCATGTTCCGCTCAATTTACTATTACTAATTACTTACTTACTACTTAGTATAAAACAAAGTCACTTCCCGCGTCTGTCCGTCCTGATACATGCTTAGATCTTTAAAATTACCAAACACATTTTGATGCGGGTTTTTTAATAGATAGAGTGATTCAAGAGGTAGTTTGATATGTATTAAACATGAATAAAATAGCAGAGACACAGATAAGTTTAAAGTTTTCTACTTTAATGTTACTTGCACTCTAAACCCCATGAGCTAGATCAAAATAATGTATAGCAATATTGCACCCCTTCAAAAAGTCTACAAACATGTCTGCAATAGTATATTACGTCTATCTCTGAGGAATAGCCCATAAGAACCATTTTTATTAGTATGTACTTATATTTAGTGTCAGCAAACGCACCCATACGATGCCGGGACGGGTCGCTAGTCTCCGATATATTAGAATGTCGGTGCCGCAAACAATAATATGTTCTCTAACCAAAAAGTGTACTAGAAAAACTCAACTATAAATGGATTTTAAATAAAATGATTGTTGTGCTTAGTAGTGTCGTAAAGAAGGACAGTTGAGCTACGCCAGACGATGGGTGAGCGTGGGATCTCTTCACCTGAGGCCGCGGCAAACAGCGCGGTGGGGATGGATCCATTATTTTTATAGAGCAGGTGCTGTTAAGCTATATTAATATGTCATTTTATCTCATAGAAATCATCTTCCCTCGTCAAACCAACTGTGTAAAGGCCTGTATATATTTTCATTAGTGCAAGTGCGAATGCGAGTGATTAGTGCAGATGCAAGAAAACTCATCTCACCGTCATCTTGTTGCGCCTGCGCGTGTTGCTACGCCTACGCCGCCTGTCGAAAACCGGTCGTACCAACTCTTCTTTCACATCATAATGATGATCACATGATCAAATCCATAGTTTGCAATTTTTCAAAGAACACATAGACAAACATTAATTTTTATATAAACGTAGGTACACGCATATCCAGACAGACGTATTAAATACCTACATTTTGATCTTTTTTGTCTTCACGGTTCATTCACGAATCCACTTTTTTGTGTATAACACATAACACTTTGTCAATATTATGTATAACTGATAGTAATATACTAGGTACCTACCAACTGAGCCGCTTAATCGACACGACGCGAATTATTTATTTGCCATTCAGCGTGGTAATGCCATCAGAAAACTTCTTTGGTTTATGGATAATTGGATAATTCAGATGTGCTTAGTTTAAGCACATGGGTATGTAGTATAGTTCTCATAGCAATTTATTGTTTTTTAACTATTATAGCTTCACGCTCGTTCACGCTCGTCATTCATCTCGCCTGATGTTAAGTGACGATGCGCTCTACGATGGAGCGTTTACCCAAAAAAAAAACCAATTCACTCTCGATTTAAAAACTCCAAGATTCATCTTGGATCAAGATTACTGAGTGGGTTATCCATCGGGCTAAACCCACTCAGGCAAAGCATTTCACAGCCTATCTTATTACATTAGTTGTATTAATGAAATATAGGTTTGTTTAAAAAAAACGAAACAGAAAGCTAGTTTATATATACACTAGTAGGGCATAGTTAATTTAAAATATATGGTTTAAACATCTCTCTACGTTTAGAAGCAGTGAGTTGCATGCAAGTGCGATTTAACGAGATGTCAGAGTGTGCGACGTATCTCATGCGTTAATTTCGTTCAGACGAGACAAATTAATTCCAGCACAGATTTAGAAACCAGCACAATTTACTACTATTTTCTATTTATTATTGTTTTGTACTGTAATTACTGTGTAACTCTGTGGTGGCTCAATAGCAAACAGCTAGATTGTGTTGCTTAGGTTGACTTTTCCCTTTTTTTTTTAAACTATAATAGGTTCGCACTTGACCACCATCTCGCCTGATGTTAAGCGATGATGAGATCTACGATGGATATGTCACCGTTATATTGCAAACATCGACAGTTTACAACAAAACGCGAGAGATTATAGTTATACGGAAGCTAGACGTTGTCATGCTACATTTTCCAGAACATTTTCTAGATTTATCAATATATCTATAACACTTATTAGTGGATGAAACGCTTGAAAATTACACAATATTGACAAAATGACAGCCTTTGTTTCAGTAATAGAAAGGGTTGAGTCTCTATTGTTATACATTTGTAGTAATGCTACCTTTTTCTAATAAAACGAAGTAAAAGAAAGATCCAATTTTTTTAATTAAAACATGGTTATTTCAATTCGGATATCCGATTTTTTGTATTATGTAGCCTTGCTTGCCTATTTACAAAACTGTTGCTACTCGTATCATAGTTATCTATTGTACTGAACCTGTATAAGTAAGAAATAAACATGTACACACAAACTTTCTCCTTGGTTATATCATTTATACACTAAACTGAGGGTAGTCACATAATCGCCTTCATTCCTTGGTATTAGGGTCCTTATACCCGATTGTAATAAAGAAAATGAATCTAATCTTAAATATGACGCAGATTATACCGATTAGTTGCGTGACCATAAAATGAGATAAAAATAATTGCTGAGGCTTCCGGTGTATCGTCCGCCCACTGGCACCGTAGAGCTACGAAGCGAGTTGTAGCTTCGTAGCTCGTGAAACTAGTAGCTGAAGTTCGCTTTACCACCGCCTCGAAAAAGCCGTTTTAAGGTGATTATACATAATCACTTTTAACCACCGTAACTAATCACTAAATAACAGTTATAAGAAAAAATCCAAAATAGTTCAAGTACCTTCTTATCCATAAGCTAACAGGTAAGACTTGAAATAATATTTGGTCAATCTATAAGTATTACAATTCAGCGCAGTAATGATTTTTTGTTTGTTCCAGTTTGCTCGTCATTATTCTGAGGGGTTGAAGATGAAAGAAAATTATTTTTATGCAGTTTTTTGCCTAACACTACTCAGTGAAATTTTTAGGCAATTTTTTTTTTAATGTTTGTAAAGATGTGTTTAGCATACGGAAACTGTAGAAATACGAAAACATTGCTTACTAAACGAAAAATGCGGGTCGATTGTTTTCTATAATATGCAAAAAATTACGAAATTGTGTAATGTTTTGAAATAGAATAAATATAGGGTGAATAGTGAAATCTGTATACTAATAATTAAATTAACATTTTTTTGACGGAATCTTTAAAAAAACTAATTCAATTTTCAAAACTTAATGAAATCATCAACGGAATGAACTTAAAAAGCGCCTGTCAACTCGATTACACCTCCATCTGACTCAACAACGGACGAATTGAGATGAATATCCATCGCAATGAATAAAAAATAAGCCACGGCTCAAAAACGGGAGGGAGTAAAAAAATAATATTATCCCGTGGAAATGAATTAAGCAACTCTCAGATACTGCGACTTGGGATACGAGGTGAAACTCAAGAAAAGTGTAGAGATGGCTTTACGAAATTCAAGTAATGTAGTGTGTAATCTAGTACAACATCCCTAATAAGAAATCTTAGAGCGTTATTTGGGACGTAAAAATAATTTAAATTATCTTCAAATATGTTTATTTAAAATAATTTTGAGCTGTTTTATATTACACTTCTACTTGTCTAAATAACAACGTCATCATGTTTGTGATAATCTTTTTTAATCTTCTTTATATTGTGACTCCATCTAGTCTATGTCCAGCAGTATACTTAGATAGCCTGACGATGATGATGTGATGTAGGGATTCATTTGGCCCGCTACTTACCAACCAGGTCTGCACCTCCGTCTGTATAACAAGTTTTCATTGTCTCAAATACCTACCCAAAAATTGGTGTCAGTCTCGGAATATTAGGGCAGAAGAACTTCCGTCTACCGTAAGCAGCTGTCGATAGTTCTCATAGAAAACAGGCCAAAGTGGTATCGGATCATGAGAATCAGATGAAAATGCTTCCGATAAAATTGTCGAGAAAACTTTTTGTTAAAATCAGGAACAAGAAAATGCGATAGACATATAATATGTAATTTTTACTAAACAAGCCAAAGATTTCCATTTTTTTTAAATACATTTTATTCCATTTATTAATTATGTTTACTGTACAGACGAAAATTCCCGGCGAGTGACCCCACCTTTAAGAGTAGAGCTAAATAGTCTTCTCCACATCGTTTGCCTTGTGACTCCGTTTCGGGGGTAAGTAGGGAATAAAATTAACCGCGGATGATCGCTAATGAAAATAAATTGGCGGCGGGAGATTTGAGATTACGCCGACCGCGACGAGAGAGAAAAATGCGCGGAGAGGGTAGGACGACAGAAAAAATCGCGTTGAGGGTAGGACACCTTGTTAGCAAGATTGAGGAAAACTTCTTTTTTAATATTGCTACTCTGTATTTATAGTTGACCTTTTTACTCTATTAGGTCAGATAATACCGAAAATAAATGCTATTTATACATTTAAAACGTTATTAATCCTAAACATAGGTTAAAAAGATATTATTTGTGGAGTATTACTATTAAAATTAAAACTAATTAAATTATTGGGAGCATTCAATTGTTTTTTATCTTGTTTAAAAATAAATGTTTTGATTTATCTACTAGTTAAATGTGTAGAATTGAACCAAAACTGACCGCAAAAACGGAAAACTTAAGATTAAGTAAAAAATTTTGAGCAAAACATTTTATAAACATATATCGTCAATCTAAGCTAAGAAAATATATTAATATTTTTACCTCCAAATAAAAACACTTGAGATGAAAACCTTGTCATATTTAGTACGGTAAGTCTGTCTATGGAAGAATGGACCTATTTAAGTAAAAATCGTTCACATTACATTTTTATTCTATTTCTACTTTACATCAGGTACGAGTAATTACGATTTTCTGTAATAAAGCTTTCTAAGCTACAGATAGCTCGTCTAAAATGAAAGCTGCATATCAGAGGGTGGTTCATCTTCTTAAGTCAACGTACGGATCAACCTTGAGTTATGGGGGCTGAAGCCGAGGGTAGTTATTAAAGAAGATTTACGTTTTTCGAGGAATTAGCTGAGATGTTATTGTTTTGTGTTAAATTACCTTAGATACATTGCAAGATCATTACACCGTTTGATTTTATGAAGAATCAATCACAATCCCACAATAACAATTTTGTGGTTTTTGTGATTAACAGAGACATGAGATTTTCCCGTCTTAGTAGACAAAATACAAAAGAATGCATGGTTGTCAAAACCCTCATCAGACCAAATGCATAAGTTTCGGGAAATCAATGAAAAATATCTGGTGTAAAAAAATTACTGAGTTAGATGTTTTTTTCAACTAAATATACTCAAAAAACTTGATTTAAATGATTATAGAAAACATACCTACAAATACGCATTAGATGACTTATTATAGGTATTTAAAGATTTGGGATGAGGAGAGTTTTTATACTCATTTTTACAAGGTGTATTTTTACAATCAAAATCCAGTTTTTCAGGTTTTTATGACCACATATGTGGTATTTGCACACAAAATGTACGGTCTTTGAACATTATTGAGGACCAAACACGCAAAATGATTTGCTAATGACTAAAACGAAAAATCATAAGGCATCAAATATTGTATAGATATCAGATACAGGTCATATATCTTCATTATTGTGTATGGCAATAATAATTTATCCTTTAGTTATCTTTAGTTATAAGTATTATAAAGCTGAAGAGGTTTGAACGCGCTAACTACTGGACCGCATTCAAAAATTCTTTCACGGAAATTCGGATGTGTACGTGATCCTTGAGTGCTATAGGCTATATTTTAAATGTACCCTGGGTGAACCCGGGGCGAACCGCTAGTAAATAGTAGGACTTATTGCCAAATGTATCCTTAAAATTACTCGCCAACTTTGGAAATGTCTAAATAGATTTAAGAATTTTCAAAAAAAATATGGCTCTGTGGATTGAGCAAGTCATTTCTCCAACTAGTCTTACGCACAGAGGTGTTTCCAGGGACAGACAGTTAGCCAAAGTTAGGAAATTATTTGTAAAATTACTTAAATATTTATTAAAAATACTTAAATAGCAAGGTAACTAAATTGTCCAAGGTTGTGGCATTCGAACTCACAAATCCCGTCGAGCTGAAGGTAGTCGTTAAAAATAAGCGCCCATGTACCGTTTAAGTTTATTATTAACTAAGCCACAGCGCAAGCGACATCTCCGCAATCTCAGGACGACAATAAAACTCCTAAGCCCCATTGCCGCCAGAAGATTTACTCCACAACTTAATACAGCAATATTATCGTTGTCTGTACACCGCCTTAGCGGCCGGCAAATAAGCGAAATTGGCGAGAAAATTCACGGAATAACAAATGATATAACGTTGGATACTACGGCTTAAAGAATACGTTTTGATCTTGATTGAAAATTTAATTACCCTGTTTTATCTGAATATTCTGAATATTTCATTTGTATTTTATTTGCCATTTTCAAAAAAAAGAAGAGTTTCTCAACAGACAGTCTGACAGGTCCAACTGACCTGTCGTCAGACAGGTCCTGCAATAATATTAAATTATTTTAAATTTCGAAATTAAATCGATTTAATCGAATAAAATATGTACCAATTTTAATTTTGATGTTTTTTTTTTACTTTATGATCATTCATAGCTGGCAAATGAGCAAGTCCATTTTAAAAGTACGAAATTATTAGAAAATGTATTTACCATTGGTTAATCGATTCAATTTCAGGTGCGTTTTGTTGTGAAACCAGTTTCCTAAACGCA
Organism: Ectropis grisescens; assembly: GCA_017562165.1. Taxonomy (NCBI): domain Eukaryota; kingdom Metazoa; phylum Arthropoda; class Insecta; order Lepidoptera; family Geometridae; genus Ectropis; species Ectropis grisescens. Next base: position 8,488,787 of record CM029771.1, on the reverse strand, counting down.
ATATTTGATGATTAAACGAACTTACCTGTAAGTGAAGTTCTATCATAATTATACGAAGAGCTTTGTCCGAAGAGATTAGCATAGATTACATGTAGTAACACATATCGTGTCGCCATTCCGCACTATAGTTGAGGGTAGATAACTCATTAAAAAAAATGAAGGTATTGTTGATATTTTCCTGCTCTCTGCCTGCCCTACCGACGATCGTCATTTAGTTCAGAGCGTAGAACACATTGTTTTACATATATATGTCCTATGAAGGTATACAGAGTATACACATACCATATTTATAGCCAACAATAAAAACATGTTATTTATTGGTCTGCAAAAAGAAGGGTAGGTACTGTAAGTATGTCTATACTATACTCTTCTCCTTATTTGGAAATCTTTGGTAAGGGAAAGGGTGGGTGGGATGCTAATCTCTTCGGACAAAGCTCTTCGTATAATTATGATAGAACTTCACTTACAGGTAAGTTCGTTTAATCATCAATTATACTCGAGCTTTGTCCTCGAGATTAGCATAGATTACATGTAGATGTTGAGAGTTAGATAGGTTGCATGTAGGTACCTATTTTGCAGGAATATGAACTTACATAATATAACTATTAATTATTTAAGTATACGATAAATTAAATGTACTTTCGATTGAAAAGAATCATTGACTTCTTTTATAGATACAACAAAATGAAACAGTCAAATCACATAAAACTTAAATTTATAACTAGATGCTTTCAGCTATCAGATTTGTTTCCTGTCTATTAATTATAAGATAGTAACTAGACCTAGTTACATATGTATTGAATTTAATCACTAATAATACTTGTTGCGAATGACAAAACAGAGTTAATTTTCTGATTTATTACTCTGTTGTAAAATTTACCAAATGTAATTGAGCTTCCGCTCCACCCAGCTGTCTTCCGAATGAGATCTACATTAACACTTAATGTATTCTATGTGCCTTAGGCCTTAGGCGAAGCTGGCAGCGTGTCTGGTGCTGTGGGCTGTAAAAGTACTTACATTGGTTCTACAGCTGTCTAAAGTGGTCTTAATCCCCTACTCAAAATCTGTGGGGTTACTGCTTTTGAGGTCTTCTTAATCTTAAAAATAATCATTATTGATAGGTAAACATCTGAACATTGTTTTTTGTTTATGTAACAACGCAATAAGCACACTGGGCACAATTCTGGACGGTCATGAAAATAGGGTAATATCAGTTCCGGTTGGGTTGCACCACCCCGGGATGTTTTGATTTAGGATGGAATCTTAATGTTTACTAAATTATCCAAAAATTATAAATATTTAAAGTTGATTTTGACAGTCTGTTTTTCTGTGTGCAGTGGTTAAGGCAAGGCGTGTGACTGACTTTTAAAATGATTTCTAGATTTAACGATTAATTTGGATACCAGGTAGCTATAACATTAGAGTACCTTTGTCGTATACCCAGTTGAGTTGTATTTGGGCATAGGAGGTCGCAACCTAAATAGCCCTTTAAATAATAGTTTAATTCTGTCATCAACACCTAAATGTACTTCGGCTTATAATTAAATACAGAGCTGACCTACAGCTGTTTCAGGTCCCGTATTGGCCACCAGATTCATATAGTTTTGAAAGGACGTAAGTATGCATCTAATATTCGGAATTGATGCTTCATAGATATCGATATTATTGTCTTTACAACAGTTAAACCATGTTATAAAACAAGTGTTGTATTGGTTTATAGAATTCTTTAGATTTATGTGTATAGAATTGTCTGACAGTGAACATGACGGGGACTAATGAGGGAGTCACACGTGTACTCAGGAGGACGTTTTGATAATATCTCAGCAACCAAGATAATCTTTTGATGTACATCACGGTTGCTAGAATGAGAGACAATAAGATTTTCGCTAGGTTTGAAAATAGTGGGTTCTGAAACTAACAGGCTTCTGAAAATTGGATACCACTGTTGAGTAGTCCAGTTGGGAACAACGAGGATACTGTTCGTAAGACACATTGTCGTTAATAACGTTTCTTAATGTTTTAATATGACAAACGCTGGAAAGCCCTAAAAGAGAAAAAAAAAAATGTCAGGAAACCGTGAATGCGTCAATCGCATAAGCATCTGCGTCCCCGTGCCAGATATTATATCTTGTCCCATTTGCTATATAATCTACTGGCAAAAACGACATGCGTGTAACCCAACTCACCCAAATGATGTACAATCTTTTGAAAGGCATAGTCTTTTGAAAATTCCCATTTGCAATCTGGGTGAATGGGTCGTGGCTCTACGTCTGCTACACTGTTGTCAGCCGACCGTAATATATGATGCGCATACCACAATATTGCGAGTTTTGCATCATTGCTAAAGTTTTTAGCATATTTAGTAAAATGGGAAATTGAACACCACCTGTGCGATTAGCATACGAAAAATGGTTGTGGTGTTATCAATTTGCAGGAATATTTGGCATATTCGATACGATTTTACAAAAAGTTCAACCCTAAGAATGCAGCAACCAATTCTAGATAATTAAAGTGATATGAGCGTTCTGAATAAGACTACATTCCAGTCGCTCGTTCCTCACCACATAGTACTCATAACCCCGTAGTTGAGAAATCCCTAGAAATTTCTAATCAAAAGATTTGTTTTATTTTTAGTTTGGTGTACCTAAAGCAACGCACGATACCACCATTGTAAGTCCGGTAAAACTGTCAATGATAATTTATGTTTATGTAATTGTCGTAATTGTCATCATGTTTGTAATGGATTTAAATGTTTACATCTCTCTAGGTCCTTTGTATTAAGCCTGTGCTTATGCTCTGCATGTGCTACTGCTGGAGAAGCAGAGGATCATGCGAAATTCCGCATGATCCTCACCGACATCTAAAAAGATAGATCTTATCATAGGTAAACTAAGAATATACAAGAATTAAATTGAATGATGGAAAAGGATTAGGTACTCTTTTCAGTATTCACAACAAACCCTAAAGCTTCATGAAGTGTTCTCGTGTCCTGAATATTTTGTAAACACTCATTGTAGCTGGAGGACATTAACAAACCATAGTCCTAATAACTACATATACTTATGAGTATATAGTATAGTTACTATATATTTATATAGTAGATATATAGCCACAGAATGTGAGTAAACTGACCACAGCTTTCGTAATTTTTGTGAACACCAAAAGTGCAGTGTTGCGATGCAAATGTGTTGCAAAACATTGAATTCAAATAGTTTTCCCAATCATCATGAATGCGAATCAACCAATATTCATCTTTAAAGTCTAAAGTACCTACCTCACTAAAGTAGGTACCTACCCATTAAACAATCTTTAGATGCAAGTTTCAAAGTCGTTCTTAAATCCTCTAATTTAAAATGCTTTGTATTTATAACTTTATTTAAAGCTATTAGGATTTATAAATCTATTCTTTCAGTTTGATTTCGGAATCACTGGACATCGGAAAAATACTGGAGATGAAAATATTCAGACATTCTGAGATGGCGCCAAAAGAGAGAAGGTCATTTATAGATTGTTTGAATTTGCTTCATTCAGTTTCTGAATATAGTTTACTTTTAGGAACATTATGCTGGACTGCTGAGCAAGAAAATGGTATGTTATAACCTTTTATCCACGATAATAGAGTCGTATCAGCGTATCACGAGTAATAAGTGACCCTTGTTCATAAAAGTTGGATAATTTACCAGCGGACTGTACCGGTGTCGGACTGTCGGTGTTACCGGTGAGCGCGAGGCGGCGCCGGTGAGCGCGAGCGGCGCCGGCGCGCGCGGGCCGGCGCCGCCAGCGGCGCTGGGTGCGACGACTGCCTGTAGTACTTCTCGGGCCGCGTGCTGCGGGCATGCTCCTTCATCCTCGATGCCCCTTTCTGACTGTGATTCGGGAGAGGAGCTTGAGGAGCTAAAAACTGTTTTAAGTAGATCTTTTTAAAGGTTAAATAGAGTAAAGTTTCGTCTTGTGACAGTCTTGGTATCAGATGTCACATAACAACTTATTTATTTATTTACTTGCTTGCATCCGTAAATTATTTTATAAGAGTCATATTATTTTTGTTTCCGCAGACAAGAGCATGGTACTCCACCATGCTGTTGTCTGCGCCTGCTTAAAAAGAAGTAGCTATAATAGCAGTTTGTTTCGGTCTTTTTAATAAACCGTGTCTTAGATCGCGGTCTTTACCTCTGCGTTCAAATTTCAAATCAGGTGCATCGATTAGGGTGCAATTCCCTGACAGTAGGTACTTAGATAAAAGTTCATTTCTTGTTTCTTTAGATAACTAAGATGTAGCTATGTATTGTACTACGCGTACTGCAAGATCAGAATGTATGTCCTTACGTAGTAGAAGAAGTAGCTTTTGATGAATCTACTCCCAATACCTATTCTCCAAATATCTGCGGCAGTTCGTAGTCTAATTCCGCGACAAGTGGTTGTTGTGGCTCCGATCCCGGCGGCGCGGGCGGCGGCCGTGCGTTACCAGTAACGCTACGCTCGCGGTTATGCTGTTCATCTTCGTTAGAGGGCATATCTGTAATCACAAATACAGTTCTGCGCATGTAAGTACCGATGGTAGGTAGGTACATTTGTGTTTAGTAACGTGATAACCTTAGAGGCGACCTGCGTTACTAAATTTATTGTGTAGCAATTTGCACACGTCTGCGCAGGTAAATAAAGGTACTAGGTACGTAGGTACCCATTGGTAAAGTGATAACCCCAAAAGCGATCCGCATTACCAATATATTGTGGCAATTTGCACGTAGTACCAGTGGTGTGTAGGTAGGTAGGTATTAGTAAAGTGATAACCCCAAAGGCGATCCGCATTACTAATTTATTGTGAGTGACAATCCCAGAGACGGCCCGCAACACATCTACCATACCTAATCACGTAATCAGTTACGTGAAAAGTACCTACCTACATATAGTAGGTAGGTAACATGTTCATCAATTAAGTGATAACCCCAGAGGTTACCCGCAGAATTGATATATAACGAACATGTAGATACATCGGTCGATGTACATAAGTAGTAGCCAAACCTTCGTATCTTGACGGCTCCTGCGACGGTGTAGGGTTGGGCGGTGGCAAGCCGGCCGGCCTTGACCGCGTCGGTGGCGTCTCGCGACCGCGCTGCGAGCCGCTCGAGCTCGCACGAGCACGAGGTCGACGCAGCGGAGGTGAGGCGCGCGGAGCCAGGCGTCTGGGGTTCCGGTGACGGCGATCTAGTTCGTGATGGCACCAGTGGCGTGACTTCCAATCTTGAATTACCTCGATGTTGCCGATGTCGAGTACGTTGTGCTAGTGCACGCGCAATTACATTTTCGAAAATCGCCGAAATCATAACTCTCGATTTTACACTTACTCACTTTTAAGCAAAAAATGCGCTGTACTGCACAACGAAAAAATGTGCGACGTGGCGGAGCACTAAAATGTGAATGACGATCGTCGGTAGGGCAGGCAGAGAGCAGGAAAATATCAACAATACCTTCATTTTTTTTAATGAGTTATCTACCCTCAACTATAGTGCGGAATGGCGACACGATATGTGTTACTACATGTAATCTATGCTAATCTCGAGGACAAAGCTCGAGTATAATTAATGTAGCTAACATATATACTTTACTCACGACACGACGCATAGAAAATACGACACAGTGACGTCACTTCCTGTAGGTAGTGTTTTTGCATGAACCTTTTTTGGGAGAGTCCAACATTGTGATTTTAAAATCGTAATATCACGGGAAGTTTTTAAGATAACAAAGTAATTCTTTCACCTATGTTTCAGTTATTGAATAGCCTTTTGATGGCACAGTAAATCAAAAATGAGTCGTCATGCCTATTCGTCAGGTCCGTTCGTTTTGCGCGTGCTCGAGTATATGTGAATGTGCTGTAGCAGCGTAGCTCCGGAACTAATGAAGTGATTTTAATTTTTGTTCGAAATGTGAATCAGTCGGGAGTGTTTTAACTAGTTTCATCAAAACTTATTCAGCCATTTCAAACTTATAAACTCCTTTTTTAGCTACGGTAAGAATCTCAGCCACATAGGGACGTGTGACTTAAATTGGTTGTTTTAAGTAAATTTTAATTTGATTGCCTATGGTTGATGACTGATTATCCAAAGATACTACCGATTAGGAAAATTGACATTTTGTTTCAAAGGGCTTATTACCTTCCAGGTATCGTATCCTGCATCGTCGCGTATTTTAATATCAGGCGAGATGGTAGTCAATAACAAACCTATAATGTAAATTGTTCATTATATCTGAATTTTTAAATATTAAGATTATGAAAGTAGAGTAAAAAAACCTCTTTTTTCCAGGCTTTGGAATTTCAATCATGAAACGATTCGAAGACGTAACTATTCTTACGTTGTTTGTGACGTCAAAAGAAATCAAAGAGATCAAATTGTATAAAATTTTGGAAGTTTTTGAGGAAAAATCTCGTATACGGTATAGTATGTACCAAATATTTATACACCAATTTAAATGAGTAAAACTTTGGAATTCTGGCTATAAATTACATCACAAATACAAAGTCCCGTTATCTTTTTAAAAAATCGTTTGTCGAGTGACAAATAGCACTTCGTGTGTTAATATTACTGCTCCGGTTTAAAGGGCAACATTTCCGTACAAATAACAGGGCGCAGAAATTATGCCCTTAGGTGAAGCGCGCAGTCGCAGACGCAGACGGGCAGCGATCTGGATCGAGTCCCTGAGCTACTACAGGCAAGCGTGCTGGTTGCCATCAGTCACATGTCATGTTCGGCTTGCCACTGTACAGTATATAACAACAACAAAATTAAAAAAAAATATTTACCCTCGACTACCTTGGATTTGAAATTTGTTACAGTATTCTACTAGTCAAACTCTTTCATTTGATACCCATATTGAGGAAGGTTTTGAAAAAATATTTTAAATGCCATTATTTGGAGGTGGCCATCTTGAATTGAAATTGACCAAACATAGCTGAGAACTACAGCATAAAAACTAACTTTTAATTAGGTAAGCCGTCGAACTCGGTCCATCCGTTTGAGAACTACGATGCCACAGAAAGACAAACATCGACGTCAAACTTAAAACATCCCTGTTTTTGGTCGGAAGTTAGAAACAACACCATACATGCACTAATATCTACCAAAATAAAACACGCCGAAATAAGTCCAATATAATAATAGTAAATAAATCCATCCGTAACCGAACAACCCCAATCTTCTGTCCCAACAACATCGAGGGCAAAAAACGTCATGTCAATTAATTAAATCTACCGTAAGCTTGGCTTAGCTGTCCGCCTTGTTATATCATAACTAAAGGCTGCCGGAGCGGGGTAGCTTCAGTATATAAATTCTTAGCCAAATTATTGGAATAAGACCGTAACAGAGTTTCACGTTGCGTCAAATCTTGCCAATAAAGATAACATTTTTACGCAATTATTGGTACTAAATGAAATGCATAATGCTACTAATATTATAAAGTATGGAAATTTGCGTGTTGTAGGAACTGAATGGTTCAAACTAAGATTTAAAATCCAGATAAAATGTTATAGGTTTTAAAAACCGGGAGCAAACACCAGTTATCCCTAACAACTAAAAAGTTTGTTGCACTTAATTCTTGAATCAAAAGTATGAAGATTTGTTTGTTTATTCTATGGAACTCAGAAACGAATGTACCTACAGATTTGAATTATTCGTTTATTGACGTGACAACGATAATAAATAATAAATCGATGAACGCTGGCTGCATGCACGAAAAAGCCTCATTGTCTCGTTACCCTCATTGTCCCGTAACGCTCATTGTCCCGTTACGTTAGGGTAAATTATTTTTGCATTTCAAATATCCGATTACTAGCATCATTTCAAATATTTATTCTTTTATTATTAAAAAAAGTAGCATCGGTCGGCGGGTGCAGTAATAATAATGTAGGTTATGTTACAATTGGTTAAAATTATGGTGATTAATATAATTGATGATAGATATTTGATTACAGTTTATTTTTATGAAAACTTATTCAAACGCTTATCAACACAGTAATAGTTTGCACATTACTATTTGGCGGTAGTATAACTGACAGAGCTGTTGTACTTCCGCAGGCGGATTCTGCAAAGAATAATTCTGCAGTATTTTTCTGGGTGGGTGTACCAGTACCTTATGAAGACTAAGTGGTAGGTACGCGAAAAATTTATCAATCAACAGTGACTTTCCCACACGGAGCTTACAGTGGTGTTTTTTTTATAGAAGCTATATTATACTGAGGTAATAAAAAGTTAAGAAACCAATCTAAATTTACGTAGCAAATTAACAACACAATTAATTAAAATATAAGCAAGGCAGTAAAGCACGCTAACCACTTTGCTCTTTGCATGCCATCAGGCGAAAACGATTGCTGGTTTGAATTGTTTGTGCGTTTCTCTCAAATACAGGCGCGGTCCTAGCCTCGAGTTTTGGAGGGGGTCACCAGTATCCAGCCTCAGATTTGGGGGGCGGGGTCATCAGTAGAAATACAATAAATTGAGTAAAAAAGACTTTACTAGTAGCGCCCCACGATTTTAACCGCGTAGTTGCTGTTAAAGTTGCGTTCCCGCGTTAATAAATAGTCTTTTATCTATATATATATATATCTATTATATTATAAGATTTTTTTTAGTTAAAAGTATCCGATTTTTTCATGTCCCCTGTGTGACCCCTTCGGACCGCGCATGCTCGAATATCTTACGTAATGTATTTGTTTAGTTACTTTTTCGTAGCAATTTAGAATGTCATTTTAAGTATATTGATACAAACAATAGTTTTGGGCGGCGGCATCGATATATTTAAGGAAAGGAAGATGAGGTAAGTTCTAAAATGAAATCAACATAATGTGGCGAAAATTTCACACAAATACACAACGTGCACACAGCTACACTTCCATCGTGAGATACATTGTAATGAATGACAAAGACATCATAGCAAATTAGCAGTAGATGGAAATGAGATAGCTATAGATACCACAGTTACACGTTTGTTTAAATATTTTTTCGAGAAGAATAGAAAGACATACGAAGACACTGGCGTGAAAGAGAAGGAGTAGCCGTTGCCCGTGACGTAAACATTGGGCGTTATCGCTGCAGTCAACATATCGCTGGTCGTGTCCCACTCTTTCACGTCATGTATATCTGTCCCTTTTAACAAATGCTGAATTGTTTACAACAGAAAATATTATTTTAAATGAAATAATTAAAGATTTTGTGTAATTGCGTATGAAAAGTGATGCCACGAAACTTTTTCTTGGACTTGGTACTATTTGTGCACCTTGTACACACACAAAATACACACAAAATGGCATTGTAACAGCTCAAATCGAATTTCGTGGAATTATTAGCACACATGCGCTCCATTTGTCGCTCACGTTGCGACTGATCTCAATCAGGAGACGTCACCTGATTTTACATCGCCATCGTTGAGGAGAGTATGCCGCTTCTTCCGTTTTTAAGAGTTCAATGGGCGGCGGCGATTGTAATTTTAGGATACGTATGTAACCTAACATTGCCTTTTCCTTTCCACTTCAGGATTAGTCGTAAGCCGGCCCACTACCGCCTATACACTGTGGATATTCCCAAAATTCGTACAAAACTGATTGAAACTACTTTCCTCGTACATGTTTCCCTGAGAGATAAAATCTAGAACTTATCATGGTCAGATTGAATTGGTACTTTCTATGTCAAAGTGCGTCTTCTTCGACCACAACGTCGCTTACGATCAGGCGAGTTGGTGGTTAAAAGCGGACCCATTAACGATTAAAAAAACTAGATTTAGAGTTAGTAGAGCTAGATGATTTTTACACTACGCCAAAGTTTTGTAAGTAGACAATCAGAAGCAAATTGTCAATAGATCTTTAAAAACAACCGTACATTGTCCGATACCGAGTTTTTATTTTGAACCCAGTTAGTAGTTGTAGGACTAGTCACTCTGGAGCAGTATCTATGCCGGTTATTCTAACGCTAAGCAGTAACGTCCAAACATCACTGTGTTCTAATTTGAAGGGCAATGTTTCCAGAGAAATTACAGAGTATAGAGATATCTTATGTATGTCACGATAAAATTGTATAAGCTGTGAGATTTTAATCGAATGCCGTCCGATTACAAACTAAACTAACATACCATAAGATTACAATGTCACGCTTTAGATTATAATCTGACGGCATTGACAATTTTACGGTGACATATGGAATGAGCGACAAGCGTAGTGCAGTGCTAAGTAATGATTTGGACTTTTCCTGTTCCAATAGCTGTGTGACACTGTGCTGTTATTAGCAGGATTGTTGCTTACCACCAAACACTTGTCTTGTTTGCCCCATCGCTCCTTACTATAAGCTACTGCCAATTGTTCCGTAACTTCTAAATGACCCGATTTCGACTCTGTGCTGTGCTTTTGGTAGATTTCGAAGTTAGCTCGAGGGCATCCACTTTTTGTTTTCTATTATAACTCGACATATCAATATTTTCAGTCTATTGTGTACGAACAACATTTAATTTTTACTAAAACCCCAGGTAGCTTAGGTATTGTGCTCGCATTATCTCAGGCTGGAAAATATAAATATTAATAGTAAGTTAATTTTCTCAAGGTAAGTTACCTAAGAATAACTGCTTGCTTACTAAGGTATTTTCTTTTATACTCACAGTCAGTAGTTAAAATACGAATAATTATTATGTTGTTTTGCGTGTCTCAAATGTTCACAAATGTCCACCAAAATGTATTTATCCTCCTTTGACTTTGGTATTATTATATATATATTAATGTGTAGCAAATTTTTAAAATCTTTTTGACCTGTTATAATTATTTGCGATCGAAATAGCATGCTTTCTCGTGAAATTAAAATACATAAATATCGCTTGACATTTTTTACACAGCTCTAACCAGCCCCAAACTAAATAGAGCTTGTATTCTAAACTGATGGTTTAGTTATTTGTCAATCATAAGTTCATACTTATGCACCTAACTTAAACACGATGAAAAAAACATCGTGGCAAAACTGACAAGTTCCTAGAATCTTTCGAGGTCATACGTAATCCTCCAACCAGCACTGATCCAGGGTGGTCAATTATGCCCTGATTCCGGCAACTTATCTAGAAACGTTACTTTTCAAACCAAAACACAGTAAAATATTACTGTGTCTTGGTTTCAAATATAACCGTTACTGTTTAGGAGTAGAGTGACTGGCAAAGTTATGATTTTTCTCCAAATACTACAAAGATTCACAAAATAAATGAGTAATACATACATAAGTTACGGCTGGTCTAGTCGGGAGAACGGCGCCTGCCGATCCGGAGACCCCAGGTTCTAACCCCACACGAACCATTGTCTTTTCGAAGTCATGTGCGTAATACCGTTAACTTAAAACGGTGAAGGAAAACATCGTGAGGAAACCGACATGCACCTAGAATCTTTCGAAGTCATGTGTCATCCACCAACCGAACTGGGCCAGCGTGGTGGATTATGACCTTAACTCTCTTCTTGTGAAAGAAGGCCCGAGTCCCAGCAGTGGGAACATTTAGTGGGTTGTAGACATACATATTGGTGGCCAATTCATACACAACACCATCTGACCCCTAACTAAGCAAAGCACCTATGGTGGCCAAATAGCTGATAAAACTTATAATAAAGTTGTAAATACTTATTTATTATACATAGAAACAGTTCATATATTTGAATTTATCACACAAATACATGTATTATTTGCACTGGTCGAAACCACGACCCTCGGCTTCGCAGGCAGTTATTAACCACTTAGCCACGAACCCAGTCAATGTATTGAAAAGTAGAATAGCGCTCTTATTCCATAAAAATGTACCGTTGTTTTCAATCATTTCCGTTTACAATGCCAATGAAGGCGATGTAAGTACGGTAGTAGCCGTACTGATTATATAAATAATTTCAAAAATATTAGTAACGTTTTTGACTTGCTTTATCCATGCGCCTGTAGTTTTTTTAAAGCAATCGCTCAACGATGAGTAACTAATATATTTATTACACAAGTAAGATAGAAAAAATAATATGACTGATAAAGTTCAGATTTTACATTTGATTTTCTTTTTACCTTTTATGTACATTGTACAATGTATATATATACACATACATCATACTTGTATTCGCAGAACGTCCGATTTACGACTGAGATATGAGATAGTTCAAATACTGTTCTATATTATCTATTCTATGATACTGTACTGGACATTTGTATTTTTCCCTAAAGCAGATATAACCTTGTTATTATAATACCTACTGTTTGAAAACATAAATAAAAAGAGCTTTAACCTGTATATGAAACAAAAAGAAGAAATCAGAGAAAACATATAGGTACCAAGAAAGACATATTATTTTCAGAACGCGAGACAACCGCTATCATTGGTCGGTCCCATCAGTGGAGATACTGAGTAGTAGTACTGGTAGTACTGGTAGTACTGGTAGTTAGTTAACTGTTCATGCTAGTACCAATTCTACTTACGTGGAAATGGAAATGACTTGCCACCGCTCTTTTTATAAAGATTTCACATTTTTAACCGACTTCAAAAAAGGAGGTTTCTCAATTCGACCGTATATTATGTTTTTTTTTAATTACTGTTACATTGCGATTTACCCTTTCGGATAGATTTCGGAGAATGTGTGGAGGTATTATCATGTTTAATTCCGCCTGTCCCTTTTTATCAGACGGCTAGACAGACAAAACCCAAACGTTATTATCATGGTAGATATTTCCAAGATTCGTGCCACAAAAGTACACTCACACATTTTTATAATCTATTAAAAAATTAGCTGATATTCATGGAAACTTGAACATTGATAACTTGACGTATCAATTGTAAAACAAGATTACTCAATCAGCAACAGACGAACGCTAAGATCTCCTAATGGATATAAGAATGTCGGCGTAAGAGCGATTGAAGAATCGTTCCTTCCAGTTTAAAGCCTGCTAATTGGCATAATCCGTGCCGTTTCAGTCGATCGTTTCTATCACTGGCGTACTTGCACAGAAGAGGTTTAATTTCTCTGACTTTGAGGGATAAGAAGGCACGTTTTCTAAGAATTTTAATGAACACATTCAAGGTGAAATCTCGCCTAATAGGCTGGCGCACGCGCCCCAACTTCGTTCGGGTTGAACAACTAATTTTAAATTCCCATGTACTGTTAGATAAAGAATAAATAAATAGACCAAGGTTCCTTTGTATTTGTACCAATTGTAAGCAGATGAGGTGTATGTCTGTATGTTAGCTACGGCACCAGAGTGATGCGCCGCGACAAAAGTATTACACTTCCACAGGAGCGACAAGACAAGAGTGGTTAGACCCGAGCTTTCGGTGTAAAGCGTTTGTTCTAACTCCATACGTAGTACATATATGTGAACTCTTTGAATGTATCTATGTCACCGTAAAATTGTAAATATCGTCAGTTAATAATCTAACGATGTTAGATAAGAAGAATAAATGTGTCTGCAATATAGCAGACACATTTATTTTCCTGGGCGGGGATAGAACCAACAATATACAAATTGCTGATCACTCACTACAGTCTGAGTCACGAGGCCAGTCATAATATTAGTAAAGAAACTTTACTATGATAGAATCGAGGTACAACGCTGCTAAGCAAAAATCTGGTCAAAAATTTGTTAGCGTAAACTTTGGAATATGCGGCAAAAAATTTATAAAGAATTTAGTTTAGAATTACATGAATTTTCTACTCTTTGAGCAATGAACTGAAAATCTATTACTGAAATAGTTGAAGTATTACGACTTTATTATTCAATCGTTTGTTGGTATCAGCGTCAAAATCACTACAAAGTAGTGTTTTGATGGCACTTTTCTAACAGGAACAACTAGATTGTGGTATGCATTGCCTGAGAGGGGTTTTATTGATGGATTCAATCTTGGTATGGTCAAGTCAAGAGTGAATCTGTTTCTTATAACTAAAAGTGCTCCATCGTAGACCGCTTACTATGGTCAAGATGGTTCTCAAACGGAAGTCTATACTTACCTAAATGATTAAAAAAATCTATCTGCTTGTCTTGACTTTGCTCAAAGATCATCTTCATGCCCACAGCCCACTACCGCCAAACACCATTGGTGTCGATATCGAGTTCTCATCTAAATGATTTATCAATCAATCATCGACAGCCCACTAAATGTTCCCATTGCTGGGATTCGGGCCTCCTCTCGCAAAGAGAGAGTTAAGGCCATAATCCACCACGCTGGCCCAGTGCGGGTTGGTGGATGACACATGACTTCGAAAGATTCTAGATACATGTCTGTTTCCTCACGATGTTTTCCTTCACTGTTATAAGTTATAGCTGTTATAAGTCACTACATTGACTTCGAAAAAACAGAGGTGCGTGTGGGGTTTGAACCCAGGGTCTCCGGATCGGCAGGCGCTGTTCTCCCGACTAGACCAGCCGTAACTTCCGTAACTAGCCATAAATGATTTATACTTACCTAGATTTTATTCAAAATATTACTTATCTCACAACTTCTCTTCCTTACACCCTGATCCACAAGAAGCAAACTGCCGAAACAGTTCCTCATCAGACCGAAGACGCGACAAAGACGTCTGCAGATAGTCCGATTACAGTTAGTCTTGAAGTTAGTTTGACAGGTGATTTGGGTCCTCCCGCCAGTCGCTTCCGCCCCGTCTCTCGAAGCCTTCAGATATCTATTGACACATGTATTGTCCAGTCAGTTAGTTATAGTAATATTTCCTGAGATACTGATGTGTTCCGATTTTGTAGTGGATAATGAAGAATCTAACGGAAACGTATTTGTTGTTTATTGATAATGTCAATGCAGGACTTCGTTTTATTAAAATAAGTTCATTGACCGATGTTGAAGTTTTGGCCATTCGGGAGTCATTATAAATGAATGCGCATTTAAGTTGTTCTATATTTGACCTTTGCCGTAATTGTATATTATCGGCATTTAAATAGAAATTTTAAAAAGCGAATAAGCGATTCGCCATGAGTAGATACGTAACTTTTATGTAAGATATTTTTTGGAGTATTTTAATGATTATTGATTTTGTTGATTAAAGAGTGCTGCTACAGTTATGTTGAACAGGAGCGTGAATATTAAGTATATTTTAAACGACTTCCGAAAAGGAGGAGGTTATCAATTCGACCACAATGATTTTTATGTACTTATGTTACCCTACCCGATTTCACGCGAACCCTAGCACCGATTTAAAAAAATATTTTTTTTTTTCGGATAGGTATCCTTCCCGTATGGTCCCATATAAGTCTTATCGAAATTGTCTGGTTATTTTTTGAATTTTGAAATATGAACCATAAACTAAAATTTGTGGGCAAATTTCTGAATGACGTAATTGTAGATTTCACAAAAAGTTATGAAACTCCGCCCTGTCAATACGAAATTGTATAAATGCATTAATAAAAACTGGTTTTGCACTAAAAAGGGTAAAATAAGCTATTTTCGTACAAAAAATTAAACCGACTTTAAAACCACAAATAGGCACTCAAACGCGAAAAATAAATTAATATCATTATTAAAAGCGCTACTCACTCATCTATTTGAAGTCGGTGGTAGCCAAGTCTAACAGGTAGTGGATAGATAATACTTACCTGTGCCTACTTACCACGTGCCTACATAGTTTCAATCTACTAGCTTTTTGAACTGACTGGCGCCGACTTCAAATAGATGAGTGAATAGCGCTTATAATAATGATATTAATTTATTTTTCGCTTTAGAGTACCTATTTGTGGTTTAGAAGTCGGTTTAATTTTTTGTACGAAAATAGTTTATCTATTTATTAAAATGACCGATTAGACTAAATAAAGTACGTGCAACAAAAAAATGTTCCATTTAGAAACATCATTTTACTTCACAATAAGATCAAACACCCTATTATGTTTTGTAGTGGTCAGAGTCCGCCTGGAGAAGTACCACACCCTTGCCAGTTATTCTAACGATAAGCACTATTGTGAAAACATTACTGTGTTCCGGTTTGAAGGGTAATGTTTCCAGAGAAATTACAGGGCTTAGAGATATAAGATCTTAGATCTCTGCGTGATGAGCGCAGTGCAGTGCTATGATGCTCGTAATGTAATGATTCGGACTCTTCATGTTCCAATAGCTTCGTGTCACTGTGCTGTTATGTGGCAAGCATGTTGCTTACCATCAGGCACATGCCCTGCTCGTCTCGTCACTCTTTATAAAAAAAAAAAATGTTTTCATGATTTCAAATATTAGTGAACATTGATAGCCCTGAAGTCTTTCATTAACTGCATCAGACTTATGTAAATCTTTCATTAAAAAATAGCTGCATTGTAACCATTTCGTGTAGGCTTACAACCAAACTCCAAAGTAGAGACTAGGAGCGCTCCGAGGTTTCGCCCGTGTATTTCCCGATCCTGTAATTTTCTCGAGATAAAAAATAGCCTATGCGTTATTACCATTATCTATCTATCTATGTACCACATTTCACTCAAATCTCTTGAGAAGTTTCCGCTTGAAAAAGTAACAACCACGTACCTACACCACAACATCCATACAGTCTTATAAACTTTTGTGATTAATAGGATATTGGGTACTCTCATGTGAACAGACTGACCATAACTAGTACAATGTGTTTTTTAACTAGTTTTCTGCCATCTGCTGTCTAAACTTATATCCTCCAAGAACATTAAAATAAATAAAAATATGATTTATCTTAATACGGAGTATTGAATTACCCGTAAACCAAACATTATTCAACCGGTTTTGAGTTATTGAGAGTTGAGAGTACCTAAGTACTCGTATAATGCAAAAACCATTTTGTGTAATACATGTCTGATATACATATTATTGCATAAATCTCTAAAACTATCAGTGGGATTAAAAAATATAAATCATGTATCTAGCCAAATCCACAGGAGAGTAACATTGAATAGCATTAACTATAAAAAGTTTTAGGATGTCAATTAAAATAAAATAAAAGCATATTTTTTATATTATATTCAATTTAATTTTTGTTTATGTAATTGAATCGAATAAACATTTAGCCAATATTTTCAATATTTAAGCAGTAATAATGGCTTAATTGTTCGTGTGAGCGTAGTGACGTAGTTTCACGTTAAAAACCTTAGTTTAACATTAGATAAAAATATTTACAAATTATTTGGAAATTTCATCACAGCTTCACAAAAACAAGCATAACATTGGAACAATAAAAACAATCCGTTTTAATTTAAAACTAGGAATGTGTTATAACTATAAAACAATGTCGATCTATGGAAATGTGGTAAACAGCCTCAATATATAAATGCGTAAATACTGAACATACAAATAGTCTAAAAGTCTGACATACACTATTCCATTAATATTTGCAATTACCTAAATCTATTAACTATAATAATGTATTTTATATACCAATGTAATACAATGCCGTACTTGTAACAAATTTCTAGCTTTTGATAGAAGAATCCTATCAACTGTAACACATATTGATATGCGTTCATTTATGATATACACTCAAAATATTTTATCGATCTTTGGACTGAAAAAGCTTTCCTATTACTATAACAAAAATCTATTATGGAATGTGCGTACCTACTTATTAGCGAAGATCGATGTAGCTAAAATTTTTTTTCTAAGGTGCAATACAATGTCGCCTTTACTAATTATAATACAAAACAATATACAATTAATAACATTGAATACCATTCTAAACGTCAAAATCTTAAACACTAATTATAAGTGGAACATTATAGAAAGATCCCTATCTCAGCGTTCAAGCGATAATAATTTATACGTCTACATACTGTAGAATTTAATAAATAAACCAAAAATTTGTGTCTATATACATTATACATATAACTATAAAGCCCATGAGATTCAAAAACAAACATTTGTGACGTGTCCTTTGATATCTATTTATTTGTACATCTATGTACACAACACGATGTGATCGCTGCTCTAAATTAAGATAGATAGATAGATAGAAACTACGATTATAAAGATTGCATACCTTAAGCAAAAGTACTATACACTATACGAGTTGAAAATAAAGTCGTCTGAATAATACGAGCAGTTAAAATTGGGATGACGCTACCCATTTTAATACTAACATGGCACTGCACACCATAACCACTTCAATCAGTCTTTCGTGTTTATGCCGAAAGGACGTCACAAATACAAAATCACTCTTTGTAAACCGTTATTCGATAAGTTCAGACCAGTTTTCTTTCAGCAATGGCATGCGGATGTCCCGGGTGCGAGTAATGGCTAGGCGAAGATGGTTCGTATAAAGACATTTTCAATCTCTTACACTTTGCCCTTCTATTTTTGAACCAAAACTGAACGTTTTTTGACTCCAGCCTCGGAAACTTTTGCCTGTAAGGCATCCTATTCAGTTCTTCTGTGTATTTGAGTATCAGATTGTGTGATGGATGGGTATTCATTGAAAACCATTGCTCGAGTACAGGAACTTCTGACACTGGGTCTATGAAAGTGCGGTTGCGCTTGCGACGCTCATCAGACGCTCCTGCGAGAGCTAAGTTTAGGCCACTGGCTCCATCACCAGGAACTGGTCCTACTCCTGGGAACCCGCTCATGTATTGACTCATGTACATGATCCCGTGCCCAAACATGGGGTGGTTGGGAACCATGGGAAATGGTAGGCGCTCCAGGTGTGGAGACGTGGGTCTGTAATGCCGATCCTGCATCACTTCGTCATCGGATACCTCATGATCATCGACAGTCCCATTTTCATCTTCATTGTTATTGTTAGTGTTGCTGTTGTTGTTATGCGAGCTGTCGCTGTTCTTGGCTGGAGATCGTTGAGGGGAGTGAGTCTGGGTGTCAGGCTTACTCAAGTCCCTTGGTTCTTGTTTTATATCATGCACCTGTGAAAAAGAGAAAAGTTTAGTTATGGTATAAGCAATACGATTTATTTTAAACACACGTTATTAAAATAAAAGATTGAGTTTTAGTCGTTACAACAAAATTAAGTACCTTTATTATGTCTGGTGGTTTCGGAGATTCTTGTGGAATGTCTTCTGTGTCGTTGTTATTTTTCTTAGTAGTAATCAGTGATAAAGGCGCATCTGGGCTATCAGGTCGATCATCTGGATTAAGGTCCCCTCCATCATCTTCCAAATCAGATCCGCCATTTGATAAATTGTCTTCAGACATGACCGACATTGGGTACCGACCGGGGCTTCCGGATAACTGCAGTGGACTTTTCATTGAATTGTGATCTTGGGAAGCATACCCATCGTTTCCCATCATCGAACCGTTGCTCGGGCTGTGACTTCTACTATTGAAACCGTTTAGATGACAACCCAGACCGCCAATGTTACGAAGTTCAGCACGTTTCTGTGCAGCTCGTGCGTTTTTGAACCAATATACGACATTGTTAACATCTAGAGGCTTCCGACCCCGCCGAGACTCGAGATTGTTAAGTTCTCGAACGTACTGCTGAATTTGTTGTCGACTCGGATGTTGATTCTCAGAAAACCAACGTTGCAATTTTGGCAGTTCTAATTCTGGATCGAAACTAGTCCGCATTCGAGTTTTTTGTGTGGGATATTGGCTTTGAACAGTCTGTAAAGCTGGATGAAGATGTTCCGGCATTGTGTTTAAAGTTGGAGATCGGTTCTTGGGACCTGGTGATGGATACCGCCGCGGACTAAACGGTGGTGGTCTTGGAGATACTTGTGCGCTCCACCATGATTCGAACTTTCTACGCATCTCTTCCGACGGTTCATGGAATGTGTGCGGTCCCGGAGTCCTATCTTGCCCTCGACATATCTGAGCAAGCGTAACCTGCAACAAGAGAAACATTTCACCTCAGAGCCATCACAAGTAGGTTCGAAGATAAATAAAGAAAAAAGATACCGCAAACAATTTTAGATGGTTTTAACGAGGTCAGTCTAACCAGCAGCAGATATAGAGATAATTGTTTGAATAAACACAAAGCATTGTTTCACAGAACATCGCCATTAGATTATGAAAATATTAGGTCGGTTGTTAATGCATGTGTCATGCGCAAGCGGTCGGCCGCGGCCGGCTCTGACGCGGGAGTGTTTGCTCGGTGGTTAGTGCGCATCACTCGGAGTTCCGCGCGCCGCACCACTTCAATCATGGTTTGCTCTAAAACAATGAGCGGGAAGGGCGTCTCGACAATTAGCGTCCACCCACTTCGCCCTCAACTAGGCGCCGTCAACACCACACCGGCACTCACTAAGTGCCTAAAACGCTTCCGCGGTGAGTACCTCCAAAAACCGAACGATCTCGCGCTTCTATTAAACCGATAAACATACCGTGTGACTTCGAAACAATTCCAATGCTTTGTTTAAATTTCACCATTAATTATACAGCGCGATAACGCGAATGCATGCATATTTGCTTAAGTATTACTCGCGGAGCTAGTAGTCAATCATAAAGAACTTGTCAGATTATAGCTCCGACGCGGAGTTTACCCAGCTTGACAGTTATGCAAGTGAGATCTGCGTATCGCTAGATTACACAGAACAATGCCAGCGATTACGTCGTCAAGCGAGTTGTCAGCCCAGCCATTTACTCTACAACTGTTGCTAAATCATAGCGTTAAATTAAATGTACGAGATTGCGCTTATAAATCATGTCAGAGGCATTAGCGAGCTAGAGTGATACGTTAATCCGCTTCTTTGTTTTATATTTTTAAATAGTGAGGCCATATTTGCTTTCAGATATTGTCTGTTTCAGCTTCGTGGAAGATTTACACGAAGCGGCGCCTGCGCGTGATAACTAACGTCACGTGTAATCCGCCTAAGTACGTAATTCGGAGAGTGATTGCGAACATCGCTTGATTTACTCTTACAGAGGACAACTTTGAACACAATAGGCTTAGTCTTATCTCATATTATTCTGTCGTGTGTACATACGCCACTTACGCGCTCCAAGATGTGATTAAAATGTAATGGGATACCTTGACAAATTTAACGTTAACACACATTCATAACAAGTAACTAAATCTATAATTTATAAATCATAGGTTTTCAATGTTGAGTTTGATTTGGAACAAAATTATTGTGTATCAAACTGTTCAAACATTTTATCCCACAAAAGTAACAGAAAAGTTTGTTCCGAATTGGAATCGAAGTAGCAGAAATTGCGTGTGATAAATTACCATAATATAGAACAGAGTTCATCTGGCGGTTAGCTGCCAACTTTGCCGGGTGTTTGATTATCTCTCGAAGTTCCTTTGCTTCATTTGCCCCAACTTCCCCGTATCTATCTTTTAAACTTCAACATTCGAATCGAAAGCGAAATTAGCCCGCCACTTAACTGAAAATGCCAAATTGAAATCAGTTTGCCGCGAATCGGGTTAAGCCTCGAGAAGGGAACGCATCGAGCGCTAACCTCGCGTTTAATAAGATTATAAAGCATTATTTTATGGTATTAATAAGATCAAAAGCGTTCGTACATCTAAAACTCCTTTTAACCCTCTTTCGCGGGCCGGAGTTGGTAAGACGAAGGGGGTTCGTGAGTTGTGACGTACTGTAACCCGTTCGTTGGAAGGCGGCTGGAGGATATTTAGAAAATATAATAAAGCTCGTGAGCGAGGATGAGACTGAGATTCAATTAAATTTATTATGTATGGAGATCTGGTGTGTGAGGTAGGTGCTCATCGCCTCGACAAATTGCTGTATCTACTCGCGTCTTGGAAGATTTAAGCCACCCTACAGCGCTATTTTACGAGATTGCTTCACGATAGGAGTAAATAAATATTGTTTATTTCTACTAAATTATCGTGAAGCTTTTGTTAGATTTTGAGATGAACCTTATCAGAGAGCATTAGATTGTTTTTGTTACAAGGCTATCCGGAGCCGTTTTAGACAGTTGAATGTCGAGTGCTCTTTCTTAAGAGCGCTATTGGTTAGGTTGCAGACAAACAAACATTTTAAAATTTAATTTTTTAATGTCATCGTTATCGACTACCTTCTCTAACTCACTGCTAAGAATATCTCTTCTTGCCTTGAGCCAGACCGTATCTTTCTTAAAATCCCAATAATTAAAAATTCTGCGACCAGTGACCACAATATAAAAATGAATTTCCTTTAAATTCACTACAATATTAAAATACAAACTGGAAAACAAGAGAATTTATATTATCATCCGTAAAGACGCTGAGCTCCCGCGAACATCAAAACAAATGTTGCTTTAATTCTTCTCCCGAGTGATGATCCCTATTAGCAAGGACTTAGAAGTAACCTCGCAAATTATAACGAACTCCGTATTGTGAAGCTGAACCGTGTTGTGGAATTGTGTCGATATAAAGATTATAATAACGATGGATGTAGTGGTTTCAGATGTTTACGGTACTACAAATAGAAGAAATATAATGTGTGGATGATAATATTTTACGGCTTCAAATTTTATGATTTTAAGCTACCCAAAAAAGTATCCGTAATTAACTAATTGTTGGCTAATAAACAATCACAGGCCAATTTTTCAGGTATGGTCGACATCATAAAGAAATGTTTATGAAATAAAATGTAGACATTATCAAAAACACACGTTTCGTAATTTTTATCGGTGAAATAAATTGATTACCTATATCCAGTTTCTAGCAAAGATTGTTAAGTGAGCACAGTGAGTATACGCGTCATCATCATGGACCTATCCAAGTCCACTGCTGGGCATAGACCTTCTAATGCGATCTTGCGATTATGACCAAATTGGATACCAAGTAAAGGTTGCTCAAACTGCGTTTATTTACCTAACATAGTTAAAGATAGAGGATCCCCTTCGTTTCTAAAAATCTATTTTTATTTCATGCATACTTTTACTGCTATACTTACTTAACACTATATTATAGTACTTTTACCACTATACTTATGTAAGTAGTTGTATAAAGTTACGAATAAACTAAAACTCATAGATTTGTAACGCCTAGATCGATAATCTTTAAAGAAATGCTTAATTTTAAATGAGGCAAAAATCAGATTGATTTCGGCGGCATCATGTTCTGAATCAGCAGTATGTACTGAAGTTTGCCAAACAAAATGTTAATGTCGTAGAGTATACAATGATTGATCACACAAACCATCATAATGTTTTTAATTGTCGGAGTCGGAACGGACTGAGCCAATATGGCTCACTATGATTTGCCTCACTTTTCTTGCACGGACCCGGTTTCTAGGCGTTATTATTCTATGTTAAAATTAACTAATAAACGTATTATGAATGTATTTTATTATTGGCCACTAATTCATGTCTCAAGCCTCAATTAAGCAGTTCATCACATTTTCGAAACAATACGTTTTATCAATCCAAATTCAATAGCGGACTTAAAATATGGAAAACAAAGACTTTCCACGTTAATAGGGGTTAAAATGGAGTAAAGGGTTTTGTCGAACAATGCTAGGTATATATGAATGTTACACAAGGTTCCGCATAAAATGTTTACTAAGCCCACAGGGCGAAGAAAATCGTGTGGGTATCTTTAAATATATTATAACATCTATAAATATATTGTAACATCTTTAGAACTGAATGGTTAATTAAAAAAATCGAGTTTTGTTTACCAAAGACAACTTTTTTTTTTCAATTTATTAATAAAACAGTGCTTTTTTTTAATCCAAGACAGAATTTCTGTTTATGCACACGTCGTTCATAATGACCGTCTTCACTCTTGCGTCGACAATTCTAAAATTGGGCTTGTATACTCTATTTCATAGAATGAACTGGTAATCTTCTAGGTAAGTATGTTAAACCCTACCAGAGGTATGTCAAACGCACTCTTAAATGGGGAAAATGCCTAAATATGATCATCAATACTTAGTAGTAATAGTAATTTATAACAATTTAAGTGTAATATACATTCAGGTATATAGGGTTTATAGCCCCTAGACACAAAAAACGGCGTATTATAAGTTTGACTTATCGGTGTGTGTGTGTTTTGTCGTATCGTAGGTAGCTCCCGAACGGATCAATCGATTTCCTTTTGTTGTTTTTTGTTTGAAAGGTAAATTGGCTATTAGTTTATTAGAGTATTCTTAGGTGTTTAAACAGAATTGGTTCAACCTCATAAAAAATCTCAGATCTTTTGTTAGTTCTGATGTGAATCTCAGACGCAAAATAGGTATTTGTAAAACATACGTGCGACCTAAAATTTAAAACAATGGGGTTGATGGTTTCCTCAATTTTT
Organism: Ectropis grisescens; assembly: GCA_017562165.1. Lineage (NCBI taxonomy): Eukaryota > Metazoa > Arthropoda > Insecta > Lepidoptera > Geometridae > Ectropis > Ectropis grisescens. The sequence continues at coordinate 8,464,657 of CM029771.1, read as the reverse complement.
AATTTAATGTATATTTGCGCTCGATATGAAAAGATTATGGTGTGACGTCAGGTGAACGTTTAAACGAATAAAAAATGAGAATAACTGCCTTTTAGGGTTTGTTATTTATTAGACTTTCTGCCTGACCCCATTCGATTGGTATATTTGAACAATGTTGGTATTGTCGAAGAACCTGGGGTTACAACAATCCGTATTACTTTAACAGCCATATTTGGTTCAACTCAGTGTACCGTGCGGGCTTTGTAAATTTGTGTGATTATGATACGAACTTTGATACCATGTGACAGATGTTTTTGAAGCGCTTATGGATTTGGCTACGGAGGTGTGATTCTAACAATATGTTTGAGTCTAACGTCCAATTGTTTCTTTGCATTGCGTACTGTCAATGTGTCACTTTCGGTTAAATTGATTTGGTCAGTTTGCTAATTTCTTCTATTTACTTTATACTTCGTGAGCATGAGGTTTCATCGTGAAGACATGTAAACTAATACGGACAATTCTCAATTTTGGATTAGTTTTAATATTAAGTAGTGACGTTTTCCGTCACAAATACCTAACATTCCTTCTATTTTTTTGACTGGCCTGGTGGCTTAGTGGGTAGTTACTCTGCCTGCGAAGCCGAGGGTCGTGGGTTCGATTCCCACCCAGTGCAAATATTTGTGTGATGAATTCAAATGTTTGCACTGTGCCTGGGTGTTTCTATGTATAATAAGTATGTATTTAAAACTATATAAGTATTTTATCAGCTATCTGGCCGCCATAGTACAAGCTATGCTTAGTTTGGGGTCAGATGGTGTTGTGTGTGAATTGTCTACCAATATTTATTTTATTTATTTATTGTTTTATTTGCCAGGATCTTTGTTTTTATTTTGATGGGAATAATCATAGAATATAGAATAAAGTGTTTTTCTGTCTCTACGCATATTAAGGGTCCTGAAAATATTTCACATTTACGTACTATGACTTAGGTAACCATTTGCAAGAGTTACTGAAGTGTTTTATTTCGGATTATTATCAATGTACAATTTTTTTACGCCAAAGGTTAAATCTTCAGGGTAGCCGCTTTTATTAGTTAATTTTGTACCTAAGCTTATTTGACATAAGTACTACAATGTCACCTCATTTGTTTTTCAGGTTAAACACTGCAAGTTCACTCCAGGGATGAAGCCATGATGACGCTGGAAAACCATAAAGGCAAAAAAAATAGGGATGTTTACCTCGTCTAATGGGCAGCCAGTAGACATAAGCAGCGGTCTACTCTGCACCAGCAGTAGCCTCAGCAGCTTGTCCTTAATATCTTGAAGTGGGGTAGGCCTGGGTCGCAGGAGCTGAATCCTCAATGTAGCCACCGTCGTCAGTTCCCCCAGCACTTCACCCACTGTCGCAAGTGGACCGTCAGAGATGCGCTCGAAGGGGAGTGGCTTCCAGTTGTTGATTACAACTGAACCTGATGATAAATAATTCTCAATACATTTTCAGAGGAACACCAAGAGCATACTTCTTAGACATGTTATAAGAAATTGTCCATTATCTTTACCGGACTTATGATTAAAATTTGGGTTAGCTGTTTTTATGTAGAGTGATGGCATTATCAGAATGACGGCCTTTCTACCTTCTACCCCCTAACTAAATCTGCTTCGGCTTTGGTGTTGCTGTCCCTATAAACTCAACTGAAAAGAAGAGAGAGAACAATATCAAGCTAAAAAGTTGTAGTTAGACTATAGACCCTCCGGTTGATAATGTAGCTACTAAATAAATAATTTGTCATTTGTCAAATTGTTTCTGCCACGTTGCCTCCTATCGTCTTTGTAAGATGTCTAAAGGAGATTGTACCTTTGAATTAAAATACGCTACCATCAAAATGTACACAAGTAAAGTTTAAAAACTTGGTAAATTAGATAAATTACCTTTGGCTGAAGCAGCCAGCTCGTGAGGGTATCCCAGCCTCATCATAGCAGCTGGGACAAGTTCATGAAAGGCAGTCGCAGCGGGAATGATGACGTAGCTATCCGTTTCCACGACCGCTCGTCTCCGCCAAGCGCCTTCTTCAAGCGAAGACACCGCTTCGACCACGCAATGCACCGGTAACGTTTTACCTGAGAAACAAATTAATAACGCTATAGTTGATAGCATAGTGTGCTTATTTTTACTATAAGTTTGCGGGCGACTAATCAACAATTGGCTTATTTGATCCCGGAAACTATAAACATTACTAGTCATAAAGTCATCAATTGACAAATGTAGTTAGATAGAGATGTATATTTATATCTGTGGAATAAGGAAAGCTGTGGCTGATTATGCCAGGATAACCAGTGAAGCAATTAGAAAACTAGTGATATAAGAAACCGTCCAAGTACCAGCGTCAAAGAAAGAATGAAGTTCGTAAAAATGCCCAAGATTTTTACCCGATTTTATCTACTTTGACTTTGAAGCACTGTCGCTTAGGAGCATCTTAATTATTTAACAACTTTTCAGGCGGAAACGCAATGTTTTTGACTTGCTCGACAGCAAAAAACCGAGTGAAATGTTAAAATAATAATTAATCCCCGAGTCTCGCGGCCGGGCAGCGCTGCAGCGCTTTGTGATGCGATATTAAATAGTTTTTGCTGCTTCAATGCGTTTTTTACAGAGGAACGTTTAAAAGCGCTTTGAGGCTTTATTGAACTCTCCTTGAAAGCTGGAGTGGAGTAAAAACTCTTTGGTAATTATTTTTAAGAGCACATTATTTTTAAGTTTTGTTCATAAATACCACCCATAATTTCCTAAATAAAATAATAGCATTAACAAACAACATAATTGGTAGTGATTCTTCTCTCTGAGTCGAATTTAGTGGGTTCAAGTCCCACACAAGACACATTGGAGTGATGAATACCTACGGATATCAGTTCTGTCTGTACGTGTCTATATATCTACGTATTTAAACATTGAAAATTATCTGTTTTAGTGATCTTATGATATGTATTTATCATCTTTCTGGCTTCTATGATACAAGGTTGCTTAGTATGAGGCTAAGTGAAACATTGTGAAAAAATTAGTTTTTTTTAACCAAAAGAGCTATTTAAGATTTATGTCAAATAACATATTACATTACCTAATATTACAAATCAGAAACTTTTTAGCATATTTGTGACTGTTTTGTGGTCTTTTCAATTAACGACAGGGACGTCGTATTGTTGATTGAAAAAAATGAGCTCAATAAAAACAATTGAAAGTGAATATAATTTATGTTAAAACTGACAAACGTAAATTAAAATAGTCTCTATCAAATACAATACCAGCCAAAGAGGGGTTGTTATTGAATTTACATAACGTTATCCCAAAATTCTAAACAATACCTTACAGAATGTAAAGTAATACTATGAATTTCGGAAATCTCTTAATTCTCCACGGGTGAGTTGCGACGTAACTTTAAAATAACCTGTATTTATGGATCACGTAAACTAACTTCCATTGAATGGTTAATCTGGTAAAGTAACTTTTAATTGTTTTCATTAAACCAGTATAGGGTGCGTTCCCGGCAAACTATTTGATTAGTATGTTTCCTGGTCCTTGGTGATTAGTATTTTGCTAAACATTCGTCAATTGCGTCATCATTTTCCTTACTAAATTTTGTTTACGACAGTATAACACATTTAATGAAACTGTAGTAAAAACGTTAGATTTAAATTTTGTGAGGTCATGGGTTCTAATCCCGTCCGTACTCTTGAATAATTTTTTAATTTCATATTGGTGAAAAAAATAGCATCGTTACGTAACCAGCGTGATCAAAGAAAAAAATGAACATAATATTGATAATATTGAATACTTGTGCATGACATAATTTTGAAGATAACGGTGACATATACAAGTACGTATAGGCGTACCACGAAGTAATGGCACTTGGATGAGATCGTCAGAAGGGCGTGGGCATCGGAAAATCGGGCATCAGCAACCCTGGTTGGCTTGACGACAGCGTTAGCTTCCATTTTGGGCCACGTGCCGTTATTTCCATCCGCATTTATCACACAAATGTTTCTCCCAGACACGAATAAAAACCAGGACCTTCGGTTCAGTGATATGCTATCTATAAGATCAGTCGGTGGTGTTCATGAAACGTTATCGTTTCTAACCGAACGAAATATCAAGGATGAAACATACCGTTGACTATGATTTAAAATACTTACAGTTGAGATACTCTGTGGGGACCCAAAGGTAGTTTTCGGTTAGCACCTATGGTTTAATGTAAAGCTTGGATTACTTGAGGTTTAGTCGTGAGACCGCGGCTCGGACGGTCTTTGGTCAACTAATCCTTAGTTATGAAACTATAGTGGACACCGATATTAATTAAAAGTAATATAGAGGTAGAAATGTTTATGAACTCTATCTACGAGTACTTACTTAGTAATTTACCTAGTTTTAACTATTTCAAATGAATAATTATACTCGTATAATTAGTTATTTTGCAAAGGTACCAAATTTGATGTTTTTTTGGGCTGTGAGTGTACTTAACTTTGCAAGATACCCATAAACGAGCAAAAAAGAATTGATTATATCTTATGTATTACAGTGGTATTCAAATTATAATTCGATTCGATTCAGATAAATACCTACGAAAAAAATTTTTTGTGACAAAGTTAACATCATAAATGTAGTGTAATGTGCTATCTGTATATAGTATCTAAACGTAGTTTTATTAATTATAATACTTGCATTTCAATTTCAATACATACATTTTAGACAATCTCAAAATATCGATAAGTTTTCGAAACACTTCACGTAAATTCATCTTCTGTCTGCACAAAAAACCGAATCGCTCGCTGGTGTTATTAGCCTTGTTAAAACACAAGAACGTCTAATATGTGAAAAATACGATAACAAACGGTGTGAAAATGAAAAATTGGTAGTCTATAAAGTCGGTAGGTTTACGGACGAAAGAGTTTAACGTGACAAAGTCATTACAAAACATTGATAGATGCGGCGCAAGCGTACAATGAACGTAACGAGACATAACGGGACACTTTGTCGTGCATGCAGCCGGTGTCCATCGATTTATTAGACGTTATCACGTCAAAAAAAAACTATGATTTAAGTTTTCCTCACAGAATGTTCTTTTAACATCGTCTCAGTTCAAAAAACTTTTAATGGAGGTAACGAAAAATCGCCGAGCTAGCTAATTATTTATTGATTAAAAATACGCGTATTATAGCTAAAAATTTATTCAATCATACTTTGTTAGTTATTTTTAAGAGGAAATATTACTAATCATTATCAGAGAACAAAGGCAACTAGACATTAAGCTCACCCAAGTGCATTCTTACAGAAGCTCTAAGCGTGAGCTTACTTGACTGGAAGCTCTTGAAATATCCCGCCAAAAGAGGGCGGTTAAGCATGTTTACACAGAGAATTTAGACTTCAGAGACTTTAGACTAATAAGACTTTACAATACTAAGTAGTTCAGGAAGGTATACTAGTTGCTGAAAAGTTTTTTTTTAAATGAAATATAACTTTTAATTTTATTGATATCTCACACTCTATCTATTCCAAACGAAGCAAAATTTGTACTATACACTACCAGATAGCTGTTCAATTTTTTTTGAAATAGTTATAAATTCTAATAATATACCCAAATATTTTATTACTTTTTACTCTGCGTACTTTTACTTTAAATCACGGGAAAATTATTAAACTCTGCGTACTTTTACTTTAAATCACGGGAAAATTATTAAATGACAAGAACGGGAAGTGCGCACGTACAACCGAGGGTGTTCTACTAGTATAACTTTTTAATATTTAATTGATATCATACATATTCATTTTTCACATTTCTATTCTAAGATCACAGAACTTAACTATTTTAACTGCATTTATTTGAAAATATGTCCAAGACAAGCCAAAAATCTAAATTTTATTTTACAGAAAGAGAACATGCATGAATCTTTCGTAAATAGAGAAATAAATATGTGATATTAAGTGAAGTTTAAATCTCATCAAGTACTTTTAAGTTGGCAAAACTCACGTCAACCCGGATGTGGGAGCTTAAACAGATATGTTTGGAATCAAATTCGCCGCTTTTCGTCGAGCTTTTACCACGCGCCCCCTTACTGGAATATAAAGATTTTGGAAAAGAATACCCCTAATGGAAAAATTTGTTACGACAATGAAGACGAATTGAAACCATATTTTGGTTTTACATCAGAGCTACGCTGCACATGCTGACTCACTATGAAACACTTTTAAAAATAAGAAAATCGTTCTTTGGTAACCATTTTTAAATGTAGCGGTGGAAAAAAAATTTGAAAAAACGAACGATTTATGGAATAATATACCTATATAAGCCGTTGTTTATTTTGTTTACTGATGTTTTTTCCTGATGTGCGTAATAAAGTGTCTATCTGTGTGGTGGTATTACATAAAATATAATATTTATTTTACATTAATTGAAAACTATGTTTTCTAAATCAGCGTTATCAGCGAACAAGTTTTTTAAATCAGCGATAGGTTTACGTTTGACTGAGTGCGGTCAACGAAGCAGAACAAAAGAAATTGAACCACTCAGAGGCTTGAAATCTTGAAATCCCCACTCAGGCAATTCATTCCACAGTTTAGGTGTTTAAATAACGATAGTAATTAGTTTCCTAACTTATTACCATAAACACACATGACACTAAAACTGCAAGACGCTTAAAACTCGATACCACGTTTAAAATACGGCATGGCATATCCAGAAACTCTACTCAACCCCTTTAGAATTAACTGCAAACTTTGAGCGACGTGTTACTTAACGTAGAGTTAGCATAAGTATTCTGAAAATACTCATCCCATAAGCTTCTCTATTAGGTAGCGAAAAGATCCTCTCATTTTAAGCAAACTGTTTATGATTTGTGAGTTTTCGAAACAATAATTATTGATCTTACGATTTTTTTGTCGTTTATTTAGTAGTTCAAGGTCCCAGTCACCCCAGGCTTACGTCAGGGGAAATACATTTTTTTAGGATTCGTAACAAATTAAACAGAAACGAATGAATACTGAATGAATAACTAGCTCACTCGACAAACATTGCTCTGCTCTGTATACAAAAATATATATGATAATCTAAACCGTTCTCGACTCAACTCGTTCAACTTGAACACAAACCAAAACATCATTTAAATAGGTTTTAAACCGTTTGGGAGGAGTTAAATTTTAAACATATAAGTACATAAAACATTTATAAATGTAAACATTTTCCTCAAAACTACTATATACACTATACACTATAGACTCTATACTAATATTATTAAGCCGAAGAGATTTTTTGTTTGTACACGCTTATCTCAGGACTTACTGGGCTGATTTTGAAAATTCTTTCACCGTTGGATATGTAAGTACGTGATCCGCGAGTGCTAAAAACTATATATTTTGCACCATGGGCAAAACCGGGACAAACCGCTAGTTATCAATAAAGGCTCTGCCCGTTAAAAAATACCACCAAATGTCTTTGAAGCTTTTCCAAACATATCATTCTTCACTCACAGTAAATAGTTTTTATAGTTTTATTTGTAGTTCTACATTCAATGCATTAGTATATGGTCGAGTTGCATTGAATGATATTGGATTTGCGTGTATCGAGGCATTCGTGAGCGATGATCTATTTAGATTGGCTAAGTCGTGGCGTGACGGATGCTGAAACCTAGCAAATACAACAAACATGCCATTCGTATCCTGTTTATTTTAATAGCAGGTTATTTAATGTGATTTTCACTGCGAAAAATGGCGTGATGTATTGTTATTTTTATCACGATGCTTAGCGATATCAATTACAATCACACCTATTTACTTTTATTATATAATAACTGACTTTAATATAGGAAAGTGTTGTACGTGCGCTTTCATGTGTTTTCCATGAACAAGTATCCATTTAATTAAAAAAACTTTAAAAAAACAACGCATTTGTTTCAATTTTTAGTTCACACATATTATATATTCGCAATTTAAGCAAATATCTACGAGTATTTTACTTCTCTGATTCCTGCCGTTGTCAACAGAGTGACTAATAACTTTAAAGGGGTTTTATCGATCTTTATGTAACACAGCTAAGAATACTCGACTAATTGAAAAAACATCGGTTATTGCGTCAACCGTTCCGAAGTTACGATGTCATAGACATACACATATAGAGAAAAACATCCGAAACTTATCAACAATAATATTCCATTGTTCTTTCATAAATCAAAAATACAGTAAACTGAAATCACAACCACAGACTAAGTAGAGAGATACACTATCACAACCAGGCGTGGATGACGATGGATACGCGCCGTCTCAATTAAAGTTTAATGAAATCAATTGACATGTCTTTGCTGTTTCCCAGTTACATTTCGATTAATTTGATTTAGGCTTAACACAGCACATGAATCTAATTTGATTTTCTAAATTAATAGATGCAGATAATTAGTTGAATATGTATTATTTAGATTTGTTCAACTTAGTACAATAGGTACAGGTAATACTTACTTACCTGTGCGTAAAACTGCAAGTGAGCTTTGTTATAAACCTATGCTTTAAACCTATTCAAAAGCTAAGACAAAGTTACTGCTATCTAATATCTAACTGAGGATGTAGCTAAAGCCTACCCAGTAAGTAATCCCTTTATACCGGACCCCGAAAGTTTCACCTGACCACGCAGACGAAAATTCTACGAGTATACTATTGTTAGGCAAATACGGACTGACCTACAAAGTAATTATAAAAACTGGTTTAGAAATGTCTGTGCTTTCTATGTATCTTGTGTTTACAATATTGCAGCATATTTCAATATAACTAACTATTATTCTATTCATTCCATATATTTGTAATACATTTTATTTGTTTAAAATTTAAATTAAAAATTCAAATTATTGGTAGAAACAGACCATACACATCTAAAATCATTCATCATTAAATTTCCTATGGTGGAAAGATAAAATGAAAAATTGATGTGTATGTTTTCCTAAATCCTAAAATTAAATTTGATTTTGTAAAACTACACCGTCCTAAATCTTTCTTAATAAATGTAGACTTAAAAAATATACAGCTAAAAATGAAGCTTGAATCTGAAGTAGAGACGACACAAAACTCATTTATCAACTTGAAAGTGGTCAAATAGACAAGGAAGTTCCCGATATTTCGATGCAGTTTCATGACCCGCGAACATGACCTCGTTCCGCGAAATTGCCACGATAAATATCCCAAAAATCATAATAGTAGGGTAGAAGTCTTTGTTACTTTTAATACGTGTATTAAGCTAAAAGTGACGTCACTAGCATCGCCAACCGTCTTGTCTAGGAAGGTAACATGAGTCCTAGGACTTTGAACGCGCTAGGGCTTACGTGTTTAAGCCCCACTGCCTTTATTATACTTTACTATAATACTCGACTTTAGCTTTACAATAACTACCCGGTTCAACGAACTTTAATACGTGGCAAGTTGTGGTAGACAAAAATCTGCCTAAGGCCGTTGAAAAGTTTGTATTGAATCTCACAGATTTGATTTTGCAGAACACTTTAAAGAAGATGATCTGAATGGCTTTTAAAGATATGTTGTTTTTACTAGTGGTCCTTTCTACTTCTTCTTAATTGTGACGTCATAAGAAATACATTACGTAGGTACGTTACGTACATTTCGAAACCAGGAAAACAAAGTCATCTTCTGCAGGTCTACTACGAAGTCCGATAAACGATATATCGGCCGAAGTTATGGACGTTCCATACCACGAAACACAATCGGTCGGTAAATTTGCATCTTAGAAAATGTACTCTTACAGAAACATAAGTGTTGCTTGTTTTATATTTAAAAAAAAAAAACATTTTGACGTCAAAATTTTTCGACAAAACGCCGAAGATTGGACTGAAACGCGAATTTTGAGAAGGTTTAGGTATGTCCAGCAAGAGACCGATAAGTTGATAATATTGATTCGGACATAACGTTTTTATGTTAAATAGTATTAGTTTAAAAGTAATACTATTAGCTTATATTTTAAAAGTAATACTATTAGCTATATAGCTTCTAGTGACTAAAGCAAAACTTTGTCTTGTACTTTTTTTGTGGCATTTAATATCGATGTGTAAAAGTTTTGAGTTGTATTGATTAGTGTTTGCCCCCAATTTTTAAAGTTTCAACGGTCAACTGGTAGGAGGTGAATGGGGCGTTTTTAAGATGCAAAAAGACCTGTCAAAGACAGTTCCCAATTTCACCATAGGTGGCGTTAATGTTTTATTTTGTTAGAGAAATTTCACAAAAACAAACAGTGGTGCCACATTTGGCAAAATTTGGAACTATCTTTGACAAGTCAATTTGCATCTGGAAAACACCTCATTGCCAAGACAGCAACTAACATCGAAAATTTCAGTTGAATTAAATTATGATAATACATGATTTAACTAGCAACATAACTAACTTCTGTAACAAGCTAAGTAAATCTCAAAATCAACATCTAACTGTTCCTTAGAATCCTTAGATCATTGTAATAAAGTTTAATTTCCTGCATCATTGTGTCCTCCATATTCATGCTGTAAACCAGAACACAATGAGATACAAGATATGGCGAACAATTATTGTGAAGGCGTTACATCTGTCAAAGGGCGTGGTGAGGTTTTAATTAAGAAAGTCGGTTCATCCCTCCTGATGGTTGTCCCAGTTTGTAAAGTCCTTATTGTTAGTATAAATAGGTTTATCTACTACTGTTTGATGCGCTGATTGTTAAAGTTTAGTTAGTAGCGCAGAACGCCCTGAAATTCTATGGAGTGACGATATACATATGAAAGTAGCCAGTGGGTACAGAAGACAAATCAAAGAATGGGGCTGATTCGAAAGGCAGAAGGACAAGACAGGGGTATACACTCAGAAGTGAACTATGATAATTATGATAGCTATTATCTCGGCTAAAACAAACACACTAGTCTTGAGACATGGTATTTTACAATCAAATTTAGAAAAACTTTAAGCAGTAGATTGTCTTATCATTTCAGTGCTAATAAATTTAAAAAGCTAAACATTTCTACAGTCAATTTTTGGTGCATCTAATCTAACGGAAATATTAATGCAGCAAACAATTACACAATATACAATAATAGCGTTGTTAATATTTTATTTGACATAACAATTTTACACACAACACAACCATTTTCTTAAACAAACAAATAATACCAAGTAAAAATGACGCCGTTAATTGACACAGCCCACATTAAGTAATTCAAATCAAAACCGCAAACACTTCAAAGATATCCACGAAAATGTCACATGCAAAGAACAAAGGCATCACGCAGCCATATCGCGTAAGGAACCTTATTCAATAGCAGAAGAAACATTATTCATTCGCGATGTCAATTAAACTGTGACCTCGAAGGCTCAAAAAGGCCATTTGTTCGAGACAATCGCACCTCCCGGCGTAAACTGACAAACGAGAGGAGATAGGGACGTCTAAAGTCTAAACCAAGCTTTTGAACTTCTTTGACGCGCGTCGATAAGCGTGTCGCAACGACAGTTGTGGCGTGTATAGGGTACTTAACAATGGTTTTGCAAGTTTTCACGGAGCCGTAAGTGGGTAAATGTGTTAACGATTGACGGGGAGGCACAAAAGGGTAGATACGGTTGTGTGATGCAGCTAAGATAATGATGGCGTTGTGGTTGCAGTTAGACGGAGATTTGTGTATTAATTAAAATAACAATGTATTTTATTTGGTAACAAAACTGAAAAACTAACGTTTTATATACTACAATAACCCCGAGGGTCGGAAAACGTAACAAAGTGGGCTAAAAAGAGTCTAGTTAACATTTTCAGTTTTGTGTTGCCCCCTGGAATACGTCATCAGTGAAACTGGTTTACGTTTCACTATTTGACTCTTGTATTGCCTGAAATTACAATTTATGTGAACTTAAATGTTTTGAGTTAAAAGTACATTATTTCAAATACCAGAAACAAAAGTAGGTGTATAGGTAAACACCTGGCAGTCGCGAGTTCAACATTAATCTCATTTGTGTAATAAAATCTGTGTCTTAGCCGTGATCCGGCCGTGAAATGCCTGCTTCACGATAATCCTGTTAGGTTAAGAAGGTTTCTACATATTACGTGCTTTGCTTCGCCTTAAGGATTAGAACGACGCACGCATTACTGGGGGAATCAGTTCCTTCGTATTGATTTTGTTTTAAGTAACTTTGAAAGTGAATTTTCAATTAGCTGTTTAACGTTGCCGGTAACTCGAGACATACATATAGAGAGATCAATCTTAGAAGGAGAGTGAAATAGGTATTTTTTTCGGTACTAAATTAATGCCTACTTTAACTTTGAGAACAAATCTTTTGCAGAACGTTAAAAAAATTAGTAAATGTTTCCATAGGTTTCAGGAAATTATTGGAATTGAAATTTTCGATGTATGACATCAAATAAACTTAAGGAGAAACATTGCGCACAAGTCAGATTTTGTAATATGGAGTATAAATTGAGAAAAGGAAGATTTTTTCAACGAGAGATATCAACGTTAACCTCGGTCGAATTTATTTACTCTGGTGAGTACTAGATATGTATTTTGATATGGCGTTACTTTTTGTGGAAAACTACCTATTAAAAACACTCGTACATATTTTTTCATTTCCGTTATTTAATATTGAAAGGGTTTCAACCAATTGTAACACTTAACCATTGTACTATCTGTTCTTAATTTTTAAAATAAATCCGAAAAATTGGTGATTACCACAATATTTTTATTTCTGTTCTTAAACATATAAATGTAAGTAAGTAAAGTTTTCTTGAAAAATCTTTTTATATTTTATTTGTTTTAGATTATTAGTATATAAGTTAAATCAGTTGACAAATAAAAATGTGCTTCAAATCATGTTCAAAGTTGCATTTAATTTCGTATTTGAAATCACTGAACAAAGACAATTTATTGGTATTAATTCAGCAGACCCTAAGCCAGTCTTAAACGATTACGGCACGGCAAAGATGCAGCGTAGATTTAGAGCAAAGCTCGCCATGACAAGGTGGTCATCGCAAACCCCCAGATCTTTACGCCGGACAATGAAGACAAAGGAGATATAAATTATTCAGCTACTGCAAAGTCGACTTTATTGTTTGTGGGGTAGAGGTTATTTGTTGATATTAAGGTGTGTCAGTTTTGCGCTAAGACGAGTAGTTTGCATGAAAGAGGAATCGGAGAGTGTCTGGGAGCTAAACCTTCCCCCGGGCAGTGGCCGTCCATAAATAATTAATCTGTAGCGATGTGCGTCCGACGGTTAGTTAAATCCTGTCGTGGTTTAGTAACCGTCGGTTAAGATAACTGAGATTGTTTCTTAGGGCGTTTGTTTTGGTCGCCATTGTTTTTCGGTTTCCTTTTTTATACTGTTACTAGCAGTCCGCCCCGGCTTTACCCGTGGTACATATGTAGTATATAGCATTCAAGGATCACATGCATATGTATAATCCAATAAGTGTTCAGTCCGTCCATTTTCAATAAGTCCAGTAGTTCCTGAGATTAGCGCGTTCAAACAAAATAATATCTTCACATTTACCTATACTATATAGATGTTTGTAACTTCAAGAAATAAATTCTATACAAAAGCGTACTGTAGAAGATTTTTATGATTGTCAAATAGTTTGTAACACTACCAGTATAGTTTATATCTTTAAAACAATATAAATTTTAAAAAGGACATTTATTATCTAATTGTAGGCATCTACGCTAAGCTACGAGAATTGTAGATTGGCTACAAATTGTTCTCATTTTAATTATTTGGTAGTTATTTCAAAAACATTCGTTATTTCGTCAATGTATAAAAGTGTTGGAATGTAATCTATACTTATAATAAAACTGTAACGGGTCGAATTCTGTACATTGAAGATATTTTGAAAATTTTTTTTTTGGAGCTCTCTATTTTCGATACTGATGGCGAATCTGCATTTTTTTTCTTTCATGTCTGTCTGTCTGTCTGTCTGTCTGTCTGTCTGTCTTTCTGTATAGGGATCACGCATCACGCCGAAACTACTGATTCAATTCAGCTGAAATTTGGCACGATTTTAGTTTATACTAAGGAGATTGCTGTAGACTACTTTTGATCCCCAAATTCTGATCGGTTTTCTTGCGGGAGGGGGGGTGAAAGTCAGAATGTGTATTTGGTTGTAACTCATGTTTGCGTCGTTTGATTTCATTAATTCTTTTTTTGTTAGAAAGACCATATTTTTAATACTGTCCCGTCAAAATTTGAACATTATCGGTCTGGTGGTTCGGAAATTACACAAACATTAAATAATAACAACACGCGGGGCGCGTTCGGTACATACTAACTTCTAAGTATTCTGTGTCTCACAGACGATCCACAGAAATTCTAGATTCTAGAACGTGCCCACGTGATCGCGTCGCGTCGTCTTGAATGAGAGAATAATTATCAAAAATATATTTTTGTGTGGAAAAACAAACATCATTCGGTTATAACCGACTTCAAACAGGGAGGATGTTCTCAATCGGGTTGCATGTTTTTTTATTTGGTTTGATTTAACGCGATAACTCCGCTAATTGTGAATTGATTTTGATAATTCCTTCTTTGTTTGGTAGAAAATACTTCAGAGGTGATCTCATATATCGGTAGTTTTTCAAATATCAACAAAAAACTAAAATCAGCTTAGACATATCTGTACAGAATTAAATTACCTGTCATTAAAGTAGATTTTTGTTCTTTAGAAGGAAACATACTAGCATAATTAATAGCCATTTAATACCCATTAAGTGTTCCCACTGCTGGGCGTCGGGGCCTTTTCTCGCAAGGAGAGAGTCAAGGCTATAATCCACCACGCTGGCCCAGTGTCGGTTGGTGGATGACATATGACTTAGAACTTAGATTCTAGGGACATTTCGGTTTCCTCGCGATGTTTTCCTTCACCGTTTCAATTACCGGCATTACGAACATGACTCTGAAAACATAGTGGTGCACGTTGTTTTGAACCCTGGGTCTCCGGATCGACAGTCGCCGTTCTCCTGACTAGGTCAGCTGTAACTTACTAGACCAGCCGTAACTTATTAGAAAACGTTTTATTTCAATCCAAATACTGTTTGAAATTTAAAGGTAGTGTTTAACAAGCTTCTGTGACCGACGCAGACCGTTGTTAGGGTTCCGTACCAATAGGGTAAAACGGGACCCTATTACTGAGACTTCGCTGTCCGTCCGTCCGTCCGTCCGTCCGTCCGTCCGTCTGTTACACTCCGCGAGGCATCAGCTGAGCTTTGCATTAAATTTGTGTGAGTGTACATGGATAGTATAGGTGTGACAACCGGCCTTAGGCGCGGCGCCATTCTGTCTCGCCGCGCTCCTGCCTGATTGGTGATCACTCACACTAATGCAAAGCTCAGCTTATACCTCGCGGAGTGTACCAGGATGTATCTCAAGAACGGTGTTAGCTAGACAGTTCAAATTTTCACAGATGATGTATTTCTGTTGACGGTTTAACAAAGAATACTAAAAATAAAATAAATATTTATTTAAGAGGGGCTCCCGTCATACAACGTCATATTTTTTACCGTTTCTTGCTCGATACTAATAACTAATAACGTACCTGTCACAGACGCTTTAACTATTCACATAATACTTAGTTTTATGTTCTCTTTAAATGTAATTAATTAAAATAAATTATGAAGCGGGCTCCCATACAATTAAAGCCGTTTATTTGCTAATGGTTCGGAACCCTTCGTGCGCGAGTCCCACTTGCACTTGACCGGTTTTATTTTTACTAAAATTTTGTAAAATCTTACCAATATTATACAAATATGCCAATGTTTAAATTTTTGCTGCTCAATTACGTTGGAACGGCTGAATGTATTGAGTTCCAATTTGAAACACATTATATCTTGGCTTAGCAGGCTTAGCTTAAGTAGCAATGCCTTAGCCTATGTGTTCTTCCAAACTATAATCTAATTGTATTGCAAATTTCAACCCGATCACTAAATACGTTCCGCCATGATTAAGTAACAAACATCCAAACATTGACATTCATAATATTTACAGGACAACGTGGGAACGGCTGAACACATTCGGAAGGAATTCGAAACACACGTACTTAGTTTGTACTCAAAAATAGCAAATCGGTTACTTATAGGTTACTGTGACGTCAGAAATACTAAGCAAATTTGGTAGAAAAATGAAACAGAGATAGCTTATAGTCTGAAAAAACATACACTACCTATCATCCCGAATAGAACCATTGGCCCTAAGGAGGTATGTAATCTGTGGCCCTAAGGAAACAAATATTAACGTCAAAACGACAAAACGAATTGGTTTGACATACGAAACACAGATAGTTTAGAGTCTAAAATTTCACATGGGGTAATAAGTCTATATTTTAATTTAACTCCATACCTATTATATTAAATATATGCACCCGTTTTGGCGTAGATAATACAGGTGCTTTGGATGCACAATCAAAATAACAAGCAACGTTATATTCTCATTAGATGGCGCTAATGTCAGTTAAAATCTCAAACACTAAACCCCATTTAAATCAATGTTTTGCTATTGTGGTACGTATTTTTTCTTTCATCACTAGGTGGCGTTACTGGTATTCCTAATTGTACTAATTTTTTTGTAAAAGTTTTTTGCTGCTAAAATGATTTTTATGCCGAATTTGGATTCTTTCATTCTTTGATTCTTTTTCTGTGCTACAATTAAATTTATATATTAACATTTCACTTAGATTTTGCTTTGATTTATAGATTCAACTTGCTTGCGTAACATTAAAACTCAAATAAATGAATCATTTTAAAGGCTTCATTCAAAATTTTACGCGGGCGAAGTCGCAGGTAACAGCTAGAGAAAAAAAGAGATAAGTAGGTATAATATCATGCACAACAGCTTTTCATAATGTATCCTATAAAAATCCTACAAACTTAACAACTGCGGCTGTGTTTGTTACTACGAAATCTACTTATTAAAGTATGTTAGATTTGAAAAGAAGAATAATAAAGATGAAATAATTAAATATTTTTGGGTAGGGTTTCGTTCACTTGGGTTTTCAATAGCTACTTATCCAAATTTAGTTAATTTTGACGTACTTTCAACTAATGTAAAAGTCCGTAACATCTACTCACGCGAACGAAGTAGCGGGTTCAGCTAGTATTGTATAATAATCTACATATACGTGTATATAAGGTTTAATATATAGACGGTAAGTATTGGCCTGTCTCGAGCGGGAAAGCTGCCCTAATCCGAGCCGATCCACCGCCGCAAGACGCCGCTTGTTGCTCGCCGGTAGGGCTTCCTACAAAACTATTTAAATATGCGTACATTGGACAACGGAACAAAACCACTTCAACATTTGATTTATTATATTTATACCAAAAAAGGAGAACAATTGAAAGCAAGATTTTTTATACTTTTCTATGCTTAAAAATACAAATGTCAGCTGAGTAGTCTAACAACAATAATGATAATCTCCTCCTTTTTTTGGAAGTCGGTTAAAAAGGGGGAAAATGCTCAAAATCAATTAAACTGTAACAGGACATCAACGGGGTTACGCTCCGTACTAATCCGAAATAGTGGTGATACGGTCATCATAACAAACGCTTTAATAAAGGGGGATCATCAGTTTACAAACAAACGATCGTAACCTAAGATTTGTTCGTATAAAATGTAATAATTATTTTCCTATACTTAATTAATGTAAAAAAGTGCGTTTTTTCCTTCGTTTTTTTTTTGCACTGAAATAGCAAATATCGTAATTGTGATGTAATTGTAGAGACAGGATCTGTTTTCTCGAATCAATAAGAATTTCCATAAACAAGAACAAAATTAAAATTTTGATTAACCCCTTACTAAATATTAATTAACTACCTCAGATTTTTTATCTGTACAACATTCTACTAGTCAAGCCTTCAAGTTTCATTTCATACCCATATTAAGGGAGTTGTGAAAAAAGATATGTATATTTCACCATTTGGGGAAGCGGCCATCTTGGATTAGAAATTTGTCATAGTGCAAAGTATTTTACTAGTCAATCCCTTTCATTTGATACCCATATTGAGGTAGGTTGTGAAGAAATATTTTGTCCGCCATTTTGTGGAGGCGGCCATCTTGAATCAATATTAACCAAACATAGCTAAGAACACCTGCACGGATATTAACCTTTAAATAAAAAAAAACGCATCGAAATCGGCCCATCCCTTTGAGCGCTACGGTGCCACAGACAGACACACACAGCCAGACAGACAGACATCGACGTCAACTTCATTTCCAATACTGCTTCAAAACGACAAAATTCTAAATTAATGAACAAGTTACTTCCGTATAATATTGTTGGAAAGTCTGACCTAAGTTTAAAAATTAATAACATTATATTTTTTTTTTTTGGTTTAAGTGTTTATTTATTGACACACAAAAAAAATATTAGAATCGATTTCAAACTAGTGCGATATTTGTCGAAGATTACTGAGATAGAAAAAGATGGCTTAATTGATGATAATGTTTATATAGGCGCCCATGGCAGTTGGCTTAAAAAAATCTCTACTGCCTACCGAATTGATAGTATGTATTTGGGTAGCCGCCACTTATGGATATTAAAAACACCAAAGACGTCGACGACGTTTGTCGACCTAAACTTATAAGTCACAACTACTTTAATTTCCAAAGTAAAATTGCAAATTCGTATTCAAAATCAGTAATGAAATGACATACGCCCACAACTTAACATTAGAACAATTTAGGCGATAATGCCCTAAGTCCCCGTCCACACTAGCGGCATTACCGCCCGCCGCTAATTAGTACGCGTGTACGCGGCCTAACAGCGAGCTTTTAACTTTTCAAATGCGTTCATTAACTGCCTATGATTATTTGAGCGCCATTCTGACCGCCATTGATTGAGAATAGTGTGGCGTTCCCGACTGCGTCGACGATAATTCGGCTTTAGCAGCTTAATTAATTAAACGCTACAGTTTTGTCGGTATCAAACGATAATCCGCGTTAAAATTTCACTGGTTAAAATGGAATACATTTTATAATCAGTTAAATATTAACATTATTTAACAGATGTATCGGGACAGTTATATATGGAATAAATAACGTTAAAAGTAATTATTTGCAATATGATTTTTTTTACACTCAAGATATATGAAATGTTAATGAAAATAAACTTAAATAACGCCATTTTGTAATGGTATGATTTTTCATGGACTCCGCTTGGGGCTACTTCCCCACTACACTTTCACTACTACATTTTCAAGTTATTCTACCGCCGAGCAATAATTAGCAATAATTTTTATATTTTTTTAATTACTGCGTTCCGGCTTAAGTGCAATCATATTTCCAGAGAAATCGCAGAGTAATGAGATAATCACCTTTTACTCTGGAAGACGAGCACAATGAAAATAAAATAATAGGTATTAAAGTATTGTACTCGTTTTTTCGCAAAATGTAAGTAAGCAGCAGTAATAATAGCAAGTATGGCTTACGCGTACCAAAAACTTATCCAAATTATGAGCACTTCGATACAGTTAAATCGCTGTAGACTCTATTTCAAGGCGATAAAACTCCCTTAAACGTTTTCGTGCGTGAATGTCAAAAACCACGAAAATGCTAAAAAATATCACTTTGAAACATATCAATTTAAAAAAAATTAGCACAAATCCAGCAGTCGAAATAGTGTAGTGTTTGAAACGAATCGTATTTAGAGAACACAGACAGACTCGATTTAGTAATTAATTTTACCGCGCGAAGTGCTCTAAATGCAACAGAAACTATAATCCCCGTTAAAATGGGAAATAGGCGCCTATTCATAGTGCCATCAAATATAATTTTGGCTTCTAAACGCAGCACACATAATTATGAATTTGAGCAAATCCATTGCGAGCTATCAACGCAAATGTACATTTAATAACATCATCTTTTCGAGCACTGCTGCATTCGTGTAATGTTTTATGCAAATACGTACCTTATCGTACCATTAGGCAACAGACGGACGGAAACAAAGCTTCCCAAACCTTCCCAATAATTTCGTATATTTCCAATACCTAGTAAGTAGTTCATTTCGAACGAAAATCCTACGAGAATAAAATTATACGAGGTGATCATTTTCATTTGCTTCCCGGCCGCCCAATTTTTCGCATAACGCACCGTCCAATGAAAACACAAATTAATCTCCTCATTTTTCTGCATACAATTTTATATCATTGAGCTCAAATATCCGGACGCGATGCATTAAATGTGTAATCCCGTCACGTCGTAGTTATGGATTTCTTTTGTTCGGTCCCGAATGAATTAATTCATCATAGGTTAATAAATATCAATTTACTATAATGTCAATCGGGAAATAATCCAAACAAGATCCGATATCAATGTTTACGTGTGCTTTTATGAAGGTGTGGTGCAAAATCCGAAATCAATATAGGCGAGTGTAGAAACAAGAGTGCGGGCGAGGGCTGTGTCGACGCGATATCCTACACGGGTCCGGATTAAGCGACGTCAAATCCGGGATTAAGCGAGGCCGGGATAAAACGAAGCCCGGGATCGGCTCAAACGCGGGTCAGCGGGATTCGAGCGCGTCGCCGGCCCAATAAAAGTGTCTGCAGCCGATTTAGCCTGAGCCCACAGGCAATTCGGCGCGGCTACCAATTGCTAGGTAATTTCGGTGCGAGCGCGATCTGTCCGCACAAAGCCGCCCTAATGCCCGCCAATGGGATTAGCCTAGTCTCGTGCGCCCTCTACGATTTATTAGAGAGAATCACACGTCTACATCCAGTCCAACCTAGATGACGATAGCAAATGATTACGATTGGCTATCGCCATTACCATCTTTCATATTTTAAAATAGTAGAATAAAGGGACGAGCAATATATGTGTTTAATGATAATCAAACGTCTGTCCGTAACAGCACAGTGCCACGGAGTTATATGAACATGAAGAATCCACTGCTCTTAGTACTACACTGCGATCATCATGATTTATATCTCTGCGCTGTAGTAAAGTTTGCATAATATTAGTAATTGGCGATATAAAATCTAGCAAGAGGTTTGGTATTTCCCCTGGCGAATCCTGCGACGAGTAAATAAATAAATAGCATTTAATAATAATTATTTTGTAGTCATAGCCATTCGGATCAAACCTACCCCTTTTGTCCGGGAACAAAATCTATCGAAATTGATTTTCGGTGGAAAAAATTGATGACCAAAATACTTTAAGTATTTTCCCTATCATTGCTTCTAATTACGTTTCTAAACAATAGTTACACATAATTTGAAGCTCGTTGCACTCGACTAATCAAAGTTTTTCTAAGCTAAGCCCGCTCGTTTGCAGCGGTCGCCGTTCAGCCATTATAGGGGCCCCTCGTAATCCGGATTGGAGATTCATTAGGGCGAGATTATACTCTATTGAAATCTCGAATAAGCGGGCGCGAGCGGATAGCTATCTATGTACGAGTATGTATGTGGAATGGACACTACGCTATAAGGATAGACTCCCTCTATATTAAGGTTTTTAATCCGAGTAAATGAGCAATGTGTATGCCAGGTGGTAAGTACAGTATGCAGTAGTCACCGCTTGATCCAGTATTAATTCTACTGCACCATTAGTACTAGTGCTGATTATTGCTTCAGGTAACTCCAAAAAAAGTATTCCTTTTTACAAACAATAATATGTAATTTTTGTTTCATTATTAAAACCTATGTATGCATGCAATTATTTTTAGCCCCTGGTCCGACGCAAGTGTGACGAGTGCTACAAGTTTGGCGTATCTGTGTGCATCGTCCTGTGGCATCGTAGCTTCCTAACTGTTTTAACCGATTTTGTTTGAGTATATTCATTTCAGTACTGTTCGCATCTTTGGGATGGTTCGGCTAAGTATCAGCTAGAGACTTTGGAAACGATCTAGAGACGTGCCAAAAGGCACATAGGCAACGACACTCTTGTGCGAAAAAGACTTCAAAGTCTTGAACATCGCCGAAAAATTGCTAGCCTATCGGTTTTTTATCGGGTACACTTCGGAGAGTGTGCGACTGATTTACATGATCTAATACCACCTTGCCCTTTTTTCTATCGGAATGCTCGTAGCTCGAAAAAGCGACATCGTTTCATGGTTGATGTTCCAAAGACACGAACAAAGAGATTTGACTCTACTTTTGTGATAAGAATGTCTAGGCTGTGGAATACGTTGTCTGAGTGGGTTTTCCCTATTGGTTACATTCTTTGTGTCTTCAAATCTAGAGTGAATCGGTTTCTTCTAGGTAAACACGCTCCATCGTAGACCGCATTGTCGTTTAACATCAGGCGAGATGGCGGCCAAGTGTAAACCTATAAAAGTTTAAAAAAAAAATGTTTTTGTTTTTCTGCTAATCGGAAGTGTTATAGCGATGTTTCATCACAGCTGACTTAGCCGTTATAAAGCCATTCTTTTTTTTGTCAGCTGTGGTAGGAATCTTAAACGTTTGAGTAATTACCAAACATGACTTGCTTATGAACTAAAATTAGATTGCATGGCGATGTTTATTTTTAATTTAATGTGTATTTGTTGTAATTGTTTATAACTCTTAAGTGTTGACAAGAACTATGACCATATGACTTTAACCCTCATCATCACCAGCATATCCTAGTTCACTGGTACACATAGGTGTATCCCTTGGCCATCCATTCAGACCCTCAACTTTATTTCAACAGCTTATTTTAACCCTGTGAATCGTCATGTAGTCCGCGACTAGGAAAATCCCGACGCTTTGCAATTTTTTTGACGTTCCACTAAACAGATATCTTAACCAATAACCAATACACTTTGTGTAATGTAAGATGTTTTCCCCAGCATTAATATTATTGGATAAGTCGTAACGTACATCAAACGTGTCTGTGGTAAACAAAACCCAAACATTTTGATGAAAAGGTATACGTAATTACGGTATTTTATTATGTCTTCCTTTGAAGGCAGGGAATGTCAATACGCCATGTGAGTAATGGATATAAGTGTATCAACGTTATTCAGATATTTGCAATCAGCTTGATGAGTAAATGGATGAAAAATAAGTTATATTCGTCCTGATCAGTGTTCTAATAGTAATTTTATAGCATGTTTCTCTATAAATTGTGAATGCGGCGTATTTTGATTAATATTTTTTTTTCATATCCACATAAAATATGAAACATCGAACATATATAGAATAAAGGATTTTATTACATTCTTTTGTTATTTAACGAATAACTGAGTATTTTAGGATAAAGTTAACTCTCAATGTAGCTCTACTAACAAAAATAAAAAAAAGAAGTGTGGTACTCGGGGACTGCCGCGGTAAAGCTATTGCATGTTGCATGCATTTTTATCAACATAAGCAACATAAGTGACATTTGTTTACCATAAAAAATATCACGGGAAATCCGTTAAGTTGGCAACACTGCTAACAGCATTTAGTCTGTAAAGCTAATACAAATAAGATTCAAAGTCGAATGACCGAGTGGGGAGGACGGCGTTACGGTCTTCCATCCCTCTTTCTTGTGAACATAAGAAAGAGATGCACGATCACTAAAATTCGGTCCCCAGGCCCGCGATAAAAGCTATGCAATAGCTTAAAACATAAAAAACAGATAAAACTTCACTCAGTTTTACTTTGATTCGGTTCAATTTGATAAATTCAAAAATAATTATATATCCTTTTATAAAATAATGTATAAACCTTATACGTGCACACAAGCGCACCATCAAAATATATTCATACAATGACCAAAAAATCGTACAAAAACTGAACACTTAATCGTACTAGAGGCTTATCTCTTTTTGTAGTCATCCACACGGGATTATACTCGGAGCGGCTTTATCCCGGTATAAAATATTTATATCGCACGTAACGAGCGAACCGACGGACAAACAAATGACGGTTTTGGATAATGTTGAAAATATACGTTATTTTAAATGTACCGTTTTGGTGCTACTTAAAAATTTTATGTTGTAAATTTCAATTGCGTAATTCATGCTTGAGTGATAGTTTGCACTCAAGGGTTAACATACATTTTTTTGTAAATTGCAGTGAGGAAGTTGTTATTAATTAATGCTTTAACATCTCACCAGTTCTCACATTGGTTTAAGGAACCGAAAATTTAGACGCGATATTAAATACTACTGATATTACTATAACACTGTGCCATATTTATGGTTATCTACGATAAAACTAAACGATGTGTTAGAACATAGACGATTTTTTTAGTCGATAGTATAACTTTACAACCCCTATGGTAGGTCGCGGTTTTACTCAAGGTTCATTGACTAACGCGGTAAACCCCTTGCATGCGATTACATTGTAACCTCTACCTTAAATTTAAACTTATAAAGACGATTTTCACGTGACGTGTATTTGTCTGGCTTACTACTGCAAGCTCAAGATAAGCCTCTGGATTAGTTCGGCGGAACGAAAAAAAAGAATAAAAAAGTTTGAACTACAGCTCTGATTGAGCTTCATTCTTTTTGATGTACGGAATTAGGGAGCGTGACAACCCTAATAAAAATACACTCGCACTGCGCCGTATTTAAGCGGTTTTGGATTTAAAGATTATGAATTGCATATTTAATGTTTTTGTAAGTTCCTATTCCATTTAGTACACAGACTCGTTTTATGTTTAAATTATTGGTAAACATGTAACGAAACGTAAACTATACTTACAAAAGTTTTCATTTAATTTTTAAACCTTCAAAAACATGAGTAAGAAACAGCAAAAAACAGCTTCATAATTTTAAAATAACCACTAAAATTAAAGGCTCAGATCAAGAGTCGGATTCTCGGATTGAGAATTTAAAAATGAACCAATACTAAATACTTTTTGTTTTAACGATAGATTACTTGACCGCCTCCTTGCTTAATTTTAAGCTTCAATGCAGTCAACGATGTAGTGTGCTTATTTAGAAAACAGCAATTTACTCTCGACTTTAGAACGATTGTATCCATCGGGAAAAATCACTCAGCAACGCATTCCACAGCCAAAAAAAGACCTGTTGATATAACACAATATTATTTTTTTGTTTTTTGGCACATAAAGCGGAATGCAATGCCTTTAATTTTACATTACATTGCATTAACTTTGAAGAGTATTGTTCATAGCTCTGCTTTAAACTGTTGTAGGCGGATGTTTGTATGTTACGCACAAATGTCTAACTCAGCCGTGTCTTCATCTTACTAATGTTAATATTATAAAGGGTTTGGATATCTGGATGTTTGTTGCTCAATCAGACCTTGACATTCAACTGACATAAGACCAAATAATGATATATTGTATCATGATGAATTAGTTTGTACTGTATTACATTTTGACATTCTTTGAGTATTTACATGAATATTATAATTAACAACATTTTTGATTGTATACATTTATCGCACTTTATACATTCTTTGACATTCCTCACATGGATGAACTGCAAGATCTACTAATGCAAGACCTTAGACCCTGGATAGACATATTGATCAAACTCAAAAACACAAAACAATATCCTGATGAAACACAAGACGTTGGCGAAATTGTGCTCACCAAACATTTATATCACACAAATATATATCACAACCAAATAGAAGCCAGAAATTAATCTAAGATGAAGAATCAGATGACATAAATAAAAAACCAGAAATTAATAGAAGATGAGGAAGAAGAAGACTTTAATCAGCTGACTATTATTTAATTTTTTTATTTATAAATTAAGACTAACAAATTGTCTTGCCAGACATATTGCATGCCTCTCGCAGAGGCCAGTTTGTAAGGGGCAACTTTTAAAATGTTTTGTATCATCTTATCTTACCTACAAACAGCAATAAAGATTTTTGTATTTGTATTTGTATTTAATCACGTCGGATCGTCTGAATGGATCGGGTTGACATTTTAAATACAACTAGATTACATAATGATGTATGTAATTTACAAAACAATAACTAGAATACAGTCTGGAATAACACGCACTTTTGATCTCGAGCAAGTAACGGGAACGGGAACTGCGCAGGCAAAATCGCGGGGCGCTGCTAGTGTTCAATAAAACGGCTATCTTAGTGCCCAATACTAACTGATACTAATATCTTAAGCACATATTATCGATAAAACAACGAAATAATCTACATTTCATCATTTTACGAAAAAACTTGGTCCTCGAAAAAAAATTGCAAACAAAAATAAAAACCGTATCAAAGGGACTAAACCTCGGAAATCCTTCACGGGGCGACACGTGCAAATCCCGGATACAAGGATTGTACCCTATCCCGGCTTACCTTAATCCTACCGAAATATACGCAAATAACCTATAGTGCCTCTGCTATAGATAGTGCCGTAGAACGTGTTTGAATGAGAATCACATTTACTCGTCATGCTACGTTAAATCAAACAAAAAAAAAATGCTAAAAATAAAATCAGTAAAGTTTCTCGAGGCAGCTCAGAGTTTTAAAATTACAAATTGTGGTTAGCTTAGGCTAGCGATTGGAATTTTATCCAAACTATTATAAAAAATAACCAGGAGGTTGAGGACAACTAATGTTATATTTATATAATTCTAAATCCATACTTATTATACATACTCATATATAAACACCCATACACTGAACAAATAGAATTATTTGTCATCACCACTCAAATATTTGTCCCGGTTGGGATTTGAACCCACGACCCCTGGCTCCGTGGGCAGACTTACTACCGAGTAAGCAACAAGATGAGTCAAAATAATTTTAACGGGCTTTTTATCTTCATACATGTCACCATCAAGTCAAAAAACCGAAAAGGTAAAGGTTTTAAGGCAAAGTGAAATATTTATACCAATTGTACTTATTAAGTATAGTACTTATTGGATTATGGATAGAGGTTTATCTCTAAGTGAATCCGTTTTTGTGTTAGTAGTAAATACATACATATTATACAAAAAAACCCAGTTCTCAAACTTTTCTTCCCAACGAAAATGTACAATTTAACTTCGAATATTTTGAAACACTAATACAGCTAAAATAACTATATCCAACATTACAACTGGTTTCTAACTACTCATTCGTAGGTATATCGTACTTAGCTCGGTCCGTCCGGAGATAATCCCATTGTCTATCTCACTCGCACCTACCGGTGCTCTGCGCAAATCCTCGTTGCTTCCCTCTCTAATCCCTTATTTGAATCTTATCAGATCTCTAGAGATACACCGGTAGTGGTCTAAGTCCGCGTGTGGTTGGAGCTTTATCCCTTAGGGTTGTCGGTAAAAAATGAGGGATATATTCCCTCGTGTACGTTGGTTTGTCTTAGTTTAATAGTAAGCGGTTTGCGCGGAAGTAAGCGGAAGGCTTTTGTTTTATGAAATTTTAATTCGAATTTCTTAATGCCATTGTTGAATAATGAACGTTTTTTAAAGTTATTTTTAAGTTTTGCTCATATGTATGTGTTTAGAGCTATGCTGTTCTTTATAGATAATACAGCGAGACTTTTTGTGCAACACCCATAAGTTTTCATTTATCAAATACGTTTGTGTGTATTTTGTTTTCATTTAGACAACATCTTATACATTTATTCAATTGTGTTTTGGTATTGTTAGAAACACACATTTTACTAATAAATAATAATTAAAGTTTGTTAATAAACTTATAAATTGGTTCTAGGACTTATAACTTAAGTTCGTCCTTACATCGCCTCAAATAAAAAAATAACCTTTTGTATGTAACAGCTGTTATTGGTTACAAATACACGTAAGCTATAGATTATGCAGATAGCAAAGCACTTCTTATGATTTCGGGAGCGATTGTAAAACATTTGTTAGGTTAGATTAGTAATGAAAAATTAGATTTTAATGAAAGTAAAATATAAATCAATTTGCTCTCTTACAAAACGTCTCACCATCACAATTTAAAGGAAGCGCATGAATTAAGGCTTAATTTCTTGCCAGTGTAATAAGATAATATTACTAACCCTTTGTAGGGATTAAGATTTTGTTAAGGGCACGGTCCCTAAGCCCAGCCAGACGGGGTCCCGATTAGAGGGCCCAGCCCTTTGGCGCTCACTTCTATGGTTTTTACGACGCTTTAAACAATGAGGAATGTCTTTGTAGAATGAATTAGATTGCTGTATAAAATAGACCTTACATAATTTTCACATATTTTGATGTACAAGTTTTACTTACATTATTTTGTTTTTATTTTTCTTTATACTTATATAGTTACTAATACAATACACGTATAATAATACATGGAGTAAATACGCTGCAATAATACTTTTTGAATTACGAGTACAACTTTTTTATCTGAAATTTCAGAATTACCACAAAACAAAGATTTTGAATATAACACTTCTTTTTTAATCATTTGTAGCGCAATTTTTATTCACAAATCACAGCTTTGAAAATCTAGTACAAAACACAATTGCGTGTACAAATATACTAGCTATATGTGTATATGTACATTTTATCACGTGCCTTAATTTACAGCAAAGCGAATTCGAGTCGAGATAAATCTTAATCGATTAAAACCAGTTCCATCTCGCCACGAGACGCGAAGCAACGAGACTGGAGCTAGGCCGATCCCGGTTGCCGTAAGCTTAATCTTGACAAATGGCCCGGATCATCCGTAAGCACGCTGCCGTCCACGTATTTGTCCACACAACTCGACCGCCACGATTTTTTATCGATTGATCACCAGCTCAGCTGATTGGGCCTCTCTGTTGTTGCCGACGGATTACTACGCACACACTTACACATGTAGACGAAATTATAAAGTCACACACAAAAGAATCGTGAGGATTTGCGTTATGATACGCACACACGTGCAATAATACGTTTTGATTTTCGAACGGTACGCGAGACTGTGTTGGTGTGCGTTAAGCTGAATGCATGCCTCAAATTGGGCTGAAGTGCAGGAGATTATCTAGAGATGATTGATGGAGGAGCCCCTACTTCGCTGCGGAACCGACAGATAAGCCCTTGAGCGGTGCTTTGGAATGATTGGATGAAGACTTTTTCTTTTGATTATTTTGATCGAACTCGAGCTGCTTCTTACTCGCAAATTGTACATTGCTAGTGCTAGTGCTACATTGGCTCGACCTCATTTGCCAAATGATCAAAATATAACTTTTTAACATTTCATCGATTTTAACTCCGTTTTATTCAGAATAATATAAATTTAATATATGTAATCAATTTATTTACGATAATTCTAGCATAGGATTTTATGAGTATATCATGGCTTTGGAAATAGTCGTACTAACACCCAGGAAGGAAGATCCCTAATATTTGCTTTACATTATCGGAAATAACGGAATCCGTCCAAATAAGACTGGAACTTCGAATCCGAACAAAGAGCTGAGAAACGACCAGTTCCTACAATACTGTCAGTAAGGAAAGCTAAAAAAGATAGTTAATATGCATGTAACCATTTGTAACAATATTATTTGTTTAAAGTATTCATAAGTTGGTATTTGTATCGTAAAGTAAGTGTAAAGAATTTGTCTATCTAGAAGACTATGTCGTAGACGTGCTATTTACAGAAAGATAGAAATTGTCACAAGCACACTAACAGGTAATAAGTCTACATGCAGGAACCGAGTTACTAACTAAGACATTGTCTAAAATAACTTAACCAGAATATCATTTAATATTACAACATATTTACTGAATTTGGACTCTACACACGTTTAATCAAAAAACGTCTCAACAACGAAAGTGTAAGTAATAGTACAATAGTAACTATTTCTGATCAGTCTACGATCAATTGAAATATTGAGCAAAACTTAGAGCTCCTACTGTTCATTGTGGCGTAGACCTAAGGCAGAGCACACACGTATTACTAAGTAGAGCTTCATCCGGATGAGCTGAGATTAGATGGAAGCGGCTGCCCACCGTCCGGGTATCTCAGACCGGATTACTGGGATCCGGATTTTGCTGAATATCTTGCTATGGATTTATAGGCAACTCCTTCTGGCAAGGCCGCGTGATCATTATTGAAATCAAATTTTTGAATGTTGACAGCAGATGGGTTGAAAATACAAGTTTATTTTTTTATAACTGGGAAATAGTACACTTGCAGAAATTAAATATCAAAACAGAAGTTAAACGATCAAATGCAAATTTAAAAATATGTCTATTCAACCAATTTATGTCTCCGTACAAAAACAACTATATACACACTTTCATAATAAATCGACTTGCTTACTATACTTTCAATAAAAATATAATAAATGTTGACCTCACTAACAATCAATAATAATACGAACACTAATCAGTAGTACGAACATTCCTAATCATAAGATTATCGTTGAAAGTGTATCTTTAGCAAAAGTGCCTATATGAATTTTAAAACAGATCTATCTTTGCGATAACGTTTAGACACTTAGATTTATTCTACTTACAAACTTGGCGTCTTCATAAAAACCTTTTTACTTCTGTCAATTGAGTATATTTATTACAATTCAGCATAATACGTTGCTCTGACAAGAAAAAACAGATTCACCAACCTAAACTCGCATCCAAAATATTCAGGAGTCACCACACGCAAGGTCACGTCACATAGATGTAGGTTGTGCACACACACGCGGATGAGGCCTAAGCCGGATTACGCGACCGGCGGATCTGGATGTAGGCACCGGAGAGGTCGGGATATTATGGATTTACGAATGAAAAATGTTCAAAAGCTGTTGAAAGAGGCAAATGTATGCGTTGCCGTTACGTGTCCTCCATTTTTATATTTTTTATGGTTTGAGATTTTAAGTATGGCAACACAAAATATTCTATTCGGAAAAAGATTTTATGCACATTATAAATTTATAAAATCGTTTAATGTTTTATATTAATGTTATGAGAATAGACATTGTGTTTATTAGATAAACATATGTATTATGTGGTATTCGATCTGTTTTATTCGTTCTAATTATTTTGAAATTAAGAAAAATTAATATGTATTTTTTTACATTTCATCATTGTCTTTTTATAGTGTTATTATGTGGCAGGCATTTTGCTAACTATCAAGTATCCTGCTCGTTTCGTTTCTTTATAGTTCTATACTAAAAAAAATAACGAAACTCATTAATCGTAAAAAATACCATTTAGTTCGCAGACAAACTAAGTAAATGAGTAGGTCAAACAAGAGTGAATTGAATCTAAAAACTTTTGTAGGTAAATATTCTACTGAATAAGCGAAACATTATATAGCTTAGGTGTAAACTTATTAATCAAACAATAGCACCATGTACGAATAGCGTGCTTAAATTCAGCTTGTTAAAAGTTACATTTTTATTGGCACATAGTACGAGTAGTGCGGTCAGTTTTTGCTTGAGAAACGTAACAGATGCTTGTGGTTTATGCTGGAGTTTTCCATTTAGTTAGAAATTTCACAAAAAATAGTTTAATGTATGGTTATTGTCAAATTAAATGAAGACTATTAGTTACAGAATAATGTAGAACTAAGACAAAACCATTGTT
The DNA here is from genome assembly GCA_017562165.1 of Ectropis grisescens. Classification (NCBI taxonomy): domain Eukaryota; kingdom Metazoa; phylum Arthropoda; class Insecta; order Lepidoptera; family Geometridae; genus Ectropis; species Ectropis grisescens. Next base: position 8,433,309 of record CM029771.1, on the reverse strand, counting down.
TGATAGGGTTATTTTTTCACATATTTTGTCGATAATAAATAAGGAACCTGGTCCACATTCTGGACTTTTGAATGGAACAAACAGTAGTAGGTCAGCATTCGAAGAGAAAGAGTTTTCATATGCAAATCTGGGTGCTTTAAATGCAACACAGTAACCGTAGAATACAGCTCTGATACTTATTAAATATTTAAACCTCTTTCCGTAACTCGTCGATATCAACGCATACACACACGAGCGCGGTGAGATCACGGGATGATCCGGCTCAGCCGCGTCCGGATCAGCTCGTGTCGGCCGGAGATAAAGCTCGTGTGCAACCCTCCTACACAGTCGCCGCAGATGACGACCAGGAGAAAGACCACTTGTGTAATTTATAGTTAAAACTTTATACTTGAAACTCATATTGAATAACACAGCGTTATGTATGATTGTGTACTCGTAGTTATGTGTAAGCAAGTAAGTAAGTATTGTGTGGCATTTAGCTGCTAGAATAGTGTAGCTCAGAGATGTGCAATAGTTTTAAATTTTTTGGTAAGGCACAATGTGTTATCGTCACCGACGTGTTAATGTAGAGGCGTAGCGTTAGAGCGATGGCTGAGCAGCGGAGTAAGAAGTGCGTATTAGATGCTTTTGAGAAGGATGAAAGTGATGTGTGATGGGTTAATTCGTGTCCCGGGTATGCGTAATAGTAGTGAATAGAAGACGTGTTGTGAAACAACAGCGCTGTTAAACACTAAAATTGTAAGTTATAAGTTTTTACTTTTATCTGTAGTCCATATGAACCCCAATTTTATTTTGTATGACAACGTTGACTATATTTAAGCCAATCAAAATCAAAACAGCAGATTTTTTAGTATTTAAACAATCATTTTAAGAGGTCGAGTTTGATCATAATAATATGTTACAAAAAAAGAGTATTGAATAATGACCATAGTAAGGCTTCTGTGTTGTTACGCTGTGTGTTTATATAGAGTGAACTGCAAATTCTGATTGAAATTGTGAAGTTTCTCTCTTCAATAGAATGCTTTGTTGAATTCTTTCACATTTTCGTTTCGTTCTGGAAAAGTCACTCAACTGGACGTTCACGGATGTACTGAAACGTCCGAGGAAGTAAAACCTACGGAGAATTATTTTAAATGGGACGATGAAATAAATTGTACCTGCCTACCACCAAGTTATTCGTACACCTATCTATTATTTATTTAGACTCAAAGAGCGTTGACTCTATTGGCTTAGGTTTAATATAATGGTGTGATTGGAATGTCAATGCTATGGGATTTGTTGCTAGAGTGGGTTTTAGATAAAAATAATGTACTACAGCATTGTAGTACATCTTAAAAGATCTAAAAAAACGCTTGTAGGAGATATAGGGACAATAACACTTGTTTATCCTTTACTTTTTACGATAAATAATGGCTTATTTATGAAACGATGTTAAGCAATACAGCATTCATCCTTATACAATGTTTTTAATTTCCCGCATTCCTCTTATACCATCGGATTTACCGTTCCAATTGAAACGCCTACAATATCTGGTAATTTTTTTTTTCAATGGTTATTAATAAATCGGTGGGGACAACTTTTAACGTTATAGGCTTAGATTTAAGCATTTAATGATTTTATACGTCACTCTTTCGAAAGTAACATCCAAAGAAAACATGTCTGTATGGTTTAATGACAAAAACCTAAATAAAGATATGTACGAGTACCTGTAGTATATATACTATACTGTAATATTATTTAGTATCACATGTACATGCATTATACTCGTACGAAGCCGGGGTAGGTCGTTAGTATTATATAAATGAAATTTTTTATGTTTGTTGCTCAATGGCGTCGGAACGTTGCGTTGGAACAAATCGGACTCAAATTTGGAATACAGATTATATTTGAAATAGGCCACAAGCTATGAGTATTATAGGTTTTTATATAGTTTTTATAACGAGGAAATACTGCGCAAAACTACAGGAACTGCGCGGGTAAAACCGTGGGCCGTAGCTAGTACATATTTAATATATTCATGTTGAGATTATATCAGCAGAAACGTGTCAATTAAATAGAAGAATTAACTGAATTAGTTTCGGATTAAAAATTGTCAGATTATTTAAATGGACCTACAAGTTAGCTATTCTAATTCCCATACCATAAAAGTATAATCACTAAAGTCAATCGCACTCATTCAAATACCAAAAATAATAAACCTGAAGTTGTTGAATTTACAAACAAGATGAATCTATAGATTAGTCAAATATTGTTATTTGAAAGTTTTTAGTTTGCTATAAACTTAAAAATTATAGATTAATTTACATTCAATCTTTGTAGGATCCCGTTGATTTTAGCAATAAAATCATGCTTAACTATACACGTTATGTCTTTTGTAAAAAATAAAAGATAATAATACGGCACTATAAAAAATATAAATCGGCTTATCTGTATAAAACCAGCTTATTCGTATAAAGTAGCGTCCGCAAAACAAAAAAATCATGTTGTGTTTTTTACTCCAATGTAAGTCTCATTTCGCAACAAATGACTTCTCATTTTCGTTTTTACGATTACTTAAACAAGATTTGCGTTTGTTTTATATTTTTTGTTCATAACATTGTTTTACTATGAATGTACTTGTAAAATGTGTTTAATGTGTGTAAATAACTGCTTTGTTTTGGATTTATTATTGCCATACTCACCTCCATATCATAAAACTTTAGTTGATCTCAATCGTCTATCTTAAAAATCTTTAGATGCCAAAAACGGTGAAAATTGGATTACCAATTTCCCGGCTTCTAATATGATGATAGATTTTAACTCGCGGAGTCGTGAGCATAAATGTAGAGGTAGAAAATACGGCATAAGTATAAGTAGTTTTTTCTGGACTATATCACAAGCACTAATGTTCAAAACAAGATCATGTTATTCAATTTAAACGCAAACAACGTAAGGCTTTGTGATAATGTGCAATGTATGTAATTTTATTATTAAACCAAATTAATGTTTTACTTGAAAAAAATATGTTATGTAGTATTTATTATATTTTGCATATGTATGTCGTACGTATTAAACTAGTAGTTTACTACTTATTTATAAGTTATTGCTGCGTTATTTATCGTCGTATTACTAAACTGGACTTAGTTTGAATTTAGACTCGTTTGACGTCACTGAACTTCGAAAATGTATCTAATAAACGACATGCTTCTCTTAAAAAAAAATCTGATTTTTGGCTCAAAGTTCGACATTCGGCGGTTAATCTTCTAACGCTACTCAGGTACGCTTTGACAAAAGATATATCTACAGACGTCGGCTATAATCCGAGCAGCGGCGGCATTGTGCAATTGCTAATCGGCACAGATCGACGATTCAAAATTAATAATGATTTATACAGACGATTAGAGCCGGGTTAGGTATCGGTGCCACCGGGCCTTGGATGAAAGGTAATAAAAATTAGTCTGTTGAGATGTTACAACTTACAATTTGTGATTGAGACAGTTGAATTACAAGTTCAATGCTTTTATCAACCATGTAGTACAATAACACTAGTTGAGCGCTGTGTTTAAATTATTGATTTAATTTACTTTATTTCATATGATTGTTTTTTTACTACAAAAAATACTTTTAGTGTACAATAGCACGTATTGTACGTACATTAAAAATGTCGAACTATAGCGTTAAACATGTCTGTCAAAATGTTACCATAATACTTATTTAACGGGAAGTCAAAACGACCTCACATTCTCCTTGAAAAAGGCAGCTGGACGCAGCCGAAACTTAAATCGGATTGCACCAAACATATCACACGTCAGTTTGCCCGTAGATTTGGATAAAATCAGGTAATGGACTCGCTACTTTTATTTGTTTATTTTATTTAACTTTTCTTCTCTTCCGTGCCATATCGTATAGAGTACGAATAAACGTACTCACAAACCCCCAAACAAACGTCTTTTTAACACCAATGTGATTATGTATTTAAAAAAGTGCACATGTCGTACAAACTACTTGATACATTTTATTATACAAAGGTCAACTTATTGCAAGTTGCGTATTGGATTGCGTGTGCACACCGGCTTACGATCTAAATGCGCCTTACCGACGGATGTCCCGGATTAGATTTAAGGGGTAAAAGAACTAAAAAAGAGACAGCGAGACAAAATTACACTCGCCAGACAAGGACCGACGACCGTCGGAGATTTAGAGATTATGATTCATAAAGAGAAGAGATTGAATGGAAGATTATTACGTAGGGGATAAATGGGTATTATGCGGCACTGTATGGAAATCCGATACGATAGATTCGCGCATTTTGGCAGTGAGGTAAATTACATGTCTTAAAAAGAAGGTACGTAACAATAAAAATATGCCAAAAACAATAACATAAAGAATCAAAATGAGGTGTGTTTCCATTTATATGTATGTATTTATTAGTATCATATGATATTGTAGCCATGGTAACCCCGATCCTATTAGGTACATTATTATCCCATACTGGCCTTTATTCCACTAACAACTCGCTTTTAGCGATAATGCCGTCAATTGTTTCTAAACTTTTAGGTAATGTTTTCTTTTTCATTTAAAGTTTTGTTTTAATTTAGTGCAATAAAGAGTTTATCTATCTAACGACTAAATTCACTATAGTCTAAGATCTCGCTATACAACGACCTTCACCGAGATGTTTATTGGATGAAAAGTGTTTTATATGTAATTTAATATGTCAACAAATATATTGCAGATGGGCTGCCTAAAAAATTTCAGTCCAGAATATGAATAAATATTTTTTTAAATATTTCACTTAAATTGATTGAAATTTAGAAAAAAACTATAAAACATAACTTATTATTTTGGTTTTACTCAGTGCATACGAAATCTCATGCAAGTATTATCAAACAATAAAAAGTTACAAACAAACTTTCATCCCTTATTTCATTTTCCCTTTTTTTTTATTTCCCTTATCCCTCTTTGGAGGTTGCGTTTTGAAAAATACTGTAATACAAAATTCATTATTTTGATCATGTTCAATTCGTGCGAAATTTTATGCGAATACTTTTAAGGAATAAAATGTTTCATACAAACTTCCATCCCGTTTTTTCAACCCCTAAGGGTTGAATTTCGCAATGATATTTCGTAAGCACTGAGTAAAGCCAAAATGATAAGTCATATTACATAGTTTTTTCTAAAATTCAATCAATTTAAGTGAAATATAAAAAAAAATGTTATTGTTAATTAATCATATTCTGGACTGACATTTTTTTGGCAACCCATTTGCAATATATTTGTTGACATATTAAATAGGCATGTCGACTCATTTTTTATTTAATATGCCATCAAAAGGCTACTCAATAACTGAAACACAGGTGAAAGAATTACTTTGTTATCTTAAAAACTTCTCGAGATATCACGATTTTAAAATCACAATTTTCGACTCTCCGAAAAACGCTTCATACAAATCACTACAGAAACGTGACGTCACACTGCCGTATTTTCTATGCGTCGCGCGTAAAGTTTGTATGGTAGCTATATTAAAAATTGCGTTTAGGAAACTGGTTTCACAACAAAAGTAACTTGAAATTGAATGGGTTATCTAATGGTAAATACATTTTCTGATAATTTCGTACTTTTAAAATGGACTTGCCCACCCATCTTTGAATGATCATAAAGTAAGTTAAACTGAAAAATATCAAAATTTAAATTGGTACATATTTTATTCTATTTAAATACTGTCATTATATAAAATAATTTAATGTAATTGAAGGACTTGTCGTCACGCCTATTATATATAAAACACTTTTCATCCAAAAAACAGCTCGGTGAAGGTCGTTGTATAGCGGGATCTCCTACTACTAGTGAAGCCTTGGTTTCCACTTTTCCGTCTGAGTATATCTCAAAATTACTCAGACGTGATTGAGTCAATAAAATCCAAACTTTCGCACTTATAATAGGTATTACTAAGATTTAAATTCGCAGGTAATTTTATTCTGCACAAACTACAAATTAAGAACTACAAGATCACTCAATACATTCTACACTACCACACATACCTACTTTGAAATCGTATTAACATACAAAACTTAGTACCTCTCACGAATGAAACCTAAACCCGATATTAACATTTTGATGGTCTATCGACAGATTTCTATGCCTTTATGAAGGATTCTTTTATGGCGTCATCAAATTGAAATTAAACGACTAGGAATCAATCGTGGTTCTTGGATGTCGACACATTACAAGGCATGAAAGGCCGGTCATGTAGGAGATAAATCAATTATGGCATCAGATTAAGGGGCAGATGAGCTCCGAGAGTCGGACAAAAGCCGGGATGGAATGGTACGTGCCTACGAATAATGTTCGTTGAGAACTCCAAAGCTGTTGATAAAATGTTGTCTTCGATTGGAAAGTGTTGAGATTTTGTTCTTGATTAACGTATACTCGACCTGAGTTCGTTGTATGACGCTGCGGAGTTTGTTTTGGGAAATACCACACCGTGAGCAAGCTATTCTACTGCTTAGCTGTAATGTGCGAACATTACCGTGTTCTAGTGAAGGGCAATGTTACCAGTGAAATTATAAAGCAGATAGATACATCTTCATATATTTATGAGTGCTAGGCAGTGATCTGGACTATTTTTTGTGTTCAAATAACAACTGATGATTACTCTTCTGTTATGGGGAGTAATGCTGCTAATCATTGAGTGTAAGTCTCGTCCTGTCCTGTCACTATATATAATAAATAAAAAAGAAGATATTTTAACATTTATAGTCAAGTGTAGTAGGTACTTGTGTTTTGATCTGTTGGTATTAAACTTTTCTTTATACAAGTGCGTGATTCGTGACTAAGAACTTTTCATAATCAGTCTGCAAAATTAGACAAACAAACGTTTATTGCTTCATAAGTAAGAAATTACAAAATATACCAAGCATATATTATGCTATCCTCTATGGCCTACCGCCCGTTAATCCAACGCAAAACTAATACCGTGGTATAATAATCAAATCTTAATTTAGTTAATATAGCAAATAATACCGCAAAATATTATAGTTATAAAGATGAAAATCGCTTAAACTTTCCTGCCTCAATTCATAATTTTATCACTACGATCACATACCAATTAGTGGTATTATGGCTTTAAGTAAATCAGTTTATCAAGATAGATGTGTCTTAAGATAATGAGACAGACGTTAAGCTGAGCTGATTATAAAGCTTTTCATGGATTTCTAAATAAAGCCAATTTTCTAATCGTGCAAATATAACATGTTAAAGTTTGATCAAGTTTGGGGCTTTGGGGGCCACTGATATCTAGTGATAATGACTTAACAAATTGGGCGAACTGATATCTCGCATTAATATCGCGTCACATTGCAAATAATTATATTTATCTTCCGGCATATGAACGTTGTATTGAGTTGATTGGACTTGACTAAGTTGACTTAACCAAATGTCGCGATACTTATACAATCTATCTTTTGAATGCGTTATACTTATGTTAATAGTTAGTAAGTAAAATCATCGTTACCCACTCGTTAATTGATAAAAAAATGTGTAGTAACTACCACGTTAAATTTACTTTATTTTCCATCCAATTCATTTCGTTTTGTTGATTTTGACATCAAGTTTTTGTAAGAAATAGGAATAAGTGTATAGTTATACAAATTGGGACATTTTTTGTAGATGTACAAAGTGGGACCTAATTTTTTTATTATTTTACTTAGTATGGTTTGACCTATTTCTTGCTAAAACTTGTTGAAAACTAAATGTCAAGATCGACTAAATTAAATGATTTGGTGGTAAAATAAAGTGAAATTATTATCATTATTATAGTTGAAATTATTATTATAGTTTATATAATTATTAAATTATATAAACTAAATGTCATCTTATCATGTAATAAATCTTTAGTCAGTAAACTATAATAAAATCTATTTTGATTATAATTATTTTGTAATAATAAAAAAAAAAATATTTGATTTATAATTCTTATTTGTTTACGCTATACAAATATTTTGATACTAGATATTAGGTAAAAATATTTCAAATCAGGGGTTTTAATTCCTGATCTAATCTAACGTTTCACATTACATAGGTATGTAATCTTAAATTATTTTAAAACGTAAATAGTACAGTTCACACATTACCTCTCCTATGCAGTAAGAAAGAAATCTGTCTAAACTGTATTTGAAACCAATACGATAAAATTAAACTCAAAGTTAAATCAGCATTACATTTGAGTAGTATCGTATGTTCAGTAAATGTACCTAGTGTAGGACGCCCTGAGACTAGATGTAGTGACAATAAGTATACTCAGGTACGAAAGACAGCCGGTGGCGGTTTAAAACGTAAGAACGAGGATCGGGTTGAGAGCCGTAATACGAGAGATGCCTATGTCCAGCAGTGGACGAACACAGGCCGTTATGATGATAATGTATATTCGAGGAGCAAGTTTGACTACTGACTTGCTAGTTTATTGTCTATTGTAGACGATTGTCCTGATAGTCTATTGTTGAAGAGTATGTTTAACTTACCAGCAATACCTTTATTGAGAAGGTTGTTGAAAGCTTCTTTCTTGGGAGAGAGGTGTGCGGGTGAGCGGGGTGTGCTGCGACCGCTCATGATGGACTGGCGCGGAGGGGGGGCGAGGCACCGCCCGCTCCTCAGGAGACCTCCGCGGGGGCGTCTTACTGCGACGCAGCTCCGATGCCAAATTCTGAAAAGAAGACAGGCTTATCGTACCGTATTTTACAAAAGTTTATCAAGAACAAATTTGACGGGATAACTTTAATCGGTAAACTTATTAATATATATTTAAATACTCTAAAAGTTTTGCCAATGTGGATATTTGATATTGCTGTTTAACTACCATTGTTAGAATAAATAGCAGTACTCATAGTAATAAACAACATCGCAAAAATACACAACTTCTAGACTTCCAAGTTTGCCGGCTGAATATTCCAAAAACTTTATCTAGTTAGATTAACCAAACCTTTTTTATAATACATTCATTTATCTACTCGTACTAATAAAATTAGATTTCACTGAAGCTATTCAATTGTTTTTTTTCTATAGCACAGTTGGCTTTTACACTCAGACCAACTATTCAAAGGCTTTACATGATCTCTACTGCCTACGAAATTTTGGGTGATTTCCGGTATTGAGATATCTTAGCAGCAATTATAAAAAATAGTCAAGGCATTTGTTTCAATTAAGTTTCAAACTCGTTCCTAAACAGGCTCCCTCCTAAACCTAATCAACCATTGTTTGCTCTCACGCAGACCTTCAATAAAACCTCTGCAATTAATAATTCCACGATTTCCTCTGTTACAGTTGCATACACTTCAACGTGCATGCATGCCGCGTCGACGTGCCGCACATGCGAATATATGCATAAAAGGGGAGGCACCGTTGGTCAACTTTAAATTGTCGCTAACTGTATTCTTTTTAATAAATGGAACCTACATACTTTTAATTGGTAAACGAGGTACTTAGGTCAATGTATCTGTGAAAATTGATTTAGTCCGCTAAGTGCGATTGAAACTATAGTAAAATATTAGGCATGCCACTAAATGTTCTTACTGCGGGGACTCGGAGTCTTTTTTCGCAAGGTCAATCAAGGTAGAATATTCCAATATACTGGCTCAGTACGGTTGGCGGATAACTCCGAAAGACTTTAGAAACATGCCGGTTTCCTCACGATAATTTCCTTCGCCATTAAAACCAGTGGCGTGACTACAAACTTGTACATCTGCACTTGGATAAATACTCTGAGGTGCAGGATAAATTCTAACTTACGACCTCATGATTGTGAATTTCAAGGTCTAGCCACTAAGTCACTGCAGCTGAAATAATATAAAATTTAAGATTAATAATTCTGACCATGTCGGTTTTCCCGTCATGTGAATAACTAAATCATAAAAAGAACTGCACTTTAAATTGTATCTAACTGTATTTATTTAATAGGAAGCAAACAGTTTGAATGTTGTTGTGATTGAAAATTCTGACCACGGTTTGGGAAATTCAGTTTTGGCAATGTGTAAGTTACGCGCTTTTAGTTAAATTGTGTATAAATTTTTCAATTAGAATTAGAATTTAGAATTTCACTTTCAAATTTTCAGTCAATTTCATAATTGACTGGCCTAGTGGCTTAGTTGGTAGTAGCTCTGCCTGCGAAGCCGAGGGTCGTGGGTTCGATCCCCACCCAGTGCAAATATTTGTGTGATGAATTCAAATGTTTGCACTGTGTCTGGGTGTTTCTATGTATAATAAGCATGTATTTAAAACTATATAAGTATTATACCAGCTATCTGGCTGCCATCACACAAGCTTTGCTTAGTTTGGGGCCAGATGGTGTTGTGTGTGAATTGTCCACCAATATTTAGTTATTTATCGATATCGCTAGTTAGCTGGCGGCTGGCGGTATGAACGCATCATTTAAAAATCATTGTTTATAATTTTTCCTGGTGCACCAAAAGCAGTATAACTTTAAAATAAATAAAGAAATCTGTTCTTTAGTAAACGATGAACTTATTTTGTCACCTATATAGGTAGGTTATAAAAATTAATATAATGAATACATATAATAAATAATACAAATTTAACTCTTAGTGATGAACTGACTGTATACTATAAAACTAATCTGATAGTTACGTGAGACGCGTAAAATAAAAATACCCGTTTCAAAACAATTGAAATAACATCGAAACAAACATGAAAATCCAGCTTCTAATTTCAAATTTAAATATTTACTGAATCACTATACAGTTGATCACGATACAAAAATAGAGAAATCTTCCAATCTACCCCGTTAATAGACCCAAACATGATAATTCGGAACGTCACGAGTATCGTTGACAATGTGGATTACAAGTTTGGTCATTCTCGTTTTTGATTAGAATCAATTTGTAAGATTTACTTTAAAATCTTGAAATAGGCATGGAGGTTCTATTTTTACCTTCGCTAACATAGTTCTAATGAGATAAAAGTGTCGTCACGTCAGGTGACAATTTGACGCGTACTTTTGTGACCATCAATGGGCACGACGTGTTTCCCTAACAACACGCGCCGTTCACAGTACTGTACGTATTAAATCGGAAGTTCACTTTTTTTATTCGTGATGGCCTTGTGGCGAGAACGTTCCATTTTTTAAAGTGAAAATCTCTTACGAGGCGATGGGTATTTTGGGATGGGCAAAACTAAAATTGAACTTGGACATTGGTACCGTTAGATATACCGAGGCCTCTGTAAATAAGTAGGTACATTATGTACATTTAAGTATTGATTGATACCTTAGTTTGGGGCTGGATGGTGTTGTTGTGAGAAATTTGCATTGGGAATTTATCTATCGTAACGTGCATGTTGGAATTTATTGCGATGGGAAAATTAATTGAAGTGGTGATTTAAATAAAAAAGCTATTAAGTAGTGCCATGTAGTCTCACATGTTGATGGTAATTACACATTTAGAATTATCTGTGCACTATATATTAAAAAAAAATGTTCTTATTAATTTTACAGACTTGACAAATTATCACATTCAGTTTCAAATTTTCACCTGTATATTATAATAAAGATTTTGAATTAATGGTATTAAATGTCAAAGGATGCGAAAGGTTTAATAAGTAGTATTCGTATAATTACAACAACAAACAACGTTAACGATTACTCAAACAAACCCAACATCGCTTCATAATATAGAAAAAACAAAACTCACATGACAAAGCGCTAAAGAAACAAATCAAAGAATGAACTATCCGCATGAATTCTAATCTAAGAAAAGTCGAACCACTTAAGGCAAATCGAGATTCAAATTGGACACTTGGTCCATTGCGTCAGTCGATATCATAGCCGCCCATGAGCATCTCTGATGTACACTGATTACATTCATTGAGCTTTGTTACTGTACACGCTGACCACATAATAGCGAATCTGGGCGAAATTATGGTGTTTTAATAGGGTTAATGATGTAAACGAGACATGGTTACGATAGCGCGGGCTAAAGTTGACGACGAAGAAAAAGCGAATGGTGACAGCATCTTTTAATTTAAAATGTGGTGTACATTTCATTAGCGTACGTCAACGAGAGTATTATTTGATCAACTCAATCAAAACATCATTTACTGTATGAGATAATGGTTAACTTATTTTTGTTTTGTAAATTACATTCACTTTCGGCGCCCAAACTTTGTTTTTGACTAGGGATTAGAAAAAATCACTCAGGCGCCGTATGCAATAGAGAATAATTAATTCTGACAGAGTTTAACATTCAGTTGAAAAACATTTCATTATTTGTTTTGTTGCATGTTGCCAAAAGAAAATTCTTTGATTTTCTTTGATTTGCTTTGCTTTTGCTTGCTTTGAATTTGAAAATTGCTTATTCAAAAAGGGAAAGGTCAGTTATTTTCAGATAGCATCGACTGCCAACTAGATAAAGAAAATATCGTTTAGTTTGGTAATTTAAATCATAGAAAATATCAAAAATTATCCGATATCAAGAAATTAAGAGCGACAAGACTAAATAATTTAATTGACACAATGAAGACTACTATTCATATTTATTAATAGGCGCAATTAAAACGAGTCGAGCCCCCGTAGTGTACACAAACACCTATAGATAAACGAATTGTGCACTTGTTATATCAAGGCGTAATGTAAAACAGTGCAGCGGTGCATCTTCGAATCATTGATTTCTATGCATCAATAAGACCTGCCCCTTTTTATCTATAGATTGATTTGCATCTAGTATCGCGTTACATCGCCTGGCAACAACAATTGTAACAAGTAAGAAATATAACATTAAATCAAAATTATAGACCGCTTTGAGTCTTAACAAAACCCCATAGCTTGTCTAAGCAGGTAGTAGGTACATAATTGCTGCACTTGTGTATTCTGTTGTTTTTATATCAATCGATGCATGCTTACATTTTAAAATGTAAGGTACACACATCCATCTTTGTCACCATCAAGTTACTTTCCTTTTGTTACCGACTTGAACCAGCACTTTACCATAAAATTACCATCTTTGCTGAAAATCAAATTTAAGAACTTGAAAAAACATTTTGATAACACTTAGTTTTAAACTTTATTTCAAATTGAATAGTTTGTTAGTATTTAATTCAAAACTTCGCCGCGTGAAAAGTATTTGGACTTTTATTTTTCGACGTAGAGATTTTGCATTTTGCCCAAATAAGTAAATAACCTACTAAATAACAAGAGTATCAGTCACTTATTTGTATTGTCAATTTGTAAAGTTTCCATACACAACACTGTACAGTAACAGTTAGGCATTGATATCAATTTTCCAATCTGTAGTCTTCGGGATTCAGAGCGAAGTTTGTGGTCGCCTTAAATGGAAAAGTTCAAGACAACAGACAATCTGGTGTCTCCTCAATGAGCCGTGCCTCCTTCGCGACGCCAGTAACAATTTGCGCTGCAACTACGTCATGTTTCAATCTGGAACAGTCTAGTATTTAAAGTGAGCAATAAACAATATCTAGGTATAGAAACAGTAGTCTGACTAACCTTTGGACTGTATCTTAGTGGTCTTTTAGGCGATGTAAAAGAATTAACAAATTTCTTAAAAAGCATGTCCAAACGAGTTGGATATCCATCAAAATATTTCAGCAATTCTACCACAGATAGTTGTTATATAATCCTGCGTAATAGATACCCATGTAAAGTAAAATATGTCAACTCCCAACATCTTCCCAAGTGGGAGAGTCTTAAAACACAAGAGACGGTCATTCAATGCTAAAAAATTGCAACGAGAAAATTTATCTTACATCTAAGCAGAATTAAAATAATGTCTTTGCTATTGTTTTCTTCAAATAACTTGTAAAATTTGTAATAAGATGCATACATTTTTGAGAACCTAGTATAATAGGAGACGAGAGCATCAATTTGATAATACGAGTTGTCAAAACATTTTGACGGGGGATCTTAAGAGATGGGAGCCATATATGCAATAGAGGCATGTTTAAGGTTTCAGAATAAATATATATAAATATAAATATAAATATAAATCCTTCAGCCAATTCGACCGTGCATGCAGCCGTGCCTCCAGCAGGTTGACTCTCGCCACAGATACGTCTAATAGCGTATTGGAATTTGTGATGCCGTTTGACCCCTGTTAACCCAGATTACGCTCCTCGGCGCCTGATTCGTCCTCTCCGGCCTGATTGTGTTGTGACACAAACTGTAATGTATTATGTGTTAACTCTGGCTGCAATCACGGCACGCACAATTAGAATGGCCATGTTCGCTAAACACGTATGCCAGTTTTGGGGTGTCGTGTGTTTCAGCAGAATCTAGTTAGCACTCATGCCTGTCCAAATTGGTGACTGTAATTTTCAGTTCGCCTTCATAAGGATACATTTTCATAGAAATAAAAATAGAACGAACGGGATTTTAAAACATCATGTGTCATTACAAGTAAAACCGCTAAAGCCCTAGCTTTTCCAACAGTTATACTTTCTAATAAGTTGTAAACAAAGACTCAGTAGGAATATTAGGCAGCGTTTGGAGAGAAGAAACCGAGGGTAGATCTGATTGGTGTGTTTTGGAGGATGTTTAACACATCAATTACTGATTTACATACGGTGATACTACACTATATTGTAAAGATTTTTTTTTTAAAATGTAAATGTTTGGTGCCACGTGTGACTTTAATAGTAGAGGTAAGTATCAGACGTTCGAATATGATTCGTGCGCACCCGATGTATCGAGTGGTTATTATCGTTCTCCCTGGTTCAACGCGGCGTTACATCGAAGATCGTGCGAACGCGATTGTGTGGATGTCGAACCGCAAATATTTTTAAATATTTTAAAAGGTCCAATCGGTAAAATTAAAAGATTTGTTAACATGCAGATAAACAATTAGATTAAGTTGTTCGGAGAAAAGATGTAGCAAGCAATAGTCACGAGTATAAAAACTAAGGCCACGTGTCGAGTTTTGATGAAATAAATTATTTTCTCCAAAAAAGCAAAAACCTACTTCAATTTAAAATTATATTCAGATACTCGGCCAAATTTCATAAGTACCTATCACTAAGTCATCTTGATAAATGAAAGTAAGATAAGTTCATTTCAAAAACCTCACCAATTTCGATAAAATTTAGTAAGTTTATGGAATATACATCAAAAATAATCAACAAAATCGATTCAAAATTGGCGGAACTATCGCGTAAGATAACAAGAATAAAATCAAAAATTTTGATTAACCCCCAACTACCTCAGATTTTTAGTAAAATACTACACATTTATTCTTTGATTTTTCTGCTGTCTATACAGAAAAAAACACTGTGGCGAATTTACAATTGATAAATGAGGATTTATCAAAATAATAGAATTGTGGCAAATTTACACACATTTGTTTTTGTGGCGAATTAACTTTGTGGCGAATCGCCTATAACCCATTTGTTTTCAGTACAACATTCTACTAGTCAAGTCATATGATACCCATTTTAAGGGAGTTGTCAAAAAAGAAATGTATTTGGCCATTTTGTGGTAGCGGCCATCTTGGTTTTGAAATTTTTCATAGTGCAAAGTATTCTACTAGTTAAGCCCTTTCGTTTGATACCCATATTGAGGTAGTAGTGAAAAAAATAATGCAATTCGCCATTTTGTGGTGGCGGCCATCTTGGATTTGAAATTTGTTTTAGTTTATAGTGTTCTACTAGTTAAGACCTTTCATTTGATACCCATATTGAGGTAGGTTGTGAAGAAATATTTTGTCCGCCATTTTGTAGAGGCGGCCACCTTAAATCGATATTAACCTAACATAGCTAAGAACATCCGCACGGATATTAACCTTCAAATAAAAAAAATACTACATCGAAATCGGCCCATCCGTTTGAGCTCTACGGTGCCGCAGACAGACACACACATACACAGACAGAAAGTTAAGAACGACAGAAGTCAAGTTAACACGCTAAGAGCACAATCACAACTGGACTGTTCGATCATGTTTTGCAAAGTGACGAACCGATTGGTTCGCGGTGCGATGCGTACCAAAAACGAGTGTCTATTACAAGTATTATTACAATTAATAACGGTTACACGGTTTTACATGAAATTAAATAATTACAATTAATAACGGTTACACGGGCTTACATGAAATTAAATATAAAATAAAGACATTGCTCTATGGATAATTCAGATGTGTTAGTTCTGTAGCGTAGTTTAGTTGTCATTGTATTTTGACTTGTTCTCCCTGTTAAAAATACATTGCCTGCATTAGCACAAATTCTACATTTTATACTCCAAAACAGCAAGTTACATCGTTGGAGCTGCTTAATCTATACTTGACAAATAAGTTGAAAATCACACGACATAATCAATTTCCAATTATTCATATTAGTTTCAATATCTTTCTATAAATCGAATCATACAATATATTAGTATATTGTAGGTAATTAACACTTAAATTTACTGGATTGACCTGTATAACATTCCAATCTTGCAAATTTTATATATTATCTGTGTTATCTGCACACGCTACCATCAAACATTTAACTAAGCCATAAAACAGCTTCTGATTTGTGACGTCTATGTTTACAGTTTTTAACGGAAAGCCGAATGTCATCATGATTCCAAACGGAATCTGCCTAAAGTGAAGACCTCTGTAGACTAATCTACAGAAGCAATGATCTGCTATGGTTACGAATAACAACAAGGTCAGAGGGCGCGTCCGTAGCGCCCGAACTCGTGACGAAATTAGCTTAAAACGAGATAACTTTCTTACGTAAATAGTAATCTGGGAATATAAATCCGGTGGTGTAGTCAAGTGAAACATATATACGACTGGCAGCGCCCCGCGGCTTTACCCGCTTTGTTCGCGTTCCAGCAATTTTTCCTCGAAGAAAAGCCTATACCAGTTACTCCAGAGATCCATCAGTGCTAAATTTTAACCGGATATGTTTTGGCGTTCCTACGTGATTGAGCAATAAACATCCAAACTAATCATATTTTATAATATTACTAGCAGCACATTCCGGTTTTACTAGCACAGTTCCCGATCCCGTTATTTTTTTAGATAAAAAGCAGCATGCATAAATGTACTTCCAAATATAATCTGACCGTGTTCCAAGTTTCAATCCTGATACGTTCAGCCGTTCCGGCATGATTTGGATACAAACATCCAAACTTTTGCATTTATAATGTTACTAGGATATATATGAGAGTTTTAAGAGCTTGGCTACGAGCAAAATCACAATCAGGATCGTATTTTTAAAACCACTCGCTGGTTTACACCTACTACTGACGCGCATAGCATACGGGATATACGAGGCTAAACGAGTGACTCGCTTGCGTACAACTACGGCGCCCAGCGTGCGACTAATGTAGTATTATAGGTACTCGTTGACAAATAGGAGTGAGTTTTGGTTACTTTCCGTGATTTGGATAGAATGACTCAGTGAATAACATAATATCACATACGTGTGAGCTTAAGAATGTGACACCAGCGTTATCTTAAACTCGCATTTAGATATAATTAAGAAACGTTTCCACTAAATTAATATATCTTTTCAAAGAAATGAGAAACGTAATAAATCATATTCATATGTTACAATTATTGTTTTGTAAACTTGAAAGTCGTTAAAAAAATCTATCGTTTTGCTCATTTACTGTCTGTCTGTCTGTCTGTCTGTCTGTTTGTCTGTCTGCCTGTCTGTCTGTCTGTGTGTGTATCTGTCTGTGGCACCGTAGAGCTCAAACGGATGAGCCGATTTCAATGCGGTTTTTTTATTCGAAGGTTGATATCCGTGCGGATGTTCTTAGTTATGTTTGGTTAATATCGATTCAAGATGGCCGCCTCCACAAAACGGCGGACAAAATATTTCTGCACAGCCTACCTCAATATGGGTATCAAATGAAAGGGCTTGACCAGTAAAATACAATACATAATAACAAATTTCAAATCCAAGATGGCCGTCACCACAAAATGGCGAATTATATTATTTTTTTTCACTACTACCACAATATGGATATCAAATGAAAGGGCTTGACTAGTAGAATACTTTGCACTATGATAAATTTCAAATCCAAGATGGCCGCTACCACAAAATGGCGAAAAACATTTATTTTTTCACATCTCCCTTAATATGGGTATCAAATGAAAGGGCTTGACTAGTAGAATGTTGTACAGATAACAAATCCGAGGTAGTCGGGGGTTAATCAAAATTTTTAATTTTGTTCTTGTTGAATTTCATATTTGTGTATTTCTTTATAGTATCGCTACATTGGATTTCTAGTGTTTGTAGTTTTTAAAAATAACATCACTAAATAAATAAATATTTCGAAATGATAATTCTCTTCAGCTCTCTTTGAAGTCATGTTAGAAAAATGGAACATTACTGAATAGAACTAAATCTGTTATAACTGATTTGTTTTAGTTTCTTTCGATGATAAAAAAACAGACATTTATTATTTTATTAGACGTATTTTTCAAAATACAAATGTTAAATCGCAGGAAACAAGCAGCCAAATGTATCGAAAATACGAATAATAAGATTGGCGAACATCGCGTAAGGCTTAATAGCTTACTTCGAAAAAGTATTATATATGTAAACTCTATGCCTACCTATATTATGACGTAACGTAGTATTTTTTTATAAAGAATGACGAGCAGGACATGTGCCTGATGGTAAGCAACATGCTTGCCACATAATAGCACAGTGACAAGCAGCTATTGGAGTATGAAGCGTCCAAATCATTACCTAGCACTGCACTGCGCTCGTCACCCAGAGATCTAAGATGTTATATCTCTAAGCCCTGTGACAAGCAGCTATTGGAACATGAAGAGTCCAGACCATTACCTAGCACTGCACTGCGCTCGTCACCCAGAGATCTAAGATGCTATATCTCTAAGCCCTGTAATTTCTCTGGAAACATTGCCCTTCAAACCGGAACACAGTAATGTTTGCACACTCTACTGTTTGGCGGTAGAATAACTGGCAAATGTATGGTACTTCGCCAGGCGGACTCTGCCAAGAGTCCTACCACTACTAAAGATGAAAGAACTAGTTCAACAAACTATTACTGTGAGTGGCCAGTATTTAAAATGTTAAATACTTTTTACAAAGTAAACAAGTATTATTTGTACCAGACAAACAGTTAACAATAAATAATTACACCGGATTTCATCATATAATGAGGTGATCACACTCGTAAAATAAACATTTTATTTGCTAAATTTAATTACTTCTCCAACTTTAGTCCAACGGGCATAATTTATTTGTAATAAATTTTTAAACAAATTCTAGAAAAACATTTCACTTGCTGTTTTCTTGTTTATTATTATGCCACAGAAGCATTTCCTCTGCACATAACATTATCAATCCTTATGCTAACTTTACACTAATACGTAATGTTATGTACAAATACTGCAAAATGATTATTTGGTTGTATTAAGATTATTCTGTCACTCTGCTTACATCTACTCAGAAATAAACGTTTACATTGTAGTTATTTTCATCGGAGTTCGGAAAAACCTGCGACTTTACGTCCCGTTGACAGCTCAAGAATTAAAAGATAAGCTCACTTGATATACAAATATAAGACGTTTCTAAACGTTATCTTAGTTAAATAAGTGAGGCATAAATAAATCAGGGTTGAGCGTGATAGACAACACCACTAATTCCTTAGCAAATGAAGCTATCGCGGAGTTTTGGTGCATGTTTGTATCTCGTTACGTACTGCCTCCGTATTAAACGAGATAAAGGGATCTAGTTTACAGCTAGTACGAAGAACATCACGATTTAAGTAGAATAATTATTGTTAAGAATAATTGTACCTACTATGTCATCAAGGTGCGGGCATTCAAACTACTTTGATAGATGTAGATTTACATAATAATATATCGTTGTTTTCCAAACATCTGTTCTAGTCTTGCGTGAGCCAAAACCCGGTCAAAATTTTTGGAAGAGTTAGTTTGGAATATAAATTTACAAAGTCCGTGACGTCATACAAACTCAAAGAGACACAATTGAGCTTAAGTCAATATCTGTAAAACGGCACTTATGGGGTTTTCATATTTTTAATCAATATTGATTTATTTTGTAACTGCCAGGTAGTAATGTAATATTTTCAATAAAAATATGTTTTGAATTACTTACCATGCTTTTTTTTAAGTATTTAAAGTTTGTACACATAATAATCTGACATAAATACACACGTAATCATAATAAAAATATCTGCTAATTTAATTTAACGATGATAATAACAGAACTAACATTTAATGCACAAATATTTGTAATAGTGTGTGGGAATTAGTACAATCGATATCAATGTAGGTCAAACGAATCAATAAAAATGTATCTATCAAATTCAATTTGGGAATCGAATAAATAATTATATCGAGATAATTAATTTGTAATAAAACTTTGGTTGGAAGTAGATTTTTATATCAATTTAACTACAGTCATAGAACACTATAACTTTGAGGACATATTTACATGCAACGAGGACATTTTCATAATAGCTTCTAAAAGAGCCGATAGCCCATGATGAACATATACTAGACATAGTTTATGGCGATAAAGCCACTGTTTACACTACACCTACATTTCTATTTTTTTATTATTTAATGAGAGAGATTGAAGTGCCTGATTTGAGTCTCAAACATCGAAGATTTCCATACATGAACTCAACTTTTCGCTTTGACTTTACTCAAAAAGACAGATTGTTAACTCGCGTAACACTGGAGCAAATGTATGGAAAACGACGGGCAATATAGGGTTTAGGGAAATGTTCAAGTGTACTTAGTATGTGCTTAATCATCATAATGAACCTTAATCATTTTATCAGATCTAATCAGCGTCAAATTCAAGAAGTAAACTTGCGTTGATGGCTGCCCAAAATAATACGAGACTTGCCATAACGATCGTATTGCTATGAAATATTAATTTGATAGTTTAATGAAGCCACTAAATGAGGATTGCACCTGTGTTCACGTTTCTGAGTTTTTTTATTGAGTTTTCAGTGCTTTCAACTACTCTTCACCATAATGTGTTAGGTTGTCTGCTGTTATCTCATTGGAGATAAATCCCTTAGACAAGATTAATCTATGTTACAGCCTAACAAAGGTCAAACTTCAATGGTTTCTGTACTCTACTCTTATGATGAAATTACATTTGACAATACTGAGTTTATTAATGAATCATAGTTAATTTAAGGTAACTAACTATTGCATCAAATCACGTGACCAAAATCCTTGTAGCTCCACATACGAGCGGTCGGCGTAAGGCCGTGTTTACACTGACTACCGCGCCGGGAGCCGGGTTTAACCACACTAATCCATACAGGGGCGCTAGTCTCGGCTTGTTTGGGAATGCCGATTGGAGCTTTTGTCGCTATCTGCACCTGTTTCCATACTAACTGTAGCAATATGTGAATTAAACTTTGTATTTTTTTCTTTTAGGATTGTAGAGTCAAAATGTGATTGTGTTAGTGTGCACTGAACCCCACACTAGGTTTACGTGTGTTGTGGGATACAAATGTGTTCCAAATTTCATACGATGCCGTTTGACGTGACTGAACATATTTTTTTTCCATTAATAATATTAATAGGATAAAGCGAATGCTTAAAAGAAGTCTAACATAAAAAATTAAAACAAAAATGTGTTTCAAGTTATTGCAAAACATTTCATTTAGATATGAAACGTTAGTAAGAGGAAACAACAGATTTGTTATCATGTGTCAAGGATTTTTCACCTCAAGCCCGATTAGATGTTTTTATAGCGTCAATAACTGAGTAAGACAAGCAGGCCTTAAACCGCACTAAGCTGTTAACTTTTACAATTATTCTACGTAGCCTATTATGACGTGTGTAGATGTAGAGTTGAAGAGGAAAGATGTTGGGACATCTGATACGACACGACAACTTCTTTAGAACAATAATGGAAGGTAAATTAGAAGGGAAGAGGAAGAGAGGTAGGAGAAGTTACATGAACCAAGTGAAGGAGAAGATAAATGTAGTGTCGTATCAGGAAGTCAAGGAGAAGGCGGAGTGTTAGAAGTACATGGAAGGAACTCCACCGACAAGAGCGCCGCTATTAAATTATAAATAAAGTTCTGCTAACATTTGATCGTCGTCATTATTATCCCACGTTGTCCCACTGTATAACAGAATTGTTAACATGAGCTTATTTAAGTGATTTTGCATTCCTTCAATGCCAATAATGAGATTTTTTAAGATTAGGCTCAACTCCTCTCTTACCTTTTAATGTGACCTGAAACTTTTCAAATTGCTAGTACTAGTATGTTGTAAGTAGTAAATGCGTTACTTTTACGATTAAAAGCATCACATTTATTCTAAAAAGAAATAGTTTAAAACCCTTTGTTCTAAATATCATTTATGCAAAAAAAATAATATTTAAAACCTCTTTATTAACTTCGAAATATAATTTGGTTTTATATCATTTTGTTGATATAATTAATATTTTTTCTTTATTTTTTGCAAAAAAAAACTATATTTATCGAGAGCCCCCTCTCCCTACCTCGCCCAAAGCAAAGATTAAATAAGATTCGACTCAATCCCCTCTCTTCTTGAACACCTCCCGTAATTAATGGACGCCCCCTACAACGTATACCAACGCGACACACTATTCAGTTTATTTTAATTAGATTAATCAACATTTTCATTCTTATAACTTCAATTTCATTTTTCATTCTTTTTTTAAGCATCACGCCTCCCCGTAACATCACAGTGCCCTGCAGATATTTGACCACGAAGAGTCCAAATCACTGCCTAACACTGTATTTTTCGCGTCACTTAAAGATTTAAAATCATTTTTATATATTTACTTCGTAATTTTTTGAACATTGCCTTACACATTAGAGTAATTAGGTGCAGTAAAATTTACACATTCCTGCTTAGCGGTAGCATAACTAGCAAAGGCAGCCTCTGTAAAGATTCCTACTACTTTAAAACTTACCTAAACGTCGTGTCTTAGTAGGCCTAATTCAACCCTGTAAAGTCACAACTTCAAGGCTTTAGCAATAGTTTCATCACGACTTTATCTACCACTGACACAAATGTGTTCTGTGGTTTTTTGATAGTTTGAAATGACGTATCTATTAGCTAGCGCGAAATAACAGTAAATACATTATTCAGCACTTGAGTACATAATACGGAATCAGTTTCGTCAACTTAGATCGAAATTTATTGTGTCGTCATCAATTACCGATTGTTTCACAACAAATAACGGTTTTCATTCAGAAAGTCTTAATCGCCACAGCCAATTTTTTATCTGCATGTTTTTTTTAATGTTAAATATTTTATCTAAACATACATTTTGTAGCATCCCGTGGGTACTTAATGATGTAATATAAAATTTATTTTATCAACACATGTTTACAAAAAACTGTTTGGTATTTAATGAAAAAAAAATATAGTTAACCTAAATGAAAATTTGAAAAAAGCTGTACACAAACTATAATTACATCGTCCGAACAAAGATTTCATTTAAAAAAAATCATAAAATTAAAACTACTACACCAAACGGTACAAAATGTATGTGGGACCAAATGGCAGCTATTCTGTATCAAAAAAAAACTAACCACGTAAATCTGATCATCAATTACAGAGTAATCGACCCACATACATACGAGTAAATAAACCGACCTAATTGACAACCTCGTCCTGTTTAAACTTTGTTACAAAAATATTGTCCATTTAAGAATTTTATTTTATTACAGCCTTTTAAAAACTGTATCATTATCAATTTGTCTAGTTACCTACAGAGCGTTTATAGATAAACTCAGTTTCCTTATTCCCACATTCCACATAATAAAACCAACAGCGGAAGTGGTTATCTAACCGTTCGATTAATTTAATTACCTATTGATATCGAATCAATTCATTGTATAACGTAAAATATGTTAATTATTAGGGTTGCGATAAAGCTCTCGTTGGTAAATAAAATGTCATTTGTACAGAATGATTTGATTGGTTGATCAATATGTATAAGCCTAGGTTTATATGAACGAAAAATGTGAAAATGTTAAGGTTACTTGAATTAGTACAAAATTTATTGTATGGTATGTAAATGGAATATTTTCGTGTGCTCTATATACACATAAGAATATTTAGCTCGATTGGAGTAGTAAGTGAGATTGTGATGTGATTTCTGAGCCAGCCAAAACTTTGTTAGGCAGATCAGGCCAATTAAGACCACCATAGGCCCGTTTCTTATAGAATAATATCCCGATGTAGAAAATAGGGCGGGTTTGTGCATTTAAAGATTTTTTTTTAAACAAATCTATGGCAGTTTTCTTCGGATGGCCTCTACTGGCTACTGATTTTAGACACAGGGTCATTCAACACATTAGCGAGTGTTTAGCGAGCGAAAGAAGTTTATGCCACTGAATTAAACACATTTTTAAATATGGTAGCTTTACACTTGACCATCATTTCGCCTGTTGTTAAACGACATTTGACGATTAACGTTTCTTTCGTCTCTACCTATCATCTACATCTAGATAAATGAAAAAAAAACTCAACTGTGATTTATCTCTGTAATCTTAATCTTTACACACAAACTGACGCCGCAGAAAACGTATAACTTAATACGACCCAATTATTCTAATCTGTGGGGTTTGAATTATTTACGCAGATTTTTAATCTGGGCTAAGAATGTAATAAAGACAGCAATCATCATAATAATCGAATAAACTGCGATTACGGATAAGGATTATCATAAAGTGAAATTATTTTATTATACAAATATGCTGTCGGTATTATAAGTGTTAATTGCGATGTTATGTGGTTTGATGGCAGAAATTTGAATTCTTTTGAAACATTATAAAGTCTATAATAATACATTATTTGCTTACTGTACTAAATAAAGAATTAATTTCCAGGTTGTACTGTTTTGATGACCGAAATGTGAATTCATTTGGAAAATTATGAGGTAATTTTTTTATTTAAAATTTATTGACCAACCTACTTGGTGACTAATATATTTATTACAATCTAGCCTAATTTGGAAAGTCTAGGCTAATGAGTAATTTTCTTATGACTTAGTTTGCTAAATAACATTAAGTGTAAGATTTTGTCCATAAGCACTTTTCTTATTGTCTCTATTAAGGCGAAGTCACTTCGTTCGTGTGTACTTTGGAAATAATATTTAAAAATCAAAATTTCACTAACACTGCACTTTAAACATTTAATTTGCACTAAGTCAACTCAAATGGTTTTGTCCGTTTAAGCCTCCGCACTGAGGTACATAATAAAAAATATTTGCGAAAGTTATATTTATGTATAGGTGTTTGGTACTCTATAAAGTAAAAGCTACTGAATGGATGTAGATGAAATTTAGTCCATAGATAAATACAAATGCAAAAAATGTTCATTTATTTCGAACAGTAAACTTACGAAATAAGTATATATCTAATAGGCAGGAACAATACATTCTACTTTTTGTAAGAAACGAAAGGAAACAAAAATGGAGCGGGTAAAATCGCGGCTAGTGCAGCTAGTATATCATAAATACAATATTTAACTTCTCTACCAACTAGGAAAAAAAAAACAGTAAAACAAATAAAGATTTAATATTATTAGAAATTAGATTAAAATCAGCAAGAAGACGCGAGCCCGCCGGCGCCGGGTCATGCCTCGTGCCATGGTCAGACATCTGGCTTTACTATGGAAGCCTTTGCTTAGTTTCGGACGGTCTTGTGTATAAATATCGACCAATAAGATACTCACACACATATTACGCAAAAATCTGTCAAATAGTCCACAATTTTATGTCGTTAATGCTTACGAAGTGTAGGAGAAATTTTTGATAACCATACTCATTTATATCATTCTAAAAAATGCCATATTTTATACAACGCTAACCATTTCATCATACACATTACGATTAAGCTCGTTGATGATATAAATATTTATATGTTAAACCAGCCGCTACCGGTTTTAAAGATTAATTGAGGTTCAGGCAAAACAATTAAAAATATGTGAAATTGATGTTTTCATTTTATAGGCAGATGTGATAAAGTTTCATCGTTTCAAGATGGATGTTCCCAAGACTCAATCAAAGAAGTTGGATGCGATACCTGGTTGGGTATTTTCTGATGGATATAATCTTGGTGAGTAAATGTGTTTTTATCTAGGTTAGTGCGCTCTATCGCTGACCCCGCATAGTCGCTGAACATCAGGCAAAATTGCGGTCAAATGCAACCCGATTTTGAATAACTACAAAAAGTTTTTGGTATGACTGATGTCGTCAACATTAACTAAGAAAGCTCTAAAACATTTGAACATTTGGAATATTTGATAAAACAATAACAAAATAAGCGGTCATTATCCACTGTCTTCAGATTATTTAAGTTCATTCTTTAAAGGTTATGGTGCAAGAAGAAGATTCCCAAGTAAATTCGTTAAGTTGCAGCGAACACAACCAATCCTGTATTCGGTTCAAGTAATTATCCGATTTCAAAGTAATGGTATGAAATACAGAATAAATAGAACTGGCACTTCAACCAAATATGATGTTTCGAAAGACAGCTTGGTAGAAGATAAGATCCATCCTCAAACATTGACATCTGTCATTTTCTGGTTCACTGGTATCTTAAAAGATGTTTACACCTATTGTTTTTAGAAGAAGTGAATAATTAGCGCTAAGGATCACAGTGTCCAACCTTCAATCCAATTCAAATTATCGTTATTGCTAGAGTATAGGAAAATCTGTAAACTAGTAGATCTGTAAAGATTTAAAATAATGAATTTAAGCAAGGTATCAAAGGTATATCGGAACCAATAGTGCGTGCAACATTACACTTAAATACATAATGTCTCAAAAGAAATCTCCAATTATACTCAATCTACAATAATAACTTCATATCCTTTAAAAAATGTCAATTTAGTCGTCAATTTTATCATTTGTCAATTTAAAAAAGATTTGGTTTTTATTCAAAGATATTATTGTTTTCTGCCTTCTTATAGATAATATAATATATTATATAAGTATTCCCAAAAGTAATTATTAATAATATCTCTAACTAAACAGCATTAACATGAAAAACTTAAACAAATAAAGTTAATTAAATATAGATCGAGGTATGTATTTGGTTATAAATATTAACACCGATTACAAAAGCCCATAAATACCCTGTTCATTTGGTAAGGTAAGTAGTAGAAGTATAAGTCAAAGATTAGTAGTTCTTTCAGGACAAACTTCCCCCTGAACTTGAAAAGCACCCTTGGGATATTGCGAACGAATAGTGGTTCATTTCGTCAACTTAATTTGTAGCATTAAGCCAAATTGTATTTTGGATAGAAGAGGTTTCAACCAACGCCTCTAAAGATTCTTAGTAAATGAAGAAATGTTCCAAGCGGTTTAGTCGAAATCAGAGCAGGTATGAGCAATCTATTAGCACAAGCCCGCTACATCACCGTAATTAGTGTCATTTGCACTATTTTTGGACGGGATAAACACAGCAGGGCACATTGACGAGCGGCCCACAAATTGGAAACAAATAGTTTTAGGTGCTAAGTTAATTTGTTCGGCTTTCGCTAACGTGTGAGCAATCAGCGCTCGATCGTTCTTTGTTTTTAAACTTTTGATTTGGTTCACTGTGTTACCGTTAGACACGCTCTGGAGTGGCTTATTGGACTAAATGGATTCTTGAAATAATTTATGAAATTGAAAGTCATAACTTTTCAAAATGATTATAATCACCAGCTTTCTTCATAACACTAGATAATATATTAATAAATTCTTAAATAATCCAACTTAACCGTGGACTAGCGGAAGGAATATCCAATTTCACAAGCGTGAGGTCTTTGGTTAAATCTTGCTTGTACGAGTATTATTGTTTCATGTGCAGAAGTATAAAGTTTATCATCACCACTCCCCTGGCTTTAGAGGTGAAGTAAAACAACACCAGGAAACTGATGTGCTCCAAGAAAAATACATATAGATATCTTTCGCGGATATTTGTCATCCATCAGCCTGATTTTGGCCTGTAAAAAGTATAAATCATAAATGTTATTATTAAAATTATATGTTCTTAATACATGATTAATTGCATTAATATTTAACTATATAAGTATTATATCAGCTATCTGGCCCTGGCCGCCATGGTACAAGTTTGCTTAGTTTGGGGTCAGATAATGTTTTGTGTGAGTCGCCCACCAATAGTATTGTAGTATTATTTCATTTGAATGTTTAGATAAATTTTAGTTTTGATTTTTCTGTTTTTGTGATACTCGATAAATTCTCACGACAAAGTCTTAACAATAACAATCTGAATCGAATCTGAACCTTAAGGCTTTACCTCTACTCATATGGAAGAAGGCTACGATTCCCGGCAGAGAAACATAAAGTAGCTTGCTTATGCTTTACTATCTCATAAATTTATTAAGGTAACCTATTCTGTTCTTAGAATATTTTATTTACTTCATGTAATATAAACAAAAAAATATAAAAATGGTTAAACACAGAATATTTTTGCAACAACTAGAATGTTAATCGGAATAAATATTCTGAGAACGGTTAGAATATTATTTATATTCGTCTAAATTGGAATTGTGTAAAAGATACAAAAATACACAGCTTGTAAGTAGACGGATAACGATTTACGGCGATGTGCCCAGAAACTTAGTTCAACACGCGTTAGATAAAAATCAGACCCTTGACATACCATTAAAATAACAAATAAAATTTGCAGCGCTGTAAATATTGTTACTTATCAGAATTTTACTTACAATTTTATCTCAGTAATAATAATATTCGACGTCACTTAGCTGTCAATATTTCAATTGCACGACGAAATCGTGGAGTTTATCTACAAAGCATTCCGACTAATCGCGATAAGACAATAAATCTGTACCGTAATCTACATTATCTTGGTAATCCGATAATGCACGTACTGGCAACATTATCATATCCACAGCTATCCGTAGATATTGCCGCCAACCGCATTATTGCCAGATTGAGGCATTTAAGACTAATTAAGGAAAAACACGATTAGTTAACCATAGTCCAACCATATTTTAGGGCAGAAAAGCAATTGTTATTAGAAATTAAGCATATTAAAACTTAAAAAAATAATGATGAGAGTTATACCCATGAGATTTATGAATTCAAATGATAGAAATTTGACATTTTTTCTTTTGAAAATTTGTAAGACATACTGAGGATTGAGGACTAAGATTCTCTACAGTTGTTTATTATTTTTTATATTTATTTTGTATTTTTTATTGTAGTATTACATTGTTGTAGGTGTGTATAAAACATTATTATGCGTTATTTTGTTAAAAGCATGTGTGTAGAAATAAAAAAAAACTAAAACAAAAAAGACCTGACTGTAAAAATCAACCGATAAAAAAATACTAAACTAAAAAGACCAAAACAAGATCAACACAACAAAGTACTGAAACTTAATATAACATTCTCTATTTAAGTTTAGTAGAGCTGAAAGTTAAATAAATTACAATATGTTTGGTAGAAGACAGGCATCCATAATTTTCTTACGATTTATAATTGACAACAAAAATAATCAATTTGATTTTTGGAAATCAGTTGAAAGTATACTGCTTAGTTCCCTATAGCAGTTTGTTTCGGAAGCAGAAATGTTTTCCGTTACTAATATGAATCACCCATTCTAGACTAAATCTCGTCTTAGTGTGGGACTAAAATAATAAAGGTCTGGCAACCCTGCCGCGAGGATTATCCATGAACGTGCGTTATCGAAGCGCGTACATCACGCGCGACCGGAATGTTCGTAGAAACGAAACGAGTGTTATGTGCATTTGATAGCTCATACGTGGTTTTGGCAATTTAAGATCATTACTTAGTTTTAATGAGTACTTAGTATTACTGCGGTATTTACAAAACCTGAGTTGAGCTCTTTGAAATTAATTTTCGATGTTTGACGTCAAACGCTGAACATTTTTAATCAGATAGGACTTAATTAAAAAAAGATCGTCAGATTTTTGGCTCGTTTAATCTATAAATTATAATTTATATTTAATCTATAATAGAATACGATGTTTAGGTAGATCTAATGTACAGATAATTTTGTTTCATGCTGGTGTTCGATTTTTATTACTTAGGTGAGTTTAAGCTATATTTTCAAACAGATTAGGGCATTACTAAGCCAATCTGATCCGCTATGCAATAATTTTTTGGTCACTGTAGATTTAGATAAAGAATAATATTAAAAATCTGTTCGACTTCATTGGCAACATTTTTTAAGGTAGGTAAAGATTTAAAATATAGTTTGTAAATTTCGTACTTCATCAGAAATAATAAACTAAACATTCTAACACATAAATATCAACAAATTGTAATAATAAAAATACTCTTTATCTACTTAAACTATCGCATGGTGGTAACTATCAAAATAATGTCCACAGCGCAAAAATAAATTAACAAAAGGACACATTCTTAAAGCTAATGAAGTAAGTGATGGCTTAATCGCTAATAACGATCTATTTCAGGCAATCGAAGGATATAGTATATAACTAGATCATATTGTGTTGTTTCATACATATTAGTAGGTATATGTATCAATTAACATAAAACGTAAGCTTATTTAGAGGTATTTCTACTTTTTAAACTATTTATCAAGGAAATGATACCAAAATACTTAAGATAATAAATACCACTCGAGAAATATACCTGTCAGTAATCGAAGCGAAGATTATTTGCCGTCATGATTATCGCTAATTAACTCAAGTACCGAACGATTTAAATGGAATAACCCAGTTAAACCACTCGCCGGCGAATAGAGATATCGAATGATACTCGTGAACAATCGCTGCGTTTGTTTTCGTATTATTTAGATACCATGTCATGCATTATGCAACGTTGCAACGACTAATAAGGCGCCGTCTAGTTCCTACAGAACTTAGAGAAACAAAAAAGCTATCAATGGCACCGCGGACAATTCGCAGAGCACATTAGATATTGTTAACAAAACTTCCTTCTCGATTAATATGCATCGACAGGTAATACTGAGTACGTGCCCGTGCGCCGACGCCGCGACCATCGATCATTTTCGCATGCGCGACGCATCCATGCAAAATTTTAGGCGGGATGCGTTTGCGCAACCCAGCTATACTTTCTACTATCATCGGTTCTTTGTCCAGCACGGTCACGTCTCCCAAGTTAGACAAGGAGACATGGTAGGTCCCATGCAACGGTGGGAGCTGGTTTCGACGCCGCCGCTGCCTCACATTCTCATGCGAGGTATGCCCTCGGGAGCTATGTTGCCAATTTAAATATTACGACTGCTTAAAAACGTGAGATGTAGGTAGCAAGAAACCTCGTGTGGCCCTGAGACTCGACGAAATCGGGATACTCTGAATTCGTCCAAAAAAATATAATGCGGCGACGACATTGTTGCGTAATTAAAATGTACCTTTTTACAGTAGTCTTACATGACAAAAATAATTAATAATACGAGTTTTAATTTTCATCTGAATTTAACATGGGAGGTTAATGTTGAGGAAATATCTCAAGTCCTCACATAAAGCCTCTGCATGCAGAGATTATGCGCTATAAAAATTGTGAAGGTTTTGCGTTGAAATTGCTGATTTCGTGTGTGTGGTGTGTATTATTAGTATTATTACAGTTGTGTGCGTGCCCGTGGCGGGCGGTAGCCATTCCCATGTCGGTACCAAAAAAAAAATATTCAAATTGATTCACGCGCGCGAGTCTCCGTCCGAATTTTGCAGTGTTTGATGCGCCCGCGCCGATTCCGGCAAATCCGTCGCGTCGGAAGTGCGTGGCGCGCGCCGCCTGATGTGTCGATAGGCTCGCATGGAGTCGATGACCTCGATCAGGACCTCCGATAATGGACATCAGATAGACCGTTAATTGCTATGATTAAACTCTGAAGAGCGGTCTTTACGTCATATTTTGTATTTTGATGTAATAATTGTATCCATAAACTCAAATTCCAAGTCGATAGTTCTGTTGAATGAAATTTCGCAACAGACGGCACAAATTTTCATGATTTATTGTCTCGAATTTCGTCGATGTGCAAATTGTCGACATTTTGTATTCCCATCACTAATCCAGCAGATACATATACGGGCACACAATGCACTTATTATTCGACAGTTCTGTTTCTAAGTAAAGTGCATACGGATTCAATACCATACTGATATGACGTGTCCGTCTGTCCGTCTGCCCTTTCAATGACTTGAATAATATACAAATAATTAAGAATCAAAATATCACGGAAAGAACCGAATTAGGACATCACTCCAAACACGGCATCAAATTAAATGCAAAATTGTTTTAAATACTAACCATTGATATTTGTTTACCTTTATAAATTCATAGACAGATTTAGTTCTATTTAGTAACAGCTATTGGATTAAAAAAAGGATTTACATATTTTCGCGCCGATAAAAAGGAGTCGGAAGGATCTCAAAAACGGATCGTCGCACAAATAAGTTTAGTGGATGTTTCTCGTAAATGCGGTAGCCTTTACCTGTCTTTTATGACAGCAGGACAATTCTTGGGAAATCTGACTCTAGCTACTATTGTTTATCCTATTACGTCATTTAAACCATTGTAAGGATGAATTATGTAAGCGTTGGCAAACAGGATCATCATTTTAACGGTAATGCGCCAAGGACGAGATTTCTATAGTTTATCTACCTGTCGGCCTTTTCAACATTAAAAAAATGTTTAAACTCTTAACGCCGGGATTTCAGAATGACGTGACAATATAAAAGGTTTTTTGGGGTATCGATGTTAGACAGTCATTTGTCAAGACAAGGCTTACAAATGGTATTTGCCTTAGTCAAACTTTTATAACTTGATGGTTTGCTATTCTTTCTGTGTAATGCCAAGTATGTTTTAGAAAAAGATATTCAACTTAAAATGAATACAATTCAACGATAATCGCAAACTAAAGTATGTTTGGTTCCTAAAACAGATTTCAGGTTTTGTTGTACCTACAGAAATGTCAGGCACTACACCTCGCTCGTCATCCACTATTTTTTTTAAAAATAAGAAATGACGAGACGTACAGGACATGTGCCTGATGGTAAGCGACATGCCTGCCACATAACAACACAGTGACACGCAGCTATTGGAACATGAAGAGTCCAAATCATTACCTAGTACTTCACTGCGCTCATCACCCAGAGAGCTAAGATGTTATATCTCTTAGTCCTGTAATTTCTCTGGAAACATTGCCCTTCAAACAGGAACACAGTTTTTTTACATTCCTGGTTGGCGGTAGAATAACTGGCAAAAGTGTGGTACTTCCCCAGGCGGACTCTGGTAGGAGTCCTACCACTACAAAAGAGTCATAATTTGTTTGGAACCCTTGACCTTCAATTTTGTTGTTTGTTGTACAGTAAAGGGATTGGTTAACGTGTTGCATTTACCCAGACGGGCTTTACAAAAAAGTACTACCATTTCTTAGCTTTGTTTAGTTTGAGGCTAGACTGTGTGTGTGAAAAATGTACCTCAATATTTATTCATCATCGACAGTTTTCTTTATCCCAATGCTGGGTATGTTGCTCTTTTATCTTGCCATTTTCCTTGGTCCTAAGTCCTACAATCGAGTCCAGGTTCGACCGACATTAAAGAGGTTATCGTCGACCCATCTTGCAGCTAGACATATTATACTCGGTTTACTTTGTCTAATGAGTTTTGATTTATCAACGCTATAAACAATTTAAACTACTGTATACTATTTAAATAATTAATGTAAAAAATTTGATGCTCAAACAAATTGGAAGGTCGGACCGGATCATGCTGAAATTTGGAGGTCCTATAGATTTTACTTTCATAATGATAATAAAACGTTTACAGAGCTAATTCTTAAAATAAAACTACAAAAGTTACTTATGTTACTGAGTTATTTATTAGTATTGTCTTATGGCACTATTGGTATGTAGGATAAGGATTAGCACGAAGTCTACTCAATATTTCTTAACAAGCAGAGTTCCAGAAAGATCTTTTTTAGAGGTAGAGGTAAATTGCAGGACTACTATAGCTATACAAATACTATTGCTATTCGACTAAGAGATTTCACGTTCCACGATTGGTCTAATACTTAGAAAACGAAAGAAAAGTTTAAAAAATGCAGGATGTAGGCAAATACTATTGCTATTCGACTAACATTCCGCGACTAGTCCAAAACTGAGAAGACGAAAGGAAAGTTACAAATATCCTAGAGCTCGTGCCCCGGACATGTCAACACTCAAGTTATCTCGTCATACATATCAATAGTTTAATAGCTGGCATAAACATCAGTGCGTGAGCACGTATACATCGCGTCTGGAAGCTGCCACAAAACACAGATTAGAGTTCGTTCACACAGGATTTTATTCCTCATAGTATCGATGCACATATCGGTGCAGCTCTTATTCATTTGTTGTCGTAATTGTAAAAGGGATGGCGGATGAGATAAGTGGGTCGATGACTTTTGGCTCCGGACGATTATTGTGATTATGCACTTTGTGCGTTGAACTTTCGAGCTTCGATACGCGTAGCTTTGATACGAGCACACTGCCTACTCTGTCGTGATTTGGATGTGATAGATCGTGTCGTCTTTTAACGACAGTTTATCGACTTTGATTTCCATTCGATATATTATTTTGCTTCCATTGTACACTGATTTTAACCATCGATGTAAAAAAGAGTAAGAACCAAAATTAAAGTCGTTCGTTGTTGAATGCATTTTTAGCACATTATTTTCGCTAAACTATCTAGCCCCAAATCAAGCAAAGGTTTAATCATGGGATCAAAATATGCACATATAGGTAACTATGTAGGTATAATCCAGATATCACTTTAGTTTATATCCGAGAAAAGCTATTAAATTCGAAAATATTCATATTACAATTCACAATGTATGCAAGTATGTACCTATAACTTTAACATAACGACACAGCGCCTAACTTTAGTTAGGTTGGTTTAGGAGTTGGTTGATAACTATTAATTTACTTTTTAAAATTACCGACTGAGGAAGTTGGATACCTGATGTTAAATAAAAAGTATGCATACTAAGATCAGCGGAAGGTCACTCAATATATTTGAACAAAAATTTCAAATCACTATGCACATGGCACTACAATGCGCTCGTGGCACTTAATACTCGAACATCATCTTATTTATCGTTATACCCATTAAATTATAGTTAGCACAAGCGTTTAAACACCACGCTACCAAGTGCGGCTTGCAATGTCTTTAAGAACTATTTTATAAATTTTCACTGTTACGATGTTTTTTTCTTCATCTCAAATTCACACAAATACAAATCTTTATTACTGACCAAGTGCGGCTTTTATTCAGATGTCATTAACGTCAAACAGCCTCTTTTTGCCAAATTTTGGATTCATCACGATGTTTTTTTTCTTCATCTCAAATTTATAGTACAAATACAATAAAATTTTGATTAAGCAAATCTTTGTTTTCAAAAACATCAATCGGAACAGATTACAAAAATAAATTATTTCTTTTGTGGTAATTTTTGAAATTCATAGTGCAAGAAAATACATTTGAAACTTTCCCAGAGTTAAAACAATAATATAATTCCTTTTTATGGTGACGGCCATCTTGGATTTGAGTATTGTATTCTCTGGTGGTCCGTGCTATTGAGGTAGGCTGTGAAAATATTTTGTCCGCCATTTTGTGGAGGCGGCCATCTTGAATCGATATTAACCAAACATAGCTAAGGGATATATCAAACCGTTAAATCGGTCCATCCGGTGCCACAGACAGACACACACACAGACACAGACAGACAGACAGACAGACAGACTCACAAAACAGACAGACAGACGTGAAAACGACAGACAGACAGACTCAAAGTTAGGACTATGACTGTCAAACTTAATTAAAAATACTCAGACGTGAAAACGAGGCTCAAAGCTAGGTCTCTGACTGTAAAACTTAATGTTTTCAACACTAGACCACAACGGTTTGCCCACAATGCTTCAGTAACTTAAAACCCTGTCCTGTTAAAATATGAATAAAAGTTTGCATGTTTAAATGTTTGGATGTGTGTTGCTCAATCATCTAGTAACGTCTGAATGAATCAAGTTTAATTTGGCTGTATTTACCTCGGGAAACATTTGAACGGGAACTATGCGCGTAAAACCGAAGCGTGATGATAGACATGAATAATTAACTAATGACTAATTAAATATGATCCCTCTTATAGGCACGGATATTCCGAACACATAGTGTTTTCATGGTACATGCGGACATAAATTCTCATAGGGCCGATAGCAGCCGAATCCATCTGGCAGATAGTGACCACTATTACCGCTATCGCATCCGCTAGCAGCGCCGATAACCGACGATGGTCCAACGTCGTTGGTAATCTATTGCTAACCGCAGGATTGGAGAAACGGACCTCTGTTAGTTAGCAATAGTAGGTGCTGAAGGTTATTTCCATTCTAGATAAACAGCTGAATTAAATCAATTCTGGTGGATTTTGCGGATTTGTAACGTCATTGTATGTTTTGCCATTAGTCTTTTTATAAATGAATATCAGCGCTCTGCAGGTTTACTCCTATAAATTTCGATTCTGTTATTTTCCGGCAATAAAAAGTATGTGTGTCAATTCGCTCCGTTCAGTCGTTCGTACATGATGGGGCAAGAAACATCCACACTTTCACATTTATTCTATTAGTTGTTCATTTTAAAAAACTTCACATCGGACCTACTCTGACGTAGATAACTTGTTTTTTTTTATTGTATGTTTATGTAGACATTTCTTCTATATTTACTATGTAGGTACTTATAAAAGTAAAGTAACACAATGTTTTTTGTTTTGTACACAATAAGTAACAAAGAGAGAGTTTCATAGCTCTTCCCAAAACGCAGAGTATTAAAAATAGATAATAATTCAGCTACAAGTAGTAGTTTCCTACAGTAGAGATACGTTGCCAGAATGTTGGGCGGCATTAACTTTTGAGGATATTGTGTTTAAAAAATTATTACATATATGTGTTTAATTAACTAAAATTTTATAAACGAAAACAAATGTACAAAACTATATAAAAATTAACTCAACATATTACACAGAAATGTCATTAAAAATACAATAACAATAATGGGCTTAACTTCATCGACACGAAGAAAAATAATGGGTAGACAACAATTGAAATTACACTTTCATAAGAAAGGATTCCTTAGGTACATAAAAACCGCAAAGCTGATTCATTAACTGTTCCTGTGATTAATTTATACAAACCCACGACTTTGTCAATGAGCCCTAACTGTCCCTCGGTAGTTAAGTAGCGGCATCTTAATCAGTACTTTTGATTAACCCAATACTTTAGCCAACACGTCAAATGGCAACATTAGTAATCGGGTAGCAAGACTGTCGAGACTTTTCCCAGACACGAATACAATCAGGAACACACTGTGTAAGTTAGACGGTAACGACACCTTTATCCCAATGCATGTAGGTTTCAAATCATTTGAATGACGAGTAACTTTTTGAACTAGCTGTATGTTTTCACTGCCATTCCTATGTCTGTCATGCAGGATAATCGGCACGCAATAGAATCGCATACGACATGGCAATGCCAGTATCTAAGAAGTTAATAAATTGATTCGAAGAACATGTTATGGAGTACGATTGTGTCGATTTCATATTTGCATGTTATTGTATTTACTTCTATAGTTTTGATGCCACGCATGATCATAATGATGTCTTGAATGGATTCAATACAATATACCGTTTATGAATAAATAGTTCTGAGAAGATACGAGTACATATATATTATTTCCAGTGAAAACTGTACTTACGACACATACATAAGCTACATAGATATGCAAATCTAATTCTAATCCCCGTATAGTCAACTTTACGTTAATTTCTGATACTTTTAGTTCCTTTGATATATTGAAAATTTATACACCTTGAGTTTGTCGATTTGCCAGATTTTTTTATATCGCCTTGAGACTTGTTGTTTTTTTTTAATACACAATTATCAATTACGGGATATTTACAGTTGTTAGATGGTGGAGCAAGTACCTATACCTACTTCGATACAATTATTGACACTATGTACATGGTTGAACTAATCAACCATGATAGTTTTTTTTAATTTATTCACCAAGCTTCCTTGGATCCTAATACCTATTACAATCTAGCCTAATTTAGAGCGTGGCAGTATAAAACTTTTTTTTTAATTTAAGGTGTTTCAAAATAACAAGGAAATAGCAACATTTATATATCACCATTAAATTGTAAGCAGCGTCAGTTAATAATAAAACACGTGATTTTATAAACCTACAGTAGGTACTTAGGTTAGGTTAGTTTACAATCTAACGTCTTTAGATTATAATTTGACGGATTTATAATTTTCAAGCTCAGATGCTCTTAGGATCCAAAGCACACACACATCGATACAGCGCGCATCTTCAGGAGGTCCCTCACTCTGCAGCCAATAACCACCGGTAGCTTGGGCCCTGCCCCGCTGCTTTCAGAAAACTAGATTTAGGTTTTTATAATGTTTTTATGTTGTTTTTATAAATAAATATCGTAAAAAAGTAAACTTACTACTTTCAGTGTAAGAGGTTTGTTTTTTCCTTTAATACAGTACGAATGTAAGTAGGTAGGACTATTTATCTCAGCAAAATCAATGTCACAGTTAATACGTGCCCAGTACATACGAGTAGAAATTGTTATAGAAAAGATCGATGTTCGTGACGCGAATAGGACATAAATGTTGAGCTTAACCCTGATTTTGTAATACGGTGGTCAGTCTTCCAAGTACATATATAAAAAATTGCTTTTGAAAGGAGAACTGCCTCGTTACCCATAAAACGTTTTAACGATAGGGCCAACAAGCTAACATTGTCCTAAAAAATGTTTTTGTACAAAAATAACATCAACGTTTAACAAAGCAACCAGGTACTTTTTTAATTTTTACGAGCTATAATTATGCACGCTTCGTACAACTTAC
Source organism: Ectropis grisescens (assembly GCA_017562165.1). NCBI lineage: Eukaryota > Metazoa > Arthropoda > Insecta > Lepidoptera > Geometridae > Ectropis > Ectropis grisescens. The sequence continues at coordinate 8,394,439 of CM029771.1, read as the reverse complement.
AACTTAATCATGTTTCAAACAAATAAATAGGATCATTTCTTTATTTATCATTTGAAAATTTATTAATTTCTAGTCACGTCGAATAATTTTTGTAATTTTGGATTAAAATCATCATTCTCAAGGAATGTATAATTTTTCCAATATTTTACTTTGATGTAAGAGATTGAATGAATTTTTCTCCTGAAATATTGGAGATACTGAATTATTGCAAGTTCAATCAAACTCTCTATCTGAAACAAATGGTCCAATGCCAAACTTCATCAGTTCGTTGATGAAAGATAGTTCCAAGCCCAGGGTTACGATGTCAATTGTACAGAAGCGACTTAGCTCTAAAGGATATAACACACGAGACACCGATGACGCAATGATACGGAAACACGTATCTTACGAGTAAAACCATATTCTATTTGAAATGTAATATTTGCGAGAATGTCCTAACATTAAATCAAATAACAATAAACTCTACTAAGACAATTATTGCTAATTTTGTCAATCTGAGTGGTCAAATTATTACTGGCTCTTGAAAATACGGAATGAAATTTGGTATGGAGGTTAATAATAATAGTCTGCAATAAGAAAGCGTACTTTTTACTACGTGAAAGTTAAGGGAACAAATAATCAGAAATAACGAGATTATAACCGCGGTTTGATATTGGTATGATCTAAACTATATCTAGATTAGAACTTAGGTAGGTATTATATTTATATCGAACAAATAAAATTTAAGTGGTCAATAAGATTATAACAGGATTTGCGTAATCCCAAAATTGTAATGCTCTGTCGAATGACGGACTTGTGATAATTGTAACAATGCACCCTTCTAAAGACACCCCAATTCGCACCCTGAAGTTAGTTGAAGTCAGACTTCTCAGCACGAAGAAAAAAGAATAAACAACTATAACATCTGCAGTAATCTGCATGCATACATAAGAACACATAATTTTTATACTTTTATTGTCTAGTTCTAACAAAAACATGTGGCCGCAGCGTTACTAACGCATCATATGATACGCACTAAGGGGCGTGTCTCAAACGGTACGGGAATACGCGTCGTGTAGCCTCGTAAAGATTGTCCCACTAAATGTTCATTAATCAGTGGCACTGATTCTAAATATAGTGACTTATGCTATAGCGTGCTGATGTCAGCATTATACTCACAGACGTTAATAGTAGACGTTAGTAGGATAGATTAGCTCAGGTTAAAGGTTTCATTGTCGTAAATCTACGGTTTATTGCTTAACCGAGGATCTGATACCGTTTTCTTGAAGTAGACTTTGGTCTTGTCATTATTCGTTTTTCATAAAGATACTACTTGTCGTGGTCACCACACTTAAACCACCATCATGTATTAGACTTATCTGTGTTCCTACAGCTGGTACTCGGAGCTTTCTTTTATAAAGAGAGAATCAATGCCATAATCCTTTGGCTAAATGCGAATGAAGATGTCTTTAAAATTTTCTTCCTTTAATATTACAGATTAATTTCTATCGATAATGTATTTACAATTGATTCTCATCTCCCCTGGCTTTTTGTGACGATAAAGTGTCTACAATGGAGGGTGCTTGTCTTGCAACCGACTTACTCTCGACTTCCTCCTTCTCGGTTTACTCCCGATGGTTGGCCAGGACGCCTTCCGTTATCATTTTTTTATAGGATAGTGACGAGATGAACAGGACATGTGCCTAGTACTAAGCAACATGTCTGCCACATATCAGCACAGTGACACGCAGCTACTGGAGCACGAAGAGTCCAAATTATTACCTAGCATTGCACTGCACTCGTCACTCAGAGATACAGTTTAATCTCTATGTCCTGTAATTGCACTGGAAATATTACGCTTCAAACTGGAACACAATTATGTTTTCACATTACTGAAGCCGGTATAATAACTGACAAAGGAGTGGTACTTAACCAGTTGGACTCTGCAAAGAGTCCTACCACTAAAGTCAAAGCCACCATAGCTCTTCTCTAGTTATAATTAAACCAGCGTTATCAGTTGCCTATAGTTGTATATATCGTACTATAGTTAGTCTTGATTCGTTCTCCAGGATTGTATTTTATTCTTTAGGCAAATAAAAAACGCAGTTGGCTATAAAAACTATGGAAATGATTTAAGAAAAAAATATTTGTTAGACAACGAAACACAAAAGTTTATTGCGTCCATAGTAAAAAATTGCGTGATTTGGGGCTAAACAGTACCACGTTTGGTGCGAAAAATTTCATCTATCCATAAAATATATCATAAAATCCCTAAAATATTTATAACACAATTTTCTATTTAAACGAACGACATAAGTTCCGTCTTATAATAAAGCATATATACAGTATAAAGTAGCAATTAAATTCTAATACCTTCGTTATCCACACGATAAATAGAAAACTAACATTTTATAGCTCCACAAGGTCCAGCTGACTCTAATCTTGCAACGATTATACCTACAACTTTTAAAACAGGTGTAAAACCACGATAAAACTTTTTTATTATACCTCTTTAACTTTATTTATTTGGCATATGAATAAATTATTCGTATATGAATATTCAATAGCTTGAAAGAATCGGTATAATATTCAATGACAATATTAATAAACTAAGCTGTATTTTATATTCGAGAATTGGTTTAGGTGTATTTTATTTGTGTAGTCTATTTTATAGCGGAATCTTTTTATTCGAATCGTTTTATCTGAAGCGCCGATTAGTAGTTATAGTTTTATGAGAGGTTATTATCTTAACTAGTTGTTTTTTATATTATTTGGCGCCTTAAATGTTATTTGTATTATAACGTTATTTATTTGTGTAACTATAGTTGGCATAATCAATCAATCAAATACCTAATCATTTACTCAAGGTTTAACCACGTCAAAAACGGTCACGTGCTTGGGTAAAGACATTTTTTTTAAATCGTCTGCTATTGGTTACCATCTCGCCTATTTAAACAACGATACAGTCTTCTAAGAAACGCGCTTTCCGAGATAAATCCGATTCAGTCTTGGCTTCAAGACACTCATATTATATCCATAGAATATACATACGAGTATAACAAGCATAGAAAGTTTTACTTTTGTGACACCTCAAGAATTCAAAAAGATTGTGCTTAAAAAAAGCTTTTGAATAATCAAATTGTCTGAGGTCATAAGGTCGAACCTGGCATGTACTTTCAAATATTTTTCATCAAACCAGCCTGTTGCAAGAAAGGGTATTTTTCGAGGATATCTAGTCTGGATAGTAAACCGCACTAGGCCAGTGGATTATGTCCTAGACTCTCTTCTTGCGGTAGAAGACCCCGAGTCTTATCTGTAACTACGCTGACAATACCGACGATGTCATCAGTTAGTTCGTACGGCGAACGTTGGCTGCATCGCCATTGATCATCCAGTAGTTCAATTTACAGATGACCGTCAGGGATCGAAATGTGATCATTGTGGAGACTGACCCTGGAAGAGGCGACTTAGAAAATAGCACAATTGGACTAAAGAGCTCTAGAATTAAGTTGAAAATGTTCCTATTTTCCTAGATAAATATATTGTGGTAATCATTTCAAATATGTATACCGATTGGCTTTATGCAAACATTTGACAGCTTTTTAGTTTGCGTAGACCTTCGATAAGTATTTGGAATACGGTGGAGTATCTGTAGTACCTAATAACAATGCGTAATTCGCGTGTAAGTGAAAATTAGTGAGATATTACCGGAGCAATTACATCGATATTGCAATACGATACCAATGCGTAATTACGGACACCATGTAGACGTAACGATGCGAGGCGGAGGCTTTGGCTTGCCTATTAAACTCATTAGTGGCTTTATGCCATATTAAATTATATTGTTTATTTTTATTTGCCAAATTCTTAACTTTTGCGTTACAGACACTTTTTTAATCGATCATAAGTTTGCCTTCATTTTCATGAAGGTTTTTTATTTCTTCTTTTAGACATTTTCATTTTTATGACTATTTTAGTATATATTAACAAATATAAACTACAATGAAAACTACATTAATACAATATATTACTTACCTTGTTTTGTTTTGTAAAGCCCATTAAAAACGGTTAAAATAACCAAAGCTTCCGAAATTTATGGAATAAAGCGTTTTATTACTGAAAAAAATTATTATACATAAGCATGAACAGTCCACAAAATATTTCCACTTCTGGGACTTGGGGCACACCCCGGACACTCCACTAAAATTCCATACAAACGCCGCTGTGGAGCTACCTACTCTTCACACAACTACGCAGATGTCGTTCGTACACACGCGTGAATGTGTGCGTTAGAGCTAGGGTTACTGAATTATTTTATTGAATAGTTGTGCCCCTTGAGTTCACCTGGTGACGTAGTCTACACTTGCTATAATGTTGAGTTACATAAATAGAATGGAGCCAAATTATACTATTCTAATTAAAAGGGTGTTTGCACAGATTTCTTAATTATTTCAGAAATCAGTGGGTGTTTGTATTGCTGCGTAAAATGAAACGAATGAAACGAAACCGATGCTAGATTATATCAGGTAGTACCTAGATATCTATTTCTGTTAGTAGGTACACATTCGCATTTTATTTTACACTTACCCATGAAGGAAACTTTATTCTGTCACTATAATTATTCCTTCAGGCATTATCAATCCGTGCTTGGGCACGTAAGTTACCGGCTGTGTAAGTTACGAACTTTGAGTTAAAAATGACTTCGTTATTATAAATAAATAAATGTTGGTAGACAATTCACACACAACACCATCTGACCCCAAACTAAGCAAAGCTTGTAATATTATAAAGCAACGTTATTGAAAAGTTTCAAATCTTACGTTATTTTATCATTCAGAATTAAATAAAGCTTTTAATCTTGTCCCGTTTAGTTGACAGCCGTAAACAGCACAACAACCCACCATGATGATATTTCGTTAGGAATTAGATGTTCGATACCAGCCCTTCGTTGAGTGCTCCTAGCGTATCCGAAACGGCCTGAGGGGCGAGGAAGCTTGAAATTGGCGGGGGTGGGAGTGTCCGTCCTATCTACGAGTATATTATATATTCTATGCTTGGGGGTTTTATCTCGAAAGGAGAAACTGAAGGTCATACGTAATCCACCACGCTATCCAAGTGCGGGGGATGCATGACCTAAAAACATCATAGAAAATGCCGGTTTCCTCACAAACCGTTGAAGCCAGTGGTGATGACAAATTAGTATATTTAACCTTGGAAAATACTCAGAGTTGTAGGTGGGATTCGAACCCACGAAGCTTGTGAATAGCACGATCTAACCATTAGGTCATCACGGCCTATGTAAGCTATATTAAAGGTTTTGATTTAAAGTGCCAATCATATTGTTCAATCCATAATTCATACCCATGCCGCTGGTATAGATATAAAGCAACTAGCGATCTGCCCCAGTTTCGCCCGTGGACCCCGTGGTACATACATAAAATATAGTCTATAGCACTTAGATATTACGTACATTTCCAACGGTAAATTTTTTTTTTAAATCGGTTTATTTGTTCCTGAGATTAGCTCGTTGAAACAAATAAAATATTCAGCATTATAATATTAGTATAAATAAATAATTTAACTGTTTGATAAATAATTGTGCATATTGTGTTGCAAGTTTTCATCAATATGCAAGTTTTTGTGGCGCTATTTTAGAAACAAGGCTGGCTAAGAATGAGGGCGGAAGACATTCCAATGCAGGACAACGTCTGTTCAAACAGCGTTGTAAAAACGTCGTTTGTCATTAAAGTGTATTGGAACGGTTGGATTATAATGTGTAATATTATTTATTTATTTCGCATTTATTGTCCACCGGGTGAAGCGGCCTGTGTCGCCGTATACAGGGACGGATCTTGTGACAGTATTTTAAAAGTTTGATATACAAACTCATTGCCATATTCCTTGCATTATTTACTAAGTAATGTATGTCTACCTTAAGGCCAGGTAATTCTGTCAAAGTAGGCATTTAATGCTGTCTTGTACTCGCGACCGTTCTGATGCGCGGAATCGGTGCCACAGTGCAGAAATAACATTAAAATATTGGACTATGTAATTTAAACTCAATTTTTTTCAAGATTTGTTTATACTAGTGGTAAAGTTTTGTTGCTATATAATATAAATGAAGAAATATAAAATTTATCTATACTCGTAGGTACGAGTATACATAACTGAACCTTTTCTTTTTGGTCACACTATAAGTTGAGACCGGTTTTCCAATTTCATGCATCTTTTAAAATGTTTCCTAAAATCTCAAGTTCGTCAAAATTTAATAAAATGTGCTGAAACGTAGTGAAAGGTCAGTAAAATAGACGGTTTTTTGTTCAACTTTGCACTAAATTTCTAATCCAATTTTTTTGTATGAGGTAAAGATCACTTACCGAGCATAAAATTACAAAATGCTCACAGATCCAGGTAGAGTTTCAAACGCCAATGGAAAAAAAACTGTTTTAGCCGATATTTTGGAAACTATAATATATTATGACAACAATTGTAGAAAATAATATTTTTTGCATCTTTTGTTGTTAGTATACTTTTGTAAAACTTACCGTTTACTATGTATAGCTCATTTAATGATACGGTTGCGATGATATCGATGATAGTGGATGAAAATGATGCGGTCTACGATGGAACTTGCTTCTCTAATAGAAACATGGTGTACCTCTTAACCCCAAGGTTCGAACCATCGACAAAAACCCACTCTGGCAATGCATTTCACAGCTTAGTTGTTCTTATTACAAAATAGAGACAAAACTCTTCGTTCAACTCTTCAATCATGATAATGAATGGTGCTGTTTTTCGAGCAACGAACAATATGATAGAATAACTTTAATTTAAAAACCCGGACTACAAAAAACTACACTTAAAAAATATTACCTACTATCTAAGGACACTTTGGCGAATGAGACTAGTCTTACAATATCTTAGTTACCAAAATCCATCCAGCCGTTTGGAAGATACGTGGAAATAAAAGTTTTACAAACATAAAAGATACGCGCGAAAACATGACCCTTCTTCCTATTTGGGTAAAAAGGAAATGTTTATGCTACTGAGAACAGAATTAACATCTTATTTTTTGGCTTCGTAGCCAAATTTCAAAATATGGGACCCTATATACGTTATCTCTGTCCATCCGTATGTCACACCCACTTTTCTCCGAAACTATAAGAGCTTATACTATTAAAACTTGGTAAGTACATGTATTTTATGAACCATATTAACATTTCTATACAAAAAAAAGAAAAAACAAATAATTTTGGTGGTGTCACAAACTTGGAACTGCAACTCAAAAAAAAAAAACTATCAAAACCATACGTGTATCTATCTATGGATAGGTGTTCAAAAATTGTATTGAAGTTTCTAACATTTTTTTTTTCTAAACTGAATAGTTTGTGCGAGACTCTCTTCCAAAGTGATAAAATGTATATATGAGGACTTTTCTTCCAAGTACTAAGTACCTTACTACCAAAGAATTTACCTAACGGGCATATAAATGCAAGTTTCATCATTCCAATTAGGGAATTTACGCAGGGGATTTCTTTCTTTCCCCTTTCATTATTTCCTTATCCAAATCAAAATCAAATCCTCTGATTTGACGGACGAATATTTTACCGATACTTATCTATTTTCCATTGCATCCGGATTGAATTTTTTACTGATGTGGTATCGACGTCAGTTTTTTGAGACTCCCCCCTATTGGTCTACAACATAAAGTAAACAGCAAACTAATTAGTATCAGCGTCTATTTGCAATTCCAATGAAAACGGTATCACAAATCAAGATCATAGCGTGCTTCACTAGTAATACCTACTGAGATTGTTATACTGTGGCACTATGATCGTAATATTTAAAATTTATTGGTTGTCAAAATTGCAAAATCAAGCACAGGCCCGTCGTCCGTGAGCGCCGAAACGCGACTGATCAGGCCTGCCGAACGGCGCGCTATATATATGGTAGATATTAAAACATAGTGAATAACTGATACTTTTTATCAAGTCAAACTCTGCGAATGCATCTATAACTTTTTAGTGGCTTTCGTTGAGTACAAAAATTTAGTAAAAAAACTCATTAGTTTAGTCATAAACTTGAAAATCTTTTGAAAAGGGGTAACTTTGGGATTTTTTTTCTATCAAGTAAAATTCATTAAATCGTGTTATTGACTGCAATTGCACTAGATTAGATCCTTAACTAATACATATATTTTTTTCAGAGTTTAATACACTATTTTAAAGGTCTTAAAGTTGTTTTAAAAATTCAAAATTACGGCCCACACGCCCTTAAGCCCCTAGCAGATGGCGTTTTTAAAACGCACAGATGATGAGCGTATACGCGCTCCAAACGAGATTCAAATGCAACCTAGTAACATAGACCGATCATGAACCGTGCGTCTACTGCGCGTACAACGCGCAGACGCAGACGTTACAGACGCACTGTAGTCGCGCGTTTGACCAAATACTCCTCGTCAGTTGTACAATGACGCTCCTCCTCTGCACCTACTCCGACCTTTTGTACGCGCTTCAAACGAGTGCCGAACGCGCTTCACGCGCGCGTTTGTATCGCGTTTTAGGCGCGCGAATCTGTAAAAACGTAAAAATCGGTATCTATGGCGTAGAATTTGCACGTTCCTGAAACGCGCGGCGTCTGCAATACACCGTGTACTAGAACCTCATTATCGGACTTTGATTAATACTATTGTTTTTAAACTTTCGCGTTTTGAACACATAATTTATACTCCTACTTCATCACAAAATCAGTGAGCAAATTAAAATAAGGTAAGATAAGTGGAATAAATAAAACTAGGAAAAAATAAATTTGCAGGAGTTCGTTTCAGTGAATCAATTTTAACCTAGCTTTAAAAAATAGTTACCATAAATCACACATATACAGAATTACGTACCTAAGGTGAATCTACTAAATGTACTCATGAAGGCATGTGTTTATTATTATTTGCAATGAATATTACATAAATATATACAGGAAGCTAGAAATTTATTGAAATCGATTTGTCTAAACACCTCATTAATCAACCTCATCAAAACACGAACAAGATTAAAAAAAACAAATACGACATACGCTTACTAAACCGTGGAAACAACAACAAACCGTCACCATACCGCTGATGTAATAAAAAAGCTCAACTCCTAATCCGTCCCCTTCTACGTAAACAAGCGTGTGAGGGTGCGTACACCCACACATGAGACACATGTACGCGTCATCGTGTGTGTACGCACATGTGGGTAGGCTAATGATAGTGGGCTTCCGTCGCGTCACACCTGAGAGCGCGTAACCGACGTCGGGCTATAGATACCTAGTCTAACCCTCACCCCTTAATTCAGCTAAACGCACTCTTGCTTAGTGGAACCATACAGAGCTGTTTGTACTAACAAAATACATCAAGTTTTGGATGATTTTTAGAATTTCACACAAAGCAAGATGGCTTATATGATACTCGTTGTTAGATGTAAAAAAATAACAAAAAAAGAATTAACATGAGTTTGGTAGAAGTCACCTCAAAATACTGTAACAGCCTTATGTGACATATACTGAAGAGGTTTAATTTATATAAAAAAATAAAAATAGTAAAATTCTTTAGGAAGAAATGTGAATCTTAAAATAATCAAGACACATATATTATACTAAATAATTACAATCCGTAATTTATTTGTGAGTATAATAATATGTTGAAATTAGACGATAATCGTCAGACATGACAACGTTGTTTTATCATAATCTAATCTTGATATTTCGAGTGCATACTCAAACTTAGACTTCGATTAAATAATTAATCAGTGTCTAATCAATCCAAGGAGATATTAGTGCCATTTAATATGTATAAATATGTTACGGGATTCACATCAGTATTTTACTATATTATTTTTAGACATATTATGTCACTACTACCACACTTCCAGCACCACCTTTCGCAGATGATTTAAAAAACACCCTTCATGTTTGTGAGGTATTCTAAATAAGACTCCAAGTAAGTAAGTAAAGAAGCATCTGATGGGCCTCATAGCTTAGATGGTAGTAAGTCTGCCCGCAAGTGGGCGGACGTTGTGTGTTTGATTATCTCCCAAAACAAATATTTATTTGATATATAAATCCAAATTTGATAAATGCAAATATTTGTGCTGTTATAATATCACATAGAGTGGAATGCCACAAAATGTGAATTTATAAAATAAACAAGCATATCACTAACATTTACAAATAATAATAACAGAGGCAGAGGTATTATCAACTCTATACATTTCCTTGAGTGACACGCTGAACGAATTACGCAATAATACAAAAGCTCTCAGAATTAAAAGGAAAAAGTTCAATTAATCCTAATTTGCCCGCTAAGATTAAACTCGTGATAACCGGAATTCTATAAGAACCCTTTACTTCACTTCCCGGCCCCCATTCACGTTTTAAGCCGCTTTAAAAACCAGTAGAGTTCGACAAACAAGGGACTTATAATGCGTAACCGACTAAGAATTGTTCCCAAGAAAATGCATCAATTTAGATTAGGGGTCGAAGGGCTCACGACTCGATGTAAATCGATAAACATCTATTGTCAACTCGATCAAGTTTTGAATCGACAAAATATTTAGGACTATAAAAAAATGTAGAAATATAAAAGTAAAAAGGGATGTTTCATAATATTCAGCATGGAAATTTTGTGGAAGTCCAAAAAAGGTCCAAACTTCACTTTTTGTTATATTAAATCATATTTTGAAACTGAGACTATAATAATAATAAAATATGTTTGATACATATCTTTATTTATCAAATAAAACAGAGAATTCTACATATTTGAGTGAGTATTATGATTGTTATATATTTTTGGAAAAATCTTTTAACACAGCTCACAGGTTCCATGTCTTACAATTAATTATAAGCCCATAACAATCACTGACTTCTTATGATTGATAAACTGCAGTTTACCTATTATAGTGTATTGACAAATACACTTTAACTTCGTCACAGAATTAAACCTTCGGATAAAACCAAGCCGCATTTAAATATTTTATATCTCAAACAGAAGTAGCAATAATCTTACCTGTTGTCAGAAGATCAATCAACTCTAGAGCTAATTATATATGACAATGATCGGGTATGCAATGTAAATACCCCTCAAGTACTCACGTAAAGAGTTTTTTCTACATCTCGTCCACATGCAAACAACATTGAAAATATTTTCCCTCTTAATTAGTAAATTCATTTGCATAAACAGTGCTGGCCATCCCATACTAGGACGATCATTATAATAATTGTAGTTTTTTTTTAACGCGAAAAACTTTATACTGTGTAACGGTCACGCGGGCGATGGTAATCGCAGACGCATCCGCCGATAAATCGATGAACAAGTCCCGCGACTGTGTCGAGTTTCCCAACTACCTGCAAATTATAATCACTGCGCTACTGTGCTCATAGTAGAGCTTTCGTTATTGTACATTTGATGAGAGCGTACGCAGATCGTCGGCCGATATCACACGAATTAATTACTTAATTCCGATGCGTGAGTAAATGTATGCAATTTCTAACGCAATGCCAGTAATTGCATTTTTTCCGTTTAGGCACAACAAAGATAATATTTTTGAAAGCTTATCGCTCGTGCTCATGCATCGTAACGTTACTCGTAGGTACTTTCGCATGAAGCAACTGTGCCGACTGAAGCGAACAGTTGAATATTTCGACCTAATAATAAGTATTTTAAATATACAAAAAATAGCATTGCGTGCGGTCAAAAACTTCGTCATTACATTCCGTTTGAATCCGCAACTTCCTTTACCAAAACAATTATATTTTTACACTGGAAAAAAATGTGTATGTGTGCGTGAGAAGTGTTACACACAAGTGCACAGCGCACGTTTTCGGCGGCGCGCACGCATGCTTCTTTGTTTCGGTAACAGATGCTATCAAGAGCCTTATTTTTTTAATTCATTAACCTGGCGTATCTACAAACGATAAAGAATTAACGACTTTATGCAATTCTTCGAAATGAAAATGCAGATTACGAACCTTAGTTATCCAGTACAATACGACAAAAACGTCAGCAAGCAAAGTGCAGTTGCATACATAACGAATCTATTTATTAATATTTATTTGCATAGACAATGGATTTACTGATGGACGTTAGGGTTGGCACATATATTAAGTATTTACGAAAAAAATCTTCATAGTACTAAAATTATGATCATAAAAGATCATCTCTTTATAGGTAAGCTTAAAGAAATATCTTCCAAAAGTAACCAAAATTTTCTGCTTGTCAAATTTGATCTAAATTCTTTCAGTTTTGATGATTCAAAACTAACAGACAGTTTACAATATAGATCATTCCTTAAGCAGATGCTCCTCTTTAAACTGTGCATATAGGTGGGATAAATGTGTTTAAATGTCAACTTAAGTTGTTTTATGTTAATTAAATGTTAATATTGTAAACTAATTTACCCATTTATTTATCTCTATGTCACTAATTCAGAAAGTGTAGTTATCGAATTGAATAACAAACGGACTTAGTTTTCATACTACGTATATGATATTATCAATAAAGTATTATAATTTATGGTAAATGCAGTCAGCTGTCTTGTTTCAAGTTCTAGTAGCTTACTAAAATAATTAGGGTTTTAGTTGTTTTGTTTATCAAACTGATATAATAATTACGAAAAATTTAATGGATGCTACTCAATCATGTCGGAATTGGAACGGCTTAACGCAACGGACTGAAGTTTGGAACCCTGTTAAAATATTATGAAATAGTTCGCTTCGTGTTATTCTGAGAAAATAAAGAGAACGGATCTACGCGGGGAAAACCGCGGAGCGCTGCTGGTAATCAAATACACTCGAAAAGATAATTGTATTAATTCGCTCGTCACAGCGATAACCCTATATATTCAGCGCCAGTAGGATTAGAATAGTTTCAATGTGTGCGTCGTTCCTCTGTGTGTGTTTCCGTCATTTTCCTGCGCAGGAGTCGTCGATCGCGATGATTGCTCACGCGTTTCGCATCACTCGCCCCCACCCTACATCTGCTTGTTCACATACAATTTACATACGATTTGTTATGCAGTAAAGTTTTTTGTGACAGTCTATCGATAATCTAATAGTTTACGGGCAGTTGTTTCCGAATAAGTGGCTACCGTTGATGGAATGGAAGCTTCGTTGGTTCGCGAGACGTATTATCAACTTAGGTTTATATTACAAAGGTAAATTTCATTTAATGTTACTGTGATAAGATTCTTATAATATACTACTCGTTGCACGAAACTTTGTCAGTGTAGAATGTATTGTTTCTGTTCAATACCTATTTCATAATCAATTATTATGTGCTTTTCGATGGGCTTGATAATCTGTAATTTATCTCTGGAAACATTGGCTTTCAAACTGTATACGCAATAATGTTTTCCATTACTGGCAGTAGAATAAATGACAAAGGTGTGGGTTGTAGGTACTTTACCAGGCAGACTTTACCAAGTAGCCTACCGTATTGGTATTGGTATCATGCTAAATACATATTAATATTGTCACTTACCATGAGGTGAGATGGTGAACGAATGTTGATTTGTATCTGTTGATTAAAAGAAAAACAGAATTTAAGAATCAGGAGAGACAAAGACAATGAATGAATGATGACTCCGCCAAGCAACTGCCTGTCATGATTACGATTTGCCATGCGTCAAATTAACACATCGTGATATATGGTTTGACGCCTTACGTCTTGACGTATATGTGTCACCGTAAAGTTGTATAAACAGTCACTTTACAATAAAATGCGTGAGATCATAAACCTACGGTTGATTAGTTTAGTTTATAAAATAACATCATTAGATTAGAAGCAAGTATTAGCCACCAGATATTTTAAGTACTTTTAAAGTAGAAAAATGTTTTAATGTTGTATCTATTAGGTAATTGCTTTTGCAGTAGTAGGTGTACAAGTTGTAGGAGTCTTCGATTATGGTAAGTATTTGGAATACTTTCAGGCAAACTCTACATACATAATATGCACGTTAGTATGTATATGTATAGTTAGTTAAGAATAGTAAATCCCTGCGCCTTCTCCGCTATTCAAAATTCGGTAAGCAAGGCTAGTAAGGTAAATAATTAGTATAAAATTTATCCAAATATCAATATCATTAACATTGAAAATGACAATATTCTAAAAATTTGCTCAAGACTTACGCGAGCTACTCGCCTTAAAATTTTTGAGTAAAGTCTAATTGTTGTACAAATTTTCGACATCAAACAAAGATAATTGAGATTTAGAATGGTTAAGTTATACCTACTGTAGTTAAAAACATGTTATTATTATGATGAATAAACCTTAGAATTGGAGTAAAACAGAAGTCCGCAAATGACTAATATTTAGCTTCTGATAAACTTATCAAGTACCTACTGATTACAAACTAAGTAATGATTAATGCAATTTAATACAAACCTGCCCTTGTTGACCACATTATATGAGGTTTATCATTGGCCTGGGAGTTTAAAAGTAGTTTATATTAATAAGTCGTTAACTTGCGTAACTTTATTATCATCAATAAATCAATTTTATCATTGAAAATTATAATTAGATTGTCGATTTGTGCTAATAATTTAGATTTGAGAATGTGGTTCTATAACGATGAATTATTTAATGTTAGTCGGTGATAATGATGTCAAAGGTAATGCTAAATAAAATCATAGGTTTATATATAATATATATCTTCATAGATACAATTGAATGTGTACTTTGCTGTCTAGTCTAACCTGAAATATAGAGTAGCTTTTATTTCGATTAAAGGTCTATTTATATGACAAAACACTTATCCGAGTGAAGCCGGAACATACTTATCGTTATACTATAGGTATTCTACTAGCAACAGGGCGCTAGTAAAACGAGAAGTTTGTTTACAAGCGTAGTTTCCGCATCCTATATTTTTCGGAGAAAAAAGTAGCATTTGTGTTATTCCAGACTATAATTTATCTATGTTCCGGATTACAACCATATCCATCCAGATGTTACGACATGGTTGAACCACAAACATTCAAACGTTGACATCTAAAATATTTGAATGATTATTATATTCGTCTTCTCTTTCAATCTCCAACTAATAAAGCTCTAAAACTTTAATTTTAACGATTATTAAAATAAATTTTATACATATACTATATTATATTATTTAAAAAAACATTTAAATGCTCTACTTTAATCTTAAATTTACACATGGGTGTCTGAATAAAGTGGAACCATAGAGTAAATTCAAATAATAGATGGCGACTCACATGGCACATGTGGCAGGCGTGTCGCGTCGCTCGAATGCACCATTATTGTTTATCCCACGATTATAACCAATTCAAAAACTAACTCGCACTCGAAAATTAAGCTCGAGTGGTGCTACGGTAGCCTTTGTTTTAGCACAATACGTACTCAGAGCACCACCGGGACTATGAACGTGGGTCTGCAAGCTAAATCTATACAACTGGTGTGACTGACGATTTGCCGCGTTTTTTGTAGCTTAACTTTAAAAAAATAATTAGTGCATAGCATGATGGGTCGAGCAGGACATGTGCCTGATAGTAAGCAACATACAGTCACAGCTTATAATAGTACAGTATTACGCAGTTATTAAAACAGTTACAACAAACAAATTGTGTAGTAACGTTGACAAAAAAAACATTGTAATGTGTAGTGAGTGGAATCACCAAAGACTGCACTCGTCACCCAAATACATAATAGATTTAATTATGATCGTCTACACCCTGAAATTTCTCTGGAAACATTACCCTTTAAACTGGAATACAGTGATGGTTGTGCGTTGCTTGGGATTAGAATAAATACAAAGCTATACTAGGAGTATGTGCAGAGTCCGCCTGGAGAAGTGTGTACTACTCCCAAGCAAACAAAAGTTTGAAGGTCAATGTTTCAGGAGAAATTTCTGGGTATTAAGTAGGGTGATTCAAAAAACTATTCAATTAAACTAATTTGGGCTAAACGTCACAGGAACTCATACCATATATTAATACAAAATCAATTTTTGCAAGGAAATTATTCACACCACACCACACAACGATGTATTTTTGTGTGAACATTACTACATAATTTGTTTACTGTAAACTTTGAGTTAATGGATTACAGCTTCGAGTAAATGGAATACGGCGGTACCAAAACACCTGAACTATATCTACATAAAAAATGTACTTAGTGTGGATGCAGATGTCAAATAAGTTAACACCAAAAAAAGTCTGACATCGTCATTTTCGGATGCGTCACTTTCTGGACACTTTTTAATGGCGTTTGTTAAACTACTTTGCTTATCTAATGGTTCAATTAATGTGAACCAACAATTTTAACATTATAAACCGACTAATGCGGTTCATGGAAAATAAGCAAATTGCTAATTACAAAATAATGATCGGATAATTGAGTTTAGAGGAATTTCCCACTTGGTAAACACAGCGTTAAATGCTTTTGAGGTAAGGCGTCTAGTTAGTCTGATGGCCATACAGTTTATTAGAATGCTGGCAGTAACTTTGGCTTCTTCTAAAAGTGTGTATATGTGAGTGTATGTACACGTGTGGATGTGTGGCTGCATGTGTTCTTTGTATATAGTAACTAGTACCTAATGTGGTTGTTGTGGATTTTTTAATTGATCATGGGAGAGTCAGCTGTGATGAAGTGAGTCCAGCCCGATTTAAGTTTCAGCTGCATTCAGCGGTTTTTTCCAAGGAGAGTGTACATACGCGACCGCTCCTTGATCGAATGCCAACACTCGATAGCTGCGGCCGAATTTAGAGAATTTAGAGTCATTTGGTCGACCATATCACACGCGATTAAAAAAATGAACACAAATTTCTTCACGGGAGCTCACACATTACGGTATTTATACTATTTAAAAAGTCTATCTTTATAATGAAAGTATTCATAGATCCATACGTTAAAGCGATATTTTTTTTCAACATTTCTTTAATAAGAGGGTCAAAACGTCTTTACATTTTATAGAAGTAGCACAGGCAAACCTTAAACATATAGTAGCTATCTAATATTAGCATAATGTAGTCCATTTTAAAAACCAACATTATAAATATGAACCAATTATTATGTTGTAAATCTTATCATCGTACTAAGAACACACATTACGTCATCAACATCGACAATATAAAGTCAATTAAGTACACAGTAGCTGTAGTCCACACGTTTAACAAGGATTAAAATAGGGTGCACGCACGTCGACCACGTTTAAAAAATTCTGCATTTGGCGAAAATTGGAACTAATCTTATTTCTACAAAAATATACCACTACCTACCTAGAACAAACGTTAGTACCCCTCCGAATCAAGCTTAGGGTTTTATGCAGTAACGGCAGCTGACGCGTTAAGGACTTCAGTAATTGCGGGTCTATTGTCTATTAAAAATGAGTGATTGGTATCAACAATGTTTTAGTTTCAAGTGGCAAATTTTGAACATAGAATATTTTAGTTGGTAAGCAGTTATACAATACTAATTAAAAAACTGGTGTAGACTGTAAGAAGTGTGTAACACTATACTCAAGTGACATTTTGACCCCATAGTGATATGCAGGACAAACGCCTACGAGTACTTATGCGCCAAATACGACTATAGATAATAATTCTATACTCTACAAAAATAAATAAATACAATGTGTCTGTTTGCCAATATTAAAATAATCGCTTTTTACTACATGCATATTCATGTATAGACGGTACCTACATACACATATACCAAACACTATTTACAGTTATTTTTTACAGTTTTTATTTATCTATCTGTCTATTTGTTCCGGTTGACTTCTGAAACGGCTGGACCGATTATGACCAGGCTTTCACTACTACAAAGCCGATGTTCTAATACTAACATAGGATGCTCATATTTGAAGAAAATAAACGTAAAACGAGTGACGAGAACATCCGAATCACAATCGTGAGGTCGTAAGTTCGAATTCCGCTTGCACCTCAGATATTTTTGTAAGTGTTTGGCATCTTCACATGATTTTCATATAATGTTAGCTAAAATACAAACACTAAAGTTTTTAGAGGGACTTTGCGATTACCTTTGGTCTCCAGTGTCTGCCGAAGTTTCGGATACCACAAAAGACAGAAGGACTATGAATCTACCAACCTAAACTTACTAGGTAAGCAAATGGTAATAATTACTGTCAAAGTACTTACATATACATGTAAGACTCGAATAATAAAAGATTCGAATCATGATAGGAACTTGAAAAAAATCGATATCAATAGCTGACAAAACAACTCCTTCAAAAAATTCCATTGAACTCATGCTCGTCACGAACATGATTGTCAATAAAAATTATATGTTTTAAACGCTCCATTCTAAACCGCAAGTATTCGAGTCGGTATTTGAATCGAGTAAAAATATTCGAATCGTATCTGAAGCAATATTCACGCATGCTTTATCGTCAATCAATAATTAATATCTGAGGTTCGACGGCTGAGACGCTCCCGAATTTCGCCGAGCACGATGGATCGCGTTCGAGTAATCGAACTGGCAAAAATTAAAAAATGAAGCAAATAAGAAATACTCCATTACGGCTGGAATATAAAAGGCGTAGAGACGATTGTCTGTTGCCGTATGGGTGGGTCGGGTTAGATTTCGTTTGAAAAATGATATAAAGTTTGTTTGTTTATAATTTTCTTTTAAGTCTTGTAATGAAAAGTAACTATGATACGAGTATATGTAAGATAATCATAATACAATTATTGTTGCTACAATTAACCAGGGCTTAATAATGTGGAGTTTGTAGAGGTACATATCGTTTTGCCTGAATTCATAGTAGTAGTCTGTCTAGTTGGTTGGTGTCAGGGTTGGGAAACTAACTATTACATTATCGACACTTTACGTATATGAATGATTTGAACTATTTTTCCCCAGACAAAATAATTTTCTTATACATCATTCATTTGATTTTTCAGTGAAAGTTTAGCACCAGGCAAAATTTTCCCACAGAAAACTTTAGGTTTAGGTCAATAAAAAAAACAACACAAAATACAATTCCTGCTCAACTACAACAATAATATATGTACGTTGAATATTTTATCCTATTTTAAAACACGTTTGAAGATTATCTATGATATACTCAAATAGATTGATGACAACAATTCAGCGAAATCAATAAAATTCTTATGTACCATATTAAAAATTCCAAATAAATACAATGCTTACACAAAATACCACCACAAACAAAAATAATGTCTTTTGAACATTTTGGACAAATACTTGAAATAACTGACAGACATAAATAAATCATCGAAGCATTTGTCCAAGGCGAATATCAGACATATTTCCCGGGTGGTCTTCAATTATACAAACTGGGAAAAACAACACCACTCCATAGCACCTGTGAGCGCGCGGGCGCATTGCGTATGCAAGCCGCGGTGCGCCTCTGGCCACGTCAGCTATTTGCTCGAGTCCCGAGGCTCAGCCATTCAAGGCTAAACCGGGGCCAGTTTTTGGCTGTTTCCGACTTGATCCACCACTCCTGTCTCAGAACTCTCCGGCCCTAATTCCTTTGCCGATAACGAGATATTTGGAGTTTTCGAGTTATATTTAAGAGGTGAGCTCATTCGATTTATAATGCTTCACAGAATATACTAAGTGTTTAGAATACTGCGTTAACCATTCTACTGCGTTCAATTTACCGCCACTTCTCACAACTAGGCTTAAGGTCTTGACATCGCTATCGTCCAAAATTTCAGTGCTAGTTAATATTTAGTCAAAAATTTACTAGGTTTTTCTACCCGTAGCATAAAATAAAGTCCAAATGAAGAAACCCTAAATTCGTTGCCGTATGACTTTGAATCAAATACGAAGAAGTGTACTGCAAAATATTTTAGACAAATAAACACATATTTATTCACAAACCATACAGTAAAATAACCTGTAAATGAGTAGCAAAACTATCATGTTATTGGTTAGTTGATATAGGTACTTAAATATTTTTTAAATATTAATCTTCATTATATGAAAACAAAATAAATATTTTGGTGAATATTTTCACACAAAACACCATCTGATCCCAAACTAAGCAAAGCTGGTACGATGGCAGCACAATCTTTGCACATTTTTGATTATTATTTTACTAAGATAATTATAAATTAATTATTTAATAAACTTTTGAACTAGCTCGTAAAATCTTACGTTTACTAAACTCTGAATTTGATTTAAATTTCAATTTCATGTATGTCGTATATAACTCGCTACTTCACCTGAAACTAAGACTAACCCTTGCCATTTGAGTGATCACCGAATTCCCCACACTATAATCTTAAGTAGTATTTACACGGATCCCGCGAGCTCCATCCATTATTAATTGCACTCCTCAGGTGTACAGATTATCCTTATTAGGAGACCGCAAGCTCTGCTATGCGTTTCCGGGCCTAACTCGATCGTCTTAACGGACGATACCTTATGATACGATGCGTCTATAGAATACTTTTTTTTTGTACGAAATATACTCAGTAGCTAGAAATATCGTTGTTGTTTTTATTTCACAACAACAGAAACGGTAGTAATTAGTCATTTTCAATACTTTTAATATAACTAAACGGAAATCCTTCAGTATGCCACCGATTTTAAATAACTGAACAGTTTGTGCTTAGTCTGGTGTTAAGCGATCATGCGGCCAATGATGGAGAGCTCTTATCTAGAAGAAACCGATTTATTCTAGATTTATCACACCAAGATTAAATCTATCGGGAGATGCCCACTCAGACAAAGCAGTCTAGTTGTACATATAACAAAAGTCACGTCATTTATTTCGGCACAGTAAAAAATATTCAAGTCAAGTAACACATTGATTTTTAATAATAATTTCTGATATCTTGGCGATTCCATAAGTTAAAAACTCATTAAGTCCTAAATATTACAGACAGTAGTAGTTTCATCCGCTTTTTAACTCAGTAAAGTGATGATGCCGATTAAATAAGGAAACTGTTATCTAGTCAAAAAGTTTATCGATTAAACCCTTTATCTATGTTTTTTCCAATGCACCAATACGTTCATGTGAATGTGAATGAATAGCAAGTTAGCTATTAGAAAAATGTATTTTTTGTGAGGAAAAATATTTTCCGGTGTTGAAAATTTTAATTACATTTTGGTAATCCATATTACAATTCACAATTATATTTAAGATTACATAAAATGTTGACTTACATCATAAACTACAACGCATTAATGAGTTTTAGGATTATAGATTAGTTTAACACATTTTATAAACTATTTTTATAAATAAAAAAAACCCTTAGACTTAAAAGCTCCTTTCCTGTAATCAGTATTCTTGACAGTAAAAATAAGAGTGAAGGTCTTTGAAAACCATCAGATTGAAATTCCTTAGAAAAGGGTAAATAAAAAACTAAATAATTTAATTCGTGAATATTGATTTTACTAACAATAAGTTTTAAGTATTCTTCTACTGAAATGTAATAGTTTTAAATGACCGGATATTTGATTAAAATTATTGATGATATCAAATAATGTATTACAATAGCCAGAAGCACACTATTCTACAGTTTAATCAGTCTACTATCTCAACACACGTTTAGTCTTCAGTAAGTCGGGTTGTATTACAACTTCCGATACGATCTCTGCTTCCTGACAACAAAAAATACACGACTGCCTTTGCGTAACCAATCGTCGTCTAGTCGATATTGGCTAAAAGGAAATTAATAGCTTATAACCTCATTTCTTCGGTTAATCACGCAACCAGCTAAATAGAATCCGTCCACACCCATTGTTGTCGGAACAAGCATGTCATTTCAATTACTATAAGTAAATAAATAAATAAACCGTTTGTATACTGCAATACACCTTTCGTTTTCATTGGATTAGGTAACTTATTAATAGATTGTTGGGAAATTTAAAATTGGAAATTAAGATTGTTCGGGTTTTAGTTCGTGTCGTGTCTGGGAGTACTTCGCCGTCGTATAATTGCGCAGAGCTGCGCGTACGCAGATTATCAGAGTCAAGTGCGTTCGATAACGCATGCGCACGAACGCGTGTTATTAAATTTATTCCTTTTTCGCCAGAATCTGCATAATGAGGGGGCCAAAAAAATAACGTAATCGCTAGAGTGAACGTCGCCTTCCCTTGGAGAAAGGCGGGCAGTTTTTGCCTGATGTATGTGTGTACTGATATGATGAATATTTAAGGAGCGGTCGGAGCAACCTGACTCTCTTTATTTTTGTATTATTATGAAATTCCAGACGATTATTGACGATTATTCCTTGTCAAAGCGTGGCATCGTTTTTGAAGATATCCAAGTCTGGCTACCATTAGCGGTCTCTACTTGAGAATTATTATTTAAGTTTGTATCACGATCGCCTAAAGCGTAGCGGATTCTCTGGCGTTAAGACATACAATGTAGGTTTAGTAATTTGCATGCACGCACAGATTTCTAAAATTTCTCACATACTATGGTTTTGTTTAAATTCGATGGAAATGTGCTAAAAGGTTAAATACATTGAGTTAACGTTTACAATTAAAATAAAAGATAAATACACAGTTTTTTGAGAGAAATAGTTGAAAATCTGTTGTCAGTTGATAATTCATTTGGCTTGCTTGAAAATTACGTAATTGCTTAATTATAGTAATTCTCTACTGTAATGACGGACACAGAACAAAAACTCAAAATAATGCCGACGAGCGAGTTCGGCCCTGTAAAGCCGTGGGCTACCGAAATTCCGCATCCGAGCTCATGTATTTGAACCTTTATTCGTTTCCATTATCTCTCCAAAGGTGGTCATTACGACGCTCTCGAAAATTTCCAAAATATTCACTCTTTATCATATCGCTGTAGAAAGCCGATCAGGATGGCAAAGCGTTGATCAGAACGATTGTGAGGACAATGTCTTAATGCGAATTCTCCCATGAAATCTTACGAAACAGTGGCTCATAATTCTTTAACGTCATTACTCGAAGCAATTTCTCAAAGATATGCTTTATAATGATCTGATGCCCGTGAGAAGTTTACCTCGTAACAGGATCGCGGCGAGGAAAAAGTCCACGCGTGTCGTCGGCGGTCAGACAAGTAGCCAGTAATTTATGGTTAGTTTTTGGCTGGTCCTCGCAATGCAGCCTCGCGGCTTTTCGCGCTCGCGGCTCGTCCGGTCACAGACCCCGCGCCATTCCGTCAATCTCGACTACTTATCCGTCCGCGCCGATCCCTTATATTAATCATTTTTTCTCCCAAAAAAAGCGACCGTATTAAAGATCCTATCGAGCGGCCCCGGGAGCTCGCCGAACACGACCACGCTTTCGAAACTTCAGAATTGACAAACAAATATCGCAACTGATACTTATTAAGACGTGTATTATTTGACTTTAAACTGGTTCATTGTGCGGGCAAAATTAATCTTGTAGCTTAGCTGCGTCACAAAGGCGGCGTGCCGGCGCGTACGGGGGCTATTACGGACCCCGCGTTATAATTACCTTTTTAAATAGTTTTTTCAGACGGTGTCGATATTAAAACGTCAATGTAAATAACTTGTTAGCCGCAATCTCATTTCTGAGCGATTGGATATTACAATAGTGTACGTGATTTGAGAAAGGTAACGGTGTCGCCGCTTTATCCGCGTGATGGAGCCTATTATCGACGTAAGGCGCAATGGCGCGTGCCACCTCACTAGTAGCAGTTTACACCATTAACTACCCGCAAAGTAAAAAAAATACTATTTCGGACATTAAACGTCGAACGAAACTCATTCGGACGCATGCCTATTGTGGATCCATTTCATGCAATTTATCCTAGAGTTGATGGACATCACAAAAAAGAAAGTATTTTAATAAATGTCAAAGAAGGGCTACAAGTGAAAAGTATCCAAAGCGACGATGATGGACGCGGTTAAAAAGAGAACGGTAGTGGTACACTGCAGAGATAATAATTAGGTTCTACATCTAATCATTGTATCGGTCTGCAGTGTAAATTGAACCACGGAATATTTCACCTGTACGTGTCTAATTGCACGGATTATTTGTGTACTAAAGCCGGTCGGTTTTTGTCGTAACTCGACTGTGGCACGCGCCCACTTTCTATGCGGCTATCTCGAGACGTAATTGTGCTTATACCCTTTTTTATCGGTTTCGAAACACCTAAGTCATCGTCGGGAATCGGTAACGGTGAATACGCTCGTTTCGACTTCTGTCTTAAATAGGTATGTTCATTACTAAGAGATGAGCTTTGTTGCCGCTTTTGTTGCTAAGTACTGATCAATCGCGCATTACTTGACGAAATTTTTTGTAACTATCTACATGGCTTGGTCATACGTCCACTGGAAAAATTCAATTATGTTTTAGTGAGTTGGTATATAATTAATAAATTATGCAGCGTTAAACATAGACAAATAAACGAAACAGTAAATTCGTCAAAATGCAATATCTTGCAACCGTAAGCCCAAAAGTATTCATCATGTTTGCAGGTATCTGTATCGCTAGGGAAATACTCGTATCTTGGACAAAGATATGAATAGAGCGCAGATCACACCCACTTTATAATGAGGTCAATGCAAGGCAATCTAAGATAGTGATTAGCCTTCGAACCCCACTGACCTGCCGTTTCCACGACAGGACGACAGGACAGTACAGGAATCTTAGGCATACTTCTCACGCAGTGCAGTGCAGTTTTAGGCAATGATTGCGACTCTTAATGTTCCTTTCACTACGTTTTGTAAAAATATAATACATTTAATTTGTTTGCATAATACACATACATACACAGACATAGGAAGTGTTCTTACCTGCCTTGAATCCAATACAGGATTGTGCAGCATTATGGGTTATATTACCTATCTGATGATGATAATGGGTTAGATTACTCACCATCGTCAAACAACGATTAAAGTAAAATCCACTATGAATTAGCAAAATTGAAAATTATGATTCATCATAGTTACGTCAAATGATTAGTTTTCACTGTTTCTCTATTAAAGTAGTTTCTTTGTTGTTTAGTCTTCTGTGTACTTTAAAAACTGAAGTATTTAAAAAAAATTAAACCATGTTTTTTCTGTACAATTGAAAACATACTACAGTAATAACACAAGCGAAATGGTTGTCTAGCGTAAGTCAATAGACGATTTAAAAAAAAATATAAAGTAATCACTAACACTGCACACACACAATACAGTACCACACTTAGGTAATAAAAAATATCAATACGCTTCAATTTCCAGCAACTAACTAATTAGCTTAAAAGCGATTAGACAAACACGGTGTCCTTCCGAAAATAACAAATCTGTAATTAGCGGCAAACCACAACGGTATTATTCGATATATCTCCAAAAATCAAACTCAAATACCGGATTAAAAATATCAATCACGGTCGCTTATCGTTAGCCGCGCAGCTAAGCTACAATACCCTGATAACGGCAATCAGTGCCGGCGACTGTAGAGATGGGACGAGATGGCGCTTTATCGATAGAAATGATTTCAATTTTGAAACATTTTTTTTTATGTTTAAGAAAACAGCCGAGATTTGTCCAAAGTTTTATTTATTTTCAAAGCTGCTGTTAGTTTTTGTTTTGTAACAATTACGGTTTTTTCAACAAAATCATTGTAATTTAATTTATTGTTAACCTGCACTTGAAATAAATGTAAACGTAGAATCTGCGATCATTTGGATGTAAGTCGTGGAAACTTACAAATTAGTTTTGATAAAGTTAATTGTTTTAATTCCTTTTTAAAAATCAATAAAATTGTTAGAATTAGCTGGTTTCCCTTTTTAAACGCTAAGCCCTAATTATTTTTTACAAATTATTGAGTATTTCATAACATTACAGTACCAATATGTAGTGGACAACCATGATAGTTTTGTTTACTGTTTTTTGTTAGATTGGATCTTAGCAGCAGGGCAAGCTGTCCAAGTGAAAACACGACAGGCAGAAAAAAATGTAAACTACCAAAAGTAAAAAATTCATCGTTATAGTAACATTATTTATTATTATTTAGTAGTATTTTCTTTTGACCATAAATAGATATATAAAACACTTCAAAAGTAAAAAAAAATATACACTTACACTTCTGTTAAATGTAAACAAAAAAAATCGAACATCGATAATTTGAGGAACCGATGCACGTGCATATCTAATCGCACTAGGTATGTAAAAGGTAATATTTGTGTTATCGCGCCTCACTATAATCCGCGATAACGGATTAGCTCACTCTCTGAATATTTATAAACATCGATCGATTATAACGATTCCATTTCCAGTCACCATCGATTATTTTGACATGGTTTAATTTGGCTATATGGATTTTGTTGTTTATTTTTTGCGATTTTGTATTTTAATCGTAAATGTCATTTTACTAAAATTATTTGCAACTTTATATATATTGTTAGTGCATACAATGAACTAGTTCAAATAATAATAGTGCAGTGTAGTGTTCACTGTAGTTCTTAGTTTTAAGGTAATAGTTCCATCGAATTGTGTTTTTTTTTTGTTGAATTTGGTTCCATAGGTATTTAAAAAAACCTACACAGGCTCTTGCTTAGTGTTACGTATCGGAAACTCCGGCAACTTTGCAAGTTATTTCTGTCAGTTCAAAGATTGCGGTTCCGTCAAGATTATCGGAGTTATGCCAAAACTAAACCTTAAATCCAACGTTTTACGAAATGAAATAATTTGGACCAATTTAAAATTTTAGTATGAATTATATATGGAAACGCACTTATTTTTTATTACTAGGTACGTAGGTACACCACAAAGTAACACAGGAAGAATTTTACTATGAAAACTAACGTGGTGGTTACATATTTTGAATTAGTTAACAGGTTACATATGATACGGTCGGTCCAACCCAACTTAAGTTTCAGCCGCATTCGGCGGTCTTTTTCAAGAGAGAGGTTGGCCAAAAAAGAAGTGGTCGCCATGGTTAATGGGTTTTTAAGTTAGTACTTATGTATTTGTTATTTATTTATATTCCACGTATATCTGTAGCGGTTGAACGGATTTGAGTTATTGAATTAAATATGTTGTAATTATCTGGATTAACAGATAACGTTGTGAAAAAAATATTAAACCACGCGTTACACCATGGGGCGTAGCTAGTAAAACATATTTGAAAGTCTTAAGTGACCTAAATGAAAAGACTCAACAAAATCAAACCCTACCCTATAATCTTACAAAACGTATAAAAAACACTTTAAATAACAATAAAATACCAGTAAATGTTAATCGTCTAAGCAAACATTTCCTCATACAATAAATGTTGAATAACATAGAAGCGTGGACTCATAAAACCAAAAATAATTTACGTTCCTAATAAAATCACAGAAAAACCAGTCCCCAACCCAATATGAGAACTTTTGATGATTTTCCAAGATCGTTGATGAGAAAGAATTTGTCCAGATGAGCAGATAATATACTAATTAATTACTTGGCATTTGCTAACAAGATAAATAAAATTGAGAATGGAAATCCTGCCGACATTGACAAAATGTCACCAATGAAATAAAACAAAAAATAAAAAATGCAACACAAAAGATCAACTTCTTTTGTTTTGGGGGGGCAACACAGCTTCAGTATTTCCTATTCAGGGTTCCATAGCCAACAGTTAATAATCAAATAAAAAAAATAGGTAATCCAATTAGTTTAATAAATACGGTAAGATAGTAGCTTTATTCATTCATCGTAGCTTTGTCAAGAGCTTACTTTCGATAAAAAATAAACTGTTTTTTTTTTCTAATATAGCTAGAATAAGTACGAATGATTTTGAAAACAAAAAACTGTTTCATATCCGTTATCCTATTTATAGTCGAATTCAACAATTTTCTAATTTTTTTTTTAGTAAAGTTACATAAGTACCGAAAAAGTTGACTTTTGAAATGTCAAACGAAGTCAAAGAGATAAAATTGAGCTTAGGTTATGTTTGGTATTACTGCGGTTAGTGATAGGACATTATACACAGTCATGCAGTGGCATGATACAAGACGCGTTTTTTTAACATTTAACAACGTGAAATTTGGGTAGTTTACAATTAATTATAAATATTAATCCAACAACACTTTTATTTCTTATTTCTTTACATGTAGTGAATTCATTTCTGAATACATTTTCATCTCAGTAGGCACTTGCGCTCTAAATTCCACATTTATGATACTCACCGAGATGGATTTAGGTTATTCGTTAAATAATTAAAGAAATATGTTATTTTATTTATATTTATGCTTACATATAGTAAAACGTTAGCACGTTGAAAAAATAAGATATTATATTCAGCTGGATTTTTATGTACGTATATGACGCAATTTCATCATTAGAGGAAACCAAACCTTTGGTTTGTTTTAAAGTGACACTTTTCTCTGCAATTTAGACCTAAACTTCATAACAATGTGTACTATTTGGAATTGAAATGAAATGAAATAATTTTATGTAGAAAACTGTGTACGGGTTAGGATAATACAAACATACGCCAGTACTCAAAGACAGTTTTGTCCTCGCGGACATACAATATTTTGTTTTTTAAATAAAATAGGTATATTAGATTTGGAAAAAAGTTTGTACTTAAGAAATTTATTTTCTCATAGAGAAATTATCTATTAGTCACATGCTATCGTGACTAAAATATACTATCTAAAACTTTGAGAGTAATAATGTTAAATTATAAATACTAACATTAATAGTAATTTGTGATTATCGCAATAGTTATTGCACAAAAGAACTAGTCTAATTGAATGCAAATAGCTGATGCCAATAGCAGTAAAAAGATTAAATGAATATCATTGTTAAGTCATAATTACCTTATCATTCTAAACAATTAAAGACAATTTATGGACCTTCGTAATACTTGAATCTTTGTTCTAACTGTTAAGGCAGAAAAGTAGTAAATGCAGTAAAACTTGAAAACACCAAAATATAAATTATCATAATTGTATATTTTTTACAACTTAACATTTTTTCAATAAAAATACATTTTATTCTGGATAATAAGCTGGATTATTTACGAGTACCTATCTGCTCGGCATTTTCAAAGGTATATTTTAAGTTGTGAGTTCATCAATTAACTTGAGTACCTACTTGATAAATTTTATAAAAATGCCGTTTTTATCATATTTATTATTGTATTGCAAAATTTTGTGATGACCATATACGGAACCTTATAATGTGGTCTATGACGCGCTTGGCTTAATATTTGTAATTATGGATAATTTATGTTCACCACTAAGTATAGTCGTTAACTGTATCTACAATAACTATATCCATTTGTACAAATATTTAGTACTAATCAACGAAATGACGGAACTAACATTAAATAAAGACCAAGAAATTGACAGTCTGGCGCACAAATTAAATTAAGAAAGCAATGTAGTGAAATTCTAATAGTTCAAGTTGGTACGGAACCTTCGTTGTGGGAGTCTGATTCGCACTTAACCGGTTTAATTTGTCAATTAAAATTTATGAATTTAATTTTTCACACACTTTATTTAAAACTTAAGTTATGCCTTTGGTGATATTTAAAAATAAAAAAAAGCTAACAATGCGATATCCGTCGAAATAGTTTTGATCGTTAATTAGAAGATACATAATTAAATACCAAGAAAAATAATGTTATAACATATCTATTTTAAAAAGTTGATTACAAAAAATATCTGATTATAATCGTTTAATCTTATCAAATCTGTGTCCAATTAATATATTAACATGTAACATTGCAAGGCCCTATAATCTCAAATACTTTGAGCGCCGTCAAAAAGAACAAATATGTACCCATTAGCCTAATTAGTAACATAGTCTCAGAAACCATTATGAAACAGATAATCATGTAAAACCTAAACTATCGTGTTATCCGTTGTTAAAGAAGGGTAATTCCCGCAGACGTAGGTACTTACTTAATCAAAAGCGAGTGTAAAACTCTTATTAATGACACTGGTCAACAGTGATATATTCGACTGGTCAACATTCAATTTTATAGTAAGGGTTTTAAGATTGATTTTCGACTTATTTGTACTGACAATTCCTGAAACTATCAGAGACGTTGAAAGTTTCCCCCATGTTTCTTATAGATTTTGTTATAAAGGAACATACATAGGTTCACTTAAAAAAATGTATAGTATAAAACTGTCATGTGGCAGTTTTATTTTAGGTTTTAAAAACACTATGTGATTTATTATTTTATTGTTTTTTCCATTTCGTTTCAAGGTGCACTGTAGGGTTTTTTTAGGAATGTCACAGGCCTGTTATTTTTTTAAAACTACGCGAATATTTTCACGCATAATAACTACTGGTGTAGCTACCATTCTAAGAATATTTAAAGATTACAAAAAAAATATCAGTTATCTAGACAGGACAAGAGTTAATTCAGGGGTTCAAATATAATTTGTGAGATACCCTTCAAAGTGAGATACACGGTTTGTTAGGTAACTGCGTTCCATATTTGCTATATTAGCTTAACATAATCGTTTTACATCAGGCAAGAGAGTGACGAGAGATCAAGCTGTCAAAAATAAATAAACGTGCATAATTGGTATAATGAAGAAATACAATATTTATCTATGTATAATAATCATGGTGTTCCTAAATGTAGAAAAAAACCCTAATATCTACCGGTACTAATCTAGTTCATATTGCACCCGCAACAGAAAATACGCTCTAAATAGCAATTTTGAGTATTGAATTAAACAATAACACAATAAAAATACAATTCTAATAACCTCAAACCTCGATACTTATATTATTGTAGATATTTCATAATAACAAATACATGAATAGCATTACGTGACCTCGCTGAAACATAGGCGGCTTGAGAGACATTGGTGGCCAAATGAAACGTGTCCACGCAGAGTTGTTATTTCAATGCAAATCGTACCCTTATCAGATGAACTTGAAACGTTAAATTCCAATGACTAATACTTAATGAATAGCACAGTGCAATCTAAACTGAAATATAGACAGCCTAATTTAGGACCCACACCATATAATAGATACTAGTGAGTTACTTTAGGCAGTTAATTTGTAAAATGCATTGTAGTTTACCTATGTCAGGTCATTGTATAATCTAACAACGTTAGATTATAAACTAATCTAACCAACGTAAGGCTAATAATCTCACGCTTTTTATTAACTGACGGTATATTAAATTTTTCCGGAAGACGCAGTGTTGGACGGCCTCCCACTGGATGGACAGATGACCTCACAAAGGTCGCTGGAAACCAATGGTTGCAGGTTGGGCAGGACCGTACCTACGTTGTAGAAATCTAGGAGCAAGGGGCAGGGGTAAAACATAGGCCTCCCCTGTGTTCAGCAGTGGACGTCTTGCGGCTGATGATGATGATGATTTACAATTTTACAGTTTCAAACATACTAATCACTAATGTTATAACTTAATACGAACTTTTGGATGCTTCAATGATTAGATGTTTGTTGCTCAGTCACATCGGAACGTCAGAGCGGATCGGGTTGAAATTTAAAACACAAATAGAATACAACCTGGAAAAAGCATAGGCTTTTTTATCCTAAGAAAATAACGATAACGAAAACTACGCGGGTGAAGACGCGGGGCGTTGCTAGTACATAAGTTAACTGTAACTGTACTGACCAGCAGCACCATTCGACTTTTTTCGTATGAAAACTAACTGACTCAAGTTTAGTCCAGTGCTAAACGAGCTGCGTACACGCGCCTCCTTGAAAAAGATCGCCGGACGCGATCGAAACTTGAGTCGGACTGGACTGACTAAATCAAACGTGAGTTACCCGTGTATTTATTTAAAACCATTCGATGTACCGCGTAGATTTCGTTTCCGTAAGTTTCTTGTGATAAAAAATAGTCTATTACTCGTAATTATTCCAGACCATGTGGTCCATGTCTCTCACTGTGTAAGAATTTAATCCAGATTCATTCAGTGCCTTTTGCATGAAAGAGTAACAAACCCAATTTATACACACGCAATTACAATATCTATTAGTACTTTGGATGGAAGGGTGTTTTTACTACGACGTTAATATAACGTGTTTTAATAAGGTTTTACACACCTGTCGGGTTAGAAAAAATGTATTAATTTTCCTCAATCCAACAATTTTACCAGTAAAAATGTAGCATGAAATTGCATTGAAATGCCTAAGTATTTAAATTCCCTACACCATATTATAACTGTGATATACCAGTATATGTAAGTAAACCATTAAAATAGATATAATATCCCAAGATTATTGATAATAACGTAGATGGCATGTTGGACACAGAATTACAGAAAGTAGTGGTCACTCTCGCTCCGGCTTGTACTTTGTACAAAAATCGTCTATCGCTATTCAGCGGGATAATGCTGTCAGCGTTAAGGACGCCTTTATGTTTATGAATTATTTTTGTTGTGTTATGAATTATGTTTGTAAAATCATACAGCAACAATTTAAAATTATATATATAATATGAAGATACAAAACATATACATACATAGAAGCCCTTAAAACATTATTGGAATTATTTACCACGTTGAGTACATACCACAGCAATGTAATTTAATAACAAATGCACCCAATTATGTAACTTGTATAATAATGCGATGATCCTGTTACAACTAGGTGTATAACTAAATTATGTAATACAAATTAACAATAAACGGTATTTTTGGGTACAGCCTCTTTAACTGAAGACCGTATCATCGCTTAACATCAGGCGAGATGATAGTCAAGCATACCTACTACGAGTATCGATAGAAAAACAAATATAATAAAATGGTAGGTTTAGACGTCGAAAATATAAAGCTTACATAACTACGAGTATGTAGAACACATAAAATACCTACTTAATAAGTATCAAAATCTAAGTACGTAACGATTTTTGGTCATTCTTTTTTATCCAATTAGTACATTCTATAATGTTCTCAAAAAGAATACCCACTTAACATTAAAAATGTTTAAATCACGCCATAAGTTCCAGTTGCATTGTTATAAATACCTACTTAGCAATATCAACCATCCATAAATGGGACTTAGGTTTTTATTGATTTATTTCGACACGTTTTTACTGTTTCTTTTTAACTAATAACTTTTAATCAAGCTAAGATAAACCATTCATGATTTCACAAATCTTTGTTTTTCTTACTAATAAAATAATTGACAGCATTTTGTAGACACAAGAAATAATTAGGACATTGCATACTTTAATTATTTTACTTCACTAATAATTTAATTACTTCATATTTTATTGATTACAAACATTATTTAACAGATAAAAAATAAAACGATGCGGATACTGAATGTTATCTAATTATTTTATGATTCGGTTTCATTTATTTCGTTTTATGACGTAACTATCATAGTTTTGTTTATATTTATAAAAATAACCAAAACTAAATTATTTAAAACTGTAATAAGCAATATTAAAAAAAACCATTAAAAAAACAATCACACATCACAATCGATATAAAAACAATATGATAAAGAAAAATAAAAACTACAATAAAAATTCACGTGCATAAATTCTTACCTGGGAAAGATCGTTCGAAGCTTCAGACTTGACAGTGTTAGCGGCGGCCCACGCCTCTGCAAATGTCTCCATAGCACTCTGAAAGTCCATCTTGCAATCACGACATCAACATGCCGAAAATTCACTCAACATGTGCACAATGCGTCCGCGACGACATGGAACAGCACGTCCGCTCTAACCGGCCGGCGGCACTGTACTGACGGGCTCCGCGACTCCGCCCAGTGCCCGCCCGCGCCGAGAAAAACCGATACCAGCCGAGCCTTCCCGTTTCAGCGCTTTTCTTTTTAAGCCGGTATTTTAACGAGTTTTTTTTTGCACTCAAGCCCAACCCACGTCGGCTGGGCGTCCTCTGGATTATTTACACTTATAATTCTTGGTAACGATTAATTTGATGTAGGAGGGATTAATAGATTCAGTATAGAATCGGTATCAATAGTTTCAACTATATACTATCGGCGTCGAACTCGGTTGTGGCATTGATATTATATGCTTTACATGAATTAAAGTTACTTACCACTTTGTGATAGTTCTAGTGGGGTGATAATTGGGTGACGTGTCGACTATAGGTACTCGTAATTTGATAATGAAATCGTGTATGGAGAATTAATTTTTGACAAGAAATTCTGGCATACATACAACCGGAAAACTAACAAAAAGTTTAAATTTGACCATTTTTCTATGGTTCCGATTAATGTGAAGAATAATAATCCAATCAATCCAATATTAGGTCTTGATACAATATTCCCTCAATAACTTGCAATTAAAGTCGCAATTATTATCTTACACTCAATATTTAGTACTTATTTCAAGGAAACAGTTATTTAGGTATACCTACATTGCGAAGCTTAAGACCGTAAATGAAAACTAAAATTTAGGAGAGTGATGTAAATAGTACTACTAATTTGATCACTATTCTGATTGGAATCATTGTTATGACACAAAAAATGATTTAAGAATACTAGTAGTGTACTCCTTCTCTATGTAAACTATAAGTGTGCGCTTTAAGTTGCGTAGTCGCACTACTCGTACGATAGAAACATTTCAAAGGGCCACGCAGATCAGACGTGCACTCTCCGAAATGTATCCTATCAAAAACCGATCGACTGTTTGACTTCACCGATTTTTTTTTACGTATTTTTTCCCTCACATAATCCTTGATTAAAGATCAGTTGCTTCTGGACATTGTGTACAAAATGCTAGCCGCATTTCAGTCATAAATTCAAGACATGTAATTAATAACACCACCTTCCGTTTTCAAATTATCATGAAAGCCAAACTGTCATTATACCACAACCTGTCCATTAGCGAAATTTATTTAATTACCTGTTAAAAACCCCCTCCCACTAGACTCCTAATTTCCAGTAGCTATCTAACAAACTAATTGCAATATCCATGTAAATGGCTATTGAAGCTCGGAGGAAGCATTTTTATTCATTAAATAAATCATCCAGGCTCCCGCTTTCCCGGGATGTGGGTAAAAAAATTGTCACGGCTTGCCATAATTTTGTACGTGTCTTTTATAGACCGTTTTACCTTTATTACCTACCCACAGGAAGGTTAATTTTTCTTAATTTCTGGAGCTTTTGAAAAAGGAACTCATCGCGTTTTTAAATTGTCGAGATGTAAAAACGATGAATTACTACCTGTTATTAAACTAAGTGCACGAGTTTGTAAGTAAGTAAGATTTTTT
Organism: Ectropis grisescens; assembly: GCA_017562165.1. Taxonomy (NCBI): domain Eukaryota; kingdom Metazoa; phylum Arthropoda; class Insecta; order Lepidoptera; family Geometridae; genus Ectropis; species Ectropis grisescens. Next base: position 8,359,361 of record CM029771.1, on the reverse strand, counting down.
GTTAGTATTTTCTTTGTTTGTTTACAATCTGGATTTACTTACAATAGGGTTTGTGCCAAAAAAAATAATACAACAGGATCATTCATATCTGCATGTTGCAATATTCGCTGTCTGTTTATTTTTGTTTGCCATACACAGAATGACACGCCAAACAATGGTTATTATGGTGGAATAAGTCTCAGATACTACTCCTGACTACTACTTACTGTTCAGTTTTATGAACTACGTTCTAGAGTAAACTGACGAAAACAGGGAGTTCTCACTAAAGTTTTCAATAAAGGACAGGCGTATTTGTGTTTAGTGTTAAGGACAATGATGACAAATTAATAAAATTTAAGAAAATAGGTTCTTTAAAAGACCCCATTTTTAAATCGGTACAGTCAACTAAAAATATACTATTCTATCGATAATTTTCACACAGCACCATTTAACCCCAAACTAAATAAAGCTTGTACTATGCAAGACAGAAAGCTGACAAACAATTTATAATGTTATAATTATGTACCTATGCCTAAAACACAGAACAAACATCCATATTTAACATTACACACTAATATATTTTTCTTGAATGAGAATTAAACCCACGTCCTTCAGCTTAATGACCAGACTCACAAACAACTGAGCCACAAGGCCAATCAGCATATGAAGACAGATATTAACACACAAATAATGTAGAGTGTGATACTCAAATCATACATACATTGTGTCAGTGCTTAGGTTAAACAAAGTACTGTAATCATTTAACCTATAGTCGATTTCATTTTCGATTAACTTTGTACAAATTCCAACTTTGTCCTAATTATTAATGTTGTCTAGATATTCATGATAATTAAGCTAATTGTAACATTATTTAAAACCACACAGGCTTACTGGAAATAGTTATTTTATTTAACGCTTGAGATAATTAGCCGATTTCGCAAATTTGAAACAGTCGCATTAAAATACGTGGCAGCCAAAACAGCATCCTTAACATTATATCTACTAAACCCGTTGTCCGCTTTAATGAGAAGTTACGTTTTTTCTTGTCTGTGTAAATTTTATTTTATTACATGTGCATTATGGACTGATGTCTGAATTGTTAAATGGTTGATAAAGTTTCACCTATTTACGAGTATACATTGTTTAACGAGTGCAGTTTAGTGCTACTCTTTATGTTCCAATAGCTGCGTGGCACTATGCTGTTTTGTGCAGGCATTTAGCATAACATCAAGCCCATGTTTTGCTTACCTCGTCATCTTTACTTTTTTTTTAAGTTTCCCACGTGATCTACGTACTCCAATAAATACAATCTGTGTCGCAGTGTATGAAGAATCAGGCCACTGGTAGCTTTGTAGTCATACAGCTACAGAGCTACCAGCTCCAGCCTTTTAGAAGCTTTGTATTGGCTGATATCCTTTGTGTGCCTAGATTTACAATACTGAATAAATAATGGAATTGTGTATCGAGAGGGTTGAGAGAATTATTTATTGTTTGAACATCGTTGCTCAAAATCTAGACTAGTTGCTAAATATCTTCGTAAAATTGAAATTGAGAAAACTATGATGAAAAAATAAGGAGAGAAAATATTATTTTGAAACATTGCTTTTTGCAAAGTGTTTAGCAGTTTCGATGTATTTATTTAATAAACACATTTGTTATTTATTACATTGAATAATAGATCGTACACGCAGAGCCTTACTATGAAAACCAAGTACATTCAGTAAGCGCATTTGAATTATCCATAAACCGAAGAAGGTACAGAGATACTAAATTATGTAAAGATAATCCAGCACACTACCATGCGGAATATACTGCCATGCTAGCTGCATTACCACGCCGAATGCCAATGCTTAAACCAAAACTTACCAAAAATAATAGTGTAAATTGAATTCGAAAGAACATGTCAAACGTTATTAGTTATAAAAATAAATAAGCATGTACTAATAATAATAAATACTTAAGTCGCTGGGTGACGAGCGCAGTGCAGTGCTAGGTAATGATTTAAGCTCTTCATGTTCCAATAGCTGCGTGTCACTGTACTGCTATGTGGTACCCATGTTGCTTACCATTAGGCACACGTATTACTCATCTCTCTCTCTCTTTAAAAAAAACCTTTATGGGCGTAAGTGCCCCATTGTCAGTATATTATAATATGGTCAAAGGCCTCTAACGGTAGTGTCAGCAATTGTTTACCGTACAAAGCATTCGGACCTGGCCTTTTGATAAAATAATTTCTTATAGCTTTTAAGCTTTCGTAATTCGAGCTCATTTTGAAAATATTACCCAGTACTTAATTGAGATTTATGTTATTATATAACTAGTAGCACCCGTGGTTTTACCCGCATAGGTCTCGATCTCGTTATTGTTCCGGGAAAAAATGATTTGTTATTCTAGATTATCTATCTGTGTACCAATTTTGATCCAGATCCATTCAGCAACTTTTGACATCTAAAACTAGAAAAAATGTACACACACAAAGTGTAACATAGTACCTACTCATATTATGAAAATATTTAGATGGCGTTTTTATGGGTATGTGATATACTATGTACTTAGATAGGTTTGTACTATATTGCTACCACTCTGAGGGATTGCATTCGCAATGAAGTAATTTGTAAGAGAACTAAAGTGACTGACACTGCTCAGCGTATCAGCAAGCTGAAGTGTTAGTGGGCCGGACACATTTGTCGCAGACCTGATAATTGTTGTGGTAGATGGGTTCTGGAGTGGAGGCCGCGAATCGGTAAACGTAGTGTAGGATGCCCTGAGACTAGATGGAGTGACGATATTCGAAAGGCAGCTGGTGGCGGTTGGAGACGCAAAACCGATGATCGGGCTGGGTGGCGTAGTATGGGAGAGGCCTATGTCCAGCAAATTGCTGGCCTATTATGATTATGGTAGATGTTTTAGTTTAGTTTTTAAACACAGGGTGGTTAGATCATGTAGACCAGCTGTACACTCACTGAAATGCATCCGAAAAAAAACAATAAGCTAGCGATTTCGCGGCTATTATCAAGTTTTTGAAGCTTTTTTCGCACAAAAGTATCTTTGCTAATAAGCCATTCGGCACGTTTATCAATCGATTCCAAAGCCTCCAGCTGGTACCTAGCACATATTCGAAGTTTAATATATGTAGGTACTTTAAATTTGTGCTTAGTGCTAAGTGCATTTAGTTACATCGGTAGTTACGAGTACATTAAAGTACATCGTGTAGTTGTTATTAAGATTTAGTTTTTGTTAATAATAAATCTGATTTTCGTAACTAAAATACTATTTTCAACACTTATATCCAGTTCATTCTCAAAATCCCACGTTTCTCAAACGGCGTCCATAACAAGTCCAGATGACACAGCCTCACGAAACAAGAGGCTCAAATTGATCGCGTCCACAAAAAACGTAGCTAAAACAAATAATGACAATAACCTCTTTGATCGTCACTTTACTGGAACTCTCTTATCTATTTAGCGTGTACTGTTTCCCAGTTTAGTTCTGAGTTGACTAGCAAAGTTACTTGGTTTCACTCATTTTCAAAATTTTACACAGCTCTTCTCTTTCTCCTTACTTCTCGGCCATTCGGTCGCGTTACAACGCGACTGTGGTAACGATGACTCTTCTCTACTACAGCTTATAGAGAAGACTTAATTTACTCATCATACGAGTACATCCAATATCATGTCATATATTTGATGTTAACGGTAACGACAAATGATCTTAAGAATTTTATTTTTAACTAGCTGTACCCTGCCACGCTTTGCTGTGGCACATTGTGATGCAAAAATTAGATAAAAACAATCCTTGATGCGGATTATAAATCATTCTAAAATTACAGCTCGATCGGTGCAGAACTTTTTGAGTTTTTGAAGCGTACCCACACAAACCAACATAACATTTTTATATATAAGATGATTAAGCAGTTTAACACCACCGTACTAATCCCTCCCGGCTTGTTTTTTTTACTACATTTAACGTCCCAAACGTCGAAACTGACTTTTATTCGACCCATCGAACTTTACCCAATAATATTAGAGCTTTATGAGTAAAGCAATCGTAGTCAAGTACAAACTTGCTTTATCTAGTCAAATTATAAATTGTACCTCATAGCTTAAAGCAGATATTTTAATGTTGGAATATTGGATCGTGTACAAAAACCTATTTGGAAGGTTCATCCTAATATATTATATATATTAAATTACTTAATATCAAAACACTTTGTCACTTGGATTTTATATTAAAAAGAGAGAGCTTTAAATTATTATTAGAATATGACGTCAGAATAGGGTCCCATAACTCATATCTGTAACCATGAAATCGTAAAAAGCTCAATTTAAAATTGAATTAAAAAACGTAATATTTATTGTAAACTATCTATTAATTAAGTCATTTTATTATAACCTAAAAATTAATTTACTCAGATTAGTACAAATAATATAAACACCATTTATTAGTTTAAATTTGCAAACATGTACTAACTATATCTTTGTTATTGGAACACGAGATTTCATTTTAAATATAAACATAATCAACGGATTGCTAAGTTTTACCATAGTGAATTTAGGGTGACATCAGAAAGCCTATAACGAACATTAAGACGCATCGATTGACACCTCGTATACTAAAATACGATAAGTAATTTAGCAGTTATAATGACACAGATCAACACACGATACAAACCAACTTTCAAGTAAATAGAGTGAAATTACATATGTTGGTTGTTTCATTTTTGGCTGGAAATAGGCATGACGACATGTCCTGCAATTACATTAAATTATTTGACATAGTATAACTTACTTATGATCATTCCAAGATGGATAGGCAAGTCCATTTCAAAAGTACGAAATTATTAGAAAATGTATTTACCGTTGGATAACCCATTCAATTTCAAGTTACCTTTGATATGAAACCAGTTTCCTAAACGCAATATCTATAACTACCATACAAACTTTACGCATGACGCATAGAAAATACGACAGTGTGACGTCACGTATCTGTAGCTATTTGTACGAAGCGTTTTTGGGAGAATACAAAATTGTGATTTTAAAATCGTAATATCACGGGAAGTATTTAAGATAACAAAGTAATTCTTTCACGTATGTTTCAGTTATTGAGTAGCCTTTTGATGGTGTATTAAATCAAAAATGAGAATGAGTCGTCATGCATAATCACACACAACATCATCTGACCCCAAACTAAGCAAAGCTTGTAATATGGTGGCCAGATAGCTAACACACTACTTTTATAGTTGTAAATACATACTTATTTTACATGATAACACCCAGGTACAGTACAAATGTTTGAATTCATCACAAACATATTTGCATTGGGTGGGAATCCCACCCACTACCTTCGGCTTCGCAGGCAGCGTTACTACCCACTAAGCCACGAGGACAATTATGACGATATTCTTATTTTTACTTGACATGGATGAATCTTGCACTAACGTTAAGCAAGTCTGGGTTGCTTTGTGTATTTCTTTATACTCGTACCAGCGCTCATCTGAGCAGGTCTAGCTGCTTGAATCGCCGGAGTAAAGCTCTAAGGAGCTGGCATAGTCTCCAGCGTTGAAGGAGATTTTGATGGTGTAATCGATTTGTCGAGATATTTATTTATTTGATATATATTGTAGTGGTAGGACTCTTGGCAGAGTCCGCCTGGGGAAGTACCACACCTTTGCCAGTTATTCTACCGCCAAGCAGTAATGTGCAAACATTACTGTGTTCCGGTTTGAAGGGCAATGTTTCCAGAGAAATTACAGGGCTTAGAGATATAAGATCTTAGATCTCTGGGTGACGAGCGCAGTGCAGTGCTAGGTAATGATTTGGACTCTTCATGTTCCAATAGCTGCGTGTCACTGTGCTGTTATGTGTCAGGCATATTGCTTACCATCAGGCACATGTCCTGATCGTCTCGTCGCTCTTTATTTAAAAAAAAAAAAAAATATTGCACAATATCATATTAAAAAATAGATGTAGTACTACTATATTATAATATTTTCCTTTTCTTCTCCTAATCCAAAGCTTTTGTTAGTAAAGATGACTCAAAAACCTAATATTAATTTCCAGTGGTCATTCATCATAATATCGAATTATATTTCATAATATTTTCCAACAAACAAAATAATAAATGTAAATATTTGCTATTTGCACTCGTTGTGTATGATCTCATAGCCCGGAAACATACAGTACTTAGGTAACGAAGCAATGTCAAATAGGCTCCCACCATCCAGTGTTTACTTTCTCTGTATCTCAGCAAACATGTAATTTGTACTACGTTATTTTGGAATGTTTGAAATAAAATCCAAAGCAAATATCACGTTTTTATACTTTAATTACATCATGTTGTGTTTAAATTATTGTAATCGGTGAAGTATGTGATGCTATAGAATTAAGGGGATGCGCAAACGAAGACACCTTTGTTGCTGATACTAAGTTGCATCATCATCAGGAACCGTTGTTGCTGTGGCATATAAAAAGAATTCACCCACCGTTCACGAATAAAATTTTGCGCGTGTGGTCATGCATGCGTCATTACCTATATAACCTACTAGATGCCCACCCCGGCTTCGCCCGTGGTATATTATATAGCACTCATCGGAATCCCGTACAAATCCAACGGTGAAAGAATGACTGAAATCGGTTCACTCATTCCTGAGAATATCGATTTCAAACAAAAAACCTCTTAAGCATCAGGCATATTATTCCTAAAAATTATCATTTTAATAATTTATCAGGAAGTCAAATTTTGCTTCAATTTTTGATATGATGATTTTGAATTTTTGATACGGTGGTTTGAGTTAGGATATATTTACCATTTAAATATGTTGACGTAATGATATAATATTTAAATAAATGATTGACTAAATTGAAATCTTTCTTCAGAGTACGTTGCCTGTGTGGACATTCTCTGATTGATGTGAATAAGGATCATGTGATTTTTCGACATATAAAAATATTACTTTTACTGCCAACTCATTACCAGTTGTTAATTCTGAAAAATAATTTTGAATTGTCACTAATGTTTTAATTAACAAAAAATGGATAAAAATAAAGTATACAGCCAAATTCATTACATAAAATATTAACTTAGATACAAGTTGTTTGCGTCTACAGGACATAAAGGTGTCTACGTTTGCGCATAGCTTCATTGGTCGGATGAAACTAGATTGTCTGATCTACATATATAATACAGGGTAGCCTACTACTTACAAATACATAATTTTCCTGGCTGTGAAAAATTAGGTATCACATTGATTTCATACGCCGATAAAAAAGCTGGTATTCTAATGGCTTAACAGATTATCATGAAACACCGCCATGTATTACAAATTTCTTCCAGCCAGCGTTCTTATCATACTTTTTTGCACGAAATGGTAAAAAAAGTTGCAAATGTTTTGTCTTTCTAAAACAATTGCCGTGAATTATAGATGAATGTGTTCCTAAAAAGATACTGTAGAACAATATTCCAAAACAAAACCCTCGCAACATGAAAATCTTCAAAAATAACGTTCCGGTATTCTCTGTGTCCTTGATACTATGGAAATAAACATTTATTGCTTTACTAGTAAGATATATTTTTATTTGGCGGAGTTGATCTTATAAATAGTTCACAATATCTACATTGTTAAACAAAAATAGACTTTCCCACGTTTTTTAGGCAATTTTTATTTACATAATTAAAAATAAACATGTCTGTATAATATAAATACAATAGAATTTATAAAAAGGTACGACACTTTTTATATTTTATGTGATTGTGCCATGATGAATTAAGTAAAAGTTTGTCATCACAATTGGCTTTACTCCATGAAGGAAATATCGTGAGGAAACCGCAATTTTCTAAGAATTCTTGGAGGTCGTCATGAGGAGGTCCGCAAACCAATGTAGTGGATTTTGGCATTATAAATACAAAAATCTTTATTGCTGTTTGTTAGGTAAGATAAGATGATACGAAACATTTTAAAAGTCGACTCATACAAACTGGCCTTTTCTTCTAGATGCATGCATTGCCTTTGATTCTTTCCTTGCGAAAGAAGGGCCTGAGTCCCAGTAATGAGAACGTTGTTGGTTATGTTTATACAATCTTTTGTCGTATTTTTGCCGCATCGTTCCGTAATTGTTAATTCTGTAATTGTTTGTTCACTCATGTTAGAGTATAAGCCATGGGACGCTCAAAATTTAAAAAAAAGCATATTTCGCTAGTTTTTTTACAACATCAGATAATGATTTGGAACGGCTAGTCTGTTATTATCTTTATCATTATAAATGTCAAATAAAATTACATTATTTTTACTTTGCACAGTATGAACATGTTTGTTTATAAAACAGTATCAAAGTAAACAGCAGGTATACCTACCTTTTCTACAAAAATTACGATAAATTGTTATTTGCGAAGAATTATGTGATAAAAAGTAGTTTTTATCTAAAGCTACGCGTAGTGGGAACGAAATGTTACGAAATATTGGCGGTCATGCTTAAATCAGGTGACGGCAAATTGTATCTTGACTAGGGTTGTCAAAAAATTTCAGTTGCTTATACTGTACAGGGTTGCGGAAACACGTGTACAAAGTTAAAGGGTCCCATCGTTGTCATGATAACGAACGACTTTTACAATGGATCCAACCTTGAAATCAGGTATCCAGATATTCCTTCCGTCGAGTCTAAAGTTAAATATTGTACGGAACAGCTGATTTTTTGTGCAGTTTCTAAAAGTGGTTCATAATTTTAATATTTTTATTGGCCATCATAAAGTTGTCTATAATAACTATTTAGCACTAGGGCTCTTTGCAGAGTCTACCCGGAGAAGTACTCTACTTTGTCAGTTATTCTATATTGATGTAGAAATGTGCAAACAGTACTATATTTCGGTTTAAGGGTAAAGTTTCCCGTAAAATTAGGGGGAAAGCGAAAAAATATATTATAGGTTTATGAACCCATCATCATCATCATCCACACGTAAGCACTGATTCGGACTCTTCGTATTTCAATAGGTGTTGATATGAGCAAGCGTGCTGTTTACCTTAAGGGTCATCGTATATGTCACCCATCATCATCATCATCATCCATAGATAGCAGGTGTCATATTCGTCCCGCTTCTTTATATTTGTAGTGGCAGGACTCCTAGCAGAGTCCGCCTGGGGAAGTACTTACGGATTGAGATGACTCTTTTCGTCTAAATCCAGCATTAAGTGTTTGCCAAACACAAGTCTCACAAAGAGGCACTACTGTTGTTAAAATTAACTGTTATGGCCAACAACGAAATTTCAAAAAAACCCTCTTCACAAAAATTGAATGTAATTATTTCATCATCATCAGTTATCCAAGGTGCCTGACCTTAACGCTGGCAAGGTGGTGGCTAAACTTTAAGCTCAATATGTCAAATATTTTTTTGAAGTCTTAATATTGGAACCACCATTTTTTTTTTTAATTTAATTGGTGGACTTACCCTTTTAAGTATTATTGCATACTAGCGGTCAGCCCCGGCTCTGCCTGTTGTACATACAGCTCATAGCTTTTAGGAATCACGAACATATCCAACGGAGAACGAATTTTTGAAACCGGTCCAGTAGTTCATGATATTAGCGCGTAACCTCTTCAGCTTTATAACATTTGTACACCTTTCACAACCCTGCTTTCCATCTTATGAACCATAATTTTACATTTATGGGCATGTACATACATATGTCGCTTCTAAACACTCTGATTATTCATGGGATTTTTGTGAACTCAATGCGAAAACAACTTATCTCCCAAACTGGATTGTTGCGTACTTTGTATCCCTTAAAATTAATTAACTGTTGTGTAATAACGAGCAGAACCACAAATTTTAGCTAGTCAATTAGACAACATCTAAAATCTCTTGAACATTTGGTTTTATCTCGGTGTTGTGTGGTTTGTGACGTCACGGAGACCAATTTTGACATAATATTTAATAAGATATATTTTTGATTTATTTATTACAGATATTTGTATTTAGTCTATATATAAACACTACTCTGAATAAATTGTGTGTATATACACTTATATATTATATCTAATGATCGGACCTAGCTAACACTTACTTACATTAATTACTGTTTAAGTACCTACTTGCTTTGTTGTTGAATTGGTTAAATATAGAATCTGCTTACTAAATCGTAGGTCATGTGTTCAATTTTAGCCAGGGCAAGCATTTTTCTGTTACCATAACTAAATTACAATTCGAACTACGCTAAGCACACCTGAGTTATTGTAAGACCAATGATGGACGAAATACTCGTATAATCAAGATCAACCCCCACTATCCTACTGATATTATGAAACCGAAAGATTGTAAGTATGTCTGTTGTTCTTTCACATAGAAACTATTCAACGGATCGAGCTGAAAATCGGAACATAGATAGATTATATAGATAGATTAGATAGTTTGGAAGTATTAGGCTACTTTTTATCCCGAAAAAGGGAACGATGGGAACGGCAACTACACGGGTAAAACCGTGGGGCACTGCATGTGATAAATGTTTGTTGTAAATTAGAACATTTCTGTAAATTAAATAAAAGTTTGCATTTACATTTATCTATAGCAGTTGTACTCAAAGAGGCTCTACTGCCTATCGTACGAGTATTTTAGGGTTGCGCAAAACTGCAGGGCAACCTATAAATTATGTAGAGCATACCTAAAAGCATTAGTGAAGTGTACTTGGAGCATACCTGTACATATATTTACAGTCACTATGTGGGTTTCTGAATACAATCTTTGCTTTGTTTGGGACTTGCAATCGTGTGACAAGTGCTGTACTTGTAGTACCTACTATACTAGGTAATGATTTAGACTCTTCATGTTCCAATAGCTACTGGACAATGTGCTGCTATGAGCAGGCATGTTGCTTATCCTGAAGTTCATACCCTCCTCATCTTGTCACTCTATATTATTAAAAATTAAATCCATCTATACTCTATTATCATCTATCATCTATATATACATAAGTACTAATATTAGAAAGCTGATGAGGTTTTTGTTTGAACGTGGTAATTTCAGGAACTACTGGACCGATTTCAAAAATTCTTTCTCCGTTGGATATGTACGTGATACCTTGAATGCTATAAATATTGTGTACCACGAACAAAGCCGGGGCGAACTGCTAATATATTCAAAATACATATATACAAACATTCTCCGTTTTAATATTAGTAGGATTATAGAGTCCTGAAAAATGCCAAATACCTACTGAAAAATACAGAATAAAAAGTAGAGAGAAGTAACAGTACGTAGTAAGTACGAGGAGAATCCGGAGCAAACAACCGGCGACCGGATTGCAGTGTCGACGCTTGTTGATGCTTGCTGATTACTGATGGTAGGAGATAATGTTATTTACTTCAAATTAATGCAGATTATGCAATACATATAGGTACGTTTCATGAATGCTTTTAAGTATGCCTACATATATAAGAAGCCCACTTGGTAAATGTTCCCACTGCTGATACTAAATAAGGTAGAAGTTATCTGTAAGAAATAGCTTTTGGGGAGAAGATTGCCTTTTATGACCATAATGTGTAGTTGTTTTTATATTTTACTTATTGTCATCTTTATATGTGAACCCAATAAAGTGTATTGCGCCTCAGCGCCTGTTCTCACAATGAGAGAGTCAAGATCTTAATTCTAAACCGTAAATATTATGTCCAAACATAGATACGCCATAAATATACCAATTAGCCGATAAATGTGGGTTTTATATCGACTTATTGTTATGAACTAAGAAATTTCAATACGAGAGCAACCAAGAAATCACAAGAAAAAATTAAAAATTGAATATAATACTGATTCTGCATATGAATACTAAAAAACTACGAATACTAAATTCGAATAAGAAAAATTATGTACACAGCTCTAACGAGACAGATCGCCATCGTAATTTTGTAATACAAATTCTCGGGCAATAACATAATTCATGTGAGTAACATAACACAAAAAAATATTTATTTAACTGTCTTTGATATAATAACAATATGTATTACCGCTATTGATTGGGTAACGAGGAAGTTGTAGTATTGTAGTATAGAGTTATCAACAACGGAAGTCGACTCGTTCACAGCCGCCACAATACAGCGAATGTCCCAGCTCCCAGCGTCGCGTTAACCCATCCCCTACTTACGTAACACCTCGCTGAAAGCTGCTGAAACCTTCCGAAGGCTCTATATACCCTATTTTCCTTACATATCCTAATCCACGTATATCCAAGGCCCAATCGCATTCGCTAGGCGTCAACGTTTGCTTAGCCTCCTCCAATGCTGGGGTTAGGCTGATCCTTTATCCGAGATTAGGTGGTCTCGCTCTGGTGCGGGGCGGGAACAAGCCACGCCTACCGGTCGATGCGCGGCACGCTCATTGTTCCGTTATCTATCCGAGACGGAGCTCGCTCATCCGGCCGGCAGTGACTCGGTGACGATGACGTCACAAACACGCTTCTAGATGCCACCGGCTAGTTGCGTGCTACAAGCAATTAATACCGCTATTTTTACATCAGTTGCTACCGAGCAGATAAACGGGTCTTGACTTAGCGTTATTACTAAATAAGACTTAACACCGAATTCTGAACGTTTATTTAAGAACAACAATAACGTCGAATTTAAAAGTCTTGAAAGAATGAAATTGGTTTATGAATTTCCGACGTCTGTGACCTCGAACGTCCTTCAAGACGTAAAATTGAGGTTAATTCAAATTAAAAAACTGCACTTTCAATGATTCAACGCACCTATGTCAAAAACTTTTTTTTTTGCTGTTTTTACTTGACACACGTACCTAAATATTTTTTATACCCATTTTGACATAAACTCAAAAAATAGACACGTTTCTGAAACCCTAAAGCCTTGAGCAAATGCTTAGAATGCAGCGGCTAGGTCGCGATAGGAGCCACAGTACTTATACCAGTTTTGTGACGTAACGAGGCTTACATTCCCCTTCTCCCCTCGCGTAAGATATCTCGCGTCTTGACCTACTAAGGGCGTGGATCGAACTAGAGAACCTTTACATAAAGGGTTAGCTGAAATTGATGAAAAAAATTAAGAAGTATTAGATTAACATCGTAAAACTCTGATTTAGCAGTTCAGTCTTATAAATTGTGTAGGTGGCACACTGTTGATATTTTATTTGCTGGTTTCAATGTTATTGCATCACTACTATTCTTGTTGTCATTTGATTATTTGGTGTCCAAAATTTAAAAACACGTGATGTTATAATTTCTACTCTTTCCTAAGTGTTAATTTTGTACTTTAAGAAGTAGAAAGTACAAAACTAATACTTAGGTGGCAAGGCACCTCATAGAATGTAATATATACGAATAGCTCATTATCATACTACTTCGTATTCGAATAATGCAGAATTTTAAAAATAATTGTTAATTTTTCTCCATTCACTAAATTTTACGTGAATGAGACGTAGATAAAATGGCTGACCCTTGTGAGTGAACTAAAAAAATGTTAAGATGGTTTTTAATAAGTACTTAATACAGGCCTTTTTCAAGACCATTGAATATATGTTACTCTTGGGCAAGTGTGCTCGCACCATCTATCGATGTATGGATAGATGGTGGTCTAAGATTGCACACTTGCCCAAGAGTAACATATTTTCTATGGTCTTGAAAAAGGCCTGTATTAAGTATTAAAACCCATCTTAATTTAAACAAGAGTCTGCACTTATGTGCATTAAATGGAAATGGAAAAAAGTTTGACTTCAACCTTAGAAAAGATAATTTCTACAACGCTATAAGTATTAACAATTAAAAGTTAGTTATAAAGTTCACTAGCTAGCTTCAGGGTATCGGTTTTTGGTGACGGCGTGCGCGCACATCTTTACAATTTACTCTTTTATTTTTCCTTAACGCTCCAAAAAAGTATACCTAAGTTTTAAAAAATCTATGAGACCAAATGGTAGCTATTCTGCATTAAACAAAAAAGAATCACGGATATCGGATCAGTAATCTCGGAGGAATCGATGTACATACATAAAAAAATGGCAGGTTAGGAACTGCCGGTAGAAGTGAAAACTTAAAGTCAGAATTTGATTACTTTAGAAACAACGCGTTAAACCGGAGGGCGTGGCCATGAGCATGGTCATGATCCCGAGTTTACGCGAAGATTTCTAATCATTCCCGAGCGTAACGCTCGAATTCAATTCACAGCCCACGAAAAATTTGTCTGTGGTGCGCCAAAAGAAGTTTTCCTTAAAAAAATACCGGCTGAATTGATAACCTCGTCCTATTGAACTTGGTTAAGAAAACATAGCCCAAACTGAACACAGCCGAACGAACAATTCTAGTATAATATATGCCGAAATTCTAACAAGGAAGCTGTGCGCAGTAAGAATCCCTAATAAGGTTCCGTGAGGGAAACAATAGTAGAACGAATTGTGCTCTACATGCTTATTGGCTAGCCTTAGGTAGGTCACACGTTCAAGCACGACTGACAAACCGCTCAGTTAAGACTGACGCTTACGATGGACAAATATTGAACACTGGTCGTGGAGATAGATAGAAAAGTCTATATTTTGACACAAACGAACAGAAATATTACAAATATATACTAACGAAATAGCTTCACAAGTGGTGGCTTTGTTGCGGAGAACAATTTCCTCGAGGCAAATAGCAAATGTGCCTTTGTACAAGCATAAGAGGGGAACTCTCTCAGTGAATGTACAACACGGGAGGTTTCTTCCACCGATAGAATAAGCTGAGAAATTTTGCAGGAACATCTTCGCAAGATTAATTTAAGACAAAGTTTAGTTGAATAAGGTCGTGATAGGCGATCCATATTTATTTTTGTTATTTCAGAATACGTCATTTAGTAAAGCGATGGATCGCACATATGGTACGTAAAAAGGTAACATCATATTTGTACAATGTTTGGTAGTTTACTAGGTGCTTTAAGTACAGGATACGCGTGGAGGAAACCTGCGGTTTGCAGATTAGTAAGTTTTAACTAAAACCTATCTAACGGACCAATTCCATTCATTACTCATTGCACGTTTGCTTTTCTATTGCTATTTTTTGTGTTGGTTGATCATGCATCAATTTAATCAAGGTAGTTGTGATGGCTTCGTGGCGAGAACGTTCGATGTTACAACAGTGAGGTCCTAGATTCGAATCCCACATTCGTATTTCCAAACGTAGATGTACAAATGGCTTCAGTAATGGCAAATCAGTAATGGCTTCACCTACTAAAAGTTGTATGTTTAAATATACAGTACATGTCCTTAAACTGATGCAGGGTGATGACCAGGAACCCTGTATAATATCTTTAGTCCAGTTAGATAAGTACTTCTCTAATATAAATAAACAATTCCAAGCTTTTCACATTTATTATTATGGAACTTTATTTCTATACTAGATGTCCGCCCCGGCTTCGCCCGTGGTACAATAAATAGCACTCATCAGGATCCCGTACATATCCAACGGTGAAATAATGATTGAAATCGGGTCAGTCATTCTTGAGAATATCGCTTTCAAACAAAACACCTCTTCAGCTACCTGCTACGCCATCTGTCAGAAATTGGTCGTACCAACTAAGATTTAGAAAAAAAATGATTAGCAAAGGTGAGGTATGTAGTCTGTGGCAAAGGTTTATATTCAATGACGCAATCTTGACGCATGCTGTCATGTGTCATGTCAAAACACGAAACGTACGAAAACTCTCAAAAAGGAATATATTTTCCCGATTTTGTAACATTCTTGATTCATGCTCCGCTTCTATTAATAGTAGCGTTATGTGCCTATAACCTATAACCTTCCTCGATAAATGAACTATCCAATAGAAAAATTGTATTTCAATTCGGACCAGTACTTCCCGAGATCCTAGCGTTCAAACAAAAATTCTAAATTCATATCCTTATGTAGTCTAAGCTATGCAAATAATTCCAAATTAATTGTCAGGAAATAGAGAAGACACATTTATGTTCAGAATCTTAGGTTCATAACATTCAAAGCTAACCAGCTTCGTTAAAAAAAATGTTATTTCTGTCATATGAATTCTTTTAATTTTACTTCCTTTATGGAAATAGCACTCAAATTATTTTGAGGTGATCAAGACAATAAGTAGAATAATATGTATTTTAGTACATCTCCATGGATAATAGAATAACTTTGTATAAATAATACGCTTAAGAATAAAAATTCGAAAATTACGAACTATCGAGCAAAGGTCCTAATAGGCGGCTTTATGCACAAAGCAATATCTTCTAGGTTCTAGGCAACATTGGATCACATAAGACAGGGATTAAGTACTTAAAGCAGCCCTTAGTATTAACTATTATTAGGATTGACTATTTCTTATCAATATTTTTAGACAACAAAATAACCGGTAATCTGTTATGAATGCATTCCAACTTTAAAATCTATGTAGTTCTTAAGAAAATAGTGTTAAGGTAAAAAATATATTGTCTCCTAGTTAACATTCCGCATATAACAAAGTCTAGGTGAGTCGGTATGCCTTCATAACACGATCTAGTCTTACGTCTTACCCGTGAGACAATGTGGGGTAACGGGAAGTGGGAGGTGGGAGATCCCCCCCGCCGTGTCAGTGCAAATTTGTTATCTCGGCACTGAGGCTATGGAAGATTAATTCCTCTGACAGAGAATCTCGCTCACGACTTTGTCTGATACGGTTTTGTTGGAAAACTGAACGGAATCTCAATTAAAACGATGCTAAGTTCAGATACAAAGCCCATTTTAACAATTGAATAATGTTCATATTTCTTCAACAGATATTCTATGTACTTTTATGTACTTGATGAAAATAACATATTACAAAGTTACTGCGAGCATTATTTCATGGATTTGCTTAGTATCCAGTACAAGTGCAAACTCTTTATTGTACATAGTATACCTACCTAACAATAAATAAATTACCATTCTTAAGACGATGCCTTGAACTAAGAAACATGAAAACGAGTACTTTTGATTGCATAGTATGATAGCAACGAATTATATAATTCAAATTAATATCGTAGATAAGGAGAAACTCTGTATAGTTTTGTGAACCGGACAAAATGTTTGAAAATAATCTGAATTATTTAAAAAAATATGTACAAACTTTCCACCAAAAAAGTTCTAATGCTTGGAATTATCAGCGACAACACCCTAATATTTTTTATGAATAAAATAGCCAGACTGCTACTCTATTTCATAGGCCGAGCAGTTATTTTATGTCATGTTTACATTACGAGTAATTAAATAAAAAACCCAGTCAAAAATTACGCCTCCAGCTCACTACTCTTTCAACATCATCCGCTGTGCCAAGCGATTATCAACTTTTAACAGATCCGCTAAGATCTAAAATAAATGCGATGCGGACAGGTTTCGCCGCGCGCCGTCCGTAGCGCCACGTACGATAGACCAGCCATGCCGACCCCCGCTGGTACGGCCGCGGCCGGTCAAGTTTATCAATGCGTCACCTTAAAGTTAGCCTCTAGTTAGTTGGCAACCTCTTTCAGGCAACCGAAGGATGGATAGAGATATTAAATAGAAAACGACGTGGTTAGGGTACAAAGTGAGATAAAACACATAAATAAAAAAATTGAGTCATAGGAACTGCTTATAGAAGTGAAAACTTATAACTCAGAATTTGATAGCTTACTTTGGAAACTACGCGGAGTGAAACCGACCATAACCATCTAGATTTCTAGATGACTGCTGATGACTGATGAATGCTGACGCACTTCTAGGTGGCCAATAGCCACGATCCCGACTTTACCCGAAGATCTCTAATCATTCCCGAGCGTGACGCTATAATTCAATTCACAGCTCACGAAAAATCTAACTATTGCGCGCCAAATGAAGTTTTCACTTCAAAAATCAAAAAATGTAATGTTAGAAATCTTATGATTAAATATTTTTTTAAGAGTGTTTATTTTTCTGAGTATTCTATGAATCATAATTATTTTGCTAGTAACTAATACAATAATACAAAAAGCCGTAGTGGCTAGTTGGCTTAGAGCATACGCTTTCACAATCATGATATTCTAGGTCAAATTACTCTCTGCACTTCTGAGTAGTCTATACCTATTTACAGTACCAAGAAAAGATCTTAGTACTGTAAAAGTACGAGTTTATCTTCAACACTGGCTTTAAAGAAGGAAAACGGAAAAGAAATTGAAGGATTCAAGAAAAAAATATTTATTGTATGCGTAATCCACCAACCCGCACTTGGCCAACGTCTTGAGAGAGAGTAAGTCTTGGTTCCTTGAGTGAAAAGACCCCGAGATCCAACAGTTTGAACAAGTAGGCTCCTTATTAGGGCTGAGGGTTTAATATGTAAGCTATCTTTATTTTAAAGTAGGTACTTTTACTACAAACTTTACATAGGTACTCGTAGTTTGGGGCTTGTTCGTGTTATAAAGGTACAAAATTTTCTACGGATGCCCCATGCCCCTTTTGCCTGTTATTTCATTTCAATAATATTAGATTTTTTGGGTATTTGCTCTTTTAATCTTGTCCCGTTTAGCGCTAGACCAAATTCTAGGAATTAGATGTTCGATACCAGCCCTTCGTTGAGTGCTCTAGCGTATCCGAAACAACATTATACTGTACTTACCCCAGTTATAAGGGCCGTATTTCCAAACAAATTACAGGAGAAAGGGATAATAATTCATCGTAGGTATATTTTCGGGTGACGATCATGTTAAAACAATAGCTATGTGACACAGTGTTGTTATTGGCTAATGTGTTGCTTATCGTCAGGCGTATGTGTTTCAAATTAGTTCATAAAAACATCAAAGACTACAAAGTATGAATTTGTAAAAAAATACGTTTGCAACGAAGATCAAACCATTCGCGACATTTATCGCCGAGTAATCGCATAATCATCAATAATCCTTAAGTCACACAAAAACATCACAGATATGGATTTCAATCTCTACAATAGCAAGACATTCACAAAGACAATTTTAAAATTTTTATCTTTAAACTAACTTCAATCTTCTGAGAATTGTTTTAGAGTTCATTATAGATTGCTTCTGAATCGATCCACCCGCTGCGAATTGGAGATCAGACGGGGATAAAAAATATACAGATTTTGGGATTATAATTAATGAAATGTCACTACATTTGTGACTTTCTTACCTACCTGAGATCTATTTCGACTGCAATAATACTGTTAAAATTAAGAATTAATCATCATCATCATCAGCCTTTCATTGTCCACTGCTGGATATGTCTCTTCCGAACTCTATTGCGCTCGGTAACCAACCCTTCTACTATTTTTCTACCCATATATCCAGGGAGACATATCAATATATATCAGCTGACAAAACAGTAATAACTGAAATGATAGCAATTGAAACTAAAAATAAATAAATCAGTAAATAAATAAACCGTCAACATATGTAAAGCAAAGAATTAAAGAATACAAGAATCGTAAACTACGTTTTTTTTATGGTTGAATGTCAACCTGACCAGGGTGCCTTACGCTAGGTCATAGCAATGATAGTAGGCTTAACAAATGATCTCCACTCGTGATCAATAGACTTACCTACTTATTTAATTTTGAATATCTACTATTATTTTAATTAGGTTTTCTAATGACCAAAATATTGTCTGGAAGAAGTGGGTTACTGTTAGTAATAAGATCGCTTATTGTGACCATTTATTTTTATCTAGGATAGCATAGGTACTCGGGGCCTTCTCTCGCAACGAGAGATGCCTTAATCCACCACGCTGGCCCAGTGAACGTTGGTGGGTGACATTATCTAATATTAATTTGTATTTTTATTTTGCAGCCTTTAGATAGATTAACTCTTTTGTTTGTTTGTTTGAACGCTAGTATCTCGGGAAGTACTGATCCGAATTGAATGATTGTTTTTCTATTGGATAGTCCATTTATCGAGGAAGGCTATATAGGCTATAGAACGTAAAGCTACTATCAATAGAAGCGGAACATGAATCAAGAATGTAACAAAAACGGGAAAAATATTCCTTTTTGAGAGTTTTCGTACTGTGCTTTGACATGACAGCATGTGTCTAAGATGGCGTCATTGAATATAAACCTTCGCTAATCAAATTTGTTTCTAAATCTGAATTGGTACGACCTATTTCCGAAGGGTGGCGTAGCTGGTAGCTGAAGAGGTTTTTTGTTTGAAAGCGATATTCTCAGGAATGACTGAACCGATTTCAGTCATTCTTTCACGTTTGATATGTACGGGATCCCGTTGAGTGCTATATATATGTACCACGGGCGAAGCCGGTGCGGGCTTCTAGTTGTTCATAATCTAAATTTAGAAATTATAAAATAAGCCAATTAAACTAATAAATCAACACTAATTGAATGAAAAACGCAATTTTAAGTATATTTTAATGAAGTTATGTAATGAAGCAATTTCATAATGCAAAACTTTATCACAAATAGTTCTCGATTGCGTCAACGGTAATTAAGGTAATCTTTAACCTTAACGCTAATGTTTTATTTTATTACAAAAATCGTTAAATGGTGGACATATTTACATATTCATATTACACTTTCACATATTAAGATTTACTACAATGACTTACTTTTATAACCATCAAAAAAGAAACCCCAAGTACCTATAGCCCATAGCTCGCTGAGCGACTTTGAACTTTCGGACTATTTTGACTGTCAGTAATCCATCAGCTTGCAACCTGCGTTAGGTAATTTAGTATTTACAATATGTACATATGTAAAAAACAAAATAAAATTATAGTACCATACAATAAAAATAAAAATAAACAAATTAACAATTTATTTTATTAGAGAAATTTGATAATAAATTCAATAAAGTCAGTTGGTATCAATAATTTGCTATATTTTTTTATCTATTTGTCGCACATTCTAAAGACGCCTCTTTGATTTCGTAAATAAAAATCTAAATTTGCAATCAGTTCAACAATTGCATCAAAGTATCGTTAATAAAAAATGTTGTCGAACTAACACCTCGTGCCTATTAAAATTTACTAGTTCTTTGCCCGAATTAAACATTGATCAGAACATTAAAACCCATGACGGACCAAACTCCGATCCTTGCTGGGAATGCGATGAATTTGACAAGTCACCGGTTTTTTATCCGATACCAGATTATCTGGTCTCCTTACCCCACTCGATCAATCTTATCAAGGTAACTATGACTCGTTTTCTATACAACGACATAACCGACCAAATCCATGTCAATCAATTTTAAATTTTATTACTAAAGAGCTAAGGTTATTGTTGTAGTGTAGGAAATTAATCGATGTGCTGGGATAATTTCGAATGCGCAGGATCATCGCCGGATTCCGGGAAATTCGCCCCGCGTGAATACCTGCCTTACAGGTAACATTATGGGGTATAGAATGTTTAGACAGGAACCAGAATTCAACACTACAACTTAGGAATACGAATCCTTTCCTACTAATATTATAAAGGGAAGAATGTGAAAGTGTGTAAGAATGTGTGGATATTTGCTTGTCACTCTTTCACGAGAAAACTGGCCGGAGAGATGTTGATTAAAATTTTGTGTGTGCAAGTGAATTTAAGAATAGATTAGGTTAACAAATTTTTGTTTGTAAGATGTCTGGAAAATATCGGGTGTTTAAACAAATCTTACAAAAAAGTTAAACAAACAACCACTGACAATCTGCCTCTATTGCCACTAGTTAGTGATTATATTTTTTTTTCTCCCTCCCAGCATTGGCACATATATATCTACACACATCTTGTGTATGATAAGATATTTTTGGTAACTTAATGGAATGCTTTAGGTAAGCTTCGGGGGCATTTTCAAAAATGCTCTATCTTTGTGCGTAAGTATCAGTAAGGTAGAGTACATTCAAGATTTTTATGAGCGAGCGTAAAACGCCTGCCGCTTCTGTACATTTAAAGTCTACACCGATATGACTTGCTATTTGTCCACTACGGCCGCTGTTATTGTTGACCCGGCCTATCCTTAAACAAATACGCTCTGACATGCGAATATTGTCGAATAAATAATAAATCAAATGCATAATACATTATTGCAAACATAGGACCCCGTAGTAAACAAACAAATTTTTAATTTAATTATTAAAAAAAATAATTTAATTAATATAAGTGCAAATCGTTACACATCACTCAATATCAAATGAATGGGGACTGTAAATTATCATTTTAGGCCACAACATCTAGAAACTGGAATGTAATTCGTAATATTGTTTTTAGACAACCAAAGGTCTTAGTTTATTTACAAGCGATAAAATATTACCGCGTTAAAATACTTTGATGTTGAGATTTCTTCTCATGTATATCACTAACTCACTGCTGGACTAAGTCCTATATTTTGTAGTGACTCCTAGCAGAGTCCGCTTGGGGAGTACCAAATCTTTGCCAGTTATTTTACCGCCAAACAGTAATGTGAAAACATTACTTTGTTCTATTATATGAAAGGCAATGTTTCCAGAGAAATTTCAGGGCTTAGAGATATAACATCTTAGATCTCTGGGTGATGAGCGAGCGCAGTGCTAGGTAATGATTTTGACTCTTCATGTTCCAATAGCTGCGTGTCACTGTGCTGTTATGTGGCAGGCATGTTGCTTGCCATCAGGTACTCATACTCATTTATTAATAACCAGAGGTTACACGTCACTTTACTAACATAGTTATAATAATCAATGTTGATAACAAACAGTCCTAAATGATTATTATGCAGTATACAGTTAATAAATAATAAGGTAAAAACAGCTAAAAAAAGCTGATCCCACTAAAACACCGAGAAAAGCTCGTAATTAACAATTAATAAAAAAGAAATCAATACATTTTAAAGATACATATCCTTCTCGTCGCGTCACTCTTTATTTTTTTTAATCGATGAGGTGCGAAGCTCGGAAACCTTCACGTGGCTTGCATAGGTACATTCTCTACTGCAGGATCTGAATCCAGGGATATCGAATGTAGGGCCATTCTGCACCCGTCCTAGGGATACGCTTTCCCAAGGCAATGAAGTACCGCTGGTTTCCGACGCGTCACTATAGCCAAATGCTGGGGTCCGTCCGCAGAGTCGGCCCACAAGGGCAGTGGCAGTGGCAGAGTCGCAGTTTACATACCGCGACCGCCTAGCCAAGCTGGAGAAATCTGTGGAAGTTTTAGTCAATAGGAACAACAACGGTCCATAGTTTCGTTTCGACCCCGAGATACTCCGCCATGTCCGGGGCACGGAAAACACAAAAAGGTCCTATTATTCGATAGTCTCCCTACAATCAAATGACTGTGTGATGTTGTAACAATTATTGTAAATAGGTAGATACACAAACGCTTTATTGCACTTAAGTAAATAAAACTAAAAATATAGTAACAATTAGCGGCCTTATCGCCAAAAGTAATGTCTACCAGGTAACCGTGGAGTGGACAGGAATAAATAACAAAGCATATTGTTGAATTTGAAAGATGATTTGTCAAAAATACACTTTCCATGCACACAAGTAAATCAGTGGTTGGCCCAGTATGCAGGGACGAGTGCAACATGCCGGCGAAGATAATCCTGTAATAAAATATGTTAGTACAGACATACTGAAAAAAATAAACAATCAAATTCCCAAAGCTTGTTTAAAATATCGATAAAAACAGGGCTCGTCCGGGATTTGAACCCGGGACCTCTCGCACCCAAAGCGAGAATCATACCCCTAGACCAACGAGCCGCTTGGTACAGTCTTCATTTTTTGTTAAATAGTTATAATAGGCATGACGACTTATTTTTTATTTAACGTGCCATCAAAGACTACTCAATAACTGAAACATAGGCGAAACAATTACTTTGTTATCTTAAAAACTTCCCGTGATATCACGGTTCCATACAGTATCTATACTTCTTCTAATCCATTATTTCGCAACGCCGTAGAAAAATCATGCGACAAGGAGAAATAATCGAGGTTGCATCCTCCATAGGTCTCCTGATGTATTATATGTCCCATAAATTTTGTTGTCTATATCCAAAGGTTGTCAAATGGACCCTTTCACTAGATCATATTATTTGATGGACTAAATGTGTGTTTTGAAGTCTGAAATATATACTCATATATTTGGATACCCGTGAAAAAAGATTCCAGTTCTGAAATAGTTATTTGTTATACAAGAGTGCAAAGTTGATTTTTAACCGCGTGCTCAAGTTTGATGACCGAGCAAGCGAAGGATTCTAAAATTGCATCACGAGCGCAGCGAGTGATTCAAAATTAGAATTCTGAGCACAAGGTGAAAAATCTTTGCACTCGAGTGGAACACGTAACTTTTCATTCCACCTCAGCGAGGAAATCACTAAATGCAATTTTTTTTATGTTTTCGCGCTAAGCAAATTAAAAAAAAGTAAATACACCAAGGAGGTTCCGAGTCTGAGTTTTTAACATATAAAAAAAATGTATGATATATTCGGCACCAAGGAGGTAGAAATAAATAGGTTGAATTATGTTTTGAATTCAAAACCTCAGTACACACGATGTTCTAAATTCAAATTTACTTTAACCTCTAGAGGGTAAAAAAGACTTTTGCGCCCTAATATCGACGAGCAAAAGTACTCTTTCCGAGCTGGTGGGATGAAAAGTATATTTTCTACACAGTCATACTGAAATAGTTAAGAGATCGAATTACAAAATCTTGTTTAAAATACGGATCAAAACAGGGCTCGTCCGGGATTTGAACCCGGGACCTCTCGCACCCAAAGCGAGAATCATACCCCTAGACCAACGAGCCGCTTGATACAGCCTTTGTTTTTCTCTTATAGTAATTTTCTTGTAGCATTATTATGCACGTACATTACATTACGTACATAAGCGTGTATAATAGTAAAGTTCATAAACTGTAGCAGTATTAATTTGAACAAGTGTTTTATTTAAATACTTTGGAGTCATAAATAAAAGTAATTTATTAATGACGTCAAAATAATCAAAACTGACATTTATTTATAGTAGGTCACCTGTTTTGTTCCATTTGTTCACTTCAGGTTTACTTAACTTTGACAATAATAGGTACATAACGTATGCCAGCATTGTTTTTGTCGGACTTTCTTTCTATTTACGGTACTATGTAGTACGCGATGTGACACATATGTAAGTAAAGTAGTGACAGCTTATCGTAATCTGTATTTTGACGTGACAACGTCTTATAAATTGGTTTGCCGGGTGACACTTCAAGAAACTGCGTTACGCTCCGCTCACGTTATGCGCTCACAACGAGAGCGAGTGAGAGGCACGCGTCCCTTCCACTCGGGCATGGTTAGCCCGCCTAAGAGCGAGAGAGACCGACATAAAAAAGTGAAAGGCACGCGTCCCTTCCGTAACATTATTTTACCACTCAAAGTCGTTGTCACGTAAAACTTTCGCCCGTATACCGACTTTACAGGAAACCAATTTTTTTTTCATTATAAATGAAGGACCTGTATTCCTCTTTTTACGTCTTTCTACGGAAGGACCAAATTTACACTGACCATAGTTTTCATGTTCCAAACTTTTACTCAAGGATTATAATTATGAACCAAAATCTTGTATTTTTTTAGCAAAGTCAAATCAGTACAGAAATTATTATTCACGTTTGTCACATCTTACGTTTACTTTTATAACGCTGAACGGCCTGAAAGAGACAAATTTTAGTTTAAGTTAAGTGATGCATTTCGGAGAGTGTGCACTTGATCATGGTCTATTACCATCTTACACTTTTTTCCATCTGATTTTTAGGGTTGTTTTTTAAACTTTCGCGATTTGAACACATTATGTTTATAATGTACAGGACTTAATCACGATTTAATTCATTCTTCAGTCTTCTCGTGACCACGGCGGTTGTAACGCTGCCGAAACGTCGAGGTATTTAAACATGATTTTTCGTAGCTTGAAAGAGCGACATCGATTCCTGGACATCCTAAAGAATCGAACGATGAAGTTTGACTCCATTTTAGTAATGAACGTCAAAGCTGTGAAATGCGTTGGCTGGCTAAGTTTTTACCATTAGTTTCTTGGTTACAATATTGGTGTTTTCGGGTCGAGAGTGACGTAGGTACACATACATGATATAGGTACATTCTTCTAGATACATAAATACACTTGATTGTACGCCTCATTGTCGCTTAACATCAGGCGAGTGGGCGGTTAAGTGCAAATTTTCTTTGAAAAAAAACACTATTTCCTGAGAAATATAATTTGGTATAATAATCTTCTGGGTTAGCGTGTTTTACCTTTGTCCACACGATCATATACCGTCTGATTTAATAGTTAAACGCGGACCCATAAAATAAAAAACTCGCTATTAAAATACCACATAAAGTAAAGAAAAAACATTAAAAAAATAAACTTAGTAACTAATGGGTGAGATTCTTGATTGACGGTCTTATTGCTTATTGCAATCTCATTGTATCTATCATAGCTGTGTTTGGATTTGTTAGAAAAGTCTTGTTGTGAACTTTGACCACGATTAGGTTTCAAGGTCTGAAGATGAAGCCGGAAGATAGGAAGGGTGTTTTTCTAGTGTTTTTAAACTATTAATTTATTAGCTATTATAGGTTTACAGCCATTCCATTCCACTTGAAAAAAGGCTGTATTATAACGACGTCTTGTTAAACGATTCCTGTAGGTGAGTGTAACCAATGAATATTCCACCAAACCGTATTTCTTTCGCCATCATAATTCTACCTCTAACGTACAAACATTTTCTATTTGCGATACGTTCCTAATACACTTTATTGCGCTTCATTCGTCGTATCTCACATACGAATTGCGCTTAAAAGGAACTTTATTACTGGGAAAGCGGAACGGGCACAGATGCTGCGCGAATAATTTGACGATACAAATAATACGAACCGATACAATACTGAATACAGGCGTGTTTTACTCACTGGGAGAGAGATGGTGCAGAGACGGCGGGGGTCTTACTTACATGACACGATTTTTATTATTATAATTAGAATAGACCATTGGTAGGACTCATGGCAGAGTCCGCCTGGGGAAGTACCACGCCTTTGCCAGTTAATCTACCGCCAAGCAGTAATGTGCAAACATTACTGTGTTCCGGTTTGAAGGGCAATAGGGATAAATTACAGGGCTTAGAGATAACATCTTTGATCTCTGGGTGACGAGCGCAGTGCAGTGCTAGATAATGATTTTGACTCTTCATGTTTCAATAGCTGCGTGTCACTGTGCTGTTATGTGGCAGGCATGTTGCTTACCATCAGGCACATATTCTGCTTGTCTCGTCACTCTTTATTAAAAAAAAACAGTGAACAAAAAAAAACAACCTTAAAAACGGCAAAAATTTTACGAGAACTGGTGCTGCTAGTTCCTAATATGTATGTGTAATGATACCTTATGTCACAATAACTTAACTCCGGGTGGTTCTATTTCAGATTTCTATTCTTCGGTTCTTTGGAAGAGATCGTTCTTAGCGATAAGGTCGCCATTAGTGTCACTAGCTATAAGAAGTTCTTTTGTTAGTTGATTTTTCTATAGTGGCAGGAAAATTATGAGTTTTATAAGAGCTATCTATTCAGTTTCTTACCTTATGTCGGCTAACTTATTATTAGGACATTTGCACGTTGTGATATATGTACCAACGTTGTTCAATGATAAAATAACTGCCAGTACAAGACGATGAAAAGTTAAAACTACACCCAAGTATGTTTTTGGGTATGCGCTACACATGTGCGTAAGTAGCATAGCAAAGTCTTCTGCGCTAGCTCAAAGTTGCTGTAATAAGTCTGTAAACTTACAAATCGTGTCGTACGGTACGAATAGCATCCGATGTTTTAAACGCGAATGAATCTAATAGGTTCTTTTCTCCCACACAGGTGCATGCGCAGTAAATATATACGTGTACCCGTTTACTTAGCATTCGGAAGATTTTCGTTTTGTGATAATTTTACGTTGTTTTTACTTTTATTGGTAAGATTTTCAGATGTTCAGACAGACATTACGTAGTAAAATATTGTAACTGGCATTACGGCAAAACAGTAATGTGAAAACATTTCTGTGTTCCGCTTTGAAGGGCAATGTTTCTTAGTAAAATAAGACCCAGTAATTCACTATACAAACCATCATAATTCTCCGAGGATGAACGTAGTGCCATACTGGGAACGGTTTTTGTTTCTTCAAGCTCTAATAGCACTTGACTGTTATAAGAAGACTTGTTGCTTACCATCAGACACACATCTTATTCGTCTCGTCACCCTACAAAAAACATTTTATGAACTCATGCCCAATTACTCAACTCGCAGTGAGTTTCTAAGAGTAATTTTTAAGTGTTATCTGAAGGTGATCGTGAATCAAAACGCTGTAATTTTTTTGTGTAAACTATACCCGGTATAAAAACGATCGATGCTTATGATTTCAAATAAACTCAAAGAGACAAAACAAAGTTGAAATCTAGTTTTGTAACACGACAGTTAAACCGCTAAAATCTCGTGTCACGTATTCCAAATATTTACTCAAGGCGTACAAGTCCAAAGACAGTAAAGATTTGAGTAGAGACAAATCACTTCTAAAATTTTCACAGTTTCATCATCCCTTCAAATCCACCCATCCAAATCTAATATTTATGTGACGAATACATTTTTTTTTCTTAATCTTAGTGTTTCTATGTAGAAATACAAATATTTACAGTTCTATTACACACACTCATCAGCTTTCATAGTACAAGCTTTACTTAGTTTGGTGCTAGTTAGTTTTGTATGAATAATATGCATAAATATTTGAATTTAATTATTTACAACGTGACACAAAAATAAAAAGATAAAATGGAGTTTAGTACACACGACAATTTCCTTTAAAATAATTGTAAAAACGCCATATTTTTCCACAAATTTTCATCTAAATCACTTTCTTTCATTACTGTAACCAAAGACTTATAACGTCAAAGTCTATTAAAATAAGTATAATGTATATATCTGTGATGAATACGTCCTTAAAATTCCGTAGAAGCATCATAAGAATCGCGTTAGAACCCCTCAAAGGAAATAATCTGTGTCGCATTAAAATATAAACATGAACTGATCGTTAGCAAATCATTAGCCGCTCCGCTCTCTACTTCAGTCCCGCGTTCTCTATCAATCGAACGCAAACATTGACAGGGGTAAAATGGCGCTCACTAACTTCGTTTGTTTTTTACCAAAACCTTAATTGACCTACGGGTGGGGATCTCTCCAATTACATTGTGTGTGTTGTGCTATATATTCACTTTTTCCAGTACTGTGCATACTTATTCAATTATTTGTCTTTTTTTGTGGTCAGAGCTTTTATTGGCAAAACTAGTTACATAACACTAAAGATATATAACGGAAAGACTTATGATTTTGATTTGAAATCACCAAGATTGATACATTGGGAAAAAAACACGCAGTCTATGTAGTTGTTGTCACTAGAGTAAAGTACCTAGAGTAAAACCTCTTCTTTCGTATCTTTGGAGCGATGTTTTTTACTTTTCTGAGTTACGAGGCCTCAGATAGAACAAAACGGCAAGGTAATTAATCATGCAAATCAGTTGTACCTACACTCTCCAAAATATACTTATCAGACAAAAACCGATTGGTTAAGTAACTCAAGTAAGATATTCCAGACTTTGAAGTATTTTTCTTACAATGTCGTTGCCTATGATCCTTTTGGCATGTTTCTTGATCGATTTCACAGCCTCCAGCTAGAACTTAGCCGACCTTATTCTAAAATGAGTGTTACATTGTTACAACATGGCCGTGTGTTGTTGCACAACGGGGTGTCCGTGTCCGTATTTAATATTTAGCTGTATGTTGCGGCATAGATATGCTAACCAGTACCTACCACGTAGAACACCAGTGATGAAGGCCAAGATGATCAGTTGTAAATCTGCGCAACCCTCAAGTACCCCCGCAGTAGCCGCTGAGCTTGCGTACGCGCCGAGCCGCTGCCCGCAGTGTCAAATGAGACGCGGGCGCGCACGTTCTTCCCCTAAGAAAGAACACTGAATTCAGCAGAAACTTATGTCAGGCAAACCTTGCACACATTTCGTGTTATTGATTAAAAACTTATACGGTCGAATTGAGAAACCTCATTTTTTGAAGTCGTATATATTGATATGGGCTTTTATTTCTGTTTAAGTCTCATTGTTGCATTAATACATAAATTGAGGATTAAATTGAGGTATTGGGGCTACAATGAACCTACTGTAGGTACTATA
Source organism: Ectropis grisescens (assembly GCA_017562165.1). Lineage (NCBI taxonomy): Eukaryota > Metazoa > Arthropoda > Insecta > Lepidoptera > Geometridae > Ectropis > Ectropis grisescens. The sequence goes on along the minus strand of CM029771.1, from coordinate 8,329,284 downwards.
AAGCTTAACGTAAAAACGTCATCATTTTTTCTAAAAAAGATGACCAAAACAAACGTTTCACAACTTATTAGTCGAAACCACTGCTTTTTCAGAGGCGAGCGGCAATTTTGTTCCCTTTAGAATACCACATAACGAGCAAATTGAAACATTTTATAAAAAACACAGCTAAGATTGCGGCTGTTTAGTTGATTTAACTTTAACAGAATTAGTAGGGCATTTTGATACTCAAAAGTTTTTTCTTATTATCTAAGTGTACCAAGGGTAATACAAATACAAATACAAAAATCTTTATTGCTATTTGCAGGTAAGATAAAGTGATACAAAACATTTAATAGTTGACCCATACAAACTGGCCTCATCTTCTAGAGGCATGCAATATGTCTGGCAGCACAGTTTTCATTGGTCTGAATTTATACAATGATAATAATAGTCCGCTGATAAAGTCTTCTTCTTCTTTTTTTCATTTTTAGCTTTTAATCGGTTGTATCATATTATAGGTCATCTGATTCATCGCCTATTAATTTCTGGCTTCTATCCAGTTGTACTATGTAAGTGTGATATGTTTGGTGAGCACAATTACGCCAACGTCTTGTGCTTCACAGGATGCTGTTATGGACTTTGACAAGTACGTAGTTTAAATCCAAGGTCTAGCGGTAGCAACTCTTGCAGTTCAGCTGTGTCAGCAATATCAAAGAATGTCATTATGTATAGAAAAAAAAAAACAATATGTATAAAATAAAATAATGTCAATGTGTATAAAATAATGTCAGCATGTATAAAATGTAATATTTGTATACCTACTCAAAGAACTCTCACAATATATACAGTGTAATCTGATTCAACCTGTCAGTTACAATATACTATCTGGTCTAACATTAGTTAAATGTAAACTTTCATAAAATATAGACAGTGGACACTAAAGTGACTAATGGATTCAATGTGGAAGTTAATGGAATGCAAAATCTATCCATCAGTATTCCAATTAATTTCCCTATCAGTTAAAAAGTTCTTTCACAGTATAACAGCATTTGCGTACCAGTATCTTTTTTAATCTACTTTTGAACATGGATAAGTTAAGTTTTTTTTATTACAATTGGCAGCTTATATTATATAGAAGAGGAGCCATACAAAAAGTGCTGTCACTCATAATTTTTAATTTTTCTTGCGTTTGCCTATGAGCAGCCTACACTTACGAGGTATGATAATGATAAAACCAACTAAGGGTAGGCAGTAGAGACCACCTGAAGCCATGAATGGGGCCATAAATCTTATTATGAAACATTTAATCGGATCATTATTATGAGTCTCCATCCGAAATTATAAAATTAATCGGCTAAATATATAATACGAATATATATAATAGTAAATACGAATGGAATGACGAAATAACAATAATCTAATATCATTTTTGTACTACCTACGTGTTCAAATAAAATTTATTGGCGTGACAACGTTTAATAAATCGATGAACTCCGGCTGCATGCACGAAAAAGTGTCCCGTTATGTCCCGTTACGCTCATGTACGCTTGCGCCACATCTTTGCATTTTCTTTGCTTCGCATTTTCAGCAAAACATTGATATTTTGTTATGACGTTTTCACGTTATACTATCGTCCGTAAACCAACCGACTTTATGGATAACAATTTTTTTTTATGAAAGTTTCACTTCAGTCACTAGTGGCCTAGTCCCTTTTCTCTTTCACTAATCTTCTCTGTTTTGTGCCAATCTCATCCAGGTCAACTTCTTAATGTCATCACTCTAATACTGAGTTACTTTACTGATAACCGTGGACGCTGAATCAAAATAAATTACATTCCCGAATCTCAACATTTAACTAAATATTTTCCTTTCAGGAATTATGCATGTACAAAGAAATTGCATTTAGTCATTTGGTCACCCACTTCAAAGTCTGTAATTAAAACTCAACCATTAAATGACATTCTCACAAGACGTCTTTACCAAAGTTAAGATTCCGTATTTCACTGCGGCTGGTCTCGAGTTCAAATCCAGGACGAGTCCCATTTTAGCTTTTTAAAGCCACAATCTATTTACTTTCCACAATTGTAATCTCCTTCGAGAATTTATAACCGCAACTTTAGAAGTCTCGCGGACATTTGAATGTTTTAGCATTACTTTGGGGTGCTTCGTTCGCTCGCCGCGGTTCTCTTTCGAGGGCCAGAATCATCTTAATGCCGGTAATTATACGGATTTTACGAATTACTCGGTCATAAGTAAACAAACTGGATGTCCTACTTACAATCGTAAATTTTGAACGCGATCCTCGCGGAGTTGGGGAGGGCAGTCTCTTTTATAACCACTTTGAGTCTTCTGTCTTTCATTAGCTTTAAAATAAACTCGTCTACAATACGAACCGAGTTTCAAGCTATAGTCGTAGTATATTAATTTCAAGCTGTAGAATATGACTTTGTTGTTAAATCACTCTGCTTCTTTAAGTTCGTTTGAAGTAACAAATGTTGATATTTCTAGATCTTGGTCAAAATTTGGTTTTTTTAGCTTGCGTAAATTTTCCGTGGTGTACAAAAAAACCGTTGGCATTTTTTCAAAGGATCCAATTTTTTTAAAGGAAATTTGTATAATTTAGACGAAGACCGGACAAAACTAATGCTTTACGTACAGTTATAGTTAATTTAGCTAGACTTTTCTGAGTACACGATGCAGTGTCTATGTATATTAAATGTATTTGTTTTGTATAAGGTAAATTGTCGTTCCCTTAGATTGCTTAATGTATTTTTCAATTATGATGCTTTCAAGAGTACTTATTGCTACAGATCCTATGAAGAATCTGATAATGAATTTCATTACTTTTGTTAGCAAGAAGATTTATGAGTTGATGACAAAAAAATCTAATTAAAAATGGCATCAATCAGAGACTGTCAGTTGGAATAAAGTCACAATGGTTTGTGAGCCCCATTATTTTTGTGGCTTAAAAAGACGTGAAAATAGATTGAAAATGCTTTCCACGACGTAAGTAGAAAAGCGCTTACTTAAGTGTTTCTTTGCAGAACTAGGCTCTCGGAATTCTGACAATATAACGTTTATTTAAATTTTGGCACAAAAAAATTGTATTGTCTTTATTTCGTAACTTTAGGTATCAAATATTAATGTCAAAGTTCTAAGTAATTCAAAACGTATGAGTCCGATTTGGACTGCAGGTTGCAGCCGCAGGCGAAGTGCGGCTGGCGGCTGCGGTTGACCGCTGTACGGCCTGCGATCGCGGCTGCTTCTATTTCCAAGCGCGGCTCCACGGCTGCGTAATGCATGCTATCTTAGTCACTCCAGTACATTCCTGGGACACATAATTTCGCCAACGCTAATTTACTTTTGTTTTTTGTTTGTTTTAGAACTCGCTGTGGTCGCGACACTACTGGTGCTGCAGGGTCTGATCAACCATTAGGCTAATTAGGCTGCAGCCTAGGGCACGCGGATTATGGAGGGGGAGCGCTTGGATCATATTCTTCTTTTTCTTTAATTCATCTTCGCATGTACTATTAATCTAGCTTCACTGCATCTACAAAACTAGATTAGTCTAGAGCAGTTAGAACTCTTGATCAGTCGCAGGCTGCAGTCTACGGTTGCTGCCCGCCACGACCGCAGGCTGCAGTGTTGCCGCGCTTGAAATCAATTTCATGATTTGAATGAATTTCGTGATCCATCGTGTGACAAGTGACCCATGCGCACATACAACACGTGAATATTTCCATCCGGTAAACAAGTATCCTGTGACAAACATTTCTAGCCCATTTAAAATAGCCTGCGGTCCGTTTTGGAAATGTACCCTTAACATATTTTATAATTAAATGCAACGCAACAAGCTAAACTAAAACGTTTGGAGTCAAAATATTGCATACTAGCTAGTCTACTCCCAGAGGCATTAGAGGCGATTAGTCTACACACAATATTCATGAAACTAAACACTTTGTTTTGTTCTTAAAAGAAAAAAATAATGTTCTCCAACTTTTAACTACAACTAATATTATTATTAAACGTGAAACAGCAGGCAAGTGAAACATAAACAGATCAAGTATCCACCATGAGTCGTACACAATTTAGTTTGTATTTACAACGCGAGTTACTTTAGGGTTAGGTCTGAGGGTAGCAGTTTGCGAGGCAAAATTACTCTTTTTGTAACTAATTTAATTTTTGTTGGTTACTGCTGTGAATTTTTACATTGAGTAAGACTGAGGTACTTTGCGACTTCTGAGTTTTTGGATGTGAAAATCTTGTACATATGAATTTACAATCCATGTATCAATACAGCATTGATACATGTTAAGAATGATTCATTCGTTCAATGTGAGAGAACCAGTTCTCACCTGAGCCACGACTATTAGCAAAAAGATCCGGTTCGTTCGATTCGTTTAATCGAACCATTTTGCATCTGTGATACATGAGCTAGTCAATAGAATTACGCCTTCAATTGCTTTTCGGTTCGTTCAACCGCTCAATGTTATAGGCAGGAATATTGCGTACCATTACCATACGTACATATCCTGCTTGTCTCGTCACTTTATACCGTAAAAAAGTATAGCACATCTGAAAACATACTTGTAAGTATTTCATACACTTGCCAAACTCACTTACCATACTTAAGTTGTACGAGCAGAGTTCTTATTATTCATAGTTTTAATTAATAAATTAAGAGACATTGTAGAAATATATCGCCTGGTGTCGTCACAACGCTCGCTCCAGAAGGCTCCGTAGCTTGCGAGCTAAATGGCTGGCGCTCGCTTCACGCGGCCGGCTAATGAAATAAGATCCCGGCTCCAAGCTAAGGAATGGCGGAATTAAAACTACATAAATGAGACGCCATTACTGAAGGAGTTCTCAACTGACTCCGCCGAACGACATCTACAAACATAATTCCCTTTTAAAATCGCTCCAATTATTTCTGCGAGAGAACTGGGCAAAGCTCGGGTAAAATACTCGGAGCAACATGGTCCGCTCATTTTGTACTTGTGCTACTCGATTATAAAATATAACTGACCAAAACAGGGCTCGTCCGGGATTTGAACCCGGGACCTCTCGCACCCAAAGCGAGAATCATACCCCTAGACCAACGAGCCGCATGACGTGAATGCTATATACAAACGACTGCTTAAATAAATGCGAGTCTAATGAAGTAATCGCGTCACAGATTAAGCGTAAGTTTTTATATATGTGTGAGTGAAAGTATGAAGCCTCTGTTGCCATCCGTTGTTGCCATAGTATGCCACGAGCTCATTCGTACTCAAGTAGGCAGGTCACGGGAGGTCACGATTGAAATGTCTTGAGTCAATATTAGTACGTAAATATTTTGATAATAGGTTTCATCGTTTATGAGATTACGAAATAACGTTTTTTAGTTGGCCACTTAATAAAATGTCTATAATTTACTGAGGACAATGTCTAATCTGTCGTAATCCCTTCACACAGCTCAAGAAGTTTTGTGATTTGTGTTTTTGTCTGTAATAAAAATAGGTTTGCTCTTGATCCCCATATTGTCTTGTATTAAGCGACCCAGCGGTCGTGCTAACCTAAAAAAACAATTAATTCTAGACTATCTATAAAAAACCCACTTAGGCAACCCATTTCAAATTTTAGATGGCTTTATTATAAAAGTAGAGTCCAATCTCTTCGTTCATGTAAATATTTTTACCTACTAAATTTGCATATTTCAATGCTTATTTTCTGTGCAGAACTCTTGAAACACGCCTATCAAAATCAGCTCATCTACGTCTGGCTCGGTCCGGGCGTAGTCTGCTAGTGACGCAAACACCATATGACCTGCAACAAAATATAAACAATTTAAAACTAATGAACAAAGTTAAAATAAAATTCTAGTAAAAAGAGGTCTGTCGCAAATTTTTCGATGAAATTGTATGTTGTGTTATGTATTTTCTTATTAATCTTTATGCCATTGGTACCTTAATTTAATCTTGGTATCTTAATACCAGTGTTACCTGTAACACTATCATTAATCATTTACCCGTAACACCGGTATTAATCATTTACCAATGAAACACCCCGGTGTTTGAGGAAAATTGTTTGTTGTCCAGGCGTTGTTTTTATGTAAAGTAGTATGGGATCTAGTGTTTACCTACTAGTTAGTGTTTTAGTGGAATTTTTCCCCTGGTTCGAATCGCACACCACTGTCTCTTCAAAAGTCATGTACACACGCCGGCTACCTTAAAAACATGTACATACATACACAACAGTGAAAGAAAAGATCGTCTGAATCGACAAATTCCTAGAATCTTTCGAAGTCAAGCGTCATCCAGCAGCCGTCACTGAGCCAGTGTGGTGGATTGACTTTGACTCCTAGGTATAGAAGACCCCGAGTCCCAGTTGTGGGAATATTTAGTGGGATGTTTATGTTTATGCTATGCACTGTCAATTATTATGAATCACAGTTTTTTAACGCTTTATGAACATTAACCAAACAACGGTTTTATTGCGTAGTAAAAATACGAGTATAGATATCTGTATAATTATTATCATTGTACCGTGCAAAATTCCTGATGAAAGTAAGGGCTTAGGAAGTCCTTTCAAAGAAGTCATCTGCGGCTTGATTGATTGCGCAGGCAGATTTATTATGTTAATTCTGTTCTTGAAAAATCGTCAGACGAGCTTCTTACTGTTGGTTATGATGGCAAGATCTTTGCTACAAAATTAGAAAATAATCCTTATAAAACAGATATTTTTATGAAATCCTACTTATATTGCAATTGGGAAAGTTTGTAATGGTGTATACATTTCAAATCAATTCATGTTTTTAGTCTTTTGTGCAAGAAGTACTGAATGTATTTGAAATTCATACGTAAAGTATGAAATTTAGTAAAGAAAGAATTTATAGTATACTTTATATATATGCTTATCACTACATAGTATAAAACAAAGTCGCCTTATCTGTCCTTATATCCCTATGTGCGCTTAAATCTTTAAAACTACGAAACGGATTTTGATGCGGTTTTTTCCAATAGATAGAGTGATTCAAGAGGTAGGTTTATATGTAAAATACATGCATCATATACTAAGGCAACATTGCTAATTTTAGAGGTTTCTAACGTGATGTCGTAAATTAACCTATTTTTTTGGGCTTATTTAGCAATTTAACAAAAACGCTGTCTAAACCCTACGAGTTAGATCAAATTAATGTACTACAGTATTGTACACCATAAAAAGGTCTACAAAAAAGTCCGCGATGGTATATGTTTATCTTTTAGGGATAACCTACATTAACTATTTTTATTGTTTACTTTTTACGTGAAAAAATGGCTTATTTACGAAGCTATTTTAAGCAATACGGCATTAATCCTTATCGAATTAAGTACCTTAAATACAGTGTGCAATTAATATAGATCAATATGGTTCCTTACAGCATGTAAATTAATGCGTGCAGGCCAAGGGCAGTAATGAATGAATCAAAAATACTGGATCGATTTTAATCATGTTTTCATTGAGTGACATAGGTATAGGTATATATTTTATGCCCGTGCAAAGTCGGAGCGGGCCGCTATGTTTTATATACAAAGTTCATAGTTTTTCTGTAGTGTATTTAATTTAGTATCAGCATTGCACTCGTGCGAAGCCGGGGCGGGTCGCTAGTAGAATATATAATAAGAATGTAAAGAATTTGTAGTTTGACACAAAGCTAAATTAACTGCCAAAACGTGTCCGCTCATAAGTGCTAAGGCTCTTCAAGTTTTAACAGTTGCTCATGTTATACCAAATACATTCACTCTTGCATGGAGTACACAATTCGTACCTTATGGATAGATCGCCTAAGTACCAGCTGAAGGCTCCGGAATAGATCAAGATATGAGTCAAAAGGCTCATAGGCAACGACACCCTTAATAGAAAAAGTATTTAAAGTCTCGGCCAACATCAAAAGCGGCTAAGTTACTAGTTTATCGATTTTTATCGGATTCAGTTCCTTGTGTCTACTTTTGATTTGAGTAATCTATGGATGATACTAACTTGCTTCTCTTGCCTGACTCAGATAGACTCAGCTGCCTACCTTGTAAGACAAAAATCTCTGAAATAATTGACTTTGTAATGATTTCTAAACATCTTTACTTACTATAATATTGAACGTACAAACTTCTGCATAGAATGTATAATGTTTATAGCACACAACCACTTAATTTTATTACAATTACCACCTTAAATAGCGTATGCACGGTACAAGGCAGGAAAAGAGTAGGTAAACACTAGATCCCACACTACTTTACATAAAAACAACGTCTGGACAACAAACAATTTTCCTCAAACACCGGGGTGTTTGATTGGTAAATGATTAATACCAGTGTTACGGGTAACATACGGGTAAATGATTAATATGATGAAACAGGTAACACTGGTAGTAAGATACCAATATTAAATTAAGGTATCAATGGCGTCAAGCTTACTAACAAAATAAAAAATACATGAAACATACCTGATTCAACTGCCTCTCATAGACCTCGTGGAGGCACCGCCTATAGTGCAATGCTTATTGACATTGTAGTCCAACTGACTGCTAACAATGGCGACAACGCTATCAGCCGGCAGGCGTTGTCTACACAGGGGGCTTAGCCAAGTTACAAGCGCTTTCAATCTATTCTCTATCTACAATCGTTAACGTCTAAGCGTTAGCGATCGTAGAAAGCGATAACGAGGTAGCCAAGTCATTACAAGTACGGCGAACGCTCATTCTACAATGGCCATAGAAAAAACATGGACTTTACTCTATGGTGAGCGTTCTCGAAAACGTCACTGTTGTCGTCACGGGCGCGCGCGTCAAAAGTTCAAAACAAACTATTTAAATTAAATCAGTGAATTGAAGAAAAATATTAATTTTGGTATCTATCGGTGAATTTATAAGCTAATTAGTGGTCATTATTTAATACTACCTTTTTGAAATAGTGCGAAACTGAAACACTGCGTTAATATTTAAAAAAAATATAGTTTATAATGGATTCTAGAAATAGAGCTAGCTCGGAACAGTTTTTAATTTTGTTGGACTTTAAGGATTGGATGGAAAGGTAAGTTACACTTAAATTATTTCATTGAAATTAGTCCTATCTAATAATCTAAATCATTTTGTGATAATGAACTCCTTTGTTACTCTGGAATTTGAAATATAAACAATGACGTGTTACGCGACACAAACTAGGTCCTTGAGAAACAGACCACTTATATTTCGACCCTTTTTAAGTGCCTTCTATAATCTTCTAGCTTTAAAATATATTTTTTACTAATATTTCAGTGGCGATTTATCAAGGCCCCAATCAGGACCTCAAGGCAGAATCAAACAGGATCGGTTATGGCAGGAATTAATTGAATTACTTATCTCTACTGGTGGAGGGTAGTTAAATCAAAGGAGAAATGGAAAAAGTAAGTTGCACATTTATGTTTTTTTATTTTTGTATTTATTATTCTGATAGGTATGATGGAGAAAAGGAATGTATGGGATGAAACATATCATAATCAGATAAAGGTTCAATGATCAGATAAAGGTTCAACGAGTGACTATTTTTATTTGATTACATTTAAAGTATCTGATGGATTTTTATATAACTATAGGTACCTATGGGTGGATTGGAAGACCAAGTAAAAAAAGGCTCTGACATTGCGCCGTGAAATTCGTGGCACTGCTGGTGGTCCAAGCAGCAGACAAGCCCTCTCAGATTTAGATCAAAAGGGTGTTGGCAATAATGGGCTTGTCTGCTGTTATTGGTTTAGCTGGCATTGAAGAAAGAGGATTTGATGTTAGTATTTAATGTGCTTGAGATCTTTGCTTATATTAAAATATTGTATTCATAACTTTATGGTCTAAAAACGTTTTTCAGAACCAACCATCATCTTTCCAAAACACCACTGATAGGACTCAGGACCCGTCAAGTGACATACTATTGGAAATGCTACCTAGGCATCCCTCACAATCAATAGAAGGTACACTGAGCTACTTAGATTTATTTACTAATTTTATTTGGACTGGCCTTGTGGCTTAGTGTGTAGTGTAGCTCTGCATGCGAAGCTAAAGGTTGTGGGTTCAATTCAATGGACATTGAGAATCGGTGGGGGTCGTTGGGAGTAATTACGTATACCATTATTTTCAGTAAATAACTACCCAAAATACATCTCATTCATTTTTGTCTAGAAATGGCATCTGGCAGTCTGACTATTTTACCACCTCCTCTGGTGGTAATTCCAATCCAGCGCCAGCAACATCTCCCGTCGATACCACGTCACGCGGTGCGCCGGCAGCGGAGCGCACAGCGAGCCCGGGCAGCGTCGCGAGCGTGCACCGAGCGAGGCGCTCGCAGCGTCGCCGACCGCGTCTACGCCGCGACGCCGCACACTGTTCGCTCGACGCAGACGGATACAAACTCCTTTTGAGCGTTCCACTAGTGAGTTTGTTAACGTTGAGAACCGTCGGTTAAAATTGGAGGACCGCGAAAGAAATTTACACCAGAGGGAAACAGAACAGCTTCGGTTGGAATCTAGAAGACTTGATATATAGGAAAACCGCAATAAAATTTTGGCTGATTTTGCTACAGCTTTAACAACTAGACTTTACCATCCTCATCATCACTTCCTTCAACTGACATCCTTCCTTCCTCTTCTGATCAATCTGGTAGTAGCAAAATCAGTTAACATTTTACATGTATAATGTAACACTACATCCTGTATTACAATTATCCTGGATTCCAACATCAATAATGATCACCTACTATGAATAGAATGTTGTATTTTTATATAGCAAGAAGATTGTTTATTTTTTTATTTTAATAATTGTTTGTATGTAATAGTGGAAAATAAAAACTTTTCAAGTTATTCAGTATTTTATTGATATAATAGTAAAATAAATGCCTATGCTAAACCTAAATGCTAGTAGCTCGAATGTTCTAATAATAAATGCAAAAAATAAAATAACTACCTTAACCATAGCTTTATAGTCTAAGACCCCACCATACAACGACCATCACCAAGCTGGTTATTGGATAATAAGTATTTTATATAAAATTTAATATGTCAACAATTATATTGCAAATGGGTCGTCTAAAAAATTTCAGTTCTGGACTAAAATACTTTTCACCCAATAACTAGCTCGGTAATGGTCGTTGTATAGCGGGATCTCCTACTATTACTATTTCTGGGATTCAATGAATCCTACTTATTAAGCTATTCAATATAGCTCTGCCTTGGATTAACTCAGACTGACTATTTGCACTACATATGGGAATGAATAGTCATACTCACGCTGTCATCCTCATCTACAGTGAGCACTGGTGGTGGTGGTGGTAACCCAGCTTTTAATGCTATGTTGTGCATACACAACATGCCATTATTATTTTGCTAGCAACATATGGTTGTTAGTGGAGTACCCTATCTTTGAGCAAACATCTCCACCGAACTTTAAGTAATCCAAAACAGTGCTCCATTGGGATGCAGGCTTGCACATGCATATGGGTATATTGCTCCTTCCTTGACCCTTGAACTGCATTAAGGATTGGTGTCATAAGCCAAGGGTGTTGTGGATATCCAGAATCACCTGAAAAATGAATAATTGACTTTTATAGACAACATTAAAGGAAACAACAAACATAATTAATTATTTTAAAAGGAAAAATTAACAATAAATACTCGCCTAACATCAAGCCTAGTATCAAGCTCTACTAAATTTAAACTGTAAACTAAAAATATTATCATTACATACCTTAACCTCTACGGATATCTCTATATTTCCTTTTAATGATGTTTGTCGGAGGTCCTCACAAAGGTCTTGGAAAGTTGCTTTATCTAACCGAAAACGCTTGATAAAAAGGATATCCGACATTTCATTGATAATTTCCACATAATCTCGATATATTCTTCTAGCTCGACGTGTAATCAACACTTCTTCGTTATAGGCGCCCCATAACATGTTTAGTGAGTGCATTTTTATAAAAATAAACAGCAATGACACAAAAATAATGTAAAATAACACTACAATCGGCGATCACAACAAACAATCAAACAGCTGACGGCAACGACGCCATATTTATTTTGTCGCTTTCTACACCGTCTCAGCTATCGCCTGAGTTGGCGCTTCAAAACTACGATAGCGTTACGTTTGCGCTTGTCGAATAGCCTCTTGGCTAGCTTTTGTACGGGAGTTAGCGATGGCCATTGTAGAAAACGATTGCGTGTAGTCTCTCGTAAAACACGAATAGATAATTAGTATCTTGGCTACGATTTTTTCTCTATGTATTCTCTGACCACGTGATTTATCGCTGTTAGTTGTCATTACCATACATTTACATAGTTTTCTCTAGCGTTTACGATTGTAGAAAGACATCTTGGCTAAGCCCCCAGGTTACGCCTGATGAGATGACAATACTAAGGCACTTAGACCATTGCTTTAGTAATTTCTACATATCATGGTAAACTTAAAAATATGGACTTGTTTTATAGAGTAGACTGACGAGACAAGTAGGACATGTGCCTGATGGTTAGCAACGCATGCCATTAACAACACAGCGACACGCAGATATTGGAATACGAAGAGTCGAAATCTTTACCTACCACTGCACTGCACTAAGATATAAGATGTTTTATCTCTATGCCCTGTAACTTCACTGGAAACATTTCCCTTCAAAGCGGAACTCAGTGATGATTTCACATTAGTGCTTGGCGGTAGAATACCTGGCAAAGGTATTTTCCCAGGTGGATTTCGCAAAGAGTCTACAATTTATATGTAGGTATGTTTTTCAATACGGGGTTTGGACAATGTACACAATTTACATTACATACATTATGGTACTGAAGCTATGCTTTACCTTATGCACTGTCTTCCTATTTCTTAGTTCCACAGATTAATATGTGACCTTATGGCATGCAAACATAATACAAGTGACCACTGAAAACTGACATAATACTAAAAAGTTAACTGCTTTTTGCTACAAATATAATGAATGTTAATTTTGCTATTTCCAGGCTTATGAACCCTCATTTGTGAACTAATTTTTACTGCATTAAAAGGCATGTAAACAAAACCTTATTATACAAAACAATGCGAAATCAAACAAGAACAAAATTAAAAATTTTGATTAACCCCCGACTACCTCGGATTTGTTATCTGTACAACATTCTACTAGTCAAGCCCTTTCATTTGATACCCATATTAAGGGAGTTGTGAAAAAAGAATATATTTCGCCATTTTGTGGTGGCGGCCATCTTGGATTTGAAATTTGTTATTATGTATTGTATTCTACTGTTCAAGCCCTTTCATTTGATACCCATATTGAGGTAGGTTGTGAAGAAATATTTTGTCCGCCATTTTGTGGAGGCGGCCATCTTGAATCGATATTAACCAAACATAGCTAAGAACATCCGCACGGATATCAACCTTCGAATAAAAAAAACCGCATTGAAATCGGCCCATTCGTTTGAGCTCTACGGTGCCACAGACAGACACACACACAGACAGACAGACAGACAGACAGACAGACAGACAGACAGACAGACAGACAGACAGACAGACATCGACGTCAAACTTATAACACCCCTTTTTTTGGTCGGGGGTTATAAACACGTGACAAAATGCTGGCGTTTATTTGGTCCAACGTATAAACATTTCCAAAAAAACATTGCTATTAAGCGTGGTAATGGCACCAGCACGCTGACTCGCTTCCGACTGGTAGTAGAATTGATCATCTTGATTATCTTTTTTTTGTAGCATAGAGTGACGAGACGAGCAGGACATGTGCCTGACGGTAAGCAACATACCTGCCACATAACAGCACAGTGACACGCAGCTATTGGAACATGAAAAGTCCAAATCATTACCTAGCACTGAACTGCGCTCGTCACCCAGAGATCTAAGATATTATATCTCTGAGCCCTGTAATTTCTCTGGAAATGTTGCCCTTGGAACACAGTAATATTTGTACATTACTGCTTGGCGGTAGAATAACTGGTACTTCCTCAGGCGAACTCTTCCACTACAAAACCTTAATTGAGTCTTTACATTGATCTATGAATGTGTGATTCAGATGTGGTTAGGGTAAGTAGTTAGTAAAGTATGTAGCGTAATGTAGTTCTCATTGTAATTTAGTCACGCTATCAGAGGGTCTGCCTGTTAAAAAATACAGGTATACAAAAAGTAGCACTGCGTTCATGAATAAACTTTAATCTATATTTTGTCTTTCTGTAAACAGATTCTGGTTTAAACCGCATTATTTAATTGCAAATTCATGACATGATGCAATTTATTGCCAAAACTACTACGGAACATCTACTCTCAATAATGTTAATCACTATTTGTGATAATATAGTTACACAGTCATTTCATACTCAATTAAGATAATTGTTTCATTTTATGCGTACATGTATTTTTTAAACAAAACAAAAGAAGTGGCAGAGGTGTTGTATTACACAACAAAAATTGTATTTGTCGATATGCATTTTAATTGTTAAATGATGAAATAAATAACTGTAATATTCTCTCAATTAATTATTACTTATTATCTTTTTAACCAACTTTCAAAAAGGAGGAAGTTATCAATTTTCCCATGTGTCATAATTCGTTTCATATCTCAAAGCATTTGAAATACTTAGGTATAAATTTAATTAATTCACGATCCTCAGAGGTGATATTGAATATTAAGAGTAAGACTAAGTAATTAGTAAGACAACATTTTTTTCGGACAAGGGAATCGATGCCTATGAGCCCTATGGCACGTCTATCGATTGAATACAACGCTTCCAGCTAGTACTTAGCCAACCCCTCGCCAAGGTGCGAACTGTATTCCTGTACAAGAGCGAATCTGCACTTGATTTATATCAAGTCAGAATAATAGAATGTCAGAATAATAAGCTAATCATAAGATTAGCAACTATTTTGACACAAATTACCTTCACGCCTTCAACAGGACACCCAGAGTTTTTCATTATCATTAAATTTAGACTTGACACAAGGATTAATTTAGACTTATTTTCACAGAAGAAATCTCGAAGTTGAACGTAGATATACTCGTAAAATTGTCGTTTACTAAACCTTAATTTACCAAGAGGTTGAGAAATCAGTTACCAGACCAGACACATTTCCAAAAGGAGTCTGTGGAAATCTACTCCTATTTTGAAATTTGTTTGTATCTTTGGGTGTAGTAATAGTGTGAGGTTGGGTGCTGGTTATAAACTCGATGATTTCACAATGTCCGTAGCATTTCCTTATTCTATTATGTACCTACATGTTAATTCGTGCTGAATTACCGATACATTATTATATTGTTATGTAACATATTTTTGGTAATATAAATTATCCTACTAATATAATACTTAAATGACAATGTTTGGATGTTTGGATCTTTGTATGTGTGTTGCTCAATCATGTCGGAAGGATTGGATTAAAATTTGGAATACAGTTAGATTACTCGTATAGTCTGGAAGAAAACAGGCAATTTTTTTTTACCTCGGGATAAAAGGTAACGGGTGCCACGCGAGTAAAACCGCGGGTGTTGCTAGCTAATTAAATACCGTCCAGAGAGTTATGTTAGTTATTTTAGTCAAGTTAGTCATATTAGTATAAATTTAGTTTTTTTTTTATAGGAGAACTTTCAGCTTGGCAAACCTATACCCTACGTCTGTTACACCTGTAATGGGACGTAGTATGGTGGTGGTGAAATGGGAGTGGGCGGGTCATGTGGCCAGAATGCACCCCGATCGTTGGGCCAGAGTTTCTACGGAGTGGACGCCATCGGCCAGTCGACCCCAGGGTCGTCCTCCAACGCGATGGAAGGACGAGCTCGGAGCGTTTAAAAATGATTGGACGGTGGTAGCTCAGGACCGGATAAAGTGGAGGTAATTGGGGGAGACCTTTGCCCAGCATTGGGACAGTTGAGGTTAAATAAGAAAAAAAAGGAGACCTTAGCAAAATGTGATACACCATTGATGAAATCAGTAAAGCTTCCGGGAGTCCAACTCAATCAGTCAGCGCATTATTGGAAGAACGCGGGCGCATTATTGAATCAACCGTCGTGAACCCCACGCACCCACCTGCCAATTATTATTACTATACCTCTCAAATCATTTTAACCCTTGCCCGCCAGAGATAAGTTTATTTTAAACCGGTCGAGTGCCTTTCATTCATCTAAGTGCTTCTTTTGTGACGACATTTCCCTGCGCCTCTTCAATTAGCCCGACTGGAAGCACAAAAATTAAGTTAAATACTCCGACTTTGCGTTCCGTGTTTACTTATTGGCTATCGGAGCATCGACGTCACCGGTAACTTTGTAAATTAAAACTCTGTAGCGACTAATGTTGCTAGCTTTGTATGTTTCGGCGGTGTCGACCAAGCCGTACCTTATTATTTTGATTTGTACTGACTGGAATCGATTAGAGGGTTAGTTAGTTAGAATTTCAGTGTTAGTAGTTTAAAATTTATATTTGTCCAATCTTGTGGCTCAAAATGTAGGAAGTCTATTCACCAGCTACTTACTACTTACGCCAGCTACTTACTTATCGTGTGTTTTATTTACATCTTAAGGACAAATAGGTATCTACTTGTGTGATAATTACTGACTTTATTTCATGTCATGGACATTAAATAGTATTTTTCAATAAGTAGTCATAAGTATGCATTTACAATTTGGCTGGCTGGCCTGGTGGCTTAGTTGGTAGTAAGTCTGCCTGCGAAGCCGTAAGTCGTGGGTTCGATCCCCACCCAGTGCAAATATTTGTGTAATGAATTCAAATATTTTTACTGTACCTGGATGTTTGCTATGTGTAATAAGTATACATTTAAAAATATATAAGTTCTATATTAGCTATCTAGCTTCTATATTACAAGTTTTATTTTGGGAGGGTTTAGTTTGGGGTCAGATGGCGTTATGTGTAAAAAAACAATTCTAAATAAAATTTTATAAATTATCTGAGAAATGCCTACAAATCTTTATTTACTCGTATTTACTCAAAATACTCAATAGGATAACCACTCAGAAATATTAAAGGTTTATTAGTTAAAGTATACTAAAACGCCCGTTATGCCCATTTACCAAATACTGGCAATATGTTAATATGTATATTACTATTTAACGTACCAAATTGTATGCAGGGTTTAAAAACTTACGTCAGGATGTAATAATTATTATTTTATTGTTGTAGGTACATTATAATGAAACATTTTAAAACGAGCCTTTTATTTTTAGTGAACAATAACATTTCTTGAAATAACTTTAAAAGCTTCCCATGTTTCTCTCGACGTGTATAACACGCGTCAAGTTGTAAAACTTAAGCCAGCGGCAAGTAACTTGGCTAACAGTAAGTAGCGGCATATTTCACGGGGGCGCGCCTACCTGCGCCTAAAACAATCAAACAGCCACTTACAGCAAACAACTACAACTTAGCGTAGCCGCTTAGCTTTAACTAAACACTAACTTCGGCTTAAGTAAGATAAGTTATGAGGATACGTTTAAATGCAAACACGAGGCACTAGCGCAAGGTTAAGTATGTATAAGTAAGTTTTGCTGTATAAGGTTGTAATAAAATATTTCTATTTTCTCTACGTTACTTACTTCGAATATGTAATAGTCAATAGCTGCGTGTCACTGTGCTGTTATGTGTCAGGCATGTTGCTTACCATCAGGCACATGTCCTGATCGTCTCGTCACTCTTTATTTAAAAAAAAAAATGTAATCAAATCGACTAATAGGAGTTCAAAGGATTTTTGAAACGAATTTCCTTACGACAGGCTTGGAGAATAAAGAAAGAGGATTTTACTGTGTGACAGAACTTAAAAAAATGTGAGAACTGAAACCGTAAGAAAAACATATAACGGAAGTGACGCGTAAAAACTGTCCGGCCAGTGCTGCCAACTTTATTTTCCAGATGATCGTACTAAAACTACTTTTTTTTTTTTTTTGCAAATTGTGTTGCTTCGATATAATCCTTAGAATCTTCGTTCCTACCTATGACACCACATCTTTTTGTTATAAATAATAAAAATTAGTGGACATTTCACACACAATACCATCTGACCCCAAACTAAGCAAAGCTTGTACTATGGAAGCCAGATAGCTGATATAATACTTATATATTTTTAAATACATAAGTATTATAGGTACATAGAAAACATCCAGGCAAAGTACAAATATTTGAATTCATCACACAAACGTTTAGTATAGAGCGATAAGACAAGCAGGACATGTGCCTGATTGTATGCAATACGCATGCTATTTCTAATGTCACGCCTCTATTGGAATATGAAGAGTCCTACTCTTTACCTAACACTGCACTGCGCTCATCACCCAGAGATATAAGATATATGATATATCTGGACATTATAGGGTATCAAGATTGATGCCCTGTGATGTCCCCCGATGCAGTGCCTTGCGAGTATTTTTGCAATTACTGATTACGTCACAATAATTTGCTATAACAATGGCAAAGGTAGCACCACTACCACTAAAAACAAGTTTGGAAACAGTTCAACAACTTTTTCAATAATTAAAAAGTTTACTCTGTCTACTAAGAAAATATTAAACCTGCATATTATCAACAGAAAGAGAATATACTAATTAAAGACCCCGCCTAATTATCGAGGTATTAGTGAGTACAAAGCGATTTAAGTCTCCTCTGCGTATTAAAATACTTACTTTAAAACATTTTAATGAAGATCTTTAAGTTCTTTGTGCGATTTAATAAGAAAACAAACTTGGCACGTTTTATTTATTTGCGTTTTAACTAAATTAACATTTGTCAAAACGTACTTTGGTTTGATGTGATTTTTTTATAATATAGGTAGAATAATGCGACGAACAGAACATGCACCAGGTAGTAAGTACCAGCTGTCCATAATAGCATGGCGTCACATGAAGAGTGCAAATAAAAGCATGGCGCTATTAAAACAGAAGATATATCGCTGCACCCAGTAAATTCACTCGAAACATTTACTGCCTGGCAGCAGAATAACTGGAAAAGGTGTGATACTTCCCCAGGTGGACTCTGCAATAAGTCCTACCACTACAAAATGTTCCCTTATTATTTTTTTTAATGTAGGGTGACGAGACGAGCAAATGTATATACCCGTACCAAAACCCGTAGATATAAGGTGTTTTATCTCTTAGCCCAAAATTTTTTTCTAGAAACATTGCCCTTCAAACCGGAAAACAATAATGTTTGCCTACTACTACTTGGTGACAGAATAACTGGCAAAGGTGTGGTATTTCCCCAGGCGGACTCTGTAAAGAAACCCACCACTACAAAAATAATATAATGTTGGTAAAGATAGATCCTACCCATATTGTAAAATGTAGGTATGTGTTACACTTCAAAAACTACTGAAGAGATTTTGATGAAATTTAGATCTTAGAACACTTTATAAATAATTTGTTTACACGTGTCAATAAAAAAATCTGTAAATATATATAGATAAATTTAAGAATAACAAATGGGCAATTTTTGACTCGCGAAATTAATAGAATCGCGAGCTACGCGTGTGAAACCGCGGGGCGCTGCTAGTAATGCTAGTAGTTAGTAGTAGTATATAGACTACTATATACTACCAGCACCCCTATACTATAAACTACTAAGTTTATATAGTAGTTTGGAACTAACTAGCGTAAACAGAACTGCAAAGTAAGCGCAGATTACTATAGCAAGCTGTAGAGCTGTGACCACCGAGGTACGCTCCCGCGTCAATTATGCGCCGGCAGTTCACTAATCCGTCGAATAAATTAATACTACATTAAGCATCAATCCGGGAATTCGCATTAATAAGTTGATACAACGTCCACGGTACCCAGTAACACCACCCTCGCCACCCCGTAATTTATTTAAGAATGTTATGTAAATTTGAACACAAGTCTTTGATCGTCCGCATCAAAAGTCCAAGCAAAAAAGTTCCACTAGAGCGAAGAAAAACCGGGAGGAGCTTAAGAAAAATAATGATTTAATCTTACTTTTCGCCGTCTCGCATATAAAAGCGACGGAACGGGAGAGGGCGCTAGAATCGTTTTTAATCTTTGCTTTGTAAAGGTGATTATGAGGGATTATAGGTTTGGAAGTATGGCTGAAATTTCGCGGCTGCTTGGGGGGACTCATTTATGCCATATTTTTTGGGTCGCCAGGTGGGGTTGTGGTCGCCACCCTCGGTTACTTCGCAACTTTTCCTTATTCTAGAGCTCTTCAAAGGCGGGGTTTACTATATTTTGTTTTGTCTCGACCGATCGACGGTTGTAGTGCGTTTTTTGATGGATCAGCTGCGGTTTCTCCGCTAAAATGTTAAATTACATCAATAAACTGGTAAAACTTTAATAGGAAAACCTGAGCACGCAAAAAAATTCACGCACGGTTCCTTTGTACCAATCGTAAGCAGATGAGGTGTATGTTAGCTATGGCAACAGCACTCTGTTGCCATAGCTAACATGTGCCGCGACAAAACTATGACACTTCCACAAGAGCGATCAGACCCGTGCTTTCGGCGTAAAGCGTTTGTTCTAACTCTATACGTAGTATATGTCAACTTTGCCTATGGCTTACATTTTTGGTATTAAAAAGCACTAATGTTGCAAAAAACGTGCCCTGTATTATTATAAATGTACTGTAAATGTATAATCTCACCCATTCTCACTCTTTACTGTAAAAAAAGTCCTAAACGCGTCTAAAGTGTTGCTTCACTACTAACTCCTCTGCCGCTCAGACGCTTTGCCGTTTCGTCTTATTTATAGTTTTATTTGTTAGATACTTGTATAAGTATTTAACTTGTTTTTGTGGTCGTAGACTAATTTTGGGTATGTTCCTTGTTGAACTCGACATCGAAGGTAGAAGTTACTTACTTGTTGAGTCCGTGTGTACAAACATGACTTCAAAAGAGTGAAGCCTGCGCTGGAGTGAATAGTTCGATTATAGGATATACGCGCATAAGTCATAACTGATCGTCTTATGCTAATTTAGCATAGCCCATAAGATTTCCCCTCACCAAAAACTATTTAACGCTCCTGAAGAAATTTTAACTGCAAAAATAGTTGCTCTGATTGAAAATGTTCTTTTGCAGGTAGTACCAATGTTCTATGTACTAGATATGTACGACACTATGTTCGTCTGCGTCTAAGCAAATTACATAGGTACGACTACAAATTGTTCGCTACGAATACTGTTTTACAGTAGAATAAGCTCCTCAATACAATAAACTTCTAAATGTATGTAGTTAGGTATCAAAAAACTTAGACGAATTAATTATCTTCTTTTCTTGTTCTTAAATTGTTTTTGGCTGTGGAATAACGAATAAAAAATGTATTTACGTGAAACAAGGTGATACAGCGATCAAATTTTGCAGAGCATCCGTTCATAAGTAACTGATGTTATAACAGAACAGTATCACATACTTGGAGCATGAAAGTCAGTAGAGGTCATCTAAAGTCTGTTCTCGGTCCCTTTACAAAAAAAAGTATTTATAAACGTGTACCACACACTATCCTGAAATGCTTATGAGACATTTTTCTCTCTTCAACTTACAATATGTCTTTCAAACTGGAACGTAATAACTGCATGTTGCATCTAAGCTTACTAGGCAATATAATGCTTTTGATGCTTCCCCATGCACACTTTGAAAAATAATTACTACAAAAGCAAAGTAGATTGGATGCAAATAATAATTTGCATCCAATCTACTAAAATATGTACAATCAATAAATACTCCATCCAATAGAAAGCAAGTATGTTCAGTACGAAGCTTCCATTCGCCGATCCAACGCTGCCCGGACTGCAGTTTTGTCATTTTTCATTACGTGACCAGATCAACTTTGTCATCTGAAGCGACGGCGATCTCCCGCTGCCATACCTATAACCTTTAGCCATATCTTTGAAGATTTTACCTGAAGTAACATCAAAGAGTCAATGAAATCAAATCGTATTTTCATAGTCATAAAGCATAGTTTACAATGTTAGTAAGACAAGTTTGGTCGCTTGAAATGTAGGACGTTGTGCTAAAGCTTCTCTCTAGATGAAGAGTGGTGTCTGCAAGACTTGGACTGTTACTATGAATACTTAAGCGTGGGATAAATCCATGTCTAGGTACAAAGTCTTCCTTTTAAACACTTTTGCGCCTTTGTTTACTCGTCGTCTACGAGCTACGGGAACGGCTACGACTTTCAAATAAGCTTTTTAGTAGCGCAGCTTTCTGATATGTCAATAAGGCAGTTTTAATTATAGTACTTGAAAAACAAAATAATACTGACCTATTATTTATTAGCTATCCTCGACAATTTTACCCATCAAACTGGGCAAAAACTAAAAATAAGAACTGCCGTTCGGTAGTTTAATCAGTAAAATAAAACATAATAAAACAGTATTCCAAGATTAAATCTTTTGAAAACATGCGTCATCAGCGGACCTGCATATGGCCGACGTGGTGGATTATAGCCTCGGCTTTTTCCTTGCGATAGAAAGCCTCAAGCAGTGAAAATATAACCTGGGCTGCCCTTATAACTCTACTAGGTATAGGCTACTCATCTTATCTAATTTCGTCATTTAGGTATAATAATCTAAACAAAATTCAAATACATATTACAATCTTTTTTAACTGTAATTTCGATGGGATGCCCAATTCCAAAATCTTTTCCAATTGAAATGATACGCATTACCAATCATTTCCTCTGTACTTATCAGCTATCAGACGTAAGTAGAAAAGATACGTATTTCACAAAAAAACGTTGCCCACTTTCATGAAGCTTATCGGTACTATAGACAGATATGTACCAACGTAACGACTTAATTATATTGCTTGATCTTTGCAGGGCGGGGGGTGCGGGGCGTCTCATCTCAATCGCAAATCGGCCATCTTGTACCCCCAGAAGATCGCCACCCGCGACCCCACCTCCTAGTCCATTATACTTTTTAAGCCCCAATCTCGTTCATTTAAACGGTTGGCTTTAGATGGCAATCGCATTTTTCCACTGCAGGTCACGTCTCGACCCGTCTTGAGGCTCCAGGGCTTAAATCAACAAAAGAAAATAATAAGATTCATTCAAATTAAAAGTGTAATGTCGCGAAAGCGCGGCCTCCTAATCCCACCGCCTCTGTTCATTAGGAGCGCCTCGCTAAGGCCTTGAACGCTTAAAAATGTCTCCGGGAATTTTTCTTTATTCATAACTAAGATTAAGAGAAATGCAAATGAAGCGAAGCATCGCGGGAGGCTACTTAGCTGTGTCAACAACGTTTTCAGTATTTGAGGGGAGTTTTTCCATTTCAATGAGCTTGAACATTCTGTATCGGAGTACAAAAACAAACAAAAAGAACTGTTTCAAAGATCTAAGAGCTTAAGTGTCGCAGTTTATTTATAATGCTCGAGCCATATTTTTATATTGGTAATATTTATAGTCTTCAAAAATAAAAAGGCACGCTTTGACATTTGAAAATCCTTTTTTTTCACCTATTTGTTTTGACCCTTTGTCTCTAGAATGTAACTTGGAACGAAACTAAAACGATCGATAACATGATAATTGATTAAATAAAATACATACCTACGTATGCGTGTTAAAGAAATACATCCCTACATATCTATATACATTGTTCGAAAATGAAATATTTACGCTAGGTTTACGTGACTGAAAAATAAAATTTTGAGCATAGTCAAATAAGTGCAGTAATTTTGGACATTTGTATCAAATTTGGTCAAACATATCATCTAACCCGCACTTGGACGGCGTGGTGGATTATGGCCTAGACTCTCTCTTTGCACGAAAATCCCCCAGTCCCAGCATTTGGAATATTTGGTTGGCTTATGCTACTCAAAGAGACAAAATTGAGTGTTGTAACAGTTCGCGAAAGGTTAGAATATAAGAATAGAAGAAGAAGTGATGGCCTAGTGGTGAGAAAACCTGATCTAACCATGAGGTCGTTGGTTCAAATCCCGCTTTGCATCTCTGTATTCCTATGTGAGATGTACAGTTTATGATGATATGTTATCAACATTTTTGAAGGTGATGGAAAACATCGTGAGGAAAGCGGTATTTCAAGAAATACATCCGCCAACCCACGTTTGGCCGGTTCGGTGGATGGTCTTAACTCCTTGTAAGAGTAGTTAAAGCTGTGGTTGAAGGCTTGTTATGCTTAAAATACTAATCGAATTCGTTTTAGTTTGATGGTTGGTCTTCTTACCTATAAACAACGCGGCGTCAATCCTTTACAGCCAAACGTTGGATCGCTCTTCGTTATTGCTATTTTTGAAAACTACGAAAGTTTAATAAATAAGACAAACAAGATAAACTTCATAAAATATGAAGACGTTAAAATCTATAATAGGAATTGTGGAAAATACTTACTATAATATGGAATTGTGGCTTAGTGGGTAGCAACTCTGCCTGCGAAGCCGAGGGTTGTGGGTTCAATTCCCACACAGTGCAAATATTTGTGTGATGAATTGAAATATTTGTGCTATGTCTGAGTATAATAAGTATAGAACACTACGTATAATAAGTATTTATTTAAAACTATATAAGTATAATATCAGCTATCTGGCATCCATAGTACAAGCTTTGACGTGTACATTGTACATTTAGCAATAAAGAACTTTGATTTTGCCTTTGGTTTTGCTTAGTTTGGGGTCAGATGGTGTTGTGCGTGAATTCTCCACCAGTAATTATTTATTTATTTAATACTCGTATTATAAGGCTGAAGAGATGTTTTGTTTGAACGCCCTAATCCCAAAAACTACAAAAGCAAATTCAAAACTCCTCTCACTATTGGATATGTACGTGATCGAACGATTGACATAAATTATATATCATGTACCACGGGCGAAACTGGTGCGGACTGCTAGTTAAACGTAAAATTGCCAGTTTTTTTTTAATGTATAGTGACGGGTCGAGCAGGACGTGTTCCTGATGGTCAGCAACATACCTGCCACATAACAGTACAGTGACACGCAGCTATTAGAACATGAAGAGTCCAAATCATTACCTAGCACTCCACTGCGCTCGTCACCCAGAGATCTAAGATGTTATATCTCTAAGCCCTGTAATTTCTCTGGAAACATTGCCCTTCAAACCGAAACACAGTAATGTTTGCACATTACTGCTTGGCGGTAGAATAACTGGCAAATGTGTGGTACTTCGCCAGGCGAACTCTGCTAAGAGTCCTACCACTACAAACATAGTATAGGGACTGCCGATAGAAACGTGTCAATTAGCATTTTAATAGTGTTAACCACAGATATAGGTACCTACTGGTATTCCGCATGTCAGTGTTGCGAATCCACAAGATTTCATCCATCTTAAAAGCGTCCTCCGTCCACACCCTACACTGCGCCGCTGTAATAGTATGTCGATGACGGGTACTCGTGATATTTTCCCAACTAAAAACCGGGACTAAAGAGCAGTTTTCACTCTAAAAAAGATATACAAAATAAACTAAAACAGATACAAAAACCCAAATTAAAACCCCACAAATTATAGCTAAAAACATGCCATTATCTAGCATACTTAAAAAAAATCTCAAGACCGGCTTATTCGGTCAGTGACAATAACTCAGAAACACCGGAAAGAGATACACAGAGAAATACTCGTACCTACATAGGCCCTTACGCTTAAGCCATCTGCCAAAGATGCCAGCCCAAAGTTCAGTAGATATGCTAATGAGTCCATCTCCATCTGAAGCTAATAAAATAATAAAAAAATACAGATAACTAGTGCCACGCAGCTGGTTGAACATAAACAGTCCAAAGCACTACCTAGCACTGAACTGCGCTCGAGATTAGATCCCTGGAAACTTCCATGTACGCGCTCACAACCACTCTAGCAGGGTTCTCCAGTCACGAATACGGCAAGGAGCCAATATAGAGGTAAAAGTTATCTAACTTATAAACTCGATAGCGTGGTTTAAAAATGGTTCAATAAAACGCCCACCTTCTAGATTTACAAGAAGCTTTTGTTTGGGAAGACAATGGACTACTATTATAGAAAAGATACATCGAAAATGAAAACAACTGAAAGTTTAAAATAAATGCTGAATACAATACCAAGACTTAAGCGTACCTCCTATCAGTTCCTATTTTCGCATTCAGCACTAAAGATAGGTAAGCACTCAATTCTCAACTTAAAAGGGAAAACAGATGGAATAAAATCGCTGAAAGATATTATCATCGGAGCGCACCTATTATAAGAAGGGAATTAAACGGTGGAAGTATCGATCGATTGGTTCATTTATTTGTTCATCCTGCCTTTACGTTTATGCCTACCGCTCGCAACTCTTTCGTGGTAGACTTAGGCGACTAGGGATGCGATTCCTGAAAGTAAATCTATCGAATATCGATAATTTTACAAAATTTACATGTGCTTGTTTTGAAATTTTGAAATTTGGTAAAATGTGACAAAATGATGAACAAATACGAAAGGAGGAAGAGAATTATGTAATGGTGAAGTGTCGTAGTGTAGCCAACCTACAAGTATAATGACCAAACATAATGACGACATTAAAACACAAGTTCACAACAAAATAATGTACGACACAGCACAGTAGTCGAATCACAAGGTGAAGCCATATCAAAACCCGTGCATGTAATTGTTTAGATGTATAGACAATGTTACATTTGAATAGTGGTATAAAATAAATTGTGATTTTATACTAAAGCATCTAATTAGATAGAAAAATTAACGCTTTATTGCACTTAAATTCAAAACAAAACACAAATTATAAGCGTGATTAACTACTTTCACATTTGCCCACTGTCCGATAGCATTAATCTTTTGGAATGAAAATTAGCATATAAAATATTATGTGACATTAAACTAGATTATTGCAAAATTTGTAGAAATACTGTTGGCATATCCCATGCAACACCTTTCATACGTGTATTTTAATTTCTACTTGTGAATATTGGTACCCTGTGTTTAAATGAATAATAAGATTCTGAGGTTTTTTCTGGTCTGAAAGAATACATGGGATACTTTTTATCCCGGCAAAATAACGGGAACGGGAACTACGTGGGTAACACCGCAGTTCGCTGCTAGTATTTCATTATAAGAACGTCAAGACTGTGGAAGGCGTTGCTTTAGTGTGTTTTCCGGGTGGAGCGTCTCAAGGCAAGAATAACTCTTTTTTTATATTTTAAATAAAGAGTAACGAGACGAGTAGGACATGTTCCTGATGGTAAGCATCATATTGGAACATGAAGAGTCCAAATTATTACCTAGTACTGCACTGCGCTCGTCACCCAGAAATCTAAGATGTTATATCTCTAAGCCCTGTATTTTTTTCTGGAAACATTGCCCTGCAAACCGGAACACAGTAATGTTTGCACATTACTGCATGGTGGTAGAATAACTGGCATAGGTGTGGTACTTCTCTTCGAATTTTCTTTTAAATAAGCTTGCTCCATCGTAGGCTGCATTGTCGCTTAACTTCAACCAAGATGGTGGTCAAATACAAACTTATTTTATCGATAAGAAACACCAAAACGCCAACTCTATATCATTTGAAACAGTACAGACTTTATTTTTATACCGAATTTATATCTAAAAGCGAATCCCACATTATTGTCTCCGACCATTTATTTTGTGATGGGCATTAAAACAAACCCCTTTTTCTTGGAGAAGCGATTTCATTTTAGCTGGGTTTAGGAAATTTAAGGCTGGTCTTAAAGAGCGGTGATATTGCTGCCCTCGCCAGTGGGTGGAATAATTAATTTTCTCTATTATTATACGCCTTTTCTTATTCAGATAACGCTTTGTTGTAGCAATATCTTTAGATTTAACGAGGTTAAGTGCTTAGATTGAAAATTGTTAAGATTTATTTCACTGAAATCGCAATGTAGCTTGACTTTGAAAATCACTAGTATCGCCCTGCAGTTTCACCCACGTTGTGCCCGATCCCATGTTATTTTGGGATACAAATTTGTCTTTGTGGTATTCCAGTTCATCTATGTACCAAATTTCAAAAGAAAAATAAAGTACTTTTAGTAGTAAATACTTCTTTTATCAATACCATAAAGCATGAATAGACCACTTTATGTTCCTGATGGAAGACAAGATATCTCATAAGGAGAAAGTCAGGGGCTTAAACCATCACGCTGGCCAAGTACGGATTGGCGAATAACACAACATTCTCGAAAGATATCTTTTTCAAAGATGTCGGTTTACTCGCGATGTTTTCTTTCACTATTAAAGTCAGTGGTAATGACAAACCAGTATATCTGAACATGGAAAAATATCGGTAGAAATAGCTAGTTTGTAGCTAGTAGTAAAAGTGGCCGAAAATCATAAACGGACCGTCGGACACCCATCAGCTCGACGAAGATGGGTCGATGGTATTGCAATCACAACTATCGCGTGTAGAGCCTCCACTAGACAGGCACAAACAACAAAGCAAGACTATACCCAATACCCAACGGTAGCATTGACAAGGCTACTTATGATGATGATTACGAATGATTGCAAACGTTGACTCGATTTACACGCGAGCCAAAAAACCAGTTATATTTCTTCAGGAAAGTCAAATTATAGAAAAAATCTTTTAATTTTGGGATGTCGAAGATAGATAAAGAGAAAAGATTCAGCGTACCCGCGTCTAGTTTTGTGTGCTAGTGAAACTTTTTATCCTAATTTTTTTTTCGGACAAACCAAAAACCGAATTAAAATTAAAATAAACTCAGACTCTTACCTAAATATTTTAATTTAAGTAAAATCAACTAACACGCTGTTCCACTGAAACAGCAAAGTAATTCGTATATATCGTCGAAATCAATAAATTGAACTACCTCACACAAGCACAGCACAGCGCAGCACAGCACAAGCATAAATTCGCTTCTGTATGGAGTAGGTACTGTTCGCACCTTTGGGATAGATCGGCTAAGTATCAGCTGGAGGCTCTGGAATCGATCGAGAGACGTGCCAAAAGGCTCATAGGGAATGACACTTTAGTGCAAAAAGACTGAAATTACCGATTACCGTTTATCATTGCTAATTGCCAGCTTATCGGGTTTTTTATCGGATACACTTCGGAGAGTGTGCAACTGATTTGCGTGATCTAAAACCATCCTGCCCTTTTTTTCTATAAGAATACTCGTAGCTCGAAAAAGCGACATCGTTTCATGGTAAGTTTAAGTAACTTCACGAGTAATGCCGCCGTATTAGCCTGGGTTGCTCTGTCGAACGGCTTTCACTTTACCCCTACTCCGCGGCCGACCGTCATGCGACATGTAATAATGAAAAAGTTTGAGACGATCTAATATTAAAAGTTTCACTTTAAAAACATCAAAACTTATTCACAATTGGCGGAGCTATCGCGTGACATAGATACAAAACAAAATAAAACAACCATAGAACCGAATTGAGAACCTTTTTTTAAGGCGTCTAAAAATGGATTACCTTCTTTTTAATAGTTTCGATGCACCAGTTCATGATGTCCGAGTGACGCGAGTATTGAAATTTTAAGTTTGCGCAGCACTTGTGACGAATCAAAGCGGGTCGGACCGTGTTTGCAGACTCGTTGATATCTCATCCGAATATCCACAGGCTTTCCACAGCATGGAACAGGCTTTCGCAACATATTTTAACTAACAAATATTTTACTACGGATCGCGCTTCGTATCATACAAGCGTTAAAAAAAAATCTAAAAATGATTAGACATTGATGTTGCTTGTTTTGAAGTCATCCTTTTTTGGCGCATTGAAGAAAAAGCTGACACCCTGAAGTTAGCAAATCAACATTTTAGGGTTCGGCAAGCAGCGCACCGTAGTACAGGAGTTTCAATCCCGCCGTCGCCTTCACCCTACAGCCGCGATACCTACCATCCAACATCGCATCTCACTCTTCTACGAAATATATACTATACCTACTCTTTCTACGAAAAAAATTGGTTGTCAGTAAGGTCGGTTGGTTTACGGATAATTGTTTAACGTGACAACGTCATAACAGAACATTGATAGATGCGGCGCAGGCGTACAATGGCGTAACGGGACAATGAGCGTAACGGGACATGATAGGACACTTTTTCGTGCATGCAGCCGGCGTTCATCGATTTATTAGACGTTGTCATATCAAACAATTTTTGAAAATAAACTCGCGGCTTTATTACTCCGTTTCTACTTCTTTTCGTCCGAACCACCCGAACAAACATTGTTTGACGTTTAAATGTTCTAAGCCTATTCTAATTAAACTAGGCTTAGAACATTTAAACGGACGAAACGACGGATAGAAGTAGAACCGGAGTAGGAAAGTCGCGAGTTTATTTCGAAATTACGTTCTTTGGAGGAGAGTAGACGTTCTGCCCTTCTACCGCCTAACTCGATTTAGTTAGGCATTAGAAAGGCAGGACAGGCTATGATTTTGCTATTGCTTTTTCTATCATTTCAAGGGAAAAGAAACGAGACAGCAGTATCAAAGCTAAGACAGTTTTAGTTAGGCGGAAGACCCTCAGGTCTCCATACAATAGGCATGTCGACTAATTTTTTTATTTATGTGCCATCAAAAGGCTACTCAATAACTGAAACAAAGGTGAAAGAATTACTTTGTTATCTTAAAAACTTACCGTGACATCACGATTTTAAAATCACAATTTTGGACTCTCCCAAAAACGCTTCATACAAATCACTACACAAACGTGACGTCACACTGTCGTATTTTCTATGCGGCGCGCGTAAAGTTTGTATGGTAGCTATATTAAATGTTGCGTTTAGGAAACTGGTTTTATAACAAAAATAACTTGAAATAGGTTAACCAATGGTAAATACATTTTCTAATAATTTCGTACTTACTTTTAAAATGGATTTGCCCATCCAGATTTGATCATAAAGTAAGTTATACTAAAAAATATCAAAATTAAAATTGGAATACATTTTATTATATTTAAATACTGTCATTAAATCAAATAATTTAATACAATTGCAGGACCCGTTGTCACGCCTATTCGCAGCCTACAACGGGAACGCGAACTACGCGGGTAGAACCCCGGGGCGTTACTAGTTATAGATATAAATGTCGTAAATCCTTGTTCACACTAGGCGAGCGTCAGTATCCCAGCTTAATTTGATTAGCGGCCGCAAGCTACCGAGTGCCCTCATCGTGGACAGCAAACTTTGGCGACGGAATGTATACCCGCCTCTACATTTATACATTATTATTATATTTACAACTAGCTGTACCCAAATACGCTTCGCTGTAGCACATTGTGATGCAAAAATTAGATAAAAACAATTCTTGATGCGGATTATACATATATCGTTGTAAAATTTCAGCTCGATCGGTGCAGAACTTTTTTTAGTTTTTGAAGCGTACACAAACCAACATAACATTTTTATACATAGAGATTTGAAGGGTCAATGCGGTAAAATGCATCGATATAATTTTATTTTTTTGTTTATACTTCTTCGAATGGACAATATTGAATTTTGAAAAGACAATGTCTTTAGGTAAAGCTGTATTCTTTGTACCATAATATATAAATTTGGTATCAAATAATAGGGATTCTCATAAAGACAGATCAATTTGGTGGGACTTACTTATTACCTATCAGGCAAATTGAGTGATTCATTTTGCCCCGCTACTCACCAGCCAGGTCTTATACCTCCGTGTTGGGGTATAATAGGAGAGACATGTGACAACTTTTCAGCATGCCTCAAATAACTACCAAAAATTTGCTACCAGCATTTAGAATATTAGAACATTAAATAATGCCTTTTGTATTTCAAAAGTGATATAGGTATCTAACATGCTTTACTGTTACTTTATTAAGTACAGCGCCATCTATCTTCTATTTAAAATACTACTTAATGTACATCAGTATACCTACTCCAGTTACAACCACATTTATTTTTCAGTTCTTTTATAGGATTAGCTACAGCGCCATCTGCGTGATATACCTAACACTACGTTGAAATATTTGTTTCATGAGAATTTTGACCCACATGACAGTTACGAGTCATGTCATTTGTTACAGCGCCCTCTGTCTTGTTACTGTAATAATACGTTATCATTATTATAAGAATGCATGTTACATACATCCTTGCAACACAAAGAGGTACATCGGCAAGTTTTGATAACATCGTCATAGATGGCGTACTACTGTACTTTTAGTACAGTAGTAATTTTAATTAGGTACATAGTTATTTTAGAACATAATGGAATTTACTACGTACTAGAACTTATACCTGTACACAAACAAAGCAATGCGTGTCAATAGGTACATGAGTTATTTTCAGTAAGATAAATAAATCAAACATTTGGTTCCCATAAAACAAACTTTTTTGCTGAGTTGAGGATCTATTCTATAGTTGAGGCTACAATCCACAAAACCTACTTACATAATATTACATAGGTCCCTAGCATTGACGTACATGAGACACTCAGAAAATTGTGAGAAACTAAAAACTAACTAATGAAAAAACTTTTTACTAAATCTATTCAAAGAACTTTCCCCTAGCCTCTATACAAAGTTTCATGTGTCTGAACCATGGACGTATGAAAAACATTATTTTCATACGTCCATGGTCTGAACCAATTTTCAAAATATTTTTTCCAGTCTTCCGTGGACACCGTGGAGTCCAGGAAATCCCTCGTTTTGATCGCAGAGTGTGCAGGTGCTTTGTCGTGGTGAGGAAGGACCCCGTGGAGCCCGGTGTACAGTCGCTTGTTGCTCTTTGCAGAAAAAAACTTTAAATAATGGTTAAATAATAGTTTGATTTCTTCACATTCAAATACAAATAGCTCTATGACATATTTTATTATGCCTTGTAAGGGTAGGCGTGTTGTTTTTTTTTTTCGATTTGCAATTTATGCTAAATTTCAGTCTTATTATTGCTTACCATGTTACTCGTCTCGTCATGGTATCGTACATAACTCTTTTAACAAAGTCAACAAACGAATTAAATTTGTAAAACCATCTACAAGGATCCTTTTTTATATAAGACACGTGTGCCAGCACACTTAAATCTTAGAATATAGGTAATTACTTAATAAGATAAGATAAGATAAGTCATTTATTCACCAAATCAATTACAATTTTGTTATCCTTAAGTTAAAGCACATTCTAAACATTTTTAACCCAATTGTCGCTCGGCAGTTTGTCCGGTGGGTCCCAAACTAGGCTAGGCCGGTATCTTGGGCACCCGGTAATAACAATTATATTTTACACTAGCTGAACCCGCTACTTCGTTCGCGTAAGCAGATGTTACTGACTTATACATTAATTGGAAGTATCGTACGTCAAATATTTGGATAAGTAGTCATTGAAAAACCTTTGAGTTTGAGTGAATTTGTTTTTCCACACAAAAAATTATTTAATTTTATCATCTTTATTTTTCTTTTTTTTAAACAAAATCAAACATACTTAGTAAGGTTTCGTAGTATCGAACATAGCCGAAAGTGTTAAGTTTGTAGGATTTTTATAGGATACATTATGAAAAGTCTGAAGCTAATGTGCATGATCTGATACCTACTTACCTATTTCTTTTTATCCGCAAGCTGTTTTCTAGCTGTTACCCGCGACTTCGCCGGCGCAAAATTTTTAACGAAGCCTGTGTGGAATCAAAATAATTAACATTTTGAGTTTTAATGATATTCAAGCAAGTTGAACCCGTAAATCTAAGCCAAGTCCTAGTGAAATGTTAATGTATGAATTTAATTGTAGGTAACACAGAAAAAAATCAAGAACGAAAGAATCCAAATTCGGCATCATAATCCTTTTAGCAGCAAAAACTTAGTAGTACAATTTAGAATACCAGTAACGCCACCTAGTGATGAAAGAAAAAATACATACCACAATAGCAAAACATCGATTTAAATGGCCTTTAGTGCTTTTAGATTTAAACTGGCATTAGCGCCGTCTAATGAGAATATTATGTTGCTTGTTATTTTGATTCTGAACGCAAATCACCTATATTATCTACGCCAAAACGGGTGCATATATTTTTCATTTTTGGCTTTTACCTTACCATCACATCAAGTTCCTTACGAAAATATATGCTTATATCAATATGGAGTTAAATGAAAATGTAGACTTATTAGCCCATGTGAAATTTTAGGCTCTAAACTATGTGTTTCGTATGTCAACCTATATCGTTGTGCCGTTTTGACGTGATAGTTAATATTTGTTTCCTTAGGGCCCATGCTTCTTTTCAGGTTGATATGTAATAAATACATAAATGTGGTATTTCAGACTATGAGTTATCTCTGTTTCAATTTTCTACCAAATTTGCTTGGTCTTTTCTACGTCACAGTAACCTATAAGTAACCGATTTGCTATTTCTGAGTTCAAACTACGTGTGTTTCGAATTCCATCCAAATATGTTCAGCCGTTCCAACGTTGTCCTGTAAATATTATGAATGTCATTGTTTGGATGTTAGTTACTTAATCATGGCGGAACGTATCAAGTGATCGGGTTGAAATTTGAAATAGAATTAGATTACAGTCTGGAAGGACACATAGGCTAAACATTGCCTATGTATAAGTACTCTATGTATTACTTAAGCTAAACCAAGAATGTGTCTTTAATTTTAACTCGATACATTCAGCCGTTCCAACGTAAGTGTAATAGTTAAAGCGTCTACCTGTGACGGGTACGTTATTATTAGTATCGAGCAAGAAACGGTAAAAAATCAAGTTTGTTGTATGGGTGCACCTCTTAAATATTTATTTTATTTTTAGTTTTTTTTTTTAAAGCGGCAATAGAAATACATCATCTGCGAAAATTTCAACTGTCTAGCTATCACCGTTCTTGAGATACAGCCTGGTGACAGACGGACGGACGGATAGCGAAGTCTCAGGAATAGGGTCGCGTTTTTACCCTTTCTGTACGGAACCCTAACAACGGTCTGCTTCGGTCACCGAAGCTTGTTGAACACTACCTTTAAATTTTAAACAGAATTTGGATTGAATTAATACGTTTTCTAATAAGTTACGGCTGGTCTAGTAAGTTACAGCTGACCTAGTCGAGACAACGGCGACTGTCGATCCGGAGACCCAGGGTTCAAAAACACGCGCACCACTATCTTTTCAGAGTCATGTTCGTAATGCCGGTAATTAAAACGGTGAAGGAAAACACCGTGAAGAAACCGAAATCTACCTATAATCTAAGTTATAAGTCATATGTCATCCACCAACCGACACTGGGCCAGCGTGGTGGATTATAACCTTGTCTCTCTCCTTGCGAGAGAAGGCCCCGACGCCCAGCAGTGGGAACATGTGTTGTTTATGCTGCTACTTATTATGATGATATGTTTTCTCCAAAATAACAAAAATCTACTTCAATGACAGGTAATTTAATTCTGTCATTCGACTAAATTTTATAAGAAGGTATAACTATGTCGTACAGATAAATCTAAGGTGATTTTAGTTTTTTGTTGATATTTGAAAAACTACCTCTGTTTTCGATATCTAAGATCACCTCTGAAGTATTTTCTACCAAACAAAAAAGGAATTATCAAAATCAACTAACAATTAGCGGAGTTATCGCGTAAAATAAAACCAAATAAAAAAACAGGCTACCCGTTTGAGAACATCCTCCTTGTTTGAAGTCGATTATAACCGATTGATGTTTGTTTTTCCACACAAAATATATTTTTTTGACAATTATTTTGTCATCCAAGACGACGCGACGCGATCACGTGGGCACTTTCTAGAATCTAGATATTCTGTGGATCGTCTGTGACACACAGAATACTTAGAAGGTAGTATGTACCGAACGCGCCGCGCGTGTCGTTATTATTTAATGTTTGTGTAATTTCCGAACCAACAGACCGATATTGTTCAAATTTTGACGGGACAATATAAAAATGTGTTCTTTCTAACAAAAAAGAATTAATGAAATTAAACAACGCAAACATGAGTTACAACCAAATACACATTCTGACTTTCACCCCCTCCCGCAAGAAAACCCATCAGAATTTGGGGATAAAAAGTAGCCTACAGCAATGTCCTTAGTATAAACTAAAATCATGCCAAGTTTCAGCTGAATTGAATCAGTAGTTTCGGCGTGATGCGTGATCCCTATACAGAAAGACAGACATACAGACAGACAGACAGACAGACAGACAGACATGAAAGAAAAAAAATGCAGTTTCGCCATCAGTATCGACTATGGAGTGCCCCAAAAAAATATCTATAATATTTTCAAAATTTCTTCAATGTACAGAATTCGACCCGTTACAGTTTTATTATAAGTATAGATTGTACTTGGAATGCAGAGTTAGCGCTCACAGAGTAAAGTTGACAGTAATTAAAAGAAACTTAAATAAATAGACCTTAGCTTAATCCAGGTGTAGGTAACTTATCAAAACAAAAATTCAAATTAATTTCAAAACAGATTGATAATATTAAGATACGAATATCATTAATATTCATATTAAGTACTCAAATACCTACACAGTACCTACGTACTGTGAAACACGTTACCAGAGTATGATTTTTCTGTGGATACAATATTGATGTACTTAAGCTGGAGTGGAATGTCTTAAAAAGAAAAACGCGAAAATCATAATCTACATGATACTGTTGGCTGATTGATGATTAGAATGTAAAAGATTGAAAGACTAAGGCTAAGAACTCATGGAGCTGTTTTCAGCCCGCCGTAGACGTGCCGGGCCCGCAGCTTCTGTAGAATGCAGATATGCTCGTATATGTAAAGATGGAAGCAAAACCACAAATACGAAAATAATTAGTTACTGCAAAACTCACGACGCGTTTTACGCCCGTGGTTGCTGCGGGCCCGCAACCGCGACGGGCGTGGATGAAAATCGTTCCATGAATTCTTAGTCTTGTGCGCAAGGGCGGATCCAGCTTTGGCTCCAGGGGGGGTCACGGGGGTCACATAGTCATGTCATGTCACAAAACTGTGATAAGTACATGCATGTTTTTTAATCAGTGGTCCACCTTATGACTAAAATCTTAAACTATGTTTACAAACAAAGGGTAATTAGGGTGTCTCAAAATAGGAGACAACACAGTTCCATCCTGAGAGTTGCAATTTACAAAATTGTATTCATATGAGAACACCTGCATGTATAGAGTTTGTTACTACTAAATATTACAGATTGAATAACAATGTTCTAAAAAAGCAGTAGTTGCTATAATTATAAAATACTTTGTAAATGTTACCATCTATCTTCCATAAATTCTTATATATTATAGTAAGCTTTTTCTATAAGTATGGTCTTAATTTTAGTGGGATTTCCCAAACGATGACTTTTATGCGTTAAAAAAACATTAAATACTACCTGACAAAAACTCATTAATATACCTGAATATCAACCCAACAGAATCTACGCTCTACGCAAAAAACGTGGAAAAACTTCCACACATCGCTCAATGACGTGATAGGTGCTATATTTGGATCATCTGACCACATGAAAGCAATAAATGCAAAACCAACGCCAAATACCGCAAAATACCGGTTCTTGTTGTTGGTTCGGTTAAAATAACCTAGAGTTCATCTCTCCTGTTAAATCCGGTTATTGAGCGCAGTATCGTCAATTAAACTAATTTGGACGTTACTGGTTTTTAAGTGTCAACTTCGACCTCGTGATTGGTCATCACTAGTCACGCCAATATGGAATGCATATGAATGTGGAATATCGTACAAGGCTAATGATCCGCAGTTATCACTTTTTTTATAATATAGCTGGGAATAGAGCTGGGGTCTGAATTTTTGAGAGACATGGACCACATGGTGTAAAATAGATAAAAACGGGCCTTTAAGATAATTTTGTACCAAATATTTTTTTGTTGTTTGTACTAACAAATACTTATTCCTAACTTTTCTCAGTTATGTTTAATGTAGAGTTTTCAGGAAGCAAATATGCCTGTCAAAGATACTTATCAATTTAGCCAAAATTGGCGCCAGGGTCCAACGACAACGCATTTTATGTTAAATTTAACTTTTTACCTTTAAATCGGATAAAAATGCCTCTTAAAATGTATATGTAATATATAAAATAAAAAAAACGCGACCAGCAACGCAATTATGACCGTGCCAGTAATGCACTTATAAATATAAAGCCGCATATAAAATTAGTTTAATTAATGCATACAGTCATGTTATGTTACTATGCGCGATTTAAATTCGACACAGATAGTTACTATTCAGATTCTAGAATAATCCAGTTACAGTTGTTGGTTATTATTGCTATCAATTATATTGTTTAACTTTCCATTATCGTTCTTAACTAAGTACTCACTTAGTAAGTTGAAAAATGTATGATAAAGGCTTTCTCATGGCACTAGGCTGTCATCATCATCATCATCAGCCTACCGTAGTGGACTACTACTGTACTCTCCCATTGCTTTCTATTCAGCCTGATTTTCTACTCTACTTTGCAATCACTGCGTAACGTATTCACTCCAATGAACACTAAAGTGGCAATAGGCTGATCATATTTGTCGTAGAACCGATCACCTACGGGGTAGGTAGATGTGTTTTGAATGGAGATCGCGAATCGGCAAACGTATATATATATATCATAAGACTATAATAAAATTTATGAGATTTCTACAAAATATTTTGTTAAATTTGTTGTATTATTAGATTCCATTGGCAAATTAATTACATGACATTTTAAAATTTATTAGTAAACTAACCGAAAACTTTATTTGGCACAATTTTTATCTCTTTGATACCGATCTGACTATATTTATATAATACAAAAATTTGGCCTCTTTTGGGGAATCGTAGGGGAAAAATCACGCGAGTGAAATAAAATAAATACACATGATATATCCCCTTCCCCTCTTGTGATATTTCGTGATTTTGCCGAACCCTTCCCCCCTCCCTCTCCCTTTTGAACCTCACGTGATTAATGGACAGCGCCCTAGTTTATGAGAACGTTTTTTTTTTAGGTTTTGATCTTGAAAGATGTATATATTATTTACAATATGTACATCAGTATAAAAACAAAATAAAATTATTATACCATACAATAAAAATAAAAATAAACAAATTTACAAATTAAACACGCCGTCGAGATCACTACTGCGCGGCAGGGTACCCAGAATGCTGGCAGCATTGCCTCTTTGAATAGCTAAACTCAGCTTTTGGGCAAAGTAGGCGCCAGCTCTGGGATCCCCTGAAGCGAGGACCAAACGTTTCGAAAGATCTTTCACAAAATTTTAGTATCGGACGACCACGGGCCCATTGTCTCCACTGCCAGCGCAAAGAATATATAATGTGCGCTGAGCTGGGAGTATTTATTAAATTTATTTATTTGTGCCTGTTCGGCTGTAACTCCGACATTGCGAGCGGATTGACTGACATGAGACGGTGCCAAGGTGTCTACGCAAGTAGCGTCCCAAACCAGCACCTTGCCTAGAGACCATGGTACTAGAGTGACACCGTCAGGTCGCTTACCATCTATCAACATTCCGCTCGGTTCTAATGTCGAAGGTATTAGAGCTGTAGAGAGTGCCCGTCTGACTAAGTCATTAATTGACCAATGACGAAATTGTCGACCGGCACTCTTTACACATGAAAGCCCATGACGTCCGAATTGGTCCACGGTTCGCCCGCACAGACAGCGATGAGGCTCACACAACTTAGTTCCTACGCGGAGCCCCGTCACTACGCGTAGACTGTTAGGGTCTAGGATAGATCCTAAATTTTTAGAAGGTAAAATATGAAGCCAATTACCTGATTCAGGCTCTGCCACAGCAAGAAGACGAGCCCGCTCCGTGTCATCATCAGCTTGATCTAATAGAGCCGAAAAAGTAATTTTGGCAAGGGGAAGGTCCCACATACTCTGTACTTCCGGTTTCGAGGGCAAGTTGATATCTGGACAAGAAGCGCTCCAGGCTGCCAAAGCCTCTGCCTGACAGGCAATCCTAACATCGGCCAAAGTAATATTCAGGATCATGCCGATGAGGGACTGCGAGCCATGGCTAGAGGCCAAGAAAGCCGGAAGAGCGACATCTGTGCTGCGTCGGATGCCCAGCCCACCGAAAGAAACAGGTAATGTGGCTTGCACCCAGGAACGATCTTCGAACTGTAAATTTAGAATTTTAGTTACTGTTTCTTTCAAAACTGTATCAATAGAGTTAGTGACCCCATGGAAATACCACATTGGAGTACAACGTAGTAAATACAGGAATTTTGGAGTGAAAAGACAAAGCCGAAGAATGTAAATGGCCATGTGTGGTTTGATTTGAAAAAGTCGATTAGAGTTGTTACAAAACTGTTCAAGTTTCGACGATATTAAGGGCGGTATTGCTTCCAAGAAAATCGGAGCACCTAAAAGAGTCAGGGTGGCCTTGGAAGTGTTACATATATTTGGACATAAATGATTAAAATTTTGAAAAATATTTTCTCTGACTATGTTAGGAATATGATCAGGAATAAAAATTTCGCATTTATCAAAATTTAATGATAAACCAATTGCATTAAAACGCTGGATAATTTGGGATAGGTCATGTAACACTACAGATGCTGAACCCGCCAAACAACCATCATCGAGGTACCACACATTAAATTTTGAATTTAGTTCCGAAATAGTAGGATGAATTCCCAAGCTGAAGATAGCTGGGCCGAGCGGGTCACCTTGCTGACACCCCACAGAAGAAATTATTTGTTTAGTACCAAACATCAATTTTGAAGGGGTTCCATAACACTGCCACATATATTTATAAATTTCTGGTATATTTTTTTGAATTTCTGACAAAAGAACACCCCTGTCCAAACTATTGAAAGCATTTTTGACATCGATTTTGACGAAAACCTCGTAATCCGTAGAGTCTAAAAAGGTACGCGCAGCATGAACAGCTGCCTCACACCCAGATCTTACTCCGAAACCAAGCTGCCGAGGTTGAAATTTTGTAGTGAGTTTTTTCTGAATTGTACGGCAGCATAATTTCGAAGTGAGGCGTCTTAAAGTACTACCGACAGCGATGGGACGAATGCCACCATCTCTTTTACGGAGAGCAATTAAATTGGCGCCGTATAAAATTGGAACAATTTCCGAAGGAACATGTCCCTCCAACATTACATTGACCAATTTTGTAATTTCACATAAAAGAGACTTGCCAGCATCGCCAACAAATGGGTCGGTTAGATCCTTTAAATGTTGTGCAGTAATACCATCCAGTCCCCCAGCAGACCCATTCGGAAACGATAATATGGCTTGTCGGGTAATTTCGTCATCTGCAAGCATAGATGGTTCTGATGAGGGAGGGACGGGAGCTGGGTGGAAAGCAACTGTGACGGGTGCTTGTCGCGAAGGGCAAGAAAAGTCTCAGCAGAGTCTGTGGCGAGGAGTCACATGAAAATAGCAGTTTTGCTGCTCCTTTGACGTTTCCGTCTGAAATTTTATTTTCAATTATATTAATTGACGATGAAAGTCGTGTATGATTTGTCATTGTTGGAGGAGGAATAGTGTGGTTAGAGGTGTTAAATTTTATGGCGGACGTTAGTGAGCGATGGTTGAGTCACGCGGAACATGAAAAGTTCTGTATGAAAATGTGAGAAAATCCTCCCAACTTGTTACTGTATTTTCACTGACTACTTTCGCCACACACTCTGATAGACTTTGGGCAACGGCTACACGGGCTCCTCTCGGAATCCGTTTTATAAGTTTTACCGTTTGCTTGTTGTGCAAGCCTATCGGCAAAAGATTTGTTACTCTGACTGCTGTCCATGATGGTCGCAAACAAGGAATCTGTCGCAGCCGGCATAAGCAGGTCAGATCTCGGGACATGTTTGCGACCACAATGGATTCGAAGACCTCGTTGACCTTTGTACAGCTTTCGGTCCCCACAAATTTCACACTCGAGTAACACATCTTGAACGACAGACGACGGCGGCGCGTTCGACGTAATGATGCTTAAAAAGAGTAAACTTACAAATTAATTGTACAAAAATATTAAAAACACCAATATAAACAAAAACACACACAAGACACTGTCTGTCATTTACTTGATTCAGCCAATCGCCGGGTGAGAAAGTAGAGGCGCACAGGCGCACACGAGGCGCGCCTGTGCGCTGCGGCGAGCGGAAACTGTGCAGAGCGTCCCTGCGCAGGTTGCCACGGAGACCGTATGGCGTCTTTGTATAATAATAATCTAATATAATAATCTAATTAATAGGTTGGCAACAGAAATCTTAAAATATCTATTTGTTTACGATTTGTATCGTTGGAAATGTTTATTTAATTCAGATATCGCTAGCACAGTGATGCAAATAACAAGCTCTATGAGCTCACACAGCCGGAGAAATATAAATCTACACGCGATATAGGTATACAATAGACACATCCTACTAATATAACAAATACGAAAGTTTGTATGTATTGATGTTAGTTACTCTTTCAAAAATTTAATGCGGATGAAACTTGGTACATTTAAAGATCTGGAATAACACATAGTTCTTAGGCTTTTCTATCTCGGGAAAATAATGGAACCTGGAACTAAACGAGTAAAACCGTGCGGTGTTATTAGTTTACATATATTCGTAAATGTTGTCAATTTATTTTAATTTTAACAATCTTTATTACATGTAAATTTTTACAATAGCCCTTAGAACTAACGAAAATTTACAATCTTTAACATACAGAACAAGGGATGGCCTTATTGCTTAAAGCAATTACTTCCAGGTAACTTGTA
This sequence comes from Ectropis grisescens, assembly GCA_017562165.1. Classification (NCBI taxonomy): domain Eukaryota; kingdom Metazoa; phylum Arthropoda; class Insecta; order Lepidoptera; family Geometridae; genus Ectropis; species Ectropis grisescens. The sequence goes on along the minus strand of CM029771.1, from coordinate 8,286,752 downwards.
TGTGGATCGCACAAGCAATCCAGACACCCTGTTAGGTAGTGTAACTTAATACATATGGTTGAATACACGTACAAAGAATAATAAACATTTTAATACAAAAATACACACACACGCCTATATAAATACACATGTTTACATAAGTAAATATTAATATTGACTGTGTACAAGAATGAGACAGTGCAGACACATTTCAGCGACCCAATTAAGTTGCAGATAATATGATTCCCATAAGAAGATGGGATATATTTTGTTAAATTTGTTTCTACACACATTGCTTAGTATGAACATATAATTAGTCATAAAGAGAAATCAAAGTCAAAATGTCACCTCTGTAATTGCATAAATTGGTACCTTAGCTAATACAACAATGTATTTATAGATATTCACAATTAACACCATCCAAATGCCTAAACCACTATCAACTTAAGATCCGGTGTCAAATCAGGCGCTAATTCTTCAACGCCAGAATTACGCAGAGTTTTTATTTTTGGGTAATTATGACGCTACTTAATACGTGCGCTTGTCCACGTCTTAGCAGCTTTTAGCATCTTTAGACCAAAATAAACAGAATTTAACGTCATTGCAATGCAAACACCGCGTCCGAAGTGACGTAGCCAGTTCTACTCGTGTATGGCTAGGATGGCCATCCGTAAGGGTTTCCCCGGATTAGTCCTAGTATAGAAGGCAAGAAAGCATCCGGGAGCATACTTTATTTGCAGCCAGGGTTTAAAAAAATTAAGACTGCACGCCGCTATCTGCCGACGATCCGACACGCTAAATTTTTATTAAAATGAAAGATGGCTAAATTAAAATTTAAGGCCTGAAAATAATTACTTATAAAATAACTTGTTGACATTTCCAGGTTCTAAGCTCTAAAATCCCTCTAAAATCCGTGGTTTTCATTCGTCTTGTCCTGGTTGCCAAATAGAGATGGCAACCCTATGTATGGGTGTGTCGTACACGCACGCTGCGCATGATGAGATCATGTGTAAAGAGATGATAGGTGAAGTTGATAACCCTACCCCCAGCAGTAAATAGCGATTACTAATTACTCATAATTATGTTCACATGACAACGATAACAATTAATTACAAACAATTTCCACATAGTGCCTGTTTGGGCTTATGATGTTTGCCAGTTTTCTACTGTCCAGTTACAGTGTGTTCGGGTTTGAAGGGCAAGGGCGGAAAAAAATCAGGGCAAAGATTTAAATCATTATATATTTCAGAGTGACGAGTCAAACTCGGTGCTAAATAAATAATTATTTATGTACGTATGTTTAGGATTAGTTTTATTTATTACTGTATTTTGATTTTGTATTACTTAAGTATTTATATGTAATATTATTAGAACGTACGTTTATCTCGTAGTAATAGTCTTTGTTGCAGACCACGATTTAAGTTCTCCTAGTTTTTATGCCCACCCTAAGGTTGCCTGGAAGAAATCGCTTTCAGCGATAAGGTCGCTAGTTGCTTCACTAGTTTAATTATGTTCCTATATTTTACATACCATTTTAAGGTGTGAACAATAAAGAGTTAACATTCATTCTTATTTGGTATCCTCATTTTCTTTTGCTGTTATGGGCAGGCGTGTTGGTTACCGTCACGCACTTGTCTCGCTCGTCCACTCGTCCCGTCAATTAATACTAAAACAAATTGGCGGTTATAGGAATTGCCGATAGAAGTGAACACTCATAACTCAGAGTTTGATAGCACACTTTGGAAACTACGCGGGTGAAACCGGAGGGTGCTGCTAGTCTGGAATAAATCTTCAAAGGATTGTCGTCTAAATAGATCTCCTAAGCATGGCCATCTTATTGTAAATGTGTAATTGTAACCATGGTAACACCCCATGGCCATCTAGAAAAACGTAAGCACTTAGATAAAGTTAGATGTGTATCCTCTTTGCGTACGCATTTCTAGATGGTAATGGTCTCGTGTTCACCCTAAGATTTCTTTCATTCGCGGCGTGACGCTTGAGCTCAATTCACAGCCCACGAAAAATCTGTTTGTGGTGCGCCAAAAAAAGTTTTCACTTCAAATTATCTATAGAAAATAGGCTACTAGCTTTTGCCCCGCTGCTCACGTCCGTACCTCCGTCCTCCGTGTGCGAATATAAGAGGAGAGGTATGTGTAAACGTACGGCCAGGACCACGCACATGATGGTCCAGACAGTACTGTAGCTATACATCACCTCTGTGCCCAAGATCTATATCATAAGCAGCCCACTAATTATTCCATTAACTCGGGGCCTTCTCTCGCAAGGAAAGATTCTAGGCCGTAGTCTACCACGCTGGCTCAGTTCAGCTTGCTGGATATACCTTCTATAGCCTTCTATAGACCTTATATAGCTACGATGAATTAATTCCCAATAAATTGTAAATTATGTGGCTATTTTCAAATTGACATTTGATATTAATATAATATTATTATTGCATATTTTAATGTTTGGAATTGTAATAACTTGACTTTTGAATGTTTGTTCAGATACCCGTGTATTTGAATTTTATTTTATTCATTACTTGACTGGAAGGTATTATGTATATTTAAGAGTATTTTATATCAAACTGTAAGTACAACAGTACACATAATTGTACATTATTATTTTAATTTGATTAATATTTTATATTTACTAGCGACCTGCCCGGCTTCGCACGGGTGCAATGTAAATCAAATTCACAGGTGCTTCATTGGATAAGGATTAATTCTGAATTGCATAAAATCACTTCGTAAATCTTGTGTAATCTAATCTGTAGAATACGTTGCCTAAGTGAATGTTTTCCGGTGGTTACAATCTTGGTGTCTTCAAATCGAGAGCGAATCGGTTTCTTCTAGGTCAACAAACTCCTTTGGGTCGCGCAGTCGGGTAACAAGAACAAAATTAAAAATTTTGATTAACCCCCGACTACCTTAGATTTGTTATCTGTAGAACATTCTACTAGTCAAGCCCTTTCATTTGATACCCATATTAAGGGAATTGTGAAAAAGGAAATGTAATTCGCCATTTTGTGGTAGCGGCCATCTTGGATTTGAAATTTGTCATAGTGCAAAGTATTCTACTAATCAAGCCCTTTCATTTGATACCCATATTGAGGCAGTAGTGAAAAATATTATATAATTCGCCATTTTGTGGTGGCGGCCATCTTGGATTTGAAATTTGTTATAGCGTTTAGTACTCTACTAGTCAAGCCCTTTCATTTGATACCCATATTGAGGTAGGTTGTGAAGAAATATTTTGTCCGCCATTTTGTGGAGGCGGCCATTTTGAATCGATATTAACCAAACATAGCTAAGAACACCCGCACGGATATTAACTTTCAAATAAAAAAAACCGCATCGAAATCGGCCCATCCGTTTGAGCTCTACGGTGCCACAGACAGACACACACACAGACAGACAGACAGACAGACAGACAGACAGACAGACAGACCGACAGACAGACAGACAGACAGACATCGACGTCAAACTTATAACACCCCTTTTTTTGTCGGGGGTTAAAAAATAGAAAAAAAAACAATAAATTTTGGGGGTACCCCATACTTAGAACTGAAACGCATTTTTTTTCCATCAAAACCACACGTGTGCTATATGGATAGGTCTTTAAAAATGATGTTGAGGTCTCTAACATATTTTTTTTCTAAACTGTTTAGTTTGCGCTCTTCCAAAGTGGTAAAATGTGTGCCCCCTCCTCCTGTAACTACTAAAATAAGAGAACGACAAAACTAAAAAAAATATTATGTACACTACCATGTAAACTTTAAACGAAAATTGGTTTGAATGAGATCTATTTTTTTTTTTTTTTTTTTTTTTTTTATTTAAATTATCCACTCCACAGACTCCGGGGTCCGTGATCTTTGTCATTACAATAATTTTTTTTTTTTTACACATTTCTTGGATAAGGAGAAGAGGAAAATAGAAGGGATTTGGGTACATTTAAAATCTAATTCTAGTGCTCGTCTGTAGAGCCGATCACTACCAGTTGGGATTCCGCTAGTAATCGACTCGACATCGAGTGTTTGCCTAATTGCCTTTTGCCATTTGCCTAAGCTGCCTCCTCCCGGCCCAGAGCCTCCACAACGGCCGCATTTCTGTCCCTGATGGCCATCTGTAGGTTGAAATCGCGGATGGTCTTCGATGATGCAGCCCACGCTCGCCGCACGAACCGACCGATGGCGTCGTCGGTGTCGTCAGCGTAGTATGTGAAGGTCCCCGTGTGCCGTGAGATTGCAACTACCGCATGGGGCACGCTCTCGTGCAGCTTCATGTTTGCCTTGGTTTTGATTACGATTACCGACTCGTATGTTGGTCCCTGAGCTTCATGGATGGTAAGGATGCGTGACCCGGTGCCTGACCCATAACCCTGGTTTGTCAGGGTCTCCTTCTCCTCTTGAGTGTGAACTAAGAAGAGGGTGTTTGGTTGGGTGTTGGGTATTTGCGCTCCCTTATATCTTCTCTGCTCTAGGGACTTTATACGGGACGCTGAGGAGTACATACCGGAGTATATTTCCCTCAGTGCATATGCGACGTCCATTGGGTTTCGATGTGTGCAGAGCAACTCCTGGCTGATCTTTGTTACCAGGTTCGGGCGATGATACCTCATTTCGAAGAGATTTTCCCTGTCGATATAAGGCAACTGATTGACGTCTCCAATGAGGACAATTTCGCCAACACCAGACAGCCTTGAAGCCATCACAATGGCTCCAAAATGGTTCAAGAGAGCTTCGTCCACCATGAGGCGGCTGAAACTTTCTCTACCGAACCATTTACCAGAGCAGAAGCCATGGTTCGCACTCTGGTTTTGACCAGGTTTCCGATTCGGTGCGATAGCTTTTCTCTTAGATCTTTTGCTGCCTCAGTTGTTGTAGTAATGATGGCGTCCTTGTCCACGTCGAAGTGTCTAATCACCCATGTTGTTTTTCCACATCCTGGAACTCCGTTGACCCACTGTTTAGTAGTGGTAGGACTCTTGGCAGAGTCCGCCTGGGGAAGTACCACACCTTTGCCAGTTATTCTACCGCCAAGCAGTAATGTGCAAACATTACTGTGTTCCGGTTTGAAGGGCAATGTTTCCAGAGAAATTACAGGGCTTAGAGATATAAGATCTTAGATCTCTGGGTGACGAGCGCAGTGCAGTGCTAGGTAATGATTTGGACTCTTCATGTTCCAATAGCTGCTTGTCACTGTGCTGTTATGTGTCAGGCATGTTGCTTACCATCAGGCACATGACCTGATCGTCTCGTCACTCTATATTTAAAAAAAAAAAAAAATTCTCGGTACCTCCCAATTTTCCCAATCTGCTTTGACGTTTCCGTTCCCTTCGATGGTCTTGGCCATCTCTAGGATCTTATCGTCCAGCATAATCTTGGTGCATCGGGCAGTAACTACAATTGGGTCGTTTGGTGGTGTCGCATAAACAGGCACTCCCGCGCGCTCTGTCTCTCTCTCGTTCAGTGTCACGAAGCCATTTTCAGCACTGTAAGCTGCCATATAATGTCCTGTCATGGTTCCCTTGATGACCCGGGATGTGACATTATTGTAAATGGCTGCTTCGGCCTCCTCGAGTTTCGCCTTTAAAAGGCTTTCACTTCCTAGCCTATAGGACTGCATGATGTTTTCGCAGGTCTTGAGGTTGACTTGTCGTGTCGCGCTCAGTGTGGCTATGAATTCGATGAAGGCGTTACGTGCATGGCTCCGCGGCTCCGAAGCCGTGACATAGCGGGCGGTTCAACCTGTCCCATGTCGGCTCTCGTTCGGGCTGTTTGTTGCTGTGAAGCTGCTTTGGGGTCTTTGACGTCGAGGGGGTGATGAATGGGATGTGATTCGGAGTACGCTCCTTGCCGCTGCGTTGAAAGCAGTCACGAACGCCGTGTTGGTGCCTCGGCTGCCAGTTAGATTGGCTGAGGCTTTTTCCGCGGCTGCCCTCTGCTGTACTCTTTCGGAGCCGGTTTGGATGGTCGAACTAGGAACAGGATGTCCCCAGCTGTCAGTTGCATTTGTTTGGTCGTGCGAAGGGGTTCTGAGGAAGCTCAGATTTTCCCCCTGTCTTCGTATACGACAACCTCATGATGTTTAGAGGCCTCAATGCAACCCAGCCGGTCTGCGACTCTCGCTCTTGAATATTCGATTGCCATCGCATCCACGCTTATCACCCGGGTGTTTCACCTGCATTTCTGCTCAGATGTGCGAGCAGCGCACTTGCCTGTGTGAAAGGCGTCCGACCTTCCGAGTACTCTATTAGTGCAATCGTTTTGTTCTTCGATCGCACCAACCGAAATCGGTGGCCGTCTAACTCGCACACCGGCATGGCGTCGTAGGTTTTCCGCTTCATCGTGACTTTTGCGGTACTCCCATTGAGCAGGCGAGACAATCCAGGCGACAAACGGGCTCGTTTCCGTTCCCAAGCGAAGCAAAAGCTTATTCGAATCTTTCTTTGTTGCTGTCCATGAAGAGAGCCACTCCGCGGATACGGATCCCTGCTTCTCCTTGGTCTGCGTTCTCCAGTAGTTGTTTGACGGAGATGCTCTTCGAGGAGTTATGTTGGGCGGGAACCGCATGCCGCGCGGCGTCCACAGACAGTGGGGCAGAGTGTGGTGGTGATGGGGGCGCGTATTTGATTTAGTGGAGTTTCTCATGGCCGCTATGCGGAATGAGCTCTCCATGAAGGACAGGAGCCGTGTTCTGTTATCTGGATCTACTAAGATGTTGTGGAGATCCGAGACAACCAGTCTTCTGTCGATCATAGATTCGAGCTCATGTCTTGCGACCATGAATCGGGACAATCGACTAGCACGTGCCAGATCGTTTCGGGTTGGTCGGGGTCACACTCGCATGCCGGACTGCTCTTGAGCTTAAATCTGTACAGGTAATCTGCTATTCCTCCGTGTCCCGTCAACGCTTGTACCTGGAAGGAGTCAGTTTCGTGGTTCTCATCACCCGATATGCGTTTGCTATATCAGGGAGGAACGTCTGGGTGACTTTTCCGGTGTCCGAAGTCTCATATCGATCCTGCCATTTCTTGACCGATTCTTCGCGGATTTTCCTTTTGACGTAGGGACAAGGGATCCCCTCGTAGTCCCTGGGTGACTCCGTGAGTGCCGCCGATTTGGCCAATTCGTCGGCTCTTTCATTGCCGACGGTGCCAACATGCGCTCTCACCCAGAAAAGACGAAGAGATCTCCTTCAGCATTTATCTGTTCAATGTTTTCCTTTACGCACTTAACCAAGGGTGGCTCGTTTTTGGGTTACTTAGCAGTTCGAGTGAAGATCGGGAGTCACTCAGGACATTGACTTCTGGGTCCTTGCTCTTTAACGCCATTTGAGTTGCCCGGTAAAGAGCATAAAGTTCCGATTGAAAGACTGTGCATTCGGAGTGGAGCTTGAAGGTCGAGTTCTTGACCTCTCTGCCATTCTCCCACCATGTTAGAGCAGCTCCAACTTTACCTTCAATTTTACTGCCATCAGTATAAATTTGAGGCCCTTGTGGAAGATTGAGGGTGTCTTCTAGGAGCTCGTACTCTACGGATAACTGCGTGGACGGATGGGGTTGGTCTAGGCAGTTAACATTCTGTTCGAGCTCCACTTCTGGTGGGAGGTAGTCTTGGGAGAGGTTCTTTTTATTCTGTACAGATTTGCCGCTTCCTGTATTCTCAGATCCAGGGGGAGCAGGCCGGAAAGGGCAAGTGATGCTTTCAGAGAAACAGTACGGTACGACTTACAGATTTTCTGGGCAAAACCTCTTTGGATAGCGTTCAACTGAGACTTGTTTTCCTCGAAGTCTGCCGCTTGCGCCCATACACTTGAGGCATACATGATGATAGGTTCCACCACCGCGACGTAGATAGTTCTCGTGATTTCGCCATTTAATCCCCAGTTCACCTTCGCTGCACATGCGAGCTGTCTATAAATGTTCGCCACTTTTTACATTGGGCGGTCACATGTGCTTTAAAGTTGAGCCGGCGGTCGATCAGTAGGCCTAGCAGTTTAACTTCCTCGACCAGATTCAGCCGGACGCCGGACATGACTATGTTTGGAGTTTCGTATTTCAACTTTTTGTGAAAAGCATCGCGTTGGTTTTATGCGCTGCAAAGTTGAGTTTGTTAGTGTTACCCCATTGCACTGTCATGCTCAGCGCCCTGCTCGCCTGCTGTTCGATGATATTCGAGTTGCCTGTAAACACGAGAACGACGTCGTCTGCGAACGCTTGACAGTACACTCCTCTGCTTTCTAGCATTCGCAGTAACGAGTCTAGGATCACATTCCAAAAGGTCGGTCCGCAGATGGACCCTTGCACGCATCCCTTGGTTGTTTCCTTCTCGTAGACTGCTCTTGCATAGTTGACCTTGATTTTACGGTCGCTGAGGTAAGAGTTTACCATGTCGTAGAGGTTTGTTGGGCACCTCTTCTTCGCTAATTGATTTTTGAGGGTGGGCCACCATGCATTGTCGAAGGCGCCTTCTATATCCAGGGAGATTAAGAGTACGGTATCTTTACTGTCTACTCCTTTTTTGATGTGCTCTACCAGGTCATAGAGGGCGTCTTCAGTGCCTCGCTGGGGCATGAAACCGTACTGTTTCCTACTAATAGTTGGGAGGAGATGCCATTGGAGACGGTTTACCAGAAGCTTTTCGACGATTTTTCCTAAAACGGACAGAAGACCTATGGGGCGGTATGATTTTGGATGTGTGTAATCTGTCTTACCGGGTTTGCGTAGTATGACCACGTGCGCTTCTTTCCATTGCTTGGGGAAGTATTTCAGCGACAAGCATTTGTTTGCTATCGCCAAGAAAACCTTCCATTCGCAACGTATGGCTGCTGCACAGATATCAGCGGTTAGCCCGTCTGTACCGGGAGCTTTTTTCGATTCAGAGTTCTCAGTACTGATTCCAGTTCCGCTGATGTGAATGGTGGGTCATTTTCCGGTAAGCCCATAGGCATTTCTGTCGTTCGCTCCCGTAGCTCTGTATGACAAGGTTGGTCTGTGCTCTCAGAGTCGTCGGGATAGAAAGTTTTGGCAAGTAGTTCTGCAGATAGCTGCGGGATAGAGTGCTACCTTCGGTGTCTCTTAGGAGTATTTCTTCCTGTCTTGTCGAAGTTTGTTTCATCACTCTGTAGATCTTGTCCCACATGCTTTCTTTCTCTGATTCGTGCAGAACTCCTTCCAACTTACCGTCTGAGCTTGTTTGACTTTTGACTTGTAGTCTTGCCGAGCAATTTGATACTGTTCGACTACAAGTTCAACTCTGTCGGGGCGGCATTCCTGATCCGTCTCTTTCTTCTGAGAACTTCCTTTTCAGATTATCGAGCGTTTTCGTATACCATGGGGGTTGGATTTCCTTCGGCGAGCTTACCAGTGGGATGGTCTGTTCGCAGGCTTCATGTATATTAGCTGTGTAGCTCGTAATCATCGACTCGAGTTCCAATGGACTTTCACATTTCTCCACTGACTCCGGCGAGATGTTTCCTTCTACAAGGGAGGATTTTAACTGTGACATAAAGTTTGACCATTGTGCCTTCTTGGTGTTGTATTTGCGTGTTGTTATTGGTCTCTGTTGTTCGAGAGCTTTAACTAGGCGCAAAGTGAAGGTAATTGCGTTGTGGTCTGATGTTGTAATACTTTTGTCAACATTCCATCCCTCGATTTTTCCCAGGAGAGACTCGCTGCACGTTGTTACATCTACTATGCTTGTGCAAAGTCTACCTTCCCTAACGATCTCGAAGGTTGGTGTATCGCCAGAGTTGAGAATAAATAAGTCCATTTCGTTGAAGAAAGAGTTTACGGCTTCTCCTCTCTCATTTTGGGATGTACTTCCCCACCAGTGGGACCACGCATTCACGTCACCGGCAACAATCAGGTCTTTTGTCGCTAGTTTTTCACTGAATGCTTTAATCCTGCTGAGGTAGGGGTCGACTATTTGGTCTCCTTCTAAGTAGACAGAAATAACTCCCAGTCTTAGGCCTGTGCCCACCAACAGGACAGCCGCTTCCGTTTCGGTAACAAGTTGGGGTCATGGATTACCTCAGTTTGTCACCGAAGACTATTATGGCTGCCTTAACTGGTTTTTGCCTATTTAAACTGCACTGAATAACACGAGTTCCAGGATATTGTTTCATTACGCCTTTGTTTCCCACATAGGGTTCTTGAACAAGGGCAACTGAAACCCCCCTTTCTCTCGCGACCTTCAGGAGTTCTGCTGTTGCATTCTGGGAGCGCTGCAGGTTTGCTTGAATGAAACGCATACCTGGTTCGCCTACTCTTTGGGAGATTGAGCCACGTTCCTCATGAGTGCCTTTAGCAATAAGATATTCGAGACCGCGCTATCCCATCCCATTTTAACCTTTCAGGGCACTCGCTACTAAACGCATTGTGTTCGAGTTCTTTTGGGGTCTGTTGGGATGAGCAGTCGCGCAGTTCTTGCATTTGGGGGGCAGGTCTTCTTTCCTTGCCTTGCATTGAGTCCAAGAGTGGGTTTTCCCGCAGTGACTGCAGTACTCATCCCTCTCCCGGCAGATCGCCTTTGTGTGACCAAAACCTAGACACTTCGAGCATTGCACCAAGGGCGAGTGGTCTGCCACTGGTCTCCTCTGAAGTCCTATGTAGACTTTTTCGGCATCCAAAACGCTCTGTGAATGCGAGGTGAGACCTCGATCACCGGATGGCACTCATGAGGGTTACGTGCTTTTTTCCTGTACCGCACTCTGATCGCGCTTTCTTGCAAATTGACCCCCCTGTAGCAAATGTTTATTCTGCGCCAAAAGGTTTTCTACTATTTCGTTGTCTTTGTGATAAGACAGGACGTCTCGTATGATAATCAGTGGATTACCCGCTTTCGCAGTTTCCACCTTTAAAGACTTGTCCTGCTGCACACGATTTCTGACCAGACCAAGGTCTTCCTCTGTGCTGCAACTCAGGATGACTTTCCTGTTTCGAGCTTTTCGCACTCGGTCAACTCTTGCTCCAGTCTTCTTCGTGTCCAGAGCTAACGCTATCCTGTCTATTAAATTTTCGGCGGTCGTGGGGGATGTGGGATTCGCTGTTGTCACGATAAGAGTGTGGTTCGGTTTTGGCACGATTGGCTTAGCCGCCATTTTTGCGTAGTTAGGCTTTGGTGGCTTGCCCGTCTCCGCTTGGCAGATTTCGGCCTCGATGCTTAGGGCTGGTGGGGGGAAGAGTCAGTTTTTCCTGAATGAGATCTAGTAAGTAGTTTTATTTTAATACGTCATAAATTCACTATTGTTAAAACACTGATTAAAGTAACAACAAACTACAAGAACTTAAATATTATGTTACTTGCTGCTACGGAAGCCTTCATGGGCGAGTGCGACTCGCACTTGACCACTTTTATTTAATGTTATTTTATTTATTTATAAAACCGTCGCGGTTTCTAAGATGGTAAGACGAGGGTGCATGCGGCCAGCAGGCCGCGCGTTGCCGACCGCCGCGCCGGTCTACAATAACACAAAGGGTGCGTTTCATTGCAAGATATTTTGTAACCCCCGACCAAACAAGAACAAAATTAAAAATTTTGATTAACCCCCGACTACCTCGGATTTGTAATCTGTACAACATTCTGCTAGTCAAGCCCTTTCATTTGATACCCATATTAAAGGAGTTGTGAAAAAATAAATGTATTTCGCCATTTTGTGGTAGCGGCCATCTTGGATTTGAAATTTGTCATAGTGCAAAGTATTCTACTAGTCAAGCCCTTTCATTTGATACCCATATTGAGGTAGTAGTGAAAAAAATAATGTAATTCGCCATTTTGTGGTGGCGGCCATCTTGGATTTGAAATTTGTTATTATGTATTGTATTCTACTAGTCAAGTTCTTTCATTTGATACTCATATTGAGATAAGTTGTGAAGAAATATTTTGTCCGCCATTTTGTGGAGGCGGCCATCTTGAATCGATATTAACCAAACATAGCTAAGAACATCCGCACGGATATCAACCTTCGAATAAAAAAAACCGCATTGAAATCGGTCTATCCGTTTGAGCTCTACGGTGCCACAGACAGACACACACACAGACAGACAGACAGACAGACAGACAGACAGACAGACAGACAGACAGACAGACCGACAGACAGACAGACAGACAGACAGACAGACAGACAGACAGACAGACATCGACGTCAAACTTATAACACCCTTTTTGGTCGGGGTTTAAAAGGGGTTAAAAAGGGTATGAGAAATCATTACGGTTGAACTTATAAAAATGGTCTGTCTGTCTATCTGTCTGTCTGTCTGTCTGTCTGTCTGTCTGTCTGTCTGTCTGTCTGTCTGTCTGTCTGTCTGTCTGTCTGTCTGTGTGTGTGTCTGTCTGTGGCACCGTAGAGCTCAAACGAATGGGCCGATTTCGATGCAGTTCTTTTTATTTGATAGTTAATACCCGTGCGGATGTTCTTAGCTATGTTTGGTTAATATCGATTCAAGATGGCCGCCTCCACAAAATGGCGGACAAAATATTTCTTCACAACCTACCTCAATATGGGTATCAAATGAAAGGGCTTGACTAGTAGAATACTGTGATCTATAAAAAAAATGAAATCCAAGATGGCCGCCACCACAAAATGGCGAATTTTATTAGTTTTTTCACTACTACCTCAATATGGGTATCAAACGAAAGGGCTTGACTAGTAGAATACTTTTTACCAAAACAAATTTAAAATCCAAGATGGCCGCTTCCACCAAATGGCGAAATATATTTCTTTTTTCACAAATCCCTTATCAAATGAAAAGTCTTGACTAGTAGAATGTTGTGCAGATAACAAACCTGGGGTAGTCGGGGGTTAATCAAAATTTTTAATTTTGTTCTTGTTTATTATGAGAACGGGATATACCTATGCTTTTAAAACCACAGGAGGCTACTAGTATAGTATAAAGTAAATTCATTTGATGCTGATGATAATTACGATAACATACAATAATTTATGTAGAATATTAGATTCAACAATTCAAAATATGTATAAATGTAATAGTGGACGCTCTAAAAAGGTTCATAATGATATCATGATTAAACAATTTAAACTCAATATTCAACTATTGCATATTTATCGAATTATTTTAATTTTAATGATATTTACTTAAGAAATATTTATTGGATAGTTGAATACTTTATTTGCAAATTAAAGGTATTGTGGCTATGGTTCACTAGGTATTTAACTCCATTACGTATTTGAGTACCACAATAAATAATAATTATAATTATTTATCAGAGTTTCGTGGGTAAGTAGGCAAGTACATACCTCATTTTCGTTAATTATTCTAATGCTTTGAAGAGCTATGTATCCAGAACAATTATAGGCTAAAAAGAGATAAGTCATCGACAAAGAAGAGACAAGCTTAAAGTACCTAATTTTGAATCTTCATGTTTAAATATCAGCGTAACATTATGATGTTATGTGAAGGCGTGTTACTCAGCATTTCGTGCACAGGTTAATATACCTATTAGTGATAAAGCAGTAAAAAGACCGCTTACCACACGTAGGTACGCTTATCAAATTTATCCAAGAAATTGAAATATTTACGCCGCCTGGAGCACAGTTTTTGTTAGACTTTTCACACACAAAAGCAAGCAAAGCCTGTACTATACCGGCCAGATATCTGATATATATGGGGTGCATAGAAGGAGCCTCCCCGAGCGGCATATACGAGTGATACCTATACCCATTCCCGGCGCACCCTGGACCAGCCGGTGTTCGCACCGGCTGACTAATCCTTCTACCACAGCAATTCAATGTATATATATGTAGTCCAAACTGAATTGCTGCCACGACATGAAGAAGAAGAAGCTGATGTATCGTTTTAAATACATACTCATTATAAATATACGTAGGTAACACCCATTGAATTGAGATTAACCTTTGACAGGTCTATTTGCATCTTGAAATTCCTTTTTGAAAATACCAGTAGGATTCGGAAAAAATATTACTGTAATTAAAATTGCTAATATTGTTGTAGCTCAGAACAATGGGACGGCTATAAAGTTGTAATATAAATTAGGGTAAAACCGTGACACACTGCTAGTAATGCAAAAACATAATTTTATTTTAAGTTACTAGCGGCCCGCCCCGGCTTCGCCCGTGGTACATTTATATAACCTACAGCGTTCAAGGATTACGAACATATGAAAGAACGGTGAACGATTTTTTAAATCGGTCCAGTAGTTCCCGAGATTAGCGTGTTCAAACTATATATATGCTATAGGCTACTTTTGATCCCCAAATTATCGTGCTGTTTACTGGGTCAGAAGTGACATCTGGCGGGGATAACTAATTAAATGACGATTGATCAGTTTTCGACCGGAGAGGAAAAATGATTAAATTACTAAAATGGTTATTAAAAAATAAGGGTTGATTGTAGAAGGGTGAAAATAGAGGATTGTGTGTATTTTTGTGTGATGTATCATAAAAAAATATTAATTAAAATTTTTGTCTAAAAAATAAAAATTTAGGGGTGGACTACCCCTAACATTTAGGGGGATGAAAAATAGATGTTGACCGATTCTCATAGATACCGGATAAGCACAAAAAATTTCATCAAAATCGGTCAAGCCGTTTCGGAGGAGTATGGCAACGAAAACTGTGACACGAGAATTTTATATATTAGATTTCACGATAGTGCAAAGTAAATATGAATTAATTTAATATGAAAAGGAACTTTTAATCAGGTTTCTTGGCGGTATAAGTTTATTCTTAAAAAAACAGATTATCATAATTAAATAAGTATGTCATCGCCGTAATATTTAATTTTGAATAAGGTGTTTTCGGAAAAACAAATATGAATATTAATTGGGTAAAATATAATTATATTATCATTTATTAACAAACTTGCTCTACACTTGTAGACACTCACATTGTATCCATCAATAAATATTCAGGCAACACATATAAAAGTTTAGACATTCCGTTTAGATGTAAAAAAACGGAGTGAAATCTGTTTACAGCCTATTTCTCCACCGTCACCAAAACAACTAAGGGTAGTAACAAAGCTATTTAATATGCCGTAATTAATTATTAAACAGACGCAAAGAAAAGTAAATCAGTTAAATTACTTAACATACAATGAAAGCGCGTTAGTAAAATGGACGTATTCAGTTGATCTTTCACCTTATTTTGCTGAAAGAAAATGGGTGAATTGGTAATTATGCATTAAATATTCTACCTATTCCTGCTTAGCATAAGAGTTAGTAACAATAACAATGAATTTTAGGTACCTACGGAATGAGGTTTCATGTTACGTAATTTTATTTCAGGTTTATTTTGTTTGAAAACCAGTAATTGGTTTATTTTCGTTGTTTTTATGATATTTCATTAATGTAAATAGAGACAGTATTTATATCCTAAAGTAGCTATGGTCTTGGTTTCCAACAGGAATGATTTGGTGATGCCAACATAATGGTAACACCAATGTTAGCTGTTACCAGTGGTATAGCACGCTTCCGTCTAGGATACCATATAGTTGTTTTCACTTTTCAGAGGTATAAACGTAGTTCCGTACTACGTCCTAGATGGCGGTAGTAGGTTTTTAAAGTCTTTGAAAATAAAATTGGCTGGCTTAGTTCGTAATAAAAGGCTAACTACACTTGGCTAAATTTAGTCGACTGAATTTAGTCGCTAATGAATTCAGTGAAGTGTACCTTTTATCATTCAGTAATCTGCCATACTAAATTCAGACGCAAGATGACTTGCTTCTAACACGCGTCTGAATTCAGTTTGGGGCTACCACCACCAATAAAATGTCCATAACAACTTACATTGCAGGGTCTTTCTCAAATAGGTATTCGATAAAAACAAGTATTTAATTTTTAATACTATAATGATATAGCGCAAGAATAACTATTTGTTTATAAATCATTGTTTTCTTACATATAATATACATATATATATATAAATATATATATATATATATATATAATTTTTACTTTTAATAATATATATATATATTATTAAAAGAAAACAATGTTAACAAACTATAACTCAGGTTAACAATATATACTTTCATGACTGTGGCATAAGTTTGACGGTGCTTAAAAATAAAATGGAAATATAAAACATAGATAGATAGATAGATAAACTCTTTATTGCACTTAAATTATTAAGAAAAATAACAATAACATAGTTAGGCGCACAAAAACAAAAATGATAGTTTTACGAATGTAATGTGCTATACAAGTACACATCAAATTTACGATGAAAGTAATATTCCGAGAGGTGGTAGCATAATTTGGATAGGTATTTGAAGCAAGATGAAAACTTCTCACATAAATAGTAATCCTATTATATCCATACACGGAGGTTCCGAGGTTTGAGACAATTTGAAATTTAAATTGGGTGTTATTTATAACTAAAAAATAGGGATTCTCAAAAAGGGAGATCATTTGGATGGACAATCTACCTGTTAGCTGATATAAATTTAGAGATTCATTTTGCCCCCCTCTCACCAACCAGGTCTGCAGATCAGTATTGGGGTATAACAGGAGAGTTATGTGACAAGTTTTCAGCTTGCTTCAAATACCTACCCAATATTTGCTAGTAGCTCTCGGAGTATAATAGCAACTCTTTCAAATTTCAAGTCACACGTATTTTTGCAAGTAAGTAAAGTACATAAAGGAAATACCCATTACGCGTCTAACTGCAGCTAACAAAAGAATTGACAACGCTAGAAAAGGTCAAACGATTAGATGAAAACTTAAATTTATAACATCCCGGCATTTTTTACGTCCAGATTTAAATATACGCCTATATAAGATATATTTTTTCTAATCAACTTTAGGTCTCATCTGAAATATAGGACGTGATCATACCGAGGGTCTTAAGAAAAAAGGCTTTAAATGTGTTCATCTTGGAATCATAAACACAAAAAAAAAAACACTTTATTGTCACCACAAAGCAAAAATAGGTAAATACCTAACACATTACGGATTCAAAAGGCGAACTTATCGGTGAAAGCAATTTCTTCCAAACTTTTTGATGCATAAGACCTGCTTAATCATCCGTCAAGGACACCTTCAACTTTATTGAATCATTTTCATTCAACCTCTCAAGCACCAATGGTGTCATAAAGGTGAAACTACGTTTATTTGTTTTGACTCATTTTATTCTAGATTCTAGGCGATAACGTAATCTCGCGATTTTCAGTCCTTATGACTAGGTATTTATCCAGGTGACTGATCTTTCGATAAAGAGTCATTAAATTATTATCTTATCGCAAAAATGTTCGGACCCCTTTTCTTTATTTATTGGAAAGGAAAATGTCTTCCCCGGCTCGTTAAGCCATAACTTTACTACATAACTTGTTTTATTTCTAAAACTAATGAACAAAAACCCACCACCTTCTCTGGTGCTACTAAGCTGTAAACCACCCGGTTAAGCGGATGCTACTGTGAAGAGCGTCTACTCAGAAGAGACCTATTCAAGTTTGACTTGAAGAAACCCAGACCCAGATGTATTGAGAAACAACAACTTCTAACACAACACTAATTAGTGTTTAGTCATCATTGTCAACAAGACTAATTAGATTTTTTAGTCACTATGCCTATTCTATGAAAAAGGGTTTAGTTAAGGACAGGTATTGAATTAATATTTGTAGTCATAATCTATTATTCAGTTTAATCTTAAGTAAATGAGGTTAGGGTTTACAATTTGTATGTTTAACTATTAAACGACATTTTTAATTACGAATGAGTTATTTCTTTTTTTTTATCTATAAAGGTTCGCACTTGACCACCATCTCGCCTGATGTTAAGCGATGATAAGATCTACGATGGAGCGTGCTTACCTAGAAAAAACCGATTCACTCTCGATTTGAAGACACCAAAATTGTAACCATCAGGAAAACCCACTCAGGCAACGCATTCCACAACCTAGACGTTCTTATCACAAACGTGGAGTCAGATCTCTTCGTTCGCATTTTTGGAACATCAACCATGAAACGATGTCACCCTTTTGTGGAACGAGAAGTCCGATAGAAGAAAGGGCAAGGTGGTATTAGATCATGCAGATCAGTTGCACACTCTCCGAAGTGTATCCGATAAAAAACCGATAAGCTAGCGATTTCTAAAGAGATAAATTAAATTATCTAATCGTAGATATAGTAGATAATTTTAAGTGCTAAGTAACCTGTACCTAATCGCGGTGTACGTGTAATAATACCTACATGAAACAATAGCTAATACAAGAACAAAATTAAAAATTTTGATTAACCCCCGACTACCTTAGATTTGTTATCTGTACAACATTCTACTAGTCAAGCCCTTTCATTTGATACCCATATTAAGGGAATTGTGAAAAAGGAAATGTTATTCGCCATTTTGTGGTAGCGGCCATCTTGGATTTGAAATTTGTCATAGTGCAAAGTATTCTACTAATCAAGCTCTTTCATTTGATACCCATATTGAGGTAGTAGTGAAAAATATTATATAATTCGCCATTTTGTGGTGGCGGCCATCTTGGATTTGAAATTTGTTATAGCGTTTAGTACTCTACTAGTCAAGCCCTTTCATTTGATACCCATATTGAAGTAGGTTGTGAAGAAATATTTTTTCCGCCATTTTGTGGAGGCGGCCATTTTGAATCGATATTAACCAAACATAGCTAAGAACACCCGCACGGATATTAACTTTCAAATAAAAAAAACCGCATCGAAATCGGCAATTCCGTTTGAGCTCTACGGTGCCACAGACAGACACACACACAGACAGACAGACAGACAGACAGACAGACAGACCGACAGACAGACAGACATCGACGTCAAACTTATAACACCCCTTTTTTTGTCGGGGGTTAAAAAACAAAAGTAAGCCACTTTTAGGCTCATATACCTACGTCCCTTTTTGCACTAGCTCACTGGCTAGACTGTTTGATCAAGCAAATAGCTATTATATTTATATAATAATTAATATATTAATAAGTAGGTACCCATGTACATAAAAACTTTTTAAAAATTTATTTGTAATATATCAGCGATTTGACTTTCATAGTACAAGAAGTTTTGCTTAGTTTGGGGTAAGATGGTATTGTGTGAGAAAGGTCCACCAATGTCCACCAATGTTATATCTATTTAGGTACCTACTCAACATAAGATTTTTTTTTCTCTGATTCACTAAATAGTTAGGCTAAACGTATAGTTCTAATGTCACAGCGAGATTTTAAAGTAAAAGAAAACAATATATATCGGTATAGATTTTTTTGGATTTCAGTCGATTTCTCAAAAAGATTATGAACAAGTACTTAATCAACCAATTTTGATAAAATCTAATGAAGCGTTTCCATGAATAACAAATGTTGTTCTTCTAACAAAAATGAAACAACGGCGTCTCTTTTGGCGATATTGACTCCTATATTTTGTCATGTAAAGTGATAAGAACATTTAGAGTGTTTTATATGATATTTGTCTGCGTGGTTTTTTTCCGATGATTTATTAATCTTGGTGTCTTCAAATCGAGAATGAATCGTATTTTTCTAGGTAGGTAAGCACGCTCCATCGTCCGGCGAGATGGCGGTCAAGTTAAACCTATAAAAGTTATAAAAATATATGTATTCTTACGTTCTGGAAAAGCTTCATAGGGATCATCATCGAAGCAAAAAATCTTTTAAAACCAAAACGTATTTTTTCTTTAGCGGTTCAGGCTTCTTCATGTGATTATCGTTGAACAATTGAACATAGGTACTTAAAAAGGTTAAAAGTGTGCTATTGTTTTTTTTTTCTGAAATTCATTCTGAAATTTTGGGTTCCGTAACTATTAATGTGTTTTTTTGTTATCATTTCTACTAATATGGTAATTATATGTGAAATTTTCAATCTAGGGATGTTTGTTGTACTCTTCGTTGACTACCAATGTACCAATGAAGGTTTTTCAAGATGTAGGTACCTGTCAATGATAGTTTTCAATTTTGCCAAAGATGGCGCCGATGTTACATTTCGTAAGACAAATTTAACACAATGAAACATCGATGGAATTGAGTACTACATCTGGCAGGCATACTACTATGCATGCAAATAGTAGTATTTGCATGCTAAAAACACCTCATTAAAAAGCATAAATACATATAATATATATGCATAGATATAGATAATAATATGACAATGACATGAACATGAAATTAACGTAACTACCTAGGTATTATATTATGATTGATTCTCAGTTTGACATCGTTGTAAATTTTTTATGATGGATAGATTTTCGTCTTAATATTATTTGTCTATTATTACTATTCAATCAATCAGTAAGTAAGTACCTAAATATTTTACCACCTCTCTATGTAGGTATAGTGTTTGCAGCAACTTATAGGTATTAGGTACTTATTTTATATTATCATTCAACAACAATAAACATTAATTGCAGTTTAATATTCTTATCGTATAATCGTACATGTATAAAACGCCCCTCGATTATTCTCGATAAAACAACATGAACTACAGAATAAGGTATGCACTACAGATGGCCACAGTCTAAATAACGACTATGAAACTGAAAGCAAGATTTTAAAAATGCCGCGCAAGCATTCGTTTTTCAATCCAATCAACAACATCTCTTATTTGAACCCGCCAATGGCAGAGCCGGTATATGGTGTGACTCTGGTGGGACGCACCCGGCCCTCAACCGATAAATCGTGAGAAAAACAGTTTTCTGACATAAACAGACCAGTTAGATTAAACTAAAAATAAGCTAACGTCAAGCTTTGCTAATATCAACAATTTATTGTACTTATCAGTGCGTCAGAATACAATACAACAATTTAATTCATAGTTCGCGTTCCCCGCATCGTACGATCGAGTCATATAAATATGAGGATTCTCCCCTCCTCCGGCCAAAACGTCAATTCACTTCGTGCCGCGCGCTCACTAACCGCACTCGTGTCGATCGCGCCGTTTCGCAAGCCGCACTTACTAAACGTCACTTCACATATTTCAGTGTCATCAAATAAAATTAGGGCGTGTGTGTGATCGTTCAGTGATATTTATACAGTTAAATAACACAAGAAGATGTCTTTCAACACCGACATTTCGACCAAATTGGAGAACAGCAGGTAAGGAATGCGTCCGCTTGCAACCTAGCTTATGTTTTTAATTGTAATCAATATGTTCCCCTAACCGTCCTTATAGAACTGGTGTTCTGTGATGAATTTTAATCTAATAATTTGGGTGTATGGTTTGCATGTTGGGTAGTCGATTGAGTCTTCGAAGTGGCCATTGCGGTGACCTAAGCGATGGCGCGATCGTTTCCTTTCACATTGGAATCGAGTGTTTCAATGAAAGTGTCTACAGTGTGACGAAAGAGCAACTATTAAATGTCGATATGAGCATTTCTGGGAAGTGGCATGATGTTGGGTTCATCGATGAGGTTATCCCGGTTTTTGGGCGTGCGCAGTGCGGGCCTACAGCATGATGACTCACAGAAAATACCGTACAATTAATCCATTGAATAGTTTTACATGTTCAATGCTCATCATGCAATTTAGTCCCAATCGCCGTGCATGTATTGAATGCGTGACTACAAGTTTCCCAAGTAAAATTGAAACTAGGTTCTTTACCTGCACAAGACGCTACAGAGGATAATGGGCTTTATGGCAATATGTTTAGAGCCTACTTTCGTTCAACCGTATGCCTTAGCTACAGTAGGATGCCGATTAGATAACTCAAATATCTTGTACAAAATTTGGAGTGGCAATGACCTAGAAAAAACAGGTGCAAGTCCATCAAAATGTTTATTATGTAATTGAATTTACATTATAAACTATAAATCCGTCTACCAATTTTAAATTCAAAATTACCCAGGATTAAAAAAAGAAAATATCCTCTACTAGCAGTAGTCCAGCTATTTGGATTGACTGAACTATACTGAAACTTTTCAGTAGCAAAAGTTCAGTTTTCCTAAGCACCGAACAAAGCTAATCGATACAAATACGACTGTATTATTCAGGCTAGAAAGAAAAAATACGATGGAGAATAATGGTTATCGACTGTTTGTTGCTGACGTTTTGAATTTTAGATGCATTTCGAACAACGCAGGATTGGAACTTTTTAGGGTCCCACCTTTCTTGATCCAGATCAATCGAATAGATCATAGAAGCATGTTAGCATGTTTTCTGTACTGGTGGAAGAAACACTTAAATCAAAGATGTTACACTGACTTATCGAGATACCTACCGTCTATCGTTTATTTGATTTTAGTGTATTATAATGTAACAATTTTGTATTTAATTAATGTGGGTACTTACTTATTTGTCTTCAATAAAAATCTTACGTGTTAAATCAATCCAAGAGAATCCATTTTGTCCGAAAAACAATGTTGTTGATTACTTAAAGAATGTCGTTTCTGAAAACAATTTCACAGAGTTACGTAATAAATCTGAAAATTCGATGCGCCAACATTTTTCCGTTTAAGTTATTCAATTGTTACCGTGCAACCATTTGTGTCATTCTAGACCAAAACTATGTTGGTAAAAATTGAGTATTCTGAACTTATACAAACATCAAGGAAACTCCACATACCTATTAACTAAAAAATATTATTTCTATGAATTAAATAAGTCCTTTGTAGTTCGCGTGAGTCTTTTCATTGATAGACAATATCTGTAATTATTGACACCATACTAATTATAATTAGGTACTTCCACTTTATAAGTATATTGAAAAAACTTCGCTGACACTGAACATAACTTGATGTGCAGTAGTATCACAGTTTCTTATCATGTCGGATACACCCGAATGAATCAGTTCAATACCTTAGTACCTATTTATCATTACAAACAGATTATCAAATCCTGATAGCTAGATTAGAATGAGTCATAACAACAGAAATGTTATTAGTCTCAACTATTTTTTTTTAACCTTTAATTTTGTTCCGTGTATTCCTCGTTATTCCTAGTTACTTGAATGGAAGTCATAGCTATTACGCTAATGATTTTGGCATTGTTCCATTTACTATTCTCCTTCATAAAGACACGATTTAAACAAAGTCTTTTTGTAGTTTGCTTTGATGCAGTTCCAAGAATATATCGTACTTATTATCTTACTTTACTTTTGTCTTTAAATTTTTCTATTACTGTTCGTTCAGATTAAGGTCGTTAATTACTAAAATATGAAAGGGTCCTTCACAGAGTGATAATGTCTGACATATATTTAGGTAGTCAATGTATCAATCATCCCAAGAATGAGTTTTGGAATCCGCCCAATATGGTACCTTTCTGCAGTTTCACGAAATTTATACGTCACGAACGTGACCATTGAATAATGATGTATCTGATTAGCCAGAACCCATAACACTACACAAACGCTTCAAACTGATTATTAACTGTATTGTTTCCATTGTTACAGGAACACTCTGCGTAAAATCGCCAGAAATGATGGCCAACAAGAGTTCTCAAAGCAGAGCATCCTGAACGACATGGAGCGGTTTGTCAAAACAGTGAACACAATGGACCAGACCGTGCTGATTCCCAGCAGGCTAATGAACATCGAGCAAGACGGAGATGACGACCCATTCAGCATGTTCGCGATGCTCAATGACCTGAAGAACGAGCTGTTGTGGTCTGGCGATGCAGAGGAGCACGTAGAGCGGGGTAGGAGGGTGTCTGACATGAGTGACACTGAGAGTGACGCGTCCAGTGCCGCTGGAGACTCTGGGATCGAGGGCGAGGATGAGAGAGAGTCTGCTGCCCGTGCCGCAGCAGCCTGCCGCCGGCATCTACGGGGCTTGCGCCGCTCACTACGCACTCTCACCGCCGCCGCCACACATCTCACCAGTTCCTACCAAGAAGAAGTAGGAGCACCAGTTTAGAACAAAAATTCATTTATCTGTGATCAAAGCCTGACCCCAGCGCGGTGTAAATATAGCCATAACGGCCCGAACTGTATATATAGGTTAAAGGGCTGGACGTGTATGGGATTCTCAGTAAGTTATGCGGTTATTTAATAAATTAATTTTTCTTTGCTATTCCATAGTTTCTTTTCTATAAAATCCTTTTACGTATTAGGACATTGGCAATATACAGATGCAATACTAAAAGTGTATTTCAACATTCGTAGATACTAGAAATCTAATAACGTAATGGAATTTTGAAATGTTTGTCGCCACATTAGCGAAGTTGCGAATGGCAGTTATAGCATCGATAGCTCATTGTGTATTCGAGCACGACCGCAGAATCCATAAAACATGTAAACTCTCAAGGTTACTCGTGGATTTATAATATACAAGGAACTGCTTTAAAACTATTCAAAGGTGAAGGTAAGAGTAGAAATCCCTCAATTCATATCAAATGGGTTTCATTAATTTTGGCGATATATATAATGACCACTGTATGGGTACTAAAAAATTTGGCAGATTTTGTATCGCGTAAGCCTAGAGCAAAAAATTTGCAATAGTGCGACGGTTGTGTCAGATAAGACTAAGTTCTACTAATACTATAGATGTGAAAGTTTCTATGTTTGTTGATCAATTGCGTAAAAGCTGAACGGGTTGGGTTGAAATTTGGATAGTCTGGAATAGTAGCTATTTACATCACGAGAAAATTAAGGAAACGGGAATTACGCCGATAAAACAGCAAAGTATAACATTTTAGACATGTTTTGAATGTTAAACATAATGAAAATTTTAGGGGATGTCTCACCACTTCGAAACGCCGCCGCAGTACTAAAACTTGACCTAGAATTATGTCGACCCACAAACTTTTATGACCGACCCTGGGTCGGAATACCTACATAGGCAGTGTCTGTCTTTATTGATTTGAACTCCGAAGCCAAGCTTCGGTGCTCGACAATCATGCAATGTACTCGTAGTTACATCTGTCATGTAGTCAAGACTTGCGTCACGAAATCTGTTGCGGAATCCTACTAATACACTAATAGGATCGGAACTTCGGAACTAGCAGCATCTGGAGATTTTACCCGCGTAGTTCCCGATCCTGTTACTTCCCGCGATAAAAGCCTTTATTATTCCAGACTATAATCTGACTGTATTCCATATTCCAATCGGATCCGTCATGACATAATTGAGCAAAAATTATCCAAACTTTGACATTAGTGGTACTAGTAGAATAAAAGTAAAAAAAAAATTTGCTCACATTACATTGCTTACATTGCTCAATTACGGCCTGAAATTGCGAACTCAAGTAAGTAGATTATATTCTGGAATAACATAAAGAATTTTACAAAAACAAAGTTGAAAGGGCATAAAGTTCTGGTCTATTTGAAATATGTAGATTTATTGGTAGTGGTGGACTCTGAAGAGTATCAAGCATTAATTTGCAAACATGACTCTGTTCCGGTTTGAAAGGCAATTATTCCAGAGAATGACTTGGAGATAAATCATCTAATTTAATATCTTTGACTGAAGAGGACACTGGAGATTGAGACAGGGACTTAATTTCGCCGCGTTCAAATAGGTGTTCGGCGCTGTGATGTTGTAATGGACAGCCGTGGTACCATCAGATGCATGTTTTGCTCGTGCAATCAGTTACTGAACATTACATAATATATTTAAAAACCCCGATTGAAAGTTATTAAAAGGTCAAATGATATCACGTAAACGATGATAAGAGAACTATTTCAGTCCATTTTCTAACTTGACGACACTGCTCTCGTAAATTGAACCGACCTTGGTTTGACTATTGTCTCGTCTTTATCGCCGTTTGAAGCCCACGTGCTTCTAATATGAGTAAAACAAGCTGATTTCTTTAAATTGCTTTAATGGTTCCTGGATGTTGCTCCATTACCCGCTACCGCAATTGCATTACCAGAAATTCCCTGCAGTAGGAAACATGCACCTTTAAACTAGGATGTGTTATTTTCACATATACAGTTTATTTTATTCTTAGATCGTAGACGATGAAATATATTTTTCTAACTAAATTATCGTGAGACTAAACTACATATCGAACTAACTACTAAGCACATCTGAGTTAACCATATACCAATGAAGATATAAAGATGATCAAGCCCACTACTAGTCGGAAGCGTGCCCAATATATTGGCGGCATTACCATGGCACTGTTTATGCGTTGGGCCAAATAAACGCCAGCAATTTGGCCACGCGTCACGACGACCAACCGCCCGGAGACGTGAAGATTGGTTAATGTTAACTTGTCTCCAAAATTAAATAAGCATGGAATAACATTTCGTATATATTTAACTGTCGTGCTTTACACAATTTATCTTATCTTATTTTATCTCGGGAAGATAAAGATAAACATGTGTCGTGTCGTGCTCAATCGGTATTTAGCTTCGTATAATTAGAAAGTGCACAGTATGGGGAAAATGTGCTCTAATGACACCTTGCACCTTGATTATAGATTGATCAATAAGTAGCCATGAATGAAACTAGATACTGGACGCTACTATGCATAAGCTATAAGGGACCTTCCCTCGCAATGAGAGAGTTAAAGCCAATCCATCACGCTGACCAAGTGCAAGTTGACGGATGATGCAAACCTTCGAAAGATATTGTGGGAACACGCTTGTTTATTCACGTTTTTTTTCTTCAACGTAATAGCCAAAGGTAACGACATCCTTGTACATCTTCAATTTGTACAATCTAAAAAAGATGCCGGCGGGATTCGAAGCTACGACCTCAATACTGAATTCGGTTCCACTATTTGAAACCGGACGTTTTAATGACGCTTCTTTGACCTACGACGCTATGTCGCAAGATTCAAGAATAATAAAGGAAAACAGAAATTGAATAAGACTTTTTCAACGTGTTTTCACAAATAGCTTTTGCCAGAATTGAGAATGACGAAAACCGTTTCAAGGAATACAATTATGAACGAGTGTTTAAAAATACACCAATGAAACACAAATGCAGTGTATGTCTGTATGTATGTATCTGCTCTTGACGACATGGCATAACAGTGAATACTGATATGTAAGCGATAGACTATCTCGCACATATCTGCTATTGCAACAACCACAAAACTATAGAATGACAGAGATAGAGCACAATAAAATTATAATAAAACTCGAATTACGATAATACATCCCATATTAACAGAAATCATAAAATCTAATCATTTAACGACTTAATATCGGTCATAGACCGGGATTAGTTTAGTATATATGAGTGATGTTGACATAGGTTTGCTGATATCGATTTATTGGCAAAGGCACGAGGCACAAAGGTCGTTTGTAGCGATAGTGTTACAAACGTACTGGCTGACCCCGAAAACATTGCTTTGCCGTATACGAGTAACTTATCAACGGAATGTGATTTTCAAGACACTACGTCAATAAGATAATAAGAATAAATTATTTTCGATATTGTTTGTACACAATGATAAAATTGTGACCAAAAATTTAAGAGTGTAGGAAGGGAGATGAAAAATAATTTGCGACCTACCATATATCAAAATAAAAGTGCATGTGCTGTGTAGTTTATGTTGCATGCAAAAGCATACTCCGCATGCAAAGTTATATTTCTTTAATTTTTATGTACTGCTTGTGCGCAACACTATTCTTCTTCTCTAACTTCTACTCTACTCCAAAGCTGGCTAGGCAGTATGGCAGTACCTACATGGCCAAATGGAGACCAAATGTCTTAAGTAGGCCCTTAGATAAAGTACAATACGTAAACTGAAAAAAAAAAAAAACGCGTCACTACCTATTTCAGTGCGTCGAATTCGGGTGTCGGCGCACGCGTCGTAAAAATTCAATGCGAAGAGACAGTTGACAGCGAACTTCATCATGAGGTTTTTGGTTGTCGGTTTGCATACCGGCATCAATAAAAATTGACTCACGTTTTTTTTAATCGCCTCAAAAGAAGTCCGGTGAATCAATCAGAAAAAATCTGCAACGATCGATCGTAGCGTTTCGGAGTGCGAAAACAAACATCGCAAAGCTAGATTTTTATTCGTATATAATCTTGAGTATAGTACAAGGTGCCTGTCGGGCTGCCACGATAGTATAATGTTGACACATTTATGATGCAAGTTCTCTGATGCAAAACTCGCTAGTTCTGCTAAGTGGGCATTTGCGCGAACAAGTAGACATTCCTACCTATAACACGGAATTCAAACAAATTGCTTCTTAGATTTAAAAGTGTTTATCCCTGAGTTCAAAGACATAGCGACATACAAGTTTGTAGATGGTGTGAAATCAAAGTGTGTTGAGGTAAGGTCATTGAATCAGAACTAAAAATAATCTACGGTTTCATTGATAGAATCCAGTAGGTAGACATTGTCACACAACTAAACTAGCCCTAAACTAGATGATAAAAATACTTATGCGATTATAATCCAGTGAACAAGTTAGCCCTCAGAATTGTGGGAAATGGGGATAACTCCCGGGGGTCTACGGCCTAACGAAAACTGTCTTAGTTTTGATGTCGTCCTCTCTTTTCTTCTCACTTGAATAGATAGAGACAGCAATAGCAAAGCTAAAGCCGATTTAGTTAGGCTATTCTATGGTTAGGTGGTAGAAGGACCGGTCCGCTCGTACTTTGTGCTACCGCTACGAGTATTCAGTGGGGCAATGCCGAGAGCGTTACCTTTGCACCAAGTATCTAAAATTAGGAGCGAGTTATTTTGTTAATTGGACCAAACTTCTATTTTTCTTCTTGGATGCACATATGTTATTATTAATACATATGTAGAGATACATATGTTATTATTAATACATACTTGTAATACAGTAGCAACCAAAACAAACAGACGTTTATATCGTACAAATACAGCACGGTAAAACCACATGTCGCAAATGCACACATCGACCTCCACAACGCACCAAAAGCTGTTTAAATTTTAAAATTCGCTACCAATTAATTACATAAAACGTATGATTAAGCATTTTAGCTCTAGATACATAACTGTAGTGGTAGGACTCTTGGCAGAGTCCGCCTGGGGAAGTACCACACCTTTGCCAGTTATTCTACCGCCAAGCAGTAATGTGCAAACATTACTGTGTTCCGGTTTGAAGGGCAATGTTTCCAGAGAAATTACAGGGCTTAGAGATATAAGATCTTAGACCTCTGGGTGACGAGCGCAGTGCAGTGCTAGGTAATGATTTGGACTCTTCATGTTCCAATAGCTGCGTGTCACTGTGCTGTTATGTGTCAGGCATGTTGCTTACCATCAGGCACATGTCCTGATCGTCTCGTCACTATTTATAAAAAAAAACTGCTTTGTACATGTCACTTAGATATTTTAACTTCACTACCAGCGATTCGTGGTTTTACCTGCTTAGTTTCATTCCCATTTTTTCCAACAATACAATGTAGCCTATGTACTATTCTATATTATAAAATATCTGTATTCCAAATTTCAACTTTTCTACCCGATCTATTCAGCCATTCTGACGTGATTGAACAAACAATCATCCAAACTTTCTTATGTAAAACATTAATTGGATGGGATTGATTCATAGCATATGTACCCATTCCAGGTTTAGCACTAAAACCCAAGATTTCGTTACAAATGCACAACATGAATACTCATGTCATAACGAAAGATACCTTCGATGTACACGACGTAAAGTTACGTTCCAAACTGGTCAACAACAACAAAACCCGTTAAACCTTTTTGAGTCGACGACGCATTTGATGAGCTGATCATATTTTTAATATTTCTCTTTTGTATTATATAGGAATTACTAAAATTAGGAGTCACCTGATGTCGTTTTCGCTGCTAGCGTTAGCGATACGTCAGCCATTCAGCTTTAAGTTATTTTAGAAGAATAAGTATAAGAGAAATATACGTTTCATAAATGTACAAATTACACGTCAACTAGTAAATAAAATCTATGTATAAAAAAAGAAAGAAACAACTAATATACATTTACAAAGTTTAGAATTGTGTTGCCAACGTGTAGTTAGTACTTTGTCCTTGTGAGAGAGATGTCCCTGACTCCCAGCTGAAGACACACAGATTACACATTGGCCTGCACGTTTTTAAATAGTATGGAGTGACAAGACGAGCAGGACATGTGCCTGATGGTAAGCAACACTGCCCCTGAGTCCAAATCATCACCTAGCTTGTCACCCAGAGATATAAGATGTTAAATCTCTATGCCCTGTAATTTCACTGGAAACATTGCCCTTTAAACCGGAACACAACGATGTTTGCACATCGTTGCTGGGCGGTAAAATAACTGTCAAAGATGTGGTACTTCCCTAGGCGGACTCTGCAAAGAGTAACCACTACAACCTACCTTTGTTTGTGCTATATGCTTAGATTAGTGAGTACGATAGATTGTTTAATTTTTCTGTTGCCTTTAATCTTAAATACTTATAATTCTACATGTGGAGGTTTTGACTATATGAGCGACAGAGTCACGAA
Source organism: Ectropis grisescens (assembly GCA_017562165.1). Lineage (NCBI taxonomy): Eukaryota > Metazoa > Arthropoda > Insecta > Lepidoptera > Geometridae > Ectropis > Ectropis grisescens. Next base: position 8,256,489 of record CM029771.1, on the reverse strand, counting down.
AATATAAATTACCGTGACAGAGTCGTCAGTTCTAGTTACATTACTCTCAAATACACATAAACAAAAGATATTATGTTCCAAGTCGTTTTTTGAGTTACTCAATGCAAAGTAATCTAGTTATGTAACTGTTTGGGTACCGTTGAAAATGATCTGTTGACGTAACGGACTTACCTACAATGGTCTGTCAATGGATAGTACAACTTCATATAAGCAATTGCAATGGGTGTTTAGTAATTGCTAATTATATTGCGTAGTCATATTTTTGTTAGCAACAAATATGTGTTAAGGTGAGCCATTAACTAAGCAATATCTACTTGTACTGTGGGAACCAGGTTGGTGTAACGCAGAAATAACTGTAGATATATAAATATATATAGGCAGATGGCAAAGTAAGAGAGAGGCCTATACCCAGCAGTGGAATAGAGAAGGCTGTGGATGATGATGATGATACAAAGATGATTAAAATATCTAAACACAGAACAAAACTTTGTTCAACTCATCTTAACATTATTTGCCCTGGCAGGGAATTGATACCCACAACCAGCGGCCCCTCGGGGAGACTTACTGTCAAATACTCTATACAGCCAGTCGACTCGAATATGTTATTAATGTATCATTTGACATTTCTGTAAAACCTTTTGTAAACATCCTTACATTTACTCCTGAAAGTACTTAGTTTGGGACGACAATTTATATGTATACAGCAGATACATTTGCAGACATTTTTTAATTAAGCTTTTAAACACTTTTATTTACTCAAGAACTATTTTGTGCTAGTGTACCTAACTATTCATGTTTTTAATGCAAGGCAGCATCTTTTTAATATAAAAATGTACGGTCCTGTTATTCCTATTAAATTTTATAGTTCAAATTATCGCACTGCTGGGCAAAAGACTTTTTCCTTCTTCTAAACAGCTTCTTCTACTGGCTATTTTATGCATAAAATAATTTTGCAATACAACTTTATAATTTCATTAATTAGATATAATTACTATTTTATGGCATTTTACACTTATAACGTGATACAAGCAAGGTAAAGCTTTGGTCCTTTTTGTAAATTTATTTTATTATAAATTCGGTAATTTTGAAGGTCATTATAAACGCGTATATATTACATATCACCGCGATCATATATATACTCGTACTTAATATGTGTATCAGAATTCTGAGGTCAAATTAAAAGTATAGCAATGTATTTTGGACGAAGGTTAGCATATTAATGACACAAACTTTTACTAACAAAACTCAACTACTCGTTTACCTACGGAATGTACTTAATACTGTATTATTGAATCCAAGAAGTTAAACGAAAACCTATTTTTAACACAATTGTCATAGTCACCGGTCGAGCAAGACGTGTACCTAATAGTAAGGAACACGCCTATCCACAACGGCACAGTGACACGGAGTAATTTAAACGTTTAAAAGTTCAAATCCATACTCAGCACTGCACTGCGCTCGTTGCCCAAAGATATGAGATGATTTATCTCTTTGCCTTATAGTTTTTCTGGAAATACTATTAATTTAAAAAAAATTACCTAAGCAATTAAAAATAGGCAAAAAAAAAAACTGCATTTTCTAGTTGAACTCAGATGGCTGTACTATCTAGTGAAATTTGGGCTAGGTCACGCGGCGCTGAGATCTAAAAACCTAAATTTGCTACCTATATAATTAATACTTACGCACATGCCTGAAAACACTATAGAGCATCCAGAAATCATACTCGAAGGATACGCGTAAGCATTCTAGATAGAGATTCTATTAGAAGCATACCCTGATCCCCGAAACCATTTCGGATAGAGAAACTACCTATTTCTTATTTCTGACTATAATCTGTTCGAGTCCTGAATTTCAGACTGAACTGTGGTGTTTTTAGAACTTGATTGAACAATAATATCAAAAATGTCTACGAGTATATTTTGCAAGCTTATTGCTTACTAGCTGAACCCGCTACTTCGTTCGCGTAAGCAGATGTTACTGACTTATATTTGGATAAGTAGTCATTGAAAAACCTTTGAGTTTGAGTGAATTTGTTTTTCCACACAAAAATTTATTTAATTTTATCATCTTCATTTTTCTTTTTTTAAACAAAATAAAACATACTTAGTAAGGTTTCGTAGTATCGAAGATAGCCGCAAGTGTTAAGGTTGTAGGATTTTTATAGGATACACTAGCTGACCCGGCAAACGTTGTTTTGCCATATAAATATTTTCCTAATAAAATAAGGGATGATCGTAGAAGGGTGAAAATTGAGGATTGTATGTATTTTTGTATGTTGTATCATAAAAAAATAGAAATTAAAAATTTTGTCTAAAAAATAAAAATAAAAATTTAGGGATGGACTACCCCTAACATTTAGGGGTATGAAAAATAGATGTTGGCCGATTCTCATAGATACCGGATAAGCACAAAAAATTTCATCAAAATCGGTCAAGCCGTTTCGGAGGAGTATGGCAACGAAAACTGTGACACGAGAATTTTATATATTAGATTACGAAAAGTCTGAAGCTAATGTGCATGATCTGATACCTACTTACCTATCTCTTTTTATTCGCAAGCTGTTTTCTAGCTGTTACCCGCGACTTCGCTCGCGTAAAATTTTGAACGAAGCCTGTGTGGAATCAAAATAATAAAATTTTGAGTTTTAATGATATTCAAGCAAGTTGAACCCGTAAATCTAAGCCAAGTCTTAGTGAAATGTTAATGTATGAATTTAATTCTAGGTAACATTGAAAAAAATCAAGAAAGAAAGAATCCAAATTCGGCATCATAATCCTTTTAGCAGCAACAACTTATTAGTAGAATACCACTTGCTTATAGTGAAGTGGAAAAATTGTTGGAGGTTCAATAAATGTGTACTCATACACCTATGTCGGAAACAACCGGTTCCTGCTTGGTAGCTACAAAATCCTACGGAATGGTATAATAACAATTATGTAGAATAGGCCAATCAAATAAATCAAGTGTTCCAATCCATACACACACACACTCACACACCCTAACCCTCACACCTTCTCTCTCTCTCACACACACACACACATCCACACACACTCACACACATCCACACAAACCCTCACACACATACACACACAACCTCACACATTTAAGTAGATATACTAAAATTCAATAACTTGTTTCTTTTTACAATGTATGTGCTAAGATTTCGAAGAGCGGGGACTCCTGATACAGGCATATGTTTGCTTAAAAGGGCTCCCCAATGTACTGTAAAATTTGATGTGTTGTAAAATGTAAAATAAAATTTTTCAATTTTTCATTTTTTCATTAGTAGTACAATTTAGAATACCAGTAACGCCACCTAGTGATAAAAGAAAAAATACATACCACAATAGTAAAACATCGATTTAAATGGCCTTTAGTGCTTTTAGATTTAAACTGGCATTAGCGCCGTCTAATGAGAATATTATGTTGCTTGTTATTTTGATTGTGAACGCAAATCACCTATATTATCTACGCCAAAACGGGTGCATATATTTTTCATTTTTGGCTTTTACCTTACCATCGCATCAAGTTCCTGACGAAAATATATGCTTATATGAATATGGAGTTAAATGAAAATGTAGACTTATTAGCCCATGTGAAATTTTAGACTCTAAACTATATGTGTTTCGTATGTCAACCCATATCGTTGTGCCGTTTTGACGTGATAGTTAATATTTGTTTCTTTAGGGCCCATTCTTCTTTTTAGGTTGATAGGTAATAAATTCATAAATGTGGTATTTCAGACTATGAGTTATCTCTGTTTCAATTTTCTACCAAATTTGCTAAGTCTTTCCTACGTCACAGTAACCTATAAGTAACCGATTTGCTATTTCTGAGTTCAAACTACATGTGTATTCGATTGATTGTGTTTCGAATTCCATCCAAATATGTTCAGCCGTTCCAACGTTGTCCTGTAAATATTATGAATGTCACTGTTTGGATGTTTGTTACTTACCTAATCATGGCGGAACGTATCAAGTGATCGGGTTGAAATTGAGTTAGATTACAGTCTGGAAGAGCACATAGGCTAAACATTGCCTATGTATAAGAACCCTATGTATTACTTAAGCTAAACCAAGAATGTGTCTTTAATTTTAACTCGATACATTCAGCCGTTCCAACGTAAGTGAATAATTAAAGCGTCTACCTGTGACGGGTACGTTATTATTAGTATCGAGCAAGAAACGGTTAAAATGAAGTTTGTTGGATGGGTGCACCTCTTAAATATTTATTTTATTTTTAGTATTTTTTGTTAAAGCGGCAATAGAAATGCATCATCTGCGAAAATTTCAACTGTCTAGCTATCACCGTTCTTGTGATACAGCCTGGTGACCGACGGACGGACGGATAGCGAAGTCTCAGTAATAGGGTCCCGTTTTTACCCTTTGTGTACGGAACCCTAACAACGGTCTGCTTCGGTCACCGAAGCTTGTTGAACACTACCTTTAAATTTTAAACAGTATTTGGATTGAAATAATACGTTTTCTAATAAGTTATGGCTGGTCTAGTAAGTCACAGCTGACTTAGTCGGGAGAACGGCGACTGTCGATCCGGAGACCCAGGGTTCAAAACCACGCGCACCACTATCTTCTCAGAGTCATGTTCGTAATGCCGGTAATTAAAACGGTGAAGGAAAACACCGTGAAGAAACCGAAATCTACCTATAATCTAAGTTCTAAGTCATATGTCATCCACCAACCGACACTCCTTGCGAGAGAAGGCCCCGACGCCCAGCAGTGGGAACATTTAATGGGTTGTTTATGCTGCTACTTATTATGCTGATATGTTTTCTCCACAATAACAAAAATCTACTTCAATGACAGGTAATTTAATTCTGTCATTCGACTAAATTTTATAAGAAGATATAACTATGTATACAGATAAATCTAAGCTGATTTTAGTTTTTTGTTGATATTTGAAAAACTACCTCCCTGTTTTCGATATCTAAGATCACCTCTGAAGTATATTCTACCAAACAAAAAAGGAATTACCAAAATCAACTAACAATTAGCGGAGTTATCGCGAAAAATAAAACCAAATAAAAAAACATGTTACCCGATTGAGAGCATCCTCCTTGATTGAAGTCGATTATAACCGAATGATGTTTGTTTTTCCACACAAAAATATATTTTTGACAATTATTTTGTCATCCATGACGATGCGACGCGATCACGAGGGCACTTTCTAGAATCTAGATATTTTGTGGATCGTCTGTGATACACAGAATACTTAGAAGTTAGTATGTACCGAACGCGCCACGCGTGTTGTTATTATTTAATGTTTGTGTAATTTCCGAACCAACAGACCGATATTGTTCAAATTTTGACGGGATAACATAAAAAATGTGTTCTTTCTAACAAAAAAAGAATTAATGAAATTAAACAACGCAAACATGAGTTACAACCAAATACACATTCTGACTTTCACCCCCCTCCCGCAAGAAAACCGATCAGAATTTGGGGATCAAAAGTAGCCTACAGCAATGTCCTTAGTATAAACTAAAATCATGCCAAGTTTCAGCTGAATTGAATCAGTAGTTTCGGCGTGATGCGTGATCCCTATACAGAAAGACAGACAGACAGACAGACAGACAGACAGACATGAAAGAAAAAAAATGCAGTTTCGCCATCAGTATCGACTATGGAGTGCCCCAAAAATTTTTTTTCAAAATATCTTCAATGTACAGAATTCGACCCGTTACAGTTTTATTATAAGTATAGATTGGGTACGTTTGGACAGACGGTTGTCGACCGCAGAGCCTCTTGACTGGTTAGTTTTTGTTTTATTAATTTTCATTCTAATTGTTAGTTTGTAAGAGTTGTCTTTTAACAACTTTTACAAAATTATTTGACACGTTAATAAAAAAATAACATACCAAATTTGACAAATTGTAAATTGAAATTTAGTAAACAGATGTAAAAGACATACTTTTTACTGTTTCAAAAGCAGTAGGATTACACGTCGGACCAGTTGATTAAAACGATGTATTCTTTAGAATATAAACAATTCTAATATCTAGAAAATATCAATTTATGTTTGACGTAGATAGCTATTATTCATTTCATACAAGTGAACTAAACTGCTGTAGCAATAAACTCTATAAAAATACATGCATTATTCGATTCTATTGATGTTACCAATTCGTCCTTGCGACCGTGCCGTGGCCCGGGGGCCACGCCAATGTCAAGTGCACGAGGAAAACCGATCAATGCTACATTGTTTTGTTAGGAAACAGGCCACACACGTAGGTTAGGCAGTAATTGTAACGTGAGGAATGTGATATACGAAATTAGCGGCACTTTGCAATTCGCTCAAGTTTCCGTACAGCGTAGCCGGCCTTCGAACTGTTCGTTTGCGCAACACTGTGGGCGTTGCATGTGAGATGTGAGACGAGTCCACGTTTACATAGTTTCTGTTAGACTCACTTTGCTGATACCAAAATATGTTTTATGTGTTTATGTTTTGTTTTCATATGTTTAGTTAGTAAGATTTTGATTAGCATTTAATTATAAAACCAAACAACTAAATATAAACAACCTTAAATATAGTGGACCTGGGTGAATAACAGAAAAAGGCGACACAAATGGAAGACGATGGAGTGCCGAAAAGACATGCGCCTATAGAGTGGTAAGCAACAAATCTGCCCATAACAGTACAGTGCTATAAAAGTATTTCAACATGAAGGATCCACATCGCTGTCCAGTACCCAGCACTGCACTGACTGAGTTCATCCGCAAATATATAAAATAATCTACCTCTTTTCCCTGTAAACTGGAAACATTGACCTTCAAATCGGAACACAGCATTGTATGGCTCGAGTCCCAATAGTGGAAACATAAAGTGAGCTTGTTATGCAATGGTATAAGAATTTAACTGGTCTGGTTGATGCCACTACGATAAACGATCAAGTGATCGATTTATTCAACTCTTATACAACTTCAGTAATCAAGACTACTGTTTTCAGAACAAAGGTTAGCCGTAGGTACTTATTAAATCCTTGCAGAAAATTTATAGCATGTAATGAGATTGGAAATGCTGTAAATAAACGAAAAATTACCGGCCTTCGCCTTATAACACGCAACGAGTTGGCCCAAAAGCCGGTCGAACTTGTTAAAATGTTTCCACAATCATGGCCGCAACATTGCTCCAGTCAGGGACCAGTTGCCGTAATTATACGCGCTATTCTAGAAATAAATGACGTCTGTTTGTTGAGGATATTATGTTTGTTTAACAAAAGGTTCGCACTTGACCGCCATCTCGCCTGATTCAAAGCGACGCTGGTGCGTGCTTAACTAGAAGAAACCGACTCCCGACTTAAATACACCAAGATTGTAACCATCGAGAAAAACCACTCAGGCAGCGCATTTCACAGCCTTGTCGTTCTTATTATAAATGTGGCGTCAAATATCTTCTATCCTCCTATAAGAGAATTAAATTTGATACACATCCTCATCAGGATGTGTATCAAATTTAATTCTCGCATGATGTACAGTAGGTACCTATTTGTAAAGCTTTGCCGGTATGTAGGCGGTTAGTGGTCCGATGTGACGTAACGTGACGTCAGTAGTGTGCGAACCTTCTAGACGCGGCCGAGCGAGCGACGTCAACAGTGGCGACACCGCCGCCGAGATCAGCGAGCATTACGGACATGCGCGGTGGAGACACTCTTCACTGCGCAACGCGACGACTGCGGACCTCGTGATTCCTAAACCTGTTCTTGACAATAAAAAACACAAAGGCTTCCCTTGCCGCCGTCTGGCGTCTGGGGCCAAGTCCGAACCGACATTCGACTTCAAAGTGAACTGTGAAGTCACTCTCCAACTCATACACGATCTAAGCTTCGATAATTAAGATTTCACAGGAAATGTTTTAAATGCACAATTAAAGTAATAATTTCATTTTATTCGTACTTCTTCATTGATGAGATGCAACCCCACATTTTCATTGTTTTTTTTTATTCTCATTTTTAGACTAAGAACAAATATCTATATTCATCACACAAATGTTTATCCTGTGTGGGAATCGACCCCACAACATACGGCTCAGTAATCAAAGACCAGTCAAATGTTACTCTTCTTTTGAAATCGTGTCTAAAAATCCGTAGCATAAGCAGCTCACTAAATGTTCCCAGCACTGGGACTCAGGGCCTTCTCTCGCAAGGCAAGAGAGGTCAAACCCACGAAGCTGGCAAAGTGCAGGTTGGTGCATTCCGGGGAAAAAAAAAAAATGTTTTTGTTCAAATAAAGATTTTATTTTTAAAATAACCTAATGGAATGTATGTTATCTGTTACATACGCACATATTTTTAATTTACCAGATTATAAGGAAATTTCCTCAATTAAATATAATACCAGTTTTATAAATATGACAATTACGAGTAGGTACAGCCAGTATGCAAAATAGTGATTTGTTTATTTTATTAGCTTAGTTGAATGTGATAAAATATCAATACACTGGCAATTGACGCCACTACAGAAATTGCATAATTCGTCTTTGGAATGTTATCTACGAGTATCTTCCACATAACATCTTATCTTTTATGAAAGATTGAATGAAGGCAGATAAAAAGTTCTGATTTTATATTGTACCAAAAGGTTTTTGCACATCATATGTTTTTTTAACTAGAAAAAATCACCAAAGGCTACCTGTTATTTTAATAAAGTTTTCTTCACATTAATGTAAATATGTACCACAGTTAATTTAAGTTTTGTTGTTTTTTTTACTTTGACACTCAATGCGGAAACATTTTATTAAATTACCAATTATAATATCATCACATTATCATCATTACTAATATTTATTCTGGGACATTATGTACATGAATTCAGAGTATATTTAAATTTTTAGAATACACATTTCATTTATTTATACGCAATACAAATACAAACAAGCCGTCGAGACCACCACTGCGGGGCAACGTTCCTTAAGGTTGGCGTTTTTTTTCTGGATCACTGCGAAGTAGTTGCTAGCACTGAAGATACAACTGCGAGACAAATACCAAGCGTTACGAAAAATATAGGCATACATTTATACTATAGGTACTTACATTATAGAAACTGTTTGTCCGTTTGTTCCAGCTAATCTCTGAAACGTCTGAACAAATTTTAACGCAACTTTCATTGGTAGATACTCGTATGTAGATATTGGTAAAAAAAAATAACTAAGAATTTTTTCAAATTAAAAAAAATATAGGTATTCAACAGAATTTTGAAAACTTCGTCGAGTTTTCTCGTCACCCATCCCACAAAGTCTCAAGACAAAAATGTATAACCAGTGCGTCTTAACCGGTACCTACGGTGCTGAAACGTGGACACTGATAGTGAAAATGGTCCGTAAGCTTAAAGTCGCTCAGCGAGCTATAGAAAGGGCTATGCTTAGGGTTTCTCTGAGGGATTGCATCCGCAATGAAGTAATTCGTCAGAGAATTAAAGTCAACGACATAGCTCAGCGTATTAGCAAACTGAAGTGGCAGTGGGCTGGTCACATCTGTTGCAAACCCGATAGCCGTTGGGGCAGACGGGTTCTCATACTCATACTCATACTCATTTATTACATACTATCCGTACATGTCAGTAAATTAATATAATAGTAATTGTATAGTGAAAACATAGGTACTAATAATAGAAGTTCAAATTACACACTTAATAATTAAAATTACAAAATGTCATACAACTTAAAAATTCATATTTTTCACTCAATATATTAAATTAACTATTACATAATGTCAAAAATCAGATTGATTACTAAAGTTTAAATTAAATTTGTCAGAAATTGTATATATGTATAATATAGCTAAGTGCTATTACGTAATTTCTTTTAGCGTCATGAATTCGTTATCAATGTCATAAAAAGCTTGTTTGATAAGCCAGCGTTTTAGCCTTGTTTTAAAAATTTTAGAATTAGGTGCCTCAACGACGTCAACGGGCAGTCGGTTGTATACCATCGTTCCCATGACATGAGTCAACCTCGCGGACTTCTCAAGCGATCGCGGAACGCATTTTAACCTGTGTCTGTAGCGTGTGGGCCGCTGCCGTGCCCTGTGGAGGGTTTCTCCCACTTTTTCATAAGACTCGAGGTTCGAGTACATATAGAGTGCTACTTGCATAATAACGATAGATGGCAGAGTAAGGACCCCGAGCGATGTAAAGTATGGTCTGGCCGATCGATCTTCCGGTATGCGTGCTATAGCGCGGATGGCTCTTTTTTGGCACACAAATGCGCGTCGCCACTCTGCCCCCCTGCCCCACAGCTCCGCACCGTACTGAAGCACCGTGCACTGATGCGAAATAACAGGCACGGACCGCTTCCGTCGGCAGGAACCTGGCCAGGCGGCGCAGAGCGAAGCAAGCGCCGCTCAATTTTCCACACACCTTATCGATGTGTGCCTCCACGTGAGGCCACTGTCGAGCTCGAATCCGAGAAAGTGGGTCTTATCCACCTGCTGAATTCTCGTGTTTTCAGCGTACACCGCGAGAGAAGGCTGTCGACGTCCCGACAGGTCAAATCGCAGGTAGTGCGTCTTGGTGGAGTTCAGCACCAGACCGTTGTTCCCGAACCACCGATAGAACTGCGCCACGACAGTGCCCAATTTCCCCTCCAGCTCCTCGCCAGACCGAGCCGTCACCACAGCCGCAACATCGTCTGCGTACATGAGTACCTCAGCTTCAGCAATGGCTGCGGGTAGGTCATTTAGTAGGAGCGAGAATAGAATGTTGGACACTGCCGAACCCTGAGCTACGCCCATTGTGGTAGTTAGGGGGTCCGATTTCAGCTGTCCACCATCGCCAACTACGACCTGTGATCTATCCCGTAGAAGGTCAGCCAATAGAGCTAGTGTTTTGCCGCGAACACCATAATGGATCAGCTTCAGGCTTAATATTTCGTGGTCTGCGACATCAAATGCTTTGAGAGGTCGCAGCACAGCACCGCTACCTGTAGCTTCCTCCCGTGCCCCACACGCGACGTACCACTTCCTCGCCAGCGACGTAGTCGACCTCCCCTCTCGATAGGCGTACTGTCTGTCGGACATCGCCTGGATTTCCGACAAGTGTTCTATCAACCGCGCGCTCAAACCGTTCTCCAGCACCTTTGCGAATGCCGGAATAATTGATACGGGCCGGTAGTTATCCATAATTTGGCGCTTACCTTTCCCTTTATAAATTGGAGTGATTTTACTTATTTTCAGTATTTTTGGATAAGTTCCCTCTCTGATACATAAGTTAAATAAGTCGGCCAACACATGCGCAATGGATTTAGCCGTCATGTTTAACAATTCCATAGACAATCCATACGCGTCCTTCGATGGCTTAGGAGGTATCCGTTTGGTGATTATTTCTAGCACCTCGTCTGCCGTGAAGCTACGTAGCCGCAGCGATCGGTCGGCGGGCGCGCCGGCCGCGCGCGCAGCAGCCCCCGCCCGGCGCGGGTCGGCGCGCGGCGCGCCGCACGCCGCGGCGGCTCCCCGTGAACCGGGCGCACATCGCGTTCACCAATACCGTTTTATTAAGAAACTGATCACCCGCCGAATCCCTGACGACGTCCGTGAAATCCAAATTACATAAGTTTTGTTTACCGGTTTGTTCGTTAACTATTTTCCACATAGTTTTCGTCTTATTTTTGCAGTTAAGTATTTTATTCGAAAAATAATTACATTTAGTGGTCCTTAATACATTTTCATAAATAATATTTAATTCATTCGTAAAGCGTTTGATTGCTGTGTCATTATTAGTGCATTTGTCGCATAATTCGACCATGTCAAGTAAAAGAAATCTAATATATTTTATGTCATTAGTCACCCAAGAGGATCGTCCATTTAAATCATTTACGCGTTTAGATGGAAAACAAGCTTCCAGCTTATTAACGAAAATATTGATAACGGACCTCGCCAGGGTGTCCGCGGGCACATCGCGTTCAAATAATTGCTTCCAGTCCACGCTATTAATAGCGCATGTAAAATTTCTACGGTTTATTTCGGAGTAATTTCTACGGTATATAGGTATCGATTCTATGTAATGTGACATAGATATATAGATATGTGTTCTGGAGTGAATACCGCGAATCAACAAACGTAGTGTAGGACGCCCTGAGAATAGATGGAATGACGATATTCGAAAGGCAGCTGGTGGCGGTTGGAGAAGTAAGACCGAGGATCGGGCTAAGTGGCGTATCATGGGGAAGGCCTATGTCCAGCATTGGACGAATACAGGCTGTTGATGATGATGATTCAACAAAATGAGTAAACCGATAGTATACCCCGGCGTATCCAGTCTTCAGTAAATCATTATACCCTAACAAAACATTGCCGTAGTCTATGGTTGTATCTAATAACAATATTCAATATGACCCTCGTTTCGACCCTCATTTTAAGAGCTTTTTCGATGCGGGTTCCTTTGTTGTTGTTAGAAATATTTCACAAAGACATAAATAACGCGTTAGTTTTTAACCCCCGACCAAAAAAAAGGGTGTTATAAGTTTGACGTCGATGTCTGTCTGTGGCACCGTAGAGCTCAAACGGATGGGCCGATTTCGATGCAGTTTTTTTTTTTTCAATGTTAATATCTGTGCAGATGTTCCTAGCTATGTTTGGTTAATATCGAATCAAGATGGCCGCCTCCACAAAATGGCAGACAAAATATTTCTTCACAGCCTTCCTCAATATAGGTATCAAATGAAAGGGCTTGACTAGTAGAATACTATACATTACAACAAATTTCAAATCCAAGGTGGCCGCCACAAAATGGCGAATAATATTATTTTTTCACTACTACCACAATATGGGTGTCAAACGAAAGGGCTTAGCTAGTAGAATACTTTGCACTACGACGAATTTCAAATCCAAGATCGCCGCTCCCACAAAATGGCGAAATACATTTCTTTTTTCAATACTCCTTTAATATGGGTATCTAATGAAAGGGCTTGACTAGTAGAATGTTGTACAGATTACAATTCCGAGGTAGTCTGGGGTTAGTCAATTTTTTTAATTCTGTGCTTGTAATTTGAATACTTTAATACTATGTATTAAAATACAAAAAAATCCAATCATAAAAATATTTGTATTTACCCAACAAAATATGTATTTGTCCTTTATTATAATTTATTTAGTGTGCACGTACCTAAACTAAACAAGCTACCAAAAGTTAGGTAAGTTAAGGACATGGGCCGAAATTTCCTGTGCTAAAATTAATGTAATGCAATGCAAATTTATTGATTAATTTATTGATTATTAATTGCTTTTGTTATACAAAGCACAGATTCGCTCTTGTATGGAGTACTGTTCGCACCTTTGGGATGGATCGGCTAAGTATCAGCTTGAGGTTCTGGAATCGATCGAGAAGCGTGCCAAAAGGCTCATAGGCAAAGACATTCTAGTGCGAAAAAGACTTCAAAGTCTTGAACATCGCCGCAAAATTGCTAGCTTATCGGTTTTTATCGGATACACTTCGGAGAGTGTGCAACTGATCTGCATGATCTTATACCACCTTTCCCTTTTTACTATCGTACTTCTCGTAACTCGAAGAAGCGGCACCGTTTCATGGTGGATATTCCAAAGACACGGACAAAGAGGTTTGACTCTACGTTTGTGATAAGAACGTCTAGGCTGTGGAATGAGTTGCCTGAGTGGGGTTTTCCCGATAGTTATAATCTTGGTGTCTTCAAATCGAGAGTGAATCGGTTTCTTCTAGGTAAACACGCTCCATCGTAGACCGCATCGTCGCTTAACATCAGGTGAGATGGCGGTCAAGTGTAAACCTATTAAAGTTAAAAAAAAAAAAAATTAAATTATGGTCAACACTTTGAAGCAATCATAGCTGCCCGCTACAGGAGAATTCCTTCCAACCTTCACCATTTTGAGGTACGGATTTTTATCGCACAAACCTTTTTAAACACTTCTCGCCTCTTCATCACGTCTGAAGACGACCCTGAGGTCATTGGAAATAGTAGGTACGCACTAGTAACTAACTAGTAGATCAGCACTAATTATACACAATAGTGTTTTGATTATTTTATAGCTAGATTGATTACTTATATTTATACTTGTTTGAGTGATGGGTGAAATGGGATAGTGATGATAATAAGAGTGAGTGATGAGATATAATGTTTATAATGTACATGACTTAATTACGATTTAATTCATTGTTTAAATACCTCGTTTCGGATATGATTAAGTCCTGTACATTATAAACATTATGTGTTCAAATCGTGAAAGTTTAAAAATAATATAGTGATGAGTTAGTTGGGTGACGATGAGAAAAGAAAAACGTATTATGCCAACTCCGCTTAGCGGGAGAAGGGTATGAAGATGATAAAGGTGATGATTAAGTTCAAAGAACTTTGTATTTTAGCACCTATAAGACGGATTAGCTTGCGGCCTTCATTCAAGCGATTTAAAAATAATTATAACCTTCATACAGATATAATTAAGTTAAATAAAACCAGTCAAACAAGTTAAAACGTTGTCGTAGTAACCTTGTCAAATCTACGCTTTAGTAAATACGCACCTACTTAAAAGCTAGTGTTTTAGCAAAAAAAAAAGACATCTTATTATATACTTAACATTATATTTTAGCTTAAGCATTGCCATTCAGCATGGTAATGCCGCCAGCATGCTGGGTACGCTTCCGATTGGTAGTGGGCTTGAACATCTTGTTTATCTGTAGACCTACAGTGGTCTATGGATAATTCAGGTGTGCTTAGTGTAAGTAGTTAGTTAGGTAGGTTTGTAGTGTAGTGTAGTTCTCATTGTATTTTAGTATTGTTAATAAAGGTTTTGCCCAGATAAAAAAAAATATATTATCACATTTTAAAACATAGTTTTATATACTTATATATACTTAATATACTATTTTATCACACTAGAGTATGATCCTTAAAAAAACTATTAATTCCACCAGTTAGATTGCTAAAAAATAATTATTGTACTTACATGTATTTTTTCTTTTGTTTCACAAACAAACAAGAATTTTCATGAGAGAATAATTTGTTACAATTTTAATTAATAACAATAAAAAAAATTGTTAATAATATCCAGAAATATTATTAACAAAGTATTTTTGTTATTATACCTCTCCGCACTTTCCGATATGTGAGAGGTTTGTTTAGTCTACATTATAGTAGTTTGATTCGACCGGACCTGTAAAATGTGGGATAGGTACTATTATTCCTTTCGAGGTCTTCCCTCAACAAGGAATAAGGCACTTTACAAAAATCTTCATATATCAATCTAAGATGGCACTGATAAATTTAATATTACTAGGCCTAGTATTAGCCATAGACAAAAACTTCTTCTTGTTTATCACTTGTACAGAAATAAGCCATAAATAAATAAATTAGATAATACAATATTCTTATGTGTTTTGTATACGAGTAGGTCATAACTACTAATTTATAAAATATACTAAAACATACAGACAAGAGAGCTCGAGGTCAGCAACCTTTCGCCTAAATACTACCCATCAAACTCAGGGCGTTCACCTAATATTATGTATTTTTTATCGTCACGTAAATATTTAGACCCTGGTACTGACTAAATATTGGCGTCCCTTACTCCATTTTAATGATTTGAAACTGAAGTTTATCGTTTAGACCAGGGGTTCCCAAACTTATTTTGTCTGCTGCGTACTTTGAGAAAAAAAATTTTTTTGGGCTCCAATTTCTTGTCATACTAATATAAAAATCACTAGGTTCTATTAAGAAAATTATTATTTATATATATATTTATATATTATTAAATTAGGTAAATTCAAGAAAAAATATTAATTATTGTGACATTTATAAGCGGAGTTTAAACATTCATTCTAAACTAGACTTTTACTATAACCCGCAGGAGTAGCCCGTAGAACTCGAGACCTGAACCCAGTAGATAGCACAACAACAAACTCCAAGCCTCTACACAACGCTGTAATTTTTTTTCTGAGTCTATTACGGCCCCACTTTAAATCTGCAGCGCCCCCCAGGGGCGTTATTGGGAAACTTTGGGAAATGCTGGTTTAGACTATTGGCTAATCAGATTATGGAATATTATCCTGCACGAAAAAACATGTTCGCAATCGCAACTGATTGTAATGTCGAAAAATCCGTCTTATATGTATAGTACATGTATATGGTGTAATGCCTTAGGATTTCAGAATGTGTCGACCACACGACTGTACAAGAAATCGACCTCTCTGGCAACTTACTCGTACATTTAAAGATTACAACTTATTAGAATCTGTGCATAACCGGAATGCGTGAACATTCACCTTTGTGGCAAACCAAAAAAACATAGCAAGACGTAACTTTGGCTTCAAGTTACGTCTTTCTAGACAAAGCAGTTGTATTGTAGTAAAGACTTGTCACAAAAATAAACAATTGATTTTTCTTGCACTGCTCACAATTTTACATAAAATACTTTTACACAAAAATTTATTGCCAGGCAAAGTCCTCCTTTATACTCAAAATTATTTATTAACGATAAAATTTAATAATAATTTCGTCCTCTCCGACAAAACAAAAATCGACAGCAATTTAAAACGAAATTCAGACACACGACAATTTTTTTTTTTTTAATCTACCATAAAGTCATCCACATATAGCATAGCAAATTTTATTTTTTGTTGATGTATCAAAAACCACCGCACCGATTTCGATTAAATTTATATGGAACCACCTCTGACATAGTTCAATCAACTAAACAAAAAAAAACATCAAAATCTATTCACAAATTCACAATTATCGCGTAACATACATACAACAAAAACACAAAATCAAATTAAGAACCTGCTTTTTAAAGGCGGTTAAAAAGCAACATTGTTAACATTTTAAATGATCTCGCAATACCTAAATGTTTTATGGTTCTGTAGAATATGAACAAATGAATATTATTATTATAAACTTACAATGGAATCAATAATAATAAAATAAAATGTTTTGCACTGGCTGCCACTCACGTGTATTCACTATTCAAACGAGACGACCTTCTCGACCGATTCGTTTGGAATGGATCATAACAAAATTATAGTGGAATAATTATTTAGTACTCTTTAACCTACTTCAAAAAAACTTAAAAACAAAATTAAAAATTTTGATTAACCCCCGACTACCTCAGATTTGTTATCTGTACAGCATTCTACTAGTCAAGTCCTTTCATTTGATACCCATATTAAGGGATTTGTGAGAAAAGAAATATATTTCGCCATTTTGTGGTAGCGGCCATATTGGATTTGAAATTTGTCATTGTGCAAAGTATTCTACTAGTTAAGCCCTTTCGTTTGATATCCATATATTGAGGTAGTAGGAAAAAATATGTAATTCACCATTTTGTGGTGGCGGCCATCTTGGATTTGAAATTTGTCATAGTGTATTGTATTCTATTAGTCAAGACCTTTTATTTGATACCCATATTGAGTAGGGTAGGGTAGGTTGTGAAGAAATTTGGAAAGAAATTTTGTTCCGCCATTTTGTGGAGGCGGCCATCTTGAATCGACATTAACCAAACATAGTAAGAACATCCGCACGGATATTACTTAATCTTCAAATGAAAAAAAACGCATCGAAATCGGCCTATCCGTTTGAGCTTTACGGTGCCACAGACAGACACACACAGACAGACAGACAGACATCGACGTCAAACTTATAACAGTTTTTTTATCGTCGGGGGTTGAAAAAACAACCGAAATCAAAATTTGTTACGCGATAGCGCCCCCAATAATTGTGAATCTATTTTGACGGTTTTTTTTTTGTTTGGTAGATCATAGTCCAAATGTGGCCCATACTCCCAAATACATTTTATCGAAATCTATGAGGCGGTTTTTGAAATATGAACAAAAAACTAAAATTCGCTGCATCTATTTAGATGATATAGTGATAAATTCTTATTAAAATTGGTCGAGCGTCTGGATTAAATTTAAAATTGAAGTCGGTTTTGGTTTTTTCGGAGAAAATAAATTATTTACATAAAGGGACTTATGGTAGGTAATTGGACTTTGTAGGTTCTACTGCCTACCGAACTATTAGCAAGCATAGAAATCGCAGGGCCCTACTAAATTACTAACCATACCTAGGTACTTACGCACATAATTATAGCATACCTGGAAACAAACATGAAATTATAATGATGAATTATAATGCCACATTAAAGAGGAACAATGATTCGATTGTATTATAATACGTTAGGTGTATATTATTGAATAGAATAAGAACAACGCTGAAATTGCTACAGAATAATCAAATTTTAAATGACGTTGCTTCTGTTGGTTGTAATGTGTATTAAATTAAATAATCATATCGTAACAGGCATACCCTTCAAGCGTCTGTCGTTTATTTTTTGTTATATATATTAAAGCAGGACAATTTCCCTGACAATCCTGTTAGTCAGGGATTAAATAGCTACTAGATGAGAAGCCAGGCCTCTATGCCCGGACATACAAACAGATAAAGTGAAGCAGGACTAGTGCCTGATGGTAAGCAGTAAGCCTGTCCATAACAGCACAGTGTCTCGTTATTGTAATATTAAGACTGAAGAGTCCAAATAATTACTCTGTACCTACTGCGCTTGGAACCCAGAGATATAAGATAGCTTATATCTATGCCCTATTATTTCTATGGAAAAATAAAAGCTAAATGCTAGATGTATTTCGAAATGCCTAGAGTTAAACATGTTTTTTATCAGATTTAGAAACCTTTTGTAAAAATACCTATTTATTGAATTTCGCTCGAGTAATTTGACTTTTTAACACAGATATATACCATGTACAGATAGTACTACCTTCGTGAAACCCTGAAAAATCTTGAGTATTCCTGCCCACCAAATGTAACAACGTATTGACCAAAATGAGAAAGCATAACGCATGAACTCCAGAGCTCGTGGAGTTGATTTAGAAAAAATAAACTAAAATAATACCAGACTTAATAAAATACTGCGTTATTCGGACAAAAAAAAACTAAAAAACCACGTTTGAATCTCGTGTCGAAATGACGCAATAGCTTTTCAGTAAACATTATTAGAAACTGACTGACACGACATTAACGCGTGTTTATAAAGACAAAGAGTTCATTTTGCATTCAATTACACGTTCTATCAAGTATAAATTACAGATTACGGACAAAGCAAATCCGCTGCAAAAGCAAACCGGCATATGTTAGGAATTATTCCGTCATAATACGCATTGTAATTGTATGGCTAGTTACGGGAATTCCTTTATTTGAAATTTACTCACAGTTTTGATCAGATATACCGTAAACACGTCGCCATTTTGTCTATAAATATCGGATCCCAAAGGATCGACATGCATTTCTATATTTAGGTACTCTTACACTGGTTTCCGATTTCACAGAATTTCCGTAACGTATAATAGCAATGAAATCTTCGTAGCAGTGAATATGTAATTTTTCTCATTAAGTTATGAAAGTCTGTTTTGTGCAAACATTCTCAAGCTGCAGAAACATGTCCACCATAACAACACCTTAAAGCCGTTGTTCTTTTACACATATCCCAGTTAAGCTGATAACCATTTGAGGGTTTGGTGAAATGCGCAATTAGTACCTACACACAAATGTACTAAGTAATTGCGCTGTAGCTGTGTGGCCATACGCAGAACTTTCGAATTTGAGAAATAAATGCACAGAAAAAAATGTATATTTACATGAACCACAGAGCAAAAATCCTTTGAACAATCAACTAGGTAGCTGTTTGGTAATTTTGAGGTAAGGTACGATAGGTCTTCTGATCACGTGATCTGAGGATTGACCGCTTAAGCCTTAAGCCCCCGTTCTACTTATTAAGTTAGGATTATCCTATTGTTTCGTTAAATGTAATCAGGGCAATATTTCTTCGACCTTACCAGCTGACCGAGTTACATGTGACCGATATAGCGTCGGTAGTTGCCCGAGGCAGGCCGACAGCTAGTCGCTTAAACATTTCGACTTCTATTCTAATGGTAATAAAGTACAAAGTGTTCACGATATTTGAGTACTTGCTATATTTCTATTTATTGTGGTTCAGATGCGTTGCTATGGTGATCCCGATGCCCTTCTGCTGATTTTTTTTCTAACTGATATGTAGTAGCTGGCTACGAGGGTCTCTACTACCTGTCTGATAATTGGGTTAGCGCTGAAGGCGCAGGACCCAAAATTACCTTACCTAACATTAAATTTCTAACATACTTACGCTTAATAAGCATACATCTGATACCTGTAAGAAAAATCTAACTAGGCTTCTATTGAAGCGAATCGGTTTTAGTAGGCCCAATACTAAAACACTTCTTATTTAAGATGTACCCGAATATAGCAGGGTTAGATTAAAAAATCTCTCCCCTAAAAGATAATTTGAAATGTAATACAATATTTGACGGTAATTTTAATTTCCAGTATTAAAACCCCATATTTGTATAAGCTATACGTAGTTAAATCATAATTAGTTTAATATATTCTGATATATGTATTTCGTTGTCTTTTGAAAAAGGATTTTAGGAAATACGATTTTTCTGTATACAGTTGTTGGTTGAGGTAGTTTGGCAATGTTGCAAAACATCAAAACTTATCTTTTTGTTCTTAATAAAATAAGACTTACAAAATATACCTAGTTCATTTTTGTTGTAACATAGAATTGTTATATTTCATTTTAGTACCTAAACCAGTAATTTTACATTTAACGCAGCGAAATATTTTAGATCTCTGCCGGGATGAGATCGCCCCATACGATAAGGTCGCTAATTTGTTAATAATAATAATTGCTGCTTTCTATTTAGTTTTTAAGTTTTTCTTATATTGATTCTTAATGTTAGGTGTAATTAACGCGTGTCTATCTAATACGATTTCTCTTCTTTTTACTACTCGTAGTTATTTTTATTTTGTTCTGCACACATTGTTAAACAAAATTAGAAAAAAAAATACTTTTTCCCAATCTTATTCCGAGTGTTTTGTGAGACAGAATTGAAAAATACGTCGCGAATTAGGTCACACATAGTTATCTCATAGTCGATCATTCGACTCTCAGCTGACTGTCATACGACTGCAACAGCCAATCCTTGTAGAGCACTAGAGCAGTGTCATTTCTTTTTCATCTTGATAGGGATTTGAGATAAGCTCTGTAATTTCATCTCTGAATTTTGGTACTTTTTATTCGGTACATTATTTTCAAAATCCTATTTTAAAAGTTATTTTGATTTGCAGCGTTAAAGACTACTTACTTCTATCATCGCGACGACGCGTCGTGAGAAATTACAGAGTTATTGCTAATATTATAATAAATATTGGTAGAATATGTCAATAAACCCTTTTTCTGTAACTGTGACCATTTTTAAAAGGGTATATGGTACAACTGAGATGACCTCTGCCGTCTACCGTATATGATTTACCGAACTAAGTACAATACATGTAACTTACTAAGTACAATATTCCAAGGTGAATTCTTGTTTGTTTATAAATAGCAAAACATAACGGAATAAACTTATCCATCAAAATACGCGATTAATTTTGGCTTGATTAGTTCCTATTCCTTATTTTGTTGTGATGATTAGTAAGTAGCGTATTGTTTATTTTTGTTCAAGTTCAAATATTGAACCTTGAAAATTCCATAACAGAACAAATACCGCAAAAATGTAGCAACTGTTTATTTTGAATAGGAACTGATAAGTATGACGTAATTAATAACGTTATCAAGCGATTAATAATCTCAGGATTATTAATATATACATAATATAAATTTAGCATAAAATGATCATTTTGTAAGCTTGATAAGAAGTATTTAGCGCTGTAATAACGATAGCGCGTGTCAAAGACGATATCATTTTATATAAAGTAGATATTATTAATATGTATACGCAATCCACAATCGTAAACAATTGTTATGTGAGAATGATGCATACATAATGAATTGTGTAAATTTAATTTACTTGAATGAACTTGGCTGGCCACACTGCCATGTGTCTAGATATATTATATATTTATAAAAATGTTATGTTGGTTTGTGTACGCTTTAAAAACTCAAAAAGTTCTGCACCGATTGAGCTGAAATTTTACAATGATATATAATCCGCATTAAGGATTGTTTTTATCTAATTTTTGCATCACAGTGTGCTACAGCGAAGCGTGGCAGGGTACAGCTAGATTATATAATTATGTATTTCAGTTTAGCAAGTTTTTAACCCCCGACCAAAAAAGGGGTGTTATAAGTTTGACGTCGATGTCTGTCTGTCTGTCTGTCTGTGTGTGTGTCTGTCTGTGGCACCGTAGAGCTTAAACGGATGGGCCGATTTCGATGCGGTTTTTTTTATTTGAAGGTTAATATCCGTACGGATGTTCTTAGCTATGTTTGGTTAATATCAATTCAAGAGCCGCTCTCGCCGCCTCCACAAAATGGCGGACAAAATATTTCTTCACAACCTACCTCAATATGGGTATCAAATGAAAGGGGTTGACTAGTAGAATACTATACACTTTAACAAATTTCGAATCCAAGATGGCCGCCTCCACAAAATGGCGAATTACATTATTTTTTCCTTATTCCCTCAATACGGGCATCAAACGAAAGGGCTTAACTAGTAGAATACTTTGCACTACGACCAATTTGAAATCCAAGATGGCCGCTACCACAAAATGGCGAAATACATTCCTTTTTTCACAACTGCCCTTAATATGGGTATCAAATGAAATGGCTTGACTAGTAGAATGTTGTAAACATAACAAATCTGAGGTAGTTGAGGGTTAATCAAAATTTTAATTTTGTTCTTGTTTCCAAGTAGTTGCAGCCTAGTGGCCTCCAATTTCACAGTCGTGGAGTCATAAGTTCCAATCTCGTCTGTACTTTTGAGTATTATTCCAATGGCACATGTATTAGATTATCGCCACTACTGGCTTTAACGGTGTAGGAAAACATCACTGACACATTCTTATAAAGACATCTTAATTTTTCCTCCAAATCTAAGTGAACGTAGGAAGGTATTTCTAAAATACATGATCACAGGTTGCATGATACATGATGATACATGATCGCTACGAAACTGACGAAGAAATTTGACGTTCATCTTTTTATTGGCAAATTTGATTAACTATTTCAGAACATCAGGAAGTTATTAAACATTGCTTTACGGGATAATCATTCGACCAGGTCGAGTAGGTATATCTACGGTAAATATCAATTTATTTAATAATACTAATAACGGAAGTAATCAAATGAATTATTTAGAAATCATACTGATGTTATAAAATTAAACGGTTTCTTCAACCGATTGTAATTTCTTCACGCATCAAAGGTTCATCAGTTAAGCGTTGATAAAAGGTAGCCTAGATCCTGGACTAATCAGTTGTGCAATTGGTTTTCGTTATCAAATATTTATTTTTAATTCCAAAAACCGAAAATGATTAAATGACTCACCTTATCAAGTCGTGATAACAGGCCGGATTCTAATGTTAGACATAAATAGCCTACTTAATTTTTTTTTTTAAATAAGAAGTGACGAGACGACCAGGCCATGTGCCTGATGTTAAGCAACATGTCTGCCACATAACAGCACAGTGACACGCAGCTATTGGAACATGAAGCCCAAATCATTACCTAGCACTGCACTGCGCTCATCACCCAGAGATTTAAGATGTTATATCTCTAAGCCCTGTAATTTCTCTGGAAACATTGCCCTTCAAACCGGAACACAGTAACATTTTGGACTCTCACAAGGATATAGTCAAGACCACAATCCACTATGTAGGCCAAGTGCAGGTTGGCAGATTCATGTCTCGAAACGTGGATTTTTTAGGGTTCCGTAGCCAAATGGCAAAATACGGGACCCTTATAGAATCGTCATGTCTGTCTGTCTGTCCGTCCGTATGACACAGCCACTTTTCTCCGAAACTATAAAAGCTATATACTATTGAAACTTGGTAAGTAGATGTAATCTGTGAACCGAATTAAGATTAAGAAAAAATTACAAAACAAAATTTTTAGGGTGTATATAATTTTTTTTTTAATCAATACCATACGTGTCGGATATCTATGGATAGGTCATCAAAAATGATATTGAGGCTTCTAACATATTTTTTTGCTAAACTTTAAGTTTGCGTGAGAAACTCTTCCAAAGTGGTAAAAAGTGTGCCCCCTCAGTAACTTCTAAAATAAGATAATGACAAAAATAAAAAAGTGTATGATGTACGTTACCATGTAAACTATCAACGAAAATTGGTTTGAATGATATCTAGTAAACCTTGCCTGGTAGAGATCGCTAGCTACAAGTTCGCTATTTGTTTCACTGCCTTTAAGAATGTGTTTTTTTTTTTAGTGTTGTAGACAATATAGAGTTTCTATTTATCTACCTATAGGTATGAGGAAGCTCAGGGCAGATCGTTACTATAAAATTATCGTACTAAAGCGTTCTTCCTGAATATTTGCCATATAAGAAATAGGAAACTGTATCATGTTAATTATATGCTTCTACACTTGCTCACGAGGCGCTAATTTACAATCAATAAACAAATAATTATTACATAACGATGTTTATTTATGAATTATTGATGTTAACAAAGTCAATAAAAATCGAAGTTTTTACTAAAAACATGTTTTATAGATAAACCAGTATCTAGCAATGATGGATGGACTCAACGATTGTCTACGAGGGGATGCGATTATTGAGAAGGAACCGATTTAATCTCGATTGGAAATTAGTACACAGAAATCACCCTTGTCTTTGTATTTTAAGTTAACCTTTCAGAATTGGGCAAATTATAATATAGTCCAAGATTCCAGAACCGCCAGACGTCACGTATTTTCTGATGAACGAAATGTGAACGATTGAGTAGAGTTAGTGCGTACTAAGAACACATGCTTACCCGCTAACTTGCTTAGACGTCCTATTTAGAGATATGGGGTCCAGAAGATACATTACTTACTTCACGTATTTTCTAATAACTGATTTTCACGTATGTTATAGGCAATATCTGTAAAAATAAGGCCCCAATACTCCGAGATACTTTCCGTCGGCCGTTTTGCTTAATTAACAGATGCTTTAAAACTCTCAAAATAATGACTTAACTTCACTTAAATTCTCATACTCCATTTGTATATATGTATGTTTAATAGACAACAATTTTAGAGCCTTTTTCGAAAAGACAGACCGATCTACGGGGCCAGTCATCCCCTAAACTCATAATCTTGTACATAAATATTTTTATGTACCTTCTGGACCCCATATCTCAAAATTGTCTTTCTAAGTAAGTTTTCAACTTCAACTCTACTCAATGGTGCACATTTTTTTCATCAGAAAATAAGTGACGTCTGGCGGCCCTGGTATCTTACTCTATTACAGAAATACCATGATACGTGTCATTCTCATTAGTCTCATCGATTCAGCCACTCATTTCTACTGGGGACCTAGAGAATGTGGAATGATCTTCTTCCTAAGATATCTACATAGTTATATAGGTATCTACACGGATATTCGGGATATCTATCTAAGATAGGTAAGGTGTACAAAAGACTTCAGTAAAGGAAACACTTTTTTTTGGGACGAGGACAACTTACAATCTCACAATTTTGGTCTACATTTTATTCCACTTTAAGCGTGACGACCTGCCTACGACACCCCCTAGGAATAGTTCCTTTTGACTATCAAAACGTTTGCCTGCTTTTTTATCAATTATAAATTAACTGCAATCATTTTATCTTTGACTTGTTCGGAGCATGCTGGCTGGCATATATGCATCCTAGACAATAAACAATATAATCTTATATGGCAAATTCACTCTTGTTTGAAAATATTACATAGTCATATTTTGATTACATGATTGTCAACATTTACTAGCTCTGATGTAAAAGATAAAGGCTGTTGTCCTTGCGAATAGCGTACAGTTGCGTAATTCCATTACGCTAATTCGCGTGCCACAGTCAGACATGCGAATCATCATCCTTCTAGGGTTGTCAACTCAAATCAAAGCAAAAACTAACAGGAAAACACCTAGGTATACAATCGTAATACGTAAGAAATTGTGAATCAAAATGCCCGTTTCCGTATTACTTGCATTACTCATACTCATAACACAGAGTTTAGAACACAGGGCTGCCATCAAAATACATTTTACTTTACCTATGTTTGGAGTTACAATTGGACAAGTACAAGTTACAACAAGAGGAACCGTGAAAATTTTGTCGTGTTCATTCCTTTTATATTTTTAATTTATTGAATACTAGATGTTTGGTTGTCTGTCATCTTGTGTAAAAGAAAGATGTGTAAAGAAAAAAGCGTTTCACTTTTGATTTGAAGGCGTCCAAATTGTAACAATTGGGAAATAACAAATAACTAAATCTTTCTATGGAAAGTAATTTACTTTTAATGCGTCTAAGTTGTAGAATAAATTACTCGTGAACATCATGCTCTTCTCATTCTCCGTCACTTTACACTTTCAAAAATATGATAAACAATTCGGACTGTCGAAATTGTTATTTGTATGTTTTTCGATCGATATCTATTGCAAGTGCAGTATTGTTATGTACACATGGTCCGATTTGAAGGGCAATGTTTCCAGATAAATTACAGGGCTTAGAGATATAACATCTAAGATCTCTGTGTGACAAGCGCAGTGCAGTGCTAGGTAATGATTTGGAGTCTTCATATTCCAATAGCTGCGTGTCACTGCACTGTTATGTGGCAGGCATGTTCTGTCACATGTCCTGCTCGTCTCGTCACCCTTTATTTAAAAAAAAGACATAACTATATGAGTATTGAACATGCTATGTTTTAATATCTATGTACTAGTACTTCATGTTAGGTATATAACTATTACATTTTTATGATATCCCTATTCAATTTTTTTACGGTTTTCTACGTTTTCTCATAACTACAAAGCTGTCAACGTGTCGCACTAAGTAGTTTTAACGTTTATCGTTGCTAATTCTGTTTGTGTGTCCAATTTTTTGGTTAGTCAATGATCTGTATCTATTTAAACAAATACAAATACAAAAATGTTTATTTCTTTCAAATAGTAAACTTACGAAACAGGTATATCGGGGTCTCCTTTTAAGCATAAGATATACCTGTAATAGGAGACTCCGCCTCTGTATAACCATAACAATTTTTTGTTTACATTAGTTAAAATAAGGGTGTATATGCGTATGTGTGTGTGTGTGTGTGTGAGGGTGTGTGTGCGTGTGAAGGATGAGGATGAGTTTGTGTATATGTATGTGTGTGCGTGCGTGCGTACAGCGTTCATACTGATTTGCTTGTAGTGTGATCATGGGGATGTATGTAATAATGTGAGTAAAAGTAAATGGTTAATAATAAATGCTATTTCAGACTGATGATAATCTTCCAATTGATTAAATTTGATTTTTAAATTGATTCTGCTATATTTTTATTGTACAAAAGCAAAAACAAGGAGCTCCTTGTTTTTGCCATTTGTGTCTTTGTAAATCAACTCGTATTAATTTAAATTTATAAATATTACATTATATTATTTAAAGTTATTATTAAATAAGGCTTCTATTTCTTCGTAACTTTTATCACGTATCCAATCCATCAAAGCATTTTTACAATCGCGATACTGCATGGGGTAGATGTCTAATATCCTATTTATTGTATTATACAAATGTGCGGATCTACAAACGAATTGATTACCTGCAAAAAACACCCACAAAAAGCATATTCGATTGCTTAGCTATACGTAAAACAAAAGTGTAGTGTTAGTGTTTCATTCAACTTTGATGCGTCGCTATTTCAAGTTTGGTGAAACCCTACATTGATATGGATTTTGTTTGATATATATAGATTTCAGTTTCCAGTAAAGAGTAATGTTCGAGTTTTGACCCTAAACAAACGTTAAATCGAAAAAAAATGATAAGAGCAAATAGCAACCCTAAACGTCTCATTATAAGTCATAATTTTGGCAAACTGTGAATCATATAAATTCTTATAAATAGCGACATCGGATGATACGTTGATAACCCGAGCGCGCGTGTAGGCTCGGCGTGGCTCATACCCAGATCTTTATCAAGTATTTTTTCTGAAAACATTACTAATTCAAAACAAATGTATTATTGTTACTTTGCGTACTATGTATAGGTTATCTACTTACCGATAACGATATCGCTCGTAATAAAATACTAACAACTGCAAAAGTATCGATTGCGATTCTCAATAAAAATATCGGGAGTTTCCCAAACATTTCCTTATAGCATCCGCGTGCCAAAAATCTGACCAGTTTTTGAGCAAAGTCAAATTAGTCCGTACATTTTAAACGTTTGTAACGTGAAACGGACTGAAAGTGTCCAAATTGATGTATTTTTAAGAGCTTAAGTCTTATAAAGCTGTAATTATTTCATGGCTTGCACAATCGTGAGGTCATGGGTTTTAATCCCACCTGCACCTCTGAATATTTTGAAGTTCTTTATTCATCATTAATGGTAAAATCAAATATTTTGAGGACTATTTGATTGATATTCCTCAAAAGATTGACTAAAACGCTGACCTCTTCAAGATTTATTTTATGGTAAAGACTGACGAGACGAACATGAAACGTGCATTATGGTAAGCAGCATGCCTGCCCATAACAGGACAGTGACGCGCAGCTATTGGAAACATGAAGAGTCCAAACGTAACACTGCACAGCGTTCGCCACCCAGTGATATCTAAGTTGTTTTATCTCTATGTCCTGTAATTTCCCTGGAAACATTGATGTTTTTACATTCCTGCTTGGTGGCAGAATAACTGGCTAAGATGTGGTACTTCCCTAGATGGACTCTGCAAAGACTCCTACCACTACTTAATGATTGATGTTTCACGTTCCCATAACAGGATAATGTACCATCCGCCAACCCGCTCTTGGTCAGCGCGGTGGTTCGTGGCCTTGACCCCTAGAAGCCCCGAGGCCAGTGGTACTTTTTGCGTTCATAAAAGCCTTGACTCTGTCCTTCCCATTTAGAGGCGATGGAAAAATAAAACGGGTTTCTTTTCCTAAGCATATTTTGAACTTAACGCTAGCAATTTGGCGGTGGCCTCCATATCCATAGTACAAACCTTGCCTTGTTTTGGGCTTGGATATATGTATTTGTGGGTCTAGATTTTGTTGTAGAGTACCAGTATTCAATAAATAAAAACAATGTACTTATTAGTTTTATTTTAATGCATACTAATATCTAAGTAAAATTTTATCCTACGTCAATTTTATTTAAATTTCCTTGTTCCAACCATTGAATAACGGGAAAATTTTAACTAATATGAGTGTGTGAGGCTGTCCTTCCTGTGTTCACGTCGATACACCAAACTAGTTACATTACGATTTAGAATAACGTTAATAATCACAAATCCCTTAAAATAAGGTATTTCCTAATTGGTCATGGTTATACTTACTAGACTTTTCTTAATAACGGCAATAATTTTTTACTTGTCTTCCGTTTCATCTGATATTTAATATCTAAATGAAATGTGATATTTAAGCATGGAGTTCAAATCATTGGCAAACACAGCACTGTCCTCACCACCCATAGATATTAGATAATTAGAAATTACAGGGCAAAGAAATATGTTTTAGTTATAATTTCTTTGGAAACGTAACGTTTAGAAATCAGAACACAATAGTGTTAACCGATTTCTGTTTGGTGGTAGAATAACTGGCAAAAGTGTTGATATTTCCCCAGACGGACTCTGCGAATACTCCTACCAAAACAAAAAATATACTTCTTATTGGTATTTCTTCATAAATGGTGCAGATCAACAGAACCACATTTGCATCTTAGTTTATATCCTTTGTTTATACATAAATTAAAACAATGACAGGTTTTTGGCCTTGGCCCGATACTTCCTTGGTCCAACTTAAGTGTTAATCTTCGCAACTCACATTATGAATACAATAAAATGTTCCTAATAAAGAGTTATACACCTATATATATCCTCACTGTTCTATTTATCTATAGCCACCGCGATATATTGACGTATCTATTACTAATAGCCTGCTATATACACCGCAAACTATGGAGATTACAACGCTGCAACGCTTGACCACAAACATGTGACAGATTTGAGTCTTGACAGCAGTTACCACCATATTAAAACCTTTTTTTTTATGTGTAGGATACATTTATTCATACGTATGCCCACCATGTAGGGGCATGATGGGCTATGACACCGTGGGAGACAACATGATGCCCCTACCGACTAAAAACCCCACAGATCTCCCCTGCATAGCCAAGGGTCAGGGTCACAGGATCACTCTTTGCACTCCCTTCATCAACGACCCTGACCCACCTGCAACTGCCCTTGTGAACCCGCCTCGCGGGAGGCGTTAGTACCCCCGCAATTGGCTCTAGTGACGCGCCGGAAATCAGCAGTGCGTCACCTCCTCGAAGGCCTAGGTGGGGCATCGGCCAGCACTAAGCATGCTACGCCTCAGCCCTTCCTGTGGAGACGGGATGCGAGCCCAGAGTGGCGACTGTCTAGGCTCACCCTCGTGCTTCCGCCTCAGTTAAGGAGCGAGAGGTTTCCAACTCACTCACTCACTCCTTTAACTCACAAGATCTCTCATTGTCGACTTTCATCTCACCTCCCACGGCGAAGATGATCGGCAACGAGAGGTCAGCCCTCACCACAGCGGCTAAGAATAGCCACGGCACCTCTATGGCTGCATCACGGCCCTTGTTCTTTTTCACTCTGCTGATCAGAGAGCTAGTGAAGGATCCTCATGTGGCAGACTTAGGAATTTTACTTGGCCGCTATATCAGCCGAGTAATCTTCCCAAGTCTTCCAGTCCCCTTCCCCAACCTCTACACGCACTGATCAGAGGGTGAGGAGCGCGTGCAGAAGTTCACAGACCCGGCCGGGATTCGCCATCACACAACAAGATGCCACCGAGGCAAGTTGTTGTATGATGCCCAGGGTGCACCACGTGGAGGTTTCCGAGCCAAGTACCGCACCGTATTACAACCAAATTTAAGCTCAATTTTGTTTCTTTGAGTTCGTTTGACCTCACCGACTTCCGAAATTTCTAAACCAATTTCGACTCTAGGTACTCATGCAATTGATAGATCAATTATTATGGACTCGCGTATGCTTAGCAAACGTATATAATGTGTCGGTTAGTATACTTAGTAAAGTTTCGATTAATTAGGGCCCAGAGCCTTTCTTGATTCTTTCAATTTCCTAGGCATCCGAGGCTAACTGCCACAGACCCTTCATAAATAAAATAAATGTTGTCTTTCTTACTTCCACCATCTAATTAGAGTTTCCAGTGTAGAATCAAATTTCCGTAAATGTAAAAACAATACAATTACGTTAGTGTGGGCCATTTACTTCCATTCTGTATTAGGATTCCTATTTCTAATCATTTTATTTTTTTCTCTTTTTATTGATATACTGATAAACAAGCAGACGGACCCGATTGTGACTGCAGCTCATGGACATCTGCAACATTATTCGACAATTCTTTCCGAATTCGTAGAAATGCTAAAAAATGGTGTTCCTTCATTTTAAATTGACCTTTCATTGAACTTGCTTATGATTGACTACGTGGGGTGGAGACAACGTATCAGTAATAATAACAGTTATAATCTATACGACGATACCTTATCATTTAATTATTGTTACCTGAGTCAAAGTCACGATAAAGGTACAGTATCTCATGTTGCCATGCTGTCTTGGGAACCGGATCAGTTCAAGTTATGGTAATCCTATAGGTTTTTTAATGTTTTATGGGAACACGGGCCCATTAGACCACCTTGAATGCAAATCGTCGTTTAAAGTTATTTCACTAGTATAAGCCGATAACGAATGTACGGTTAGAGAAAACTGAGCCTTCGTGACAATGGCAAAAAACCTGTCAAAATTAATTTCAATGATGCAAAATTAAAAAATTTGACAAAAACCATGACTGTTAAAAAATTATCGAAAAAGAGTAATATAATTTAAAACCCCCAACTTAAAATAAATGTAACGCGAGATAAAAATCCTATAATACCCGTCCGAGGCACTCCGTGACGTATCCGTTCCGTCTTAAGTAAAAAGTACTTAGCTATAGTCTCTCAATAATGTCTCATTTTGGTAAAGACATTTGATAAACGTATATCAATAATATGACATATTTTTCTCTCCCATATCTGCATTATTTAAATCTTATTGAACATTTGTTGGTATAATGCAAGATGATCTCACAGTAGACAATCAATTCTAAATTGCAAAATGCAAATATTATCCTGTAATTTAAAACACCAATGTACGTTTCTAATATTTACATAACTTGTTCTTCTTCTTTTTATTACTGCAAATTTAATGAAGTGGAATTTAAAGTATGTCGTAAAATGTATAGATTTTTACGTGGATTTGAGTTGAATTATAAGACTCTCAGAAAACAAAGCAGTGAGCAGATATGAAAGGTAGTTGAAAAATAAAATATCAGCTATAAAAGTAGTAACTAAACAAGAATTAAAAAAAAACTTTCTTAGCGGAATTCATTACGTAGAACTACATTTCTATACATTCAATTGATTTTGGCTATTTTCGAACACTATTGCGTGACAAAAAGTACTTGTCTTGCTTTTGACAAGTACAGTCCTTGTGAGATGCTGCAGTTGCCAGAACTTTTATATTATCAGATGTAAGAATGAAACTACCATATTACAAAATTTCACTACGGTGTTCTATTTTGTTTAATTTGTTTTTTTGTGCGTTTGACATCATTTATGTCATTTAAGTATGTATTTTTGTCTGTTCTCCGAATTTTGACAGGTTTTTGAGTAAAGAGTTTGGAATGCGTTCGTAAGCCTTATCGAATCGGTTAAGTATTCCGCTATGTTGTTTTAGTGTGTCTTACGGTGTGTCTTAAGCTTTAGTTATGGTGAAGTAGACTCCACGCCAAGAAAACGTGAGTTCCGACGTCAGAACCACGTGCGACTACATTATGGGGCTATCAATGTCTAACCATAGCAATAAAGTGCCATTTAGATTATCATCGTATTTTTGCAAATCTATCTATCACGTTTTTATACTTAGTAGTATAGATACCTACAGGGCTTCTCGGGGCAAACTTGAACATTGTGTCGTATCATAGATATTTCGTGAATCTCCAGAATGTCTATGTAATCTTTAAGATGTCAATATTGATAACTAACTGAGTGTTTTCTATGTACTCGTAAAATAAGTATATATTTAAAAATATATAATTATTAGGTATATCAGCTATCTGACTTCCATAATACAAGCTTTGCTTAGTTTGGGGCTAGATGGTGTTGCGTGTGAAATTTCCACCAATATTTAAAAAAAACTGGGCTCAATGACACCAAACGAGGCCACTCTTCTCTGATTTAAGCCGTTTTCTGTCATTAGACAGAAAGAAAGCTGGCGTGAGTCTCTTTCCGCCTGCCTTTTTACCGCCGAACTAAGTTGGCTTTGGACTTGCTATAGCTCTCTATAAGTTAAACAGAAAAGAAAAGGGGAATATCAAAGCTAAGACCGTTTTAGTTAGGCGGTAGACCCTCTGCCCCTCTACCGCCTAACTAAATCGGCTATGGATTTGCTATTGCTGTCTCTATCATTGCGGTAGACCCTCTGGTCTTACAATCGAAATCCTGGATGCCCCAGCGCCGCTGACAAGAAAGCCTTTTTTTTTAATTAGCCTCTCCACAGACTCCGGGGTACGTGATCATTACAATTATCTTTTTTTACACATTTCTTGGATACGGAGAAGAAGAGGAAAATAGGAGGGAGTTGGATACATTCTAGTGCTCGTCTGTAGAGCCGATCACTACCGGTTGGGATTCCGCTAGTAATCGATTCGACATCGACTGTTTGCCTAATTGCCTTTTGCCTAAGCTGCCTCCTCCCGGCCCAGAGCCTCCACAACGGCCGCATTTCTGTCCCTGACAAGAGGGACTTGATT
The DNA here is from genome assembly GCA_017562165.1 of Ectropis grisescens. NCBI lineage: Eukaryota > Metazoa > Arthropoda > Insecta > Lepidoptera > Geometridae > Ectropis > Ectropis grisescens. The sequence continues at coordinate 8,222,667 of CM029771.1, read as the reverse complement.
CTTTTTGTTTAGATAGCTGCACTTATCAGCTTCATCCTCTGCCATTCTAAGTGCCGGAGTCAATGAAACCTGCCTGTCTGGTTATTTTATTATAATTTATTCAAAATATCACACTATATTTATTCATTAGATCAAAGTACAATACCTATTCTTTAAGTTTTCATAAAAACAAAATACGGAAAAATTCGGTCTCAATTCTCAGGCCTGTGTGTGTCTCGAGTGCATGTACATTAGTAGATATTTTATATGGATTCTGTGTCGGTTCACGTTGGCCTATGTTCAATTCAGATAATGGAGATCAAGAACTAGGAAAAACTATTACAAGGATTATTATAATCATAACTGGGTCAATGATTTGATCTAAATTTCCGAAATAGTAAAATTATGTGTATGTGCTTACAATAAGTTATATTTTATTGGAGACGTATAATTATTTCAGATAAAAGTACATGGTATCTATTAACATATTTATTTTCATTTCTATTGATATATACATATCTATTAATTCTAATATGTATTATAGTCAATGTTTTGGTGTTTTTTGCTCAATCAAGTCGTATCTGAACGGTTCGGTCTCAATTTGGAACATAGATATATGTTCACAAACATAGTCACATAGAGATAGACTGATTTGCATGACCTAATACCACCTTGCCTTTTCTTACCGGATAGAAGGCCCCAAGTCATCATCGCGGGCTTTATCGGTGAAGGAGAACATCTTGAGGAAACAGGTACCTACGTTCCAAAAATAACATCTTTCTAAGACTTGTGTTGTGTTATAACCTTAACTCTGCCTTTGTGAGAGACGGTCCATCAGTAGGAAAATTAAATACATACTTAACATAGCCTGAGAATAAATACCAACATTTTGAAGTATTTTTAGGCGCAAACTTAACATACGTTACCTTTTTAGGCAAAAGTAGTGACAACATGTTAAGGCGCTGGGAAGACCTAAGTGAAATTCACGAATGCAAAATTAAGCCCCGCCCCTTTACAACTCCGATAAGACAGCGCCACACGAAGTTGCGTGCACTCAGTAAAACTATTTGCATTGATGGAAACAAACGGCTTCCATGCTCATGCTCATAGATGGCGCTTTTCAAAATTTTTAGTAATTAGAAATGCACGTCTTTTTGCAGTTTACAAATTTTTTTCGTCTGATTCTCTTATTTTTATCTAACGGACTAAGTAAAGTACTTTTGTATATTAAAAAACAATTTGCATAAATTAGCTAAGCCAGGAAGATAAGAGCCCTCTCACAAAACGACAGAACTCAACTTTAGGTAAAATCCTGCAACATTGTCAGCGTGCGTCCGTTCGATTCAGCTCGAGCGTTTAGGCGGACAGAACGATCTTGAGCCGTAACGGCAGTGTACTAAAAATTTTGATGAGATTTTCTGACGTGACAACGTCTACTAAATCGATGAACGCTGGCTGCGTGCACGAAAATTGATGACTTATTGTCCCGTTACGTTCGTTGTCCCGTTACGTTACGATAAATTATTCTTGCATTACAAAAATCTGATTACTAGTAAAATTTCATTTTTATTTAAAGGTTAATTTTTGTGCAGTTGTTCTTAGCTATATTTGGTTAATATCGATTCAAGATGGCCGCCTCCACAAAATGGTGGACTAAATTTTTCTTCATAATCTACCTCAATATGGGTATCAAATTTAATGAAAGAGCTTGACCAGTAGAATACTATGCACTATGACAAATTTCAAATCCAAGGTGGCCACCACAAAATGGCGAAATACATTTAATTTTTCACTACTCCCTCAATATGGGTGTCAAATGAAAAGACTTGACGAGTAAAATACTATGCACAATGTCAAATTTCAAACCCAAGATGGCCGCCACCAGAAAATGGCGAAATACATTTCTTTTCCCTACTTCCACAATATGGGTATCAAATAAAAAGACTTGACGAGTAAAATACTATGCACAATGACAAATTTCAAATTCAAGATGGCCGCCACCACAAAATGGCAACTGTCATTATTTTTACTACCACCTCAATATGAGTAACAAATGAAGCTTGACTAGTAGAATACTATGCACTGTCACAAACTTCAAATCCAAGATGGCCGCCACCACAAAATTGCGAATGTCATTAATTTTTACTACAACCTCAATATGGGTAACAAATGAAAGGACTTGACTAATAAAATACTATGCACTATGACAAATTTCAAATCCAAGATGGCCGCCACCACAAAACGGCGACTGACATTATTTTTCACTACTTTTCAATATGGGTATCAAATGAAAGGGCTTGCCTAGTAGAATACTATGCACTGTCACAAATTTCAAATCCAAGATGGCCGCCACCACAAAATTGCGAATGTCATTAATTTTAACTACAACCTCAATATGGGTAACAAATGAAAGGGCTTGACTAGTAGAATACTATGCACTGTCACAAATTTCAAATCCAAGATGGCCGCCACCACAAAATTGCGAATGTCATTAATTTTAACTACAACCTCAATATGGGTAACAAATGAAAGGGCTTGACTAGTAGAATACTACGCAATGACAAATTTCAAATCAAAATGGCCGCCACCACAAAATGGCGGAAGTCATTATTTTTAATACTACTACAATATGGGTAACAGATGAAAGGACTTGACTAATAAAATACTATGCACTATGACAAATATCAAATCCAAGATGGCCGCCACCAAAATGGCGACTGACATTATTTTCACTACTTTTCAATATGGGTATCAAATGAAAGGGCTTGACTAGTAAAAACTACGCACTATGACAAATTCCAAATCAAATATGGCCGCCACAACAAAATAGCGAATGCCATTATTTTTTACTACGACCTCAATATGAATAACAAATGATAGGACTTGACTAGTAGCATACTATGCACTATGACAATTTTCAAATCCAAGATGGCCGCCACCACAAAATGACGAATGTCATTATTTTTCACTACTTCTCAACATAGGTCTCAAATGCAAGGGCATGTCAAATTTGTGGCAGTGCATAGTATTTTACTAGTCAAGCCCTTTCATTTGTTACCCATATTGAGTTGGTAGTAAAAATAATGTCAGTAGCCATTTTGTGGTAGCGGCCATCTTGGATTTGAAATTTGTCATAGTGCGTAGTATTTTACTAGTCAAGCCCTTGCATTTGATACCTATATTGTGAAGTAGTGAAAAATAATGACATTCGCTATTTTGTGGTGGCGGCCATCTTGGATTTCAAATTTATCATAGTGCGTATTATTCTACTAGTCAAGCCCTTTCATTTATTACCCATATTGAGGTGGTAGCAAAAAATAATGACAGTCGCCATTTTGTGGTGGCGGCCATCTTGGATTTGATATTTGTCATAGTGCATAGTCAAGCCCTTTAAATTGATACCTATACTGAGGTAGTAATAAAAATTAATGATGATTAATAAATATTGGAAGTTCGTTGCTCAAACACGTCGGAACAGTCATTGGTCATGGCCATTGCTCATGGTCATTGGTCATATCCGTTCCTCATGGTCATTGTAATTGGTCATGGTCATTGGTCATGGTATAGAGGTAGTAGTGAAAAATAATGGCATTCGCAATTTTGTGGTGGCGGCCATCTTGGATTTGAAATTTGTGACAGTGCATAGTATCCTACTAGTCAAGCCCTTTCATTTATTACCCATATTGAGGTGGTAGTAAAAAATAATGACAGTCGCCATTTTGTGGTGGCGGCCATCTTGGATTTCAAATTTATCATAGTGCGTGTTATTCTACTAGTCAAACCCTTTAATTTATTACCCATATTGAGGTGGTAGCAAAAATAATGACAGTCGCCATTTTGTGATGGCGGCCATCTTGGATTTGAAATTTGTCATAGTGCATAGTCAAGCCCTTTAAATTGATACCTATACTGAGGTAGTAGTAAAAATTAATGATGATTAATTAATATTGGAAGTTCGTTGCTTAAACACGTCGGAACAGTCATTGGTCATGGCCATTGCTCATGGTCATTGGTCGTAGTCATTGGTCATATCCGTTCCTCATGGTCATTGTAATTGGTCATGGTCATTGGTCATGGTATAGAGGTAGTAGTGAAAAATAATGACATTCGCAATTTTGTGGTGGCGGCCATCTTGGATTTGAAATTTGTGACAGTGCATAGTATCCTACTAGTCAAGCCCTTTCATTTATTACCCATATTGAGGTGGTAGTAAAAAATAATGACAGTCGCTATTTTGTGGTGGCGGCCATCTTGGATTTTAAATTCGTCATAGTGCATAGTCAAGCCCTTTAAATTGATACCTTCATTTAGGTAGTAGTAAACATTAATGATGATTAATTAATATTGGAAGTTCGTTGCTCAAACACGTCGGAACAGTCATTTGTCATGGCCATTGCTCATGGTCATTGGTCGTAGTCATTGGTCATATCCGTTCCTCATGGTAATTGTAATTGGTCATGGTCATAGTCATTGGTCATGGTATAGAGGTAGTAGTGAAAATTATGACATTCGCAATTTTGTGGTGGCGGCCATCTTGGATTTGAAATTTGTGACAGTGCATAGTATTCTACTAATCAAGCCCTTTCATTTGTTACCCATACTGAGGCGGTAGTAAAAACTAATGACATTCGCCATTTTGTGGTGGCAGCCATCTTGGATTTGAAATTTGTCATAGTGCGTAGTATTCTACTAGTCAAGACCTTTTATTTGATACCCATATTGAGGTAGAAGTAAAAAATAATGACATTCGCAATTGTGTGGTGGCGGCCATCTTGGATTTGAAATTTGTCATAGTGCGTAGTATTTATTTTACTAGTCAAAGCCTTTCATTTGATACCCATATTGAGGTAGTAATAAAAAATAATGACATTCGCAATTGTGTGGTGGCGGCCATCTTGGATTTGAAATTTGTGACAGTGCATAGTATTCTACTAGTCAAGCCCTTGCATTTGATACCTATAATGAGAAGTAGTGAAAAATAGTGACATTCGCTATTTTGTGGTGGCGGCCATCTTGGATTTCAAATTTATCATAGTGCGTAGTATTCTACTAGTCAAGCCCTTTAAATTGATACCTATATTCGGGTAGTAGTAAAAATTAATGATGATTAATTGATAGTGGAAGTTCGTTGCTCAAACACGTCGGAACGGTCATTGGTCATTGCTCATGGTCATTGGTCGTGGCCGTTCCTCATGGTCATTGTAATTGGTCATGGTCATAGTCATGGTCATTGGTCATGGTATTGAGGTAGTAGGGAAAATAATGTCAGTCGCCATTTTGTGGTGGCGGCCATCTTGGTTTGAAATTTGTGACAGTGCATAGTATTCTACTAGTCAAGTCCTTTCATTTGATACCCATATTGAGGTAGTAGTAAAAATAATGACATTCGCCATTTTGTGGTGGCGGCCATCTTGCATTTGAATTTTGTCATAGTGCATAGTATTTTATTAGTCAAGTCCTTTCATTTGTTACCCATATTGAAGTAGTAGTAAAAAATAATGACATTCAACATTTTGTGGTGGCGGCCATTTTGGATTTGAAATTTGTCATAGCGTGTAGTATTTCTACTAGGGAAGGCCTTTCATTTGATACCCATATTGAGGTAGTAGTGAAAAAATTGGTAATGTCATTGGCCATTTTATGGTGGCGGCCATCTTGGATTTGAAATGTATCATAGTGCACAGTATTCTACTAGTCATGCCCTTTCATTTGATACCCATATTGAGGTAGATGAATGAAAATGAAGAAATATTTATTCCACCGTTTTGTAGAGGCCATCGTTCAGAGTTTTTGCCATCTTTAATCAATATTATCCCAACAAAGCTAAGATCCACCGCATGAAAATTAACTTTCAATTAAAAGTATAAATTCTTGAAATTATACTAGTAAACAGAGTTTGAAATGCAGAATAATACCGTACCGTAACGCAACGGGACAATGGGCTTAACGAGTCATCCCATTTTCGTGCATGCGGCCAGCGTTCATCGACTTATTAGACGTTGTCACGTCAAAAAAATATTGACAGATTCTGCTTTTCAAGAAGTAAACAAGATCAAATGTGATGGTCCGATGCGAAAAATCAGAATGAAACGTTATAAAACGCCAAACGACTTAAAATTTTGTGGTCGCACTATAATTATTCTAGTTTATGTCATAAACGCGCGAAATATTACGTAACCGACTCCCACGCTAACTGACGCAGGTCCTCCCCCGACGGCCGCTCGCGGCATACTAAATTGCGCAGCGTAATTTATTGTAATTTCGACTGCTGGTAATTTATATTTTTTGAAAAATTGACAACTATGATTTGAAAAGTAACTATAGAATTGGATTCTACAAAGAACAAAGTATTATCGTGTCTAATTTTTATTTTGGAGTTATTGTGTATTTTACACAGAGACAACGCTAAAACTGCAATATAAAACTTAAAATTGGCCTATGATTTTGTTTTTTTTACTAATAAATGGGACCAAAATTCAGATATATGTAACTTGAATGAATTAATAAAATATGTGTATGATATTCCCCATATTTTTTTAAGTATAAATTTTGAGTATCACTTGTAGATTTAGAAGTCTGAAACTGACACGGCGGCGACTTTTCGGCCAAATGGTCATGGGAGATCGTTCCCTACGAGTAAAGGCTTTATTATTAGTAAAATTGAAACAAGGAAACGTCAACAAGAAAGATCGGCCTATTTTTTGAACGTAATTATCTTTTTCTAGATAATACTAAAGATGGAAAATTCGGAACACAAACTTTTTGAATTTCGTGCGACGACGTGAGCCGGCTCTTAAGTAATCCATTTCTTTAAAATTATTGTACGAATTTTGAAGAAAAACATTCACTGTTAGTGAAGTACATGTGTAAGTACCTGGGTGACCGAGCTTTGCTCGGTTTAAACACTGAATATATTTAGATATTAGTGGCGGCCCGGCGGCATTTTTCAGATTTTGCCCCGCCTAAAAAATATTGAAGGTCCGGGGCTGACTAGCAGCACTCTGCGGGTTTACCTTCACTGTTCCCGTTCCTGTTATTTTTTCAGGATAAAAGTAGCCTGTGTGTTCTTCCAGACTATAATCTTACGTGTTTTCCAAATATCAGCCCGATCCGTTTATACGTCTATGTATATGTCTAGCAAGTAGCAAGGCGCTTCAGCGATCACTGCACTCACTGCAGTGTTGCAAAAGTGAACAATTTGAAATTGGGGAATTTGCCACCTACAAAACGAGAGAAATCGGTAGATATTTTTTTTCGATATAAAACCATAGTATTAATATTGTGATAAAATCATGTATAACCAATAATAAATCCACATCTTTTTTTAATTCTCATCTTCGTACCAACCCTTACTCGCTATTTCAGAGTCATGAATATGGAAACTACTTCTACGTCTTTTAAATTAAGATAACAGATATGGAATTATTGTCGTGAATAAATATGACTAGTACAAAGGTAAATAAAGTGTGTGGGATGCTCGTATTTTATCGGGTCGCTAAATCGGTATATCGGGAGATGATATCCAAAATCAGTAAATCTCCCGATAGCTTGGGAACTCTTGCATCACTGAGTCACTGTCCGACTTCATAGTAGGTAGTGAACGAGATGCAAGACACAGGCCGGTTCGGTCGCGTTAGAAGTAAAGTAGTAAGAAACAAATAATTGATGTGAATTAAACTTCTTATATCATGGCAAGCTTCCAGCTCCATCATCAGACCAGCATCATAATATCATATAATTGTCTGGAAATTTAGACAAGTATTATGCAAAATCTCACGCAATCGGTAACGGGGAAGTACCTAGATCTAATTTGCAAAATTTGATGACAAGCCTCGGGTCACGTAGTAACAAAGAGTTTACATATAAACTCTTTGCGTAGTAACTATTTTCTCATAAGTGCCTCTGGGTAGGGAAACTAAAAATAAAAGCTTGAAAACTTAAGAGAAAATAAACAACAAAAAAAAAAATATGAAAAAAACATACAAAAGACTGCACTGTGCTGAGATTCGAACTCAGTGTCGTAACCGTCCACTGCCGCTGTGTTGTACATTGCGCCAAATCTACTTTTGTCGGAGGTGTTGAATTTTCAAACCATATTAACTCTATAGATGTTTCTGCTTTCTGCATCAATTTGTGAGAATTCATCATTTTTGTTTTAATTTGCAAGATTTGATGATAAGCCTCGGGTTACGTAGTTACAAAGAGTTTACATAATTATTTAAACTCTTTGCGTAGTAGCTATTTTCTCAAATGTGCCACGGGGCAGGTGAAACTAAAAAATAAAGGCTTGAAAAACTAAAGAGAAAAAAACAACAAAAACAATATGAAAAAAACATACAAAAAGATTGCACTGTGCTGAGATTCGAACTCAATGTCGTAACCATGCATTGCCGCTGTGTTAGCCATTGCGCCAAATCTACCGATGCAAGATACGTCGAATTTTCAAATCATATGAACGCTGTAGATGTTTCTGCATCAATTTGTGAGAATTGTTTATTTTTATTTTTTTAAATTACGAGCGGCGGGCGGCAAACCGACGTAGCGTCCTCCTAGCAAGGCGCATCAGCGCTTTCTGCTGGACTTCATAGTAGTGAGCGAGAAGCAAGACACGGGCCGGCTCGGTCGAGTTAGCTTTTTAAAAGATAATTAATTAATACGAATTAAACTTCATAATCCAAAATACAAAACAGCTCGTCCCTTTAGTATAAAATAATACGTTTACCTATAAAATTTGAATTATGTATGTTTATTTATGACACATATATTTACACCAAAAACTCATTATAGAGGTTAGTTTAGGATTTTTTCTTATCGAGATTTTTTTTCCAAATCTTGTTTTGAAATCATAGGTGACGTAATAAATATGTTCAAGAATAACATATATTTTATTTAAAATCTGAATCCATTTACATTTTGTTAGACATATGTTTAAAAAGTGGCACTTGTCTCTTTTCAGCGCCTTAACTTATAAAAACGTTTTCTTTAGTACCTACTTCAATACATAATCATAATCATAAATAATAGGTATCTATAATACTTTTTGATAATTATTTACCTAAAACAATACTTTACATCTAACGGAGAACCTACGTTTAGAATTCAAATTCGCAAAAAGACGCAAAGGTTAAATGATGAAATATGTTATTCTTGAGCAACACCAAATAATATTTTCATCATATCCATGAAGTGCCCGCATGTATGAAAGGTGAATTTAAATGTCAATTGAATGATTTAAACTAGATACAATGATGACATGTTTTATATCAACGGTGACCCACTCGGAAAGAAACAAATGAATCGTAATAGCATGCGCTGAGATTCCATCAGTTTTTGATAGCGTGATCGACGATTTATATTTATACTTTGTAATTAGATAATATTGTAGGCAGCAATCATTCGTTTTGTGAATGATAGATAAGAATGTATCTATTGTTATTACCCGCACCAGCAGGTTTTTACAAACGGATATATCTTTACGTTTCTGCTTTTCGAAACTACGTCTAGTAGGTATTTGAAGTTTTTAAAACTTTGCAATAATATCAGATCACCAGCCAGATGAGTCGATGACATCAGATCTATCGCAGAGGTTTCGAGTACTTATACGTAAATATATATATCGCTAGCCAGCAGTCGGCTAGAGGCAGGATAGAGAAAGATGGAACAAGAGTGGATCGATACAAGCCGAAAATTACTACAGGACCTGGAAATTGTCTTTTTCCAATAGTAAGTTAATAAAGAAAGATACTGGGACTGACTTCCATTCAGGCAGTGAAGTGATTGGTCAATTGAAACATAGTTACCCTTGATTGCATAGTTTTAATAAATACCATCTAACTAAGAACTGTCAATGAGCCAGCTCACTGAGTTATAGATCGGGTTCTATTCTCACCCAGGACAAACATTTGTGTAATTAACACTAACGTTTCGTCTGTCTCGATGTTTCTAGGTACCGCAAGTACATATAGTAGATATTATATTAGACTACCATAATACAAGAATTTCTTATTATTGAACTTGTTTGTGTTGTAAGAAAAAAAAGGTCGACCTATACAATAATAGTTATTTGTAATACAAGAGTGCAAAGTTGATTTTTAACCGCGTGCTCAATTTTGATGACCGAGCAAGCGAAGGATTCTAAAATTGAATCACACGCTGCGCTCGTGATTCAAAATTAGAATCCTGAGCGTAGCAAGGGAATCAAAAGAGCACAAGGTGAAAAATCTTTGCACTCGAGTGCAACACGTAACTTTTCATTCCACCTCAGCGAGGAAATGACTAAATGCAAATTTTTAAATGTTTTCGCGCTAAACAAATTTAAAAAAGTAAGTACACCAAGAAGGTTTCGAGTCTGAGTTTTTAACATATTAAAAAAAATGTATGATGCATTCGGCACCAAGGAGGTAGAAATAAATAGGTTGAATTATGTTTTGAATTCAAAACCTCAGTACACACGATGTTCTAAATTCAAATTTACTTTAACCTCTAGTCTAGAGGATAAAAACGACTTTTGCGCCCTGATATCGAGGAGCAAAAGTACTCTTTCCGAGCTGGTGGGATGAAAACATAGTTATCTATTAAAGTCATGTTGCTTTCTATTCAAAGAATATTTCTCTGAATTTAACGAGATACCGGCGATCCTCATAGATACACAATTTAACTCTTTGTAATAAAACAATTGAAGTCCTTTTTCGTAAATTACATACACGTGTCCTTTCCCAGTAAAAAAGGAAGTTTGTAATAGGGATTCTAGTGATATGGCGTTTGTAGGTTTAAACCTCTTTAACTTTGAAATTTCACATTATTGTTAACTGCTCAGAAATAAATGATACACAACATACAACCCTGGTAAATGCCTGGTAACGATCAGTTTCTTGAAATGATAATGACTTTGAAACATTTGTTGTAAAGATTATCTAAAGTCAAATAGATGATAAATAAATCCACGCTACTTAACAGATCGTATAATAGTTACTTATATCGAGTCATAAATACCTATAGTTTACAGTAAACAAAATTCAGGAATTCTTAAATTAAGTACTTAATTGTAATCTAATGTGATTAACATAACGTAGATAGATTTATTAGTTAAAGAGAATTAATTTAAGAAGAACACATAATAATCTTGTACATCATATTCCATCTTACTATTGTCTGGAAGAGTTCGCTCAGTGATGATGTCGCCAATTGCAATACTATATACATTCTTTTCACAAAATAACAACATCAATAACAACCTATGTGCACATCTTTTCACAAAAATCACTCACTTTGTACTCGTATGCAGATAAATGTATTATTGTCTTTGCGTTTGTCAATTGATTTTGTGCATTTTCTGTACATTTAATTTTAAAAATAATAAATATGTAGTTGATCTGGCTATCTATCTAATTAATCAAAAATTATGTATCAAGTGTGTGAGGATTGATAGGAATGATTGATTTATAGATTGATTGATAATACCTTGTTCAGCCTGCGAACACGCAGGACCCACACGGTACCTACATTATCGTGTATTTCTTCTAGCTTTTGTTTGTAACAGAAGTCACTATAATTCACACATTTGGTTTCACTGGATAAGCCCCAGCGTTTTATGTTCTTTGAATTGCAATTGTCACACTTGACAGCTATGCCAGCTCCTTTCATAACAAATCTCGTCCAAATCCGAGCGCAAAATTTTTTAAACGTAATATACCAACACCAATAGAATAAATCATCATCATCATCAGCCGCAAGACGCCCGCTGCTGAACATATGCCTCCCCCCCCTAGATTTCCACAACGAACGGTCCTGCGGAATAGAATAAATATCCTCTTTTTATCCTATTATAATGGATATATTTACTCCATGGCCAACACATGTACTCAAATAGACGTGCGTGGATATTCCACAACGTTTAATCATGTTCAACCATGGCCGTATAAAAAAGTCGGACGTAGTCTGACTAAAACAAAAACTGTGTCACTAGAGTCACCCACATTTCTACATGTGGGTTCTCAGGTTGTCACTGATAGGCTGACATACACACATATACACAAGTAGCGCGTGTAATGACCAGTCATGTGTGCGTGTCAGCCGGTATGTGACAGCGCACACGTGCATATTACGTGGCCGACTCGATGGACACAGTTTTTGTTTTTATACGTTTTTATAGTCGTTGCGAGACTACGTCCGACTTTATTATACGTTCATGTGTTCAACATAATAGGCATGGCTAAGAAAAACTAATTAGTCTGTCAGTTAGATTATAAAAAAATATTGTACACCAATTTTTTGCCATTGTTTCACAAACAAAAATGACGAAGATACAGTGCTTACGCATTCGAAACTTCTAGTCACTGCTTAAAGTTAAAGTTTCGAATGACGTCAATTAATTGTACAATTTTTACGAACAAGTAACGTCATAACCAGAGGAAGCATTCCGAATTTTTGATTTCCTAGAAAGCTTTTGGCAATCTTTAATAATTTGACAAAATAAAATTTACGGCAGCATTCTCATTGGGCATCTAGAAAAATCTCAAGGCCACGCGCTCCAGTTTTCACCCACGTAGTTTCCAAAGCAAGTTATCAAATTCTGAGTTATAAGTTTTCACTACTATCGGCCCGGCCGTTCCTATGACTGCCAATTTTTTTTTTTGGCAAAAGTTACAATAAATTTAATTATTTTTTACATTCAGAACTTAAAATAAATAAATTATATTTAGAAAGCAGTTCCCAGAGAATTGACCAAAGAATCGGATATCGGATCAGATGATGATGAGTGGCTCTTCGTGTTCAAATAACTGAACTTGTTATTAAAAAGTTATACGTGGTTATGCATATAATAGAATATACATATGACTTCAGAAACTCCTCCTTTTCGTCGATTAAAAAGTAACAAAATATAATAAATACGTAATAATCTTGGACACAAACGGCAAACTATAGCTTTATTAATATTACTAAAATAAACTTTTTTTTCGTAGCAGATTTTAAAAATGAAAATTTGTTGAATGAGCAGAACTTTTTATTTGATTTTTTGTAATAAATATAAATATTGGTGGACAATTCACACACAACACCATCTGACCCCAAACTAAGCAAAGCTTGTGTGATGGCAGCCAGACAGCTGATGTTATACTTATATAGTTCTAAATACATACTTATTATACATAGAAACACCCAGACACAGTGCAAACATTTGAATTCATCACACAAATATATGCACTGGGTGGGGATCGAACCCACGACCCTCGGCTTCGCAGGCAGAGCTACTACCAACTAAGCCACTAGGCCAGTCATTGGTGTATTGTCATGTAATATTAGGTAAGTATCTGATTTTTTGTTAAAATGTACTTGAACTTCGATGACACATAGATATTCACAACTTGGTGAATTGTATGCAGTTCATTGTTCTTTTAAAATATTATTTATTTCTATGTTAAAGATTTTAACGACTAGGTAGGTAAGTAGTTAGGTACTTATTACACTTGCTAGCTTAAGAATATAATGTTTTTTTTTTTCAAAAACATTCCGTACTAATAGCACAGATAAGAAAATAGTCTAATAGGCTTAACAGAGGATCTTTTTCATTCCCTGTATTTACGATAGATAACGAGACCAGTCGTTATCTCTTGTTAGTGGTTAAAAAAATTGTTTGAGAAAATATCCGATAATCGGCTTTCGGTGGACATGAAAAATATATAATACAAATACAAGAAATATGATTTGTACGTAATAAAGGGAATTAATTGTATCCCTTGAGAGTCATACATTTTTCAGAATTGTAATGAGGGTTAGGTACTCAGAAGTACTTGGAATCAGCTAAAAGTGACTAGGTATTGAACTAACCGTAAATAGTGTAAGCGCACCTTTTTCTACAAAAATACCTGTGTCAGTTGGCATCGGATGATTTCTACTACCGTTCTTCAGGTTAGCGCAGAAATCACAGGGCCTCACCAACAAAACACACTAACTATAGGTACTTACGTAAATAGAACATACCTGAAAACATACTTACACCAACACACCTTACTCACTTGCCCCTTAAATCATTTCAAATAGGTACTTCGTTATCGTACTCGATGTGTACTACTATGACTACGACGGCTCGGGCACAGACACCTCAGACGTTACGACCTCGGCTTGGGCTGACGCTGTTAGGTATGTCCAAGTAATGATCTAGCAACCCCGAAATTGTTGCTCAACAACCAGGGCCTGATTAACCCTTAGGCTAATTAGGCTGCCAGCCTAGGGCGCGAGACTATTAACACTAGCACTATTTAAACTATTAATCTAGCATAATTGCATAACTAGACCGAGACAAAACATTAAACTAAATCCGCTGTGAAGTGAACAAGGCTTGGACGTAACCCCAGATTTTAACAAACCTGACGGGGGCGCGTCATCACAATAAGCCTAAAGTGGTCAGAATTCTTGAACTCTTAATCAGTCGCTGCGAACTGCGAACAGCCCTAGCACCCTAGCAAGGAGAATCGGGCAACTGTCGACTTGTTGCCCAATGTAGACTTTTTTGTAGTAAGTACCAAAATATTTTCATTAGTTTCATTATAAAATTTTATAAGTACGTAAATAGGCACATATTCCACAAGCTCCAAACATACCAAATTCAGAACCAAGCCCAGGGCCCAAGTAAATCGCACGACTAAAATAATGATTCCAGAAAGTTCCCCAACAAATTCGCGAGCCGGTTAGGTACCAGTCATCCGACTTGATGTGGCCAATGAATGGCTTGCCGATTGCCTCGCAACATGGCGTGATCTGACCACGTGATACAACTGTTAACTGTACCATTCTTCTGATGACGGCAACTGTGGGTACTAAATTATGATCGTGGTAAATGGGCGTTTCTGTTCGGCGACCACGATAGTGACTCCGCCGCTGATTGCGGCTGTTGAAACTTTGTGGTGTTTTCATTTACTCAACTGGTGATCTTTGTAAATTTAACACAAAGATTTCTTGTTCAATACATGTTGGCTACATCCAACATGGACGTAAAAAAAAGTCGGACATGGTCTCGCTAAAACAACAACTGTGTCCATCGAGTAGGCCACATAATATGCACGTGTGCGCTGTCACATACAGGCTGACACACTCACATCAGTGAGTTCCACGCGCTAGTTGTGTTTATGTGTGCGAGTCAGCCTATCAGTGACAACCTGACAACGCAAACGTGCAAACGTGGCCGACTCTAGTGACACAGTTGTTGTTTTAGCTAGAGTACGTCCTACTGTTTTATACGTACATGGTAGCCAGTAATAAAAACAACATTCCATCTGTTAGCAACCCCGTTTAAAAGCAAGAAAAAGGTGCATAGCGTGGCAACATCGGGCGACGAAAACTGGCTTTAAGTAGTGGGTCGAGAAAGAAGGGAGGCACTTTTGCTCCAGACGCCGGCCACGCCGGACATACTGTGTTTTGCCTTCGTGTCTTTGTTTGACCAATTGATGATTTTGTCATTAAGGTTATAGTAAACGTTTTAACGTTCCTTTAAATATTGTTTGCTTCACTCTCCCAATCTTCTGATGTAGATTGTTGACATCAGAAGTGGGATACCACGAGGCCTAGCTCGCCATCTAATCTGGAGTTTTATGGTCATTAGAGTTCTTTGAAGTTAAAACCTGTCTATCATTTGCATTGTAATGGGTTCAAAACGAAGACGCAATGGTAAACGCAAGCATGTAAAAAGGCGTGGTCGTTCATCATCAAGTAGCAGCTCAAAGGCAGTGACAGTAGCTGGTCTGGGATTTCACCATAAGCGCGCTACCCAGAAACTGACGAAGGTATCTTTATCAAACGATGCCACAACTGTGAGTACAAGTGCCAATAGTCCTACCCTCTATAAAAATTGATACCTGATTTTGATCCATTAGGTACGTATCACTACTTACATGTTTTGTTATTTGTTATGTAATTGATCAAAATTTAGACGTCATTATTTTTGTCTATAACCTGACACTTTAGTACTATTACATTTGCTTAATGTATACACCGTTCATTAAAATGGTCTAATGTAATCTCTGTAAACATCATGCACAATGGAGTGTCCGATATCTATAACTACAACATGATCCCGAAATGAACGCTGTTGCAATGAATGAGTGACTGTACACGACTTGGTTATTCGGTGTGAACACCAGGTTTACTATTTGATCTGCAACAGGAATCTAGTATGAACGCTGTTGCAGTGAAAGAGTGGCAATACACAACTTGGTGATTCGGTGTGAACACCAGGTTTAAGCTACTATTTGATCTACAACAGGAATCTGACATGAACGCTGTTGCAGTGAAAGAGTGGCAATACACAACTTGGTGATTCGGTGTGAACACCAGGTTTAAGCTACTATTTGATCTACAACAGGAATCTGACATGAACGCTGTTGCAGTGAAAGAGTGGCAATACACAACTTGGTGATTCGGTGTGAACACAAGGTTTAAGCTACTATTTGATCTACAACAGGAATCTGGTATGAACGCTGTTGCAGGGAAAGAGTGGCAATACACAACTTGGTGATTCGGTGTGAACACCAGGTTTACTATTTGATCTGCAACAGGAATCTGGTATGAACGCTGTTGCAGGGAAAGAGTGGCAATACACAACTTGGTGATTCGGTGTGAACACCAGGTTTAAGCTACTATTTGGTTTAACACAGAAATTTCCTAAGCCTAAAGGAAAAATGAGCTGTACTAGGCACTGGTTGGTTGGTAATGACTGAGTAATCGTAGGGGTAAAGGCAACAATCCTCGCTCTGGCTGTTCAACTTAAATACGACAGAAGTTTCAAGAATGCCTAAGAATAAAGGTATCTTTGAATTGACGTCATGTTATCGTTCTCGTATGAACTGAATATGTCATGATAGGCCGAGCTTTGTTATTATTTTAATAGATTGTAATGTTAAGTGTTTGTACATTACAGCTTTATCGTGCCTGGGGCAGGCACGGTGCAGGAGGGGCCGTGTTAGCAACCCCGTTTAAAAGCAAGAAAAAGGTGCATAGCGTGGCAACATCGGGCGACGAAACTGGCTTTAAGTAGTGGGTCGAGAAAGAAGGGAGGCACTTTTGCTCCAGACGCCGGCCACGCCGGACATACTGTGTTTTGCCTTCGTGTCTTTGTTTGACCAATTGATGATTTTGTCATTAAGGTTATAGTAAATGTTTTAACGTTCCTTTAAATATTGTTTGCTTCACTCTCCCAATCTTCTGATGTAGATTGTTGACACATCTGTTTAGGTAATTGTGGAATGGTTAAAATGTGCTGTAAGTACCTATAATAATTTTCATTTATTTTTGAATAAAGGTAATGTCTTGCATTCATAATAGTGCTGCAGGTACCTACCTACTTACTTTCTCCTCAAAATACAGATGAAATAAGAAATACGGGTACCGTCCTACCCAGCACCCTACAAAGTATATGATATGATTTTTAACCTTTCTATTGTAATCTAACCTATACCATAACCTATTTGAAATCTAAGTCCTATGGATTGTTATTGGCAAAAGAACTTTTGGGACATTACACTCCACGAATACCTTCATAAATAAATGCAAAAATATACATAGGTAAGTAGGTAGATCACAACCGTCCTGTAGGTCGTGGGTTCGATTTCCCCACCCAAAAATTTGGATAGGTATTCGCATCGATATAAATCAATGGACGTGCCCTGAGTACTTTGAAATTGGTAAATAACTACGTACTGCGTGTAGCGTAAGTGGTTTACACACTACCAATCTTCTTGACCCTAGAATCGCTAGCGGCGAAATATGCTGTGGTTCTACTTATTTTGGTTGTTGACGACGATTAGTGATAAACGTCCGGCGTTCACCGCTTCCTGCAACCGACTAGAACGGAATCAGTGTGCTCACTCTTCCCAACGATGACATAATGCCGTGCGCCTGCAGTTTGGGAGGGCACATCTCGTGGTTTATATCGATGGGGTGTCTATTATTTGTTCTGAGTCTCTTTTTGTTATTTATAAGTACCTACCTATTAATTTAATTAGTAAGACGCGGTTTTCCCGTTCCTGTTATTTTTATTTTTCAGATGTTACAAATTACACCTTCATCTGTTCCGAAGTCATTGAGCAACAAACATCCAAACGTTCTCATTCATAATATTAGTGAGATCTCAGCTTTCTGATTTCCATAGTACCTACAAGACTTGTATGTACTTTCTTTTATATTTTCCCGTGATAAAAGTAGCCTATATGTTCTAGACTATATTCTGTATTCCAAATTTCAACTCGAAAACGAATCGGACGGTACGACATGATTGAACAACAATCATCCAAACATCCCAAGGGCATTTATAATGTTTGTAAGATTACAATAATCGTATTTTAGATTATTCCGATCTCGTCTAAGACACACGTGAGAAAATAGATAGTAAGGATGACATAGTTCCGTGCGCCTGAAGTTTGGGAGGGCACATCCAATGGTTTATGTCGATGGTTACCACGTAATCAAAGGTTCCATGTTAGCGTCATTCCTGTCTTTAATTTGCGATAAGTAGCCCGAAATAACGTGACATAATCTACAAAATCAACCCAGAAAACAGCGTGACCTCAATACTAGCAGAAGTCTTGTCAAACGTCTATCCATAATTGTAACGGAACAGTTTTTTGCATAGTTTTTGCACCGATGGCGATGATTACCCGTGCAAAAAAGAAAAGACAAGGCATATTGAGGTCTCTTGGCATATTTTTTGCTCCAATAATTGATGCTGTTGTATTTTAGCTATCATGTTCAGATCACTTAGTGACACCTATTCACTGATGTTCACAGCAGTCGTGATGGCGGTGAAGTGTATATCTATTTTTTTATTGAAATAGTGTGAAAGAAGGCATAATATTTTAAATCAAAACTGCAGCGGTAAATAAACGAGTTTATCTGTGGACATGGTGCACTAAACTGCATCGAAATATCGGAGACTCACTCAACCAAATTACTAAGGTTTTTTTTTATAACTTTTATAGGTTATAAACTTTTATAGGTTTTTTATACTTGACCGCCATCTCGCCTGATGTTAAGCGACGATGCGGTCTACGATGGAGCGTGTTCACCTAGAAGAAACCGATTCACTCTCGATTTGAAGACACAAAGATTGTAACCATCGGGGAAAACCCACTCAGGCAACGTATTCCACATCTTAGACGTTCTTATCACAAAAGTAGAGTCAAATCTTTTCTTTCGTGTCTTTGGAACATCAACCATGAAACGATGTCGCTTTTTCGAGCTACGAGCATTCCGATAGAAAAAAGGGCATGGTGGTATCAGATCATGCAAATCAGTCGCACACTCTCCAAAGTGTATCCGATAAAAAACCGATAGGCTGGCAATTTTTCGGCGATGATCAAGACTTTGTAGTCTTTTTCGCAAAAGAGTGTCATTGCCTATGAGCCTTTTGGCACGTCTCTCGATCGATTCCAGGGTCTCCAGCTGATACTTAGCTGATCCATCCCAAAGGTGCGAACAGTACTCCATACAAGAGCGAATCTGTGCTTGATACAATGTGAGTAACTGTTCAGACTTGAAGTACCTTCGCACCTTTGAGAGGACACCTAGTTTTTTGGTAGCTAATTTGGCCTTGGACTCGATATACGAACCAAAGTTGAGCGTAGATGTCAAAGTAACGCCCAAAAGCTCAAGACGGTCAGAAACTGGCACGGATACACCACGAAAAGTAGGAGTCAGTTGGAATGGACTCCTTTTTGCGGAGAACAGACACGCCTGCGTCTTACTCTCGTTGAACTTGACCAGATTGGCATCACCCCATTCAGACACCGCCTCAAGGGTCAAGCTCAAACGCTCGATCAAACTCTCTCTCAGTACCTGGGTTTGCTACCCACTGGCTCTCGCGCTAGATATGTAGCTCTCTACAACGGTGCTATCATCTGCGTACCCAAAGATACCGGGCTTCAACAGATCATTAATATGTAGCAGGAAAAGTGTTGCAGAAAGTACCGACCCTCGAGGGACTCCGGCATTGATAGCCATTTGATCCGACGAGCAGCCATCAATGACGACTCGTATGGATCGATCCCTCAAGAAGTCCGATATCCACGCAATAAACCCAGGAGACAAACCATATCTTGAAAGCTTGCTTATAAGGCCATCATGCCAAACCCTGTCGAAAGCCTTCGAGATATCCAGGGAGACTGCAAGTGCTTCCCCGTGTTTCTCAATAGCTTCACTCCAGATGTGAGTGACGTACGCTAGAATATCCCCGGTGGACCGATTTCGGCGAAATCCGTATTGCCGGTCACTGAGGAGGTCGTTTGATTCTAGGTACGTCAGGAGCCTGTGGTTTAAGACACGTTCCATAGTCTTGCAGAGTATGGACGTGACCGAGATTGGCCTGTAGTTGGCAGGGTCAGCACGACTACCCTTTTTGGGCACTGGTTGCACATTAGCAAGCTTCCAAGACTTCGGTACCAGCCCCTTTTGGAGAGAAAGTCTGAATAGGCGCGTCAGTATCGGGGACAACTCAGGCGCACAAGCCTTCAACACTAGGGCAGGAATTCCATCTGGGCCACTGGCTTTATTCACGTCCAGATTGCGTAGAGCTTTGCGAACCTCCATTTGGCGAATGTGTATCTCTGACATAAAAGTCGGACAGCTGGATGGAGTAGGAGGTGTCGCACTACCAGCATCAAGACGCGAAGATTCCGCAAACTGAGATGCAAGCATGTTTGCCTTCTCCATTGCAGTGTGAGCTAGTGTCCCATTAGGTTTCAGCATTGGAGGTAGTGAGGGGCGGCAGAAGGTATAATTATACTAGTGTAATGAACAACCATGATAACATAAAACAATATTTCATTCGAATATAATTAGTAATTACAACAATTCCACCAACCCGTAATTGGCTAGCGCAGCGTATTTGAATATGGGAGATAGCTAAAGCTCATTTTTAACCAACTTCAACAAAAGAGTAGGTTCTCAATTCGATTGTAGGTATGTTTTTTGTACGCATAGATTTTAACACCTTCTATGTTTATACGTATGTTACGCGATAGCGCCTCCAATTGTGAATCGATTTTAATGGTTATGTTTTTTGGTATATCATAGTTCAGAGGTGGTCCCATATAGGTACATTTTATCAAAATCGGTGCGGCGGTTTATTAAATATTAACAAAAAACAAAAAAAGTCGGTTTTTGTTTTTATCGGAGAAAATAATTGATGTGTAAAAATGAATGTCATCGAGTTTCATTGTCGTCACTAACATCGAAAAGTTATATATCGAATGCAAGTCACCTAAAAAATTTACAGGTGCTTGAGTCACATTGAGCAAATGTTATAAAAACGAGATAATGTTGAAGGAATAAATGGAATAATGTGGTAGTGCAGCTAGGCGATTCACATTATCTTACAAAACATTGAAATTGGAAAACTCGAAAATGTATTCCAAAATATGCTTAACGAATCAATGATACAGTTGTTTTTTTTTTTTTTTAAATATAGAGTGACGAGACGATCAGGTCATGTGCCTGATGGTAAGCAACATGCCTGACACATAACATTTTTTCTTTTTATTTATTTAATCTGTTCAACGTGTAAGCAGTTATAAATATGTGTGGTGTGTGGGCAAAGATTGCGTCATCTTCCCGTTTGCATGTGTGCAACTGACAACAACGGGTTTCTTTTAAAATTACCATAAACCAGCATTCTACCAAAACGACTCATGATAACACAATAAGAAATTTGTGACAGTATATCTACTACGCGAATCTCGATTTTAGGAGGTTATGATCCTATAAAATGTTTTGCTGTCACAGGCTATGAATATCGTTGTCATTATGGTAATGAATCCCAACACACAAGTTTTAAACCATGGACGTATAAACATTTTTTTATTCGTCCATGTTTAAACCTTGTTGTTTTTACGTCTAAAACCAACGTGGTGTGGTTGTTACGTATTTCTGAGTAAATGAGTTCATCACATAGCAAATCTGTGACATTGTTCACATTCGGTCAGTAAGCCTTCACATAAAATTTTGCTCCATTTGGCAGCCTTTTTAAGGGGAGTGTTCGGGGTAAAATTGTTAAATTAATTTATAAATGTTAGAATGTTGGATTAAGGCCAGGTAGTTCTGTCAAATTAGGCATTTAACGCTGTCTTGTTGTCGCGACCGTCACCGACCGCGGAATCGGCGCCACAGTGCAGAAATAACATTAAAATATTGGACTATGTAATTTAAACTCATTTTTTGTTCAAGATTTGTTTATGTTTGTTTGTTTATGATAAGAGTTTTGTTGCTATATAAACGAAGAAATATTAAATTTATACTACGAGTATCTATATACCTACGAGTATAGATACTCGTAGGTATACAAAACTCAACCTTTTCTTTTTTGGTCACACTATAAGTTGAGAACGGCTTTTCCAATTTCATGCATCTTTTTAAAATGTTTCCTAATAATTCACAAGTTCGTCAAAAATTTAAAAACATGTGCTGAAACGTAATGAAAGGCCAGTAAAAATAGAAGGTTTTTTGGTCAACTTTGCACTAAATTTCTAAACCAATTTTTTTCTATGAGGTAAAGATCACTTACTGAGCATAAAATTACAAAATGCTCACAGATCCAGGTAGAGCTTCAAACGCCAATTGAAAAAAACTGTTTTAGCCGATATTTTGGAAACTATATATTTTGACAAAAATTGTAGAAAATAAAATTTTGCATCTTTTGTTGCTAGTAAACTTTTTTGTAAAACTTACCGTTTACGATTTATAACCTTTAATGATACGATTGCGATTATGCCGATAATAGTGGATGAAAATGATGTGGTCTACGATGGAACTTGTTTCTCTAATAGAAACAAGCACAGTGTACGTCGTAGCCCCAAGGTTCGAACCTTCGACAAAACCCACTCTGGTAATGCGTTTCACAGCTTAGTTGTTCTTATTACAAATGTGGAGACCAAACTCTTCGTTCAACTCTTCAATCATGATGATGAACGGTGCTGTTTATTCGAGCATCGAGCAATGAGATAGAATAACTTTAATTTAAAAACCCCGACTACAAAAAAATCTACACGTAAAAAATATTACCTACTATCTAAGGACACTTTGGAAAGTCAGACTAGTCTTAGAATATCTTTGTTACCAAAATCCATCCAGCCGTTTGGAAGACATGTGGAAATAAAAGATTTACAAACATAAAAGATATGCGCGAAAAACATAACCCTTCTTCCATTCCGGTAAAAAGGGACATGTTTATGCTACTGGAACAGAACTCACATCTTATTTTTTTACATTGTTATCATCAAATTTGACATAATAAATCGTAATCGGTAAGTTCGAAAAAAAAGTTTACTGGCAACAAAAGATGGGAAATTTTATTTTCTACAATAATAATATATATGCTGGCTGTATAATTTTTTCAGAATATCGGCCAAAAACGTTTTTCGAGCTGGCGCTTGAAGCTCCACCTGGATTTGTTATTATTTTGTGGTTTTATGCTCAGGAAATGATTCTAAACCTTATATAAAAAATACGAATCGGAAATTTAGTGCAGAGTTAAATTCTACGAGTAATTTTACTGCCTAAAAGGCTTCTTATCAAATTTGGTCGAGCGTCTAAATTTCTATGAACAATATTAACATTTTCATACAAAAAAAAAGAAAAATCAATAAATTTTGGTGGTGTCACAAACTTGGACAAGAAATAAAAAATAAAAATTCTAACAAAACCATACGTGTATCTATGGAAAGGTGTTCAAAATTGTATTGAAGTTCCTAACATTTTTTTTTCTAAACTGAATAGTTTGCGCGAAAGTCTCTTCCAAAGTGGTAAAATCTGTATGTGAGGACTTTTCTTCCAAGTACTAAGTACCTTACTACCAAAGAATTTACCTAAATGGCATATAAATGCAAGTTAGGTATCATTTATGATTTTAGGGGATTTACGCAGGGATTTCTCCCTCTCATTATTTCCTTATCCCGATCTCTGATTTAACGGACGAATATTTTACCGATACTTATCTATTTTCCATTGCATCCGCATTGAATTTTTACTGTTGTGTTATCGACGTCAGTTTTTGAGACTCCCTTTGGTCTACAACATAAAGTAAACAGCGTACTAATTAGTATCAGCGTCTATTTGCAATTCCAATGAAAACGGTATCAAAATCAAGATCATAGCGTGCTTCACTAGTAATACCAACTGATATTGTTATACTGTGGCACTGTGATCGTAATATTTAAAATTTATCGGTTGTCAAAATTGCAAAATCAAGCACAGGCCCGTCGTCCGTGAGCGCCGAAACGCGACTGATCAGGCTTGCCGAACGGCGCGCTATATATATGGTAGATATTAAAACATAGTGAATAACTGATACTTTTATCAAGTCAAACTCTGCGAATGCATCTATAACTTTTAGTGGCTTTCGTTGAGTACAAAAATTTAGTAAAAAATGCATTAGTTTAGTCATAAACTTGAAATAACTTTTTGAAAAGGGGTAACTTTGGGATTTTTTTCTATCAATTAAAATTCATTAAATCGTGTTACTGACTGCGAATTGCACTGGATTAGATCCTTAACTATTACATATATTTTTCAGAGTTTAATACACTATTTTAAAGGTCTTAAAGTTGTTTTAAAAATTCAAAATTACGGCCCACACGCCCTTAAATACTGGAGATCTTCAAGTCGTGATTGAACAAAACATAATCTAAAATGTTAGTCTAGTACCAATAGCTAAGACGTATTGTATCTAAGCACTTCTACACAATCACAAAACAGATTTTAGTGACTGAATTCGATATACAATTCTTCGTATTATTTCTACTATAACACACGTCTTTCCAAAAAATGCACATTAGTAGTATTTGAAGAAACCAACTGAAAATTATTACGTGAGCACTATCGTCATCGTGATAAATCAATGAACAAATCCGGTATTTTCAAAATGAGTAAAACCCAAAACAAGGATAATGAATCTTTGCCTTGCAAAATGTCTATAAAATAATTACCTTAACAATTGACTTGAATTGATTCCACCTTATTATTAATACCGTTTGACATTGAAATAATAATACACGGCACCATGATTATATAAATAGATTGACCGTAGTAAATATTCTATTTTAAGAAGCGGCTTATTTTACCAGAGCCAGTTCAGCCGGTCGATTCCGAAAAAGCGAACTCGATGGTGAGCGCACGAACGAGCTCATGTCTGTTATTGCTTGATCTAGCGTTCTTTTAAATTGTTAAATATGCGAGGGTCTATGTATTTTGGATAGATCGTCATATTTAGAAATATTGATAGACCTATCAGTGCGAACAGTCATAATCATTTCAGGGATCAAGTTTTAGTGGGGACTAAATCGTCGAGTTTGTCTCTACAGAATCGGCAGACTGAGGTGCTAGTACTTAGTATACCGATGGAAGCCAATATCGCTGATACAAATGGCACGAGCCATAGTCGAGTAAGCCTGCATTCACACGATGACAGTTAATGTTGAGAGTCACTATATCAACCGACAAATGTAACTGTATGTACTACCTACGAAATGGCAAGCCAATGTCGCAAATAATTTTGAGAATTAGCCGTGGTTAAAAAACTAATTCAATTTCGTAAATTAAGGACCATAACATGTTAATAATATATGAGTCATGAAAATTAAATATCATTATATCTCTATGTAACAGGCGCAGTGCAGTGTTCGGCAGTGATTTATGCTCTTCATATTCAAATTGCTGCGTGCACTGTACTGTTATGAATACGGTTTTACTATGCGGATCTTTCGCTCGTCTTGTTTCTCTTTTAATAACTTAAAATTAAAATTAGATAGGTAGTATTTCTATTTAAAAGAGTAAACTTGATGAAAATTATCGATATTAGATACCTACATAATATGCCTAATTAATCATTTTTAAGAAAACAGCAATGTTCTCATTTTTGAAAAGTTTTCATAATAATATGCTATGCTTTTTTTTTACCAAAACGATAATCAACACTTAGAATTGCCACTATTGTGTAAATTCGGTTTCAATTATACCTGAATATCCGGAAGTTTCGTTCCCGGAAGTGAGGACAAAAAGCTGTTTATAGAGGGCTACACATAAATGTATTGAGACGAAAGGGTACAGTGTCATCAGTATGATGGACAAATTTTAATAACTTTGGACCTTGTTAGTTAGTTGACTTTAAACTACAAATCGGGGAAAATTGTAACGTTCAAGTGAAAAATTATTTAGCTGCGTTGAGCACTTCTTTAAAGCTAAAAATCTTAGCGACTCGCGTCACCGAAATACTAATGTAGTGTCGGCAGTGGAGTAGTGAATTGGAACGAGCGCGTTAAACGCTTTTTGAATGGATAGATATTATAAAATAGATAAATAAATATTGGTAGACATTTCTTACACAACACTATGAAGCTTCAAACTAAACAAAGCTTGAAATATGATATCATAATAATTGATTATAATGCTAGTGAAATAGATACTAATGAATATACCGTACTACTCTTTAGATAGAGAATAAGTAAATAGAACAGGTTTTTCCGCACGGTTCCTTTGTACCAATCGTAAGCAGATGACGTGTATACTGTATACTAGCTATAGCAACAGAGTGATGTGCCGCGACAAAAGTATGACACTTCCACAAGAGCGACAAGACAAGAGCGATCAGACGCGTGCTTTCGGTGTAAAGTGTTTGTTCCAACCCTATACGTACTCGTAGTATATGTAAACTCTTTGACCAAGTCTCTTTCGACTTAGAGTAGTTGCTCTGCTTGACCCTGTATTTGTGTATTTGAAGTAAACCAGAAGGAGATCGGAAGTAAACTAGTGTACCTACACAGCCAAGGACTAATTTACTTTAGATTCAAATAAATAATTTAACAACAGTAGAATTGAATTTAAATCAGTAAATTCACAACTTAATTTTTAGTTTCGAGTTATGTTAATTTATACACTAGCAGCGCCCTGTGTCTATGCTTCTTCACGTTCTCGTTATTTTGCCGCTATAAAAAGTTGTAGGTACATGTGCTTTTCCATATTTATGTGCTATAATTACTGTGTGTCCAGAATTTATACTAATCTGTGTTCCAAATTTAATCAACCCGAACTGTTCAGCCGTTTGACTTGATTGGAGCAACAATCATCCCAGCATCCAAACTTTTCATTTATAATATAATTATATTAGTAGGATTATGATGTATTGTGTTTTACGAAGCTACAGTTTAATTAATTCTAAGTATCAATATTAGTTTTTGCTGCGCACGAGGCCGAAATAATTTTATAGGAATTTTACTAAATTATTAAATATTTTATTAAGTTAAATTATTATTGGAGTTTTCTCAGAAATGAGGTACTACTTACTACCTATTAACAATGTATCAGTCTGTATTACTCGGATAATATAATTCTGTGAATGAACTAATTTCTTAAAACGGTCCAGTATTGTTGATTTTATTCTTGAAAAACAACAATTCATTTTTATCCATAAACCAAAAACCGTTTTTTCATAGTTAATTAAACTAAGACACTCGACAAAACTTCATAATTTTTGTTATCATACTGTTCCAATGAGATCGCGAGTTGGTATGAATCACGAATATATCGTCGAAATATGCAAATTTGAAATTTTTGTTCATAAATTGCTATTTCAAAAACCGTTTCATTGATTTCGATAAATTTTCTATAGAATAAGCAATCTTTAAAATTTACAATAGGCGGTATTATACATACGAGTATATACATAAAAAAATGAACAACCGAATTGATATCCTCATTTACTCGAGATAAAAAAGGTAGCTTAAGTGTTTTCCTAGACTATAATCTAATTGTGTTCTGAATTTCAATCGTCAGCTTGAAATTTCTGGCAGTATGTCTTAGACTGCAGGCCCGTGAACAAAATTTATGGATCAAATGATCCACTTGGAGACCTATGTAGGATGATAGAAGGGAATAAAATAATAAGATTTAGCACTATACCGTCAATTGAAAGCTGTCCAACTGAGTGCAGGGGAAGATAGGGGTTACAAATCTTGATCATTTCTCCTTGCCGTACAAAAATCATGTGACAAGGAGAAAGGATCGAGATTTGTAACCCCCTATCTTCACCTGCATTCAGTTGGACAGCTTTCAAGTGACGGTATAGTGTTCAATCTTATTATTTTTTACCCTTCTATCATTCTACATAGGTCTTCTGATGGTTCATTTGATGCATACATTTTGTTCACGGGCCTGTAGTCTATCTATAGCTTTTAAAAGTTCCCGCTTTGAACCGATATTGAAAACATCACACTAGACTTAATCACGATCTCAATTATTATTTAATTATCTCCCGAAGTTTCGGTACCCTCACAACAGCCTTGGATACAACAAGGAGACTGAAGAAATTGCGGGTTATTATTGGGAATCCGGAGATCTCCACCTAAAGTCAAAGTCAAAGTTCTATAGATACCAGATACCTATTATTATACATTGCTTGAATTCCCAGAACGCTGAAAATTCGCATGTTCGTTAAGAACATGCTTGTAACGAAATTGTGGAAAGTCCCCATCGATCCCATATCTGCAAAAAACTTTATTCAGCATCAAAGTTCGCAATTTTTCACTATGGATCTTTCAGCGAAATGATAATGTTGAAATCTCATGTAAAATACCTCATACTAAAATTGCTTACCTATCCGCTTTTTTTCATATTATCATTAACAATTTCTGAGGAAAATCGACTACAAAATTTGGTATTATTGTATTCACTTTAGTAGAATTTCCACAACTAGCATGGACAACGCTGTCTAAAGTACATCATTAACGTATAATAATACCTATTACAAAAACATTGACATTTAACGATAATTCGGAGAATGTAATCTGAAAAGACACAAAGACCCTCATTATATTATGTGGCCTATAGCAACAACTCACTCCTAATCCTAGTCCATTGTTCACGTGCCAGTTCCCGTCTACCTGCTCTAATACAGAATCTAAGGCTTGAGGTCCCTACCTCCCTACCAAATTAACGTTACTCGTTAGTTTTGTATATTCTCTCGTAGTGGAAAGACGTGGTTATTGTCAATATACTCAACTTAAATTTGTGCTGTCTACAGTTTCACTTCAGTGTCTGTTCTCAACATGCCGAAATTGTGTTTTATTTGCACTAAACCATTAACTTCAAGCAAATGTGTAACAGTTGAACGTGGCTTAAGAACGTTGATCGACGCGAGTATTCAAAGGAAAGATAAACGTACAAATTATCTAAAGAATAAAACAAAAGTAATCGTTCATATACAGTGTCGTAAACAATATACTCGAAAGAGTACAATTATCGCGGCTGTAAAACGGAGACATGAAGAGGACACAGCTAGTCCATCTAACAGAAGTCTTCGTACTACACGTGTGAGTCAAACGTATTTTTCTTTTGAAAATTGTTGCTTGTTTTGTAGCAACGTCTTGAACGAAGAAAAACAACAGAAAACAAGAAAAACAACAGAAGACAACAAGAAATCTTGGCGTCAAGTTGAAACTGCTTTATTTAAAGATTTAATTATGAAACTAGCTCAGTATCGATTGGATAACGACACAAAAACTATAGTTGCCCGACTCGAGCTTGAAAACGATTTAGTCGCTGCTAAATGCAAGTATCATGATGATTGTTTACTCTCATTTTTTCACCTGACCACTGGAGGAAACACCGATTGTCCTGAAGAAGCAGAACTTAATATTGCCATGAATGGCATATTCCAATACATAGATAACAGTGAGGACTGCCAGTTCTCCTTGGAAGAACTAAAAAATGTTTGTAAAAATAACAGTATAGAAAACAAAACAATCAAATTACGATTAAAGTTGAATTACGGCGATAAAATAATTATTACTGAAAAACCAGGTAATTTAACATTGGTATGTTTACTTGAAAATCGTCATGGTATTTTATATCAAGCTGCGAGCGAAAAGAAAAAACTTGAAAGCAAGGAAGAACGATTGAAGATCCTGGCAATGGCAGCAGCAATTATACATGAAGACATGACATCGGTAGTCGTCGAAAAATCTCGTTACTCCCTATTGGACCGAATATTTGAAGATGGAAACAATAGTGTTCCGGAATCGCTGATATTTGTTTTGGAACAAATTATGTTAAAAAAGAAACTGCTTAAATTACACCATATAAAGTTCGAAAAAGATGATGATTAAAAACATGACATCCATTAAATTTTACTGAGATGGACCGTGGAGTAGGCCTACAGGGGAAACCACGCTAAAAAAACGCGCTAAGCACACTACCTCACAGGTAGCGTGGAAACGTGTGCATACTACGGAGAATACAACAACTACAGACAATTTTAAAACTGTTATTTCTCAGAAATTATTGATGTTAGACAAAAAAGTTTTAGGACTGTTTTTGTGTATAATAGCATCAACTATTTCGAGCTATTTTTATCACAAAATTAATTGTATCACTGTAAAATCCAAAAGAACCCATTTAATATAATGAATTTTTTTCCAAGCATGAGTCGACGAGAAGTTTTCACAATTTCATTACAATTGTGTCCCTGACGCGACTACAAATTTTCAGCTATCTGAAGTCTAAGTTGACCGGACTATAAACCGATTCGACTTTGCTCACATTTACTTTGGATCTTATCCTGTTCAAAATGTATCGAAACCATTCCACCGATTTTAGTAAGTCAACAAAAATCAAACAATTGTATAAATTGACGATATTTATGTACACCTATCGGGGAAACCACATTAAAAAAACGCGTCAGGCACACTACCTCACAGGTGGCATGGAAACGTCTGTAAATTGCGGAGAATACGACTATTGTAAAAATGTTAAAATTGCTTTTTCTCAGAAATGGTTGATGTTACGCTAGAAATTTAAAACGCTTTTTGTGGATAATAGTATGAACTACAATTTTATCTTACATATTTGTATTCTAAAATAACCGTATCACTGTAAAATCCAAATAAACGATTTTGTGAACATTGGTGTGGATTATATTTGTTCCAAATACCTCTCCTTGAAAAAGATCGTCAGACGCGATCCAAACTTGAGTCGGACTGGACTGACTATATCAAACGTGAGTTACCCGTGTATTTATTTAAAATATTTGTTCCAGACACGGGACCGATGGGGACTTATCACAATTTAATCACAAGGATATTCTTAACGTACACGCAACGTTTCAGCTTTCTGGAAATGTATGCAAGGGTGATTGTCTTATTTGTCAGGGGACAATAAACCGATTATTTTAACTTTAACTTTACTATTCCTAACTTTTAGTCACATCCCATTCTTAAAATAAGTCTAGCTGTTTTTAAAATCAACAAAAATCCAAAAAATATGTTCATTGTTATGTCACCATAGAATTGTAAACCCCATGAGATTATAATTTAAAGACGTCATACATCAATTATAAATTAGCATCATCTATACTACTGTATTTTTTTTAATAAGCAGTGGAGCAAGCAGGCGATTTTCCTGATGGTAAGCAACATGCATGCCACATAACAGCACAGTAATAAGCTGCTATTGGAACATGAAGAGTCCAAATCATTACTGGGACTAGGATTATTGGGTTAGTTAATAACACGTCCGTTCAGCTGCAGCGGGCGTGACAATGTCGGTTCCCAATTCCGGTCTATTCACTTCGTTGAACTTTGGAGCCGATTGTTATCATAAAAATAAACAATGTCTTGATGTCCGTCTGACTGGACGGTAGACGAGTGTAACCTAGTACTGGCGAAGGCAACTGTGAAAACAATAAATCGTTTTAAAAATACAAAAAAACCTGCCAAAGTTATTAGTCAAGACAAAGGTGACGTTTTTGTTTAATTTTCTCGTAATATCTCACAGCACAAAAAAATATTTAAATCCAACAATAAATAATGTTTAATCCTACTCATAATATATGTAAATGTCAAAGTTTGGACGTTTTTGCTCAATCATTATCGTAATTGCTGTTGGAACACAGATTATACTCGTAGTCTAGAATAGTAACCGATTTTTTACTATTGTCAATTAGATAGTTCTCGGTCGCACCAAAGACGTCGTTAACGAAATGGGATAAGCTTTCGATAAATTAAAGCATTTTGTGGGACAAAACTTTTCAAATCAAATCAAATCGTTTATTTGTTAGAAATATGGTCGTAGCACATACATACACACACTGCCGTGTACAGATATAATTCGAGTTTTGTATCCACATGTTGTTACCTATTTCGGCGTACAAATTTTATTATACAGGATTTTTTCAGTAAGTATTCACATATTAGATATAAAATAGTTAATAATAAAAGCAAAGTCAAATGAAGATGTAGAATGTTACCTACCATCAATTAATAAATTGTAGCAATTAAAATTGTCAAATACTTAGGTTTGAACTACGTAAAATATTGTCATTGTGATTTTCTGTACAACTACAACTTTGAGTCTCGCACGTGTAAATAAAAATTACACTGCTTATGCATGCGTGGCATAAAATATGGAGATGAACAGTAAGAAAAATAATGTTTTTCCACCAAACTGTTTAGGTATAAAGAAATCACCTAAAGTTGAGTTCTGTCGTTTCGTGAGAGGGCTCTTAACTGTAACCGCACTAGGTTAGACCTGTACCTATGCGTGTACCGTGGAATACGATACGATTTTACTACGAGTATGTCATTTAATGCCTCTAATGTGGTATACCTAACGATTCAAGTGTTGCGTGTCTTACACTAATCATCTTACACTATTATATTTGTTTAAATAATACATGGATAAATTACAATACTACACATATACCTACACAATGAGTTTAAATAATATCCATCTCTAAATTTTGAAATGGATATTTAAACTCATTAAAAACCAAATAAAATTAAGCTTTGACACCTAGGACGGAATTAAATGCTTCAAAGTCCCAGATCATAGCTGTTATTTTATGCGTAAGTCATTAATATTTTGACGACGACTGTACTTCGAGACGATCGATAATATTATAGACAAGTAGTGAAGGAAATTTACAATCAATTCACTCAGTAGGTCACAGTCTTTGCGCAACACTCCAAGGGTCCAGACTCCAGTTAGTGATTTTCCAACGATGATTTTATAGATGCACTGTATATACTTGATTAAATAACGAATGCATAAAGGTAAAATCTTACTTTGAGACGTAGGCCGTAGGCAAACCGACGGTAGGTATAATCCAGTATTATAAGTAGGGAAGTAAAATACCTTGAACCTTTGCAATTTTTAAACGACTTTAAAGAAGGAGGTTATCAATTAGACATTTTTTTTATATTTACTACCTGTTAGTTGGCTGGAACTAACATTGAATGAAATGCTTCTAAATAATTGTATTTTAATTAATTTTTCGGTTTTTTTTTGGATTTTCGATTTTGTGGATTTGAAGTCAGTAAATTTTCGTCACATATATTCGCGTATAAATAAAATAAATTATACTCATTCACAAAATTGTCAACGATGAACCCTACTAAAAGTTATCACTCGTAGATCGAAAAAGTGTCCTGGATTTATGGTTTTTGGTTTCAAAGTTATGAAACGAAACAAGATCTAAGTAGACTATGGAATATATTGCTACATTCTGTGATGGATATTGTAATCGTGTATTGACTAATTATAAGTTTGCACTTGACCGCCACCTCGACGATGCGGTCTACGATAAAGCTCGATTACCTACCTATAAGAAATCGATTCACACTCGATTTGATAACGCCAAGATTGTAACCATCGGGAAACCCCCACTCAGGCTAATCATTCCACAACCTTATCACGAAAGTAGAGTCAAACCCCTTCGTTCAAGTCATTATAAATAAATAAATATTGGTGGACAATTCACACACAACACCATCTGACCCCAAACTAAGCAAAGCTTGTATTATGGCGGCCAGATAGCTGATATAATACTTATATAGTTTTAAATACATACTTATTATACATAAAAACATCCAGACACAGAGCAAACATTTGAATTCATCACACAAATATTTGCACTGGGTGGGAATCGACCCTCGGCTTCGCAGGCAGAGTTACTACCCACTAAACCACGAGACCAGTCAAAAAGTCAAAAAGTCATTGGAACATCAATCTTAAAACGATGTCACTTTTTCGAGCTAAGAGCAGTCCGATAGAAAAATAAATACTGGTTATGACTGGACAAATAAACTATTTGTATGTGCTTGCACTAGGCTGAATTATTTAAAATTTCTGCAGAGTCCAGTTAGATCCTAAGTTTCAGTTCAAGTTGAAGTTTAGTATCAGTCCTAATGCTTAGTCCTTATGTTATGAATTGTTATGAACATGCCTTTATACTGATATTGGTTTCGGCTTTTGTGTAGTTTCTGTACTGTAGTCATTATATAATTAATACTGACCGCAGTTCGGATGCGTTGAGCAATGGAAGTGGTTTGGGTAATCGGCCTCCGCTCAAGTAATTCACTTCCAACCGCATATCTAACACGCATATTTGCTTTGAACTCACAAAATTTTAAGTTTGATAGTCTTCATTTATGTTCATAAAATATAGTTAATTTCTCAATCATTTAGAAAGTCAACTTTAATCAATTAATAAGCACTAGTTGGTAAGACGAATATGGGAAATTATGTGTCCATAATCCACCACCAAGCAGTAATGTGCAAACGTTACTGTTTTCCGATTTGAAAGAGAATGTTTCCAAATATCCTGTAATTTTTCCACAAGGTAGAGAGACAAACCATTTTGTATTTCTGGGTGACGAGTGGAGTACAAATTCGAGGCATTAAATTCGAATCTTCATGTGCTGGGATGTTGCTTACTATCAGGCTTCTGTCTTACACTTCCAACAACTGTATGATAAAAAAATAACGTCTGTATTAAAATATTGTCTGTACGAATAATCTAGTAACAAAGAATATTGAATTGTAATTGCATTGGACTTTTGCATCTATTATTGCTTCAGGAAATGCATAATAGGTATAATTACCTAAGGTAAACGTTTGAACCATATTTCTCATTTCATCCATAATAATTCCAACAATTACGTGTATGGTGATATAATGTCTGCGTTAATTGCTGTCATTAAATATATCTAAAGTGATAAGCATGACTTTTTTTTACCTTTTATAGGCTCACATTTGACCGCCTGATGTTAAGCGACGATGCGGTCCACGATGGAGCGTGTTTACCTAGAAGAAACCGATTCACTCTCGATTTGAAGACGCAAAGATTGTAACCATCGGGGAAAACCCACTCAGGCAACGTATTCCACAGCCTAGACGTTCTTATCACAAACGTAGAGTCAAATCTCTTCGTTCGTGTCTTTGGAACATCAACCATGAAACGATGTCGCTTTTTCGAGCTATGAGCATTCCGATAGACTTATGAAAAGATGATATTTATGTACAGATGAGACTAGCACAGGATAGAGACAAGTGACGAACACAATGAGAGACCTGTACTCACCAGTGGGTGATAACGGAAGCATAGCCAGGAGTTCTATGACCATAGCCAAGACCATAATCCACCAAGCTTATTATGTGCAAGTCAGCGAGATACGTTTTCAAAAGACGTCGTTCATAGCATGTTCATTGGTTTCGTATCGTTGTATTGCTAACGGTCAAAACCAGTGTTGATGACTTACTCACACATTTGCACTTGTAAAAACACTCAAAAGTGTAGAAAGGATTCGAACCTACGGCTCTTTTAGTGGGTGACAACGGGATGGAAGTAATGATGATGAAAAGGACAAGGGTTTTTTAAATGGTCCTTTGACCTTACTTCTTTCCGTTTAATTCTTTATTTGCCTACGCATTGACCCCAATTCAAGAACGGGTACTTAAGGTATTTCTGTATTAGTAAACGTTTATTATACCGAAGTAGAACTCACTTTGGAGACGATAATGAACAATCATACCTAACTATGTATAGGTTTTTAATAGTTATCAATTAGGAAGCTACCGCGGAAGTGGTTAGGACGATAATCTACATAAATATAGACATGGCCTTAGAGGTCTATAATAGTTAATGACAGCAGTAAAGCTCCAATGTGAGGAAATACCAGAAAAGGTTTGACGAATTGTGTGAGAAATGATATCCGTATCAAAAGAGTGAGTGGTCAGATTACGGACAATATATGTAATAAATTATGAGAAAATAACTTGCTACGCAATACATCTAGTGAGTAATATTACAAAGATCTGTGTAAACTTTTAAAGAGTTCCTTTGGTATAAGGGTCAACCAGCAGTGCCACGCGGTTTTACTCGTTGAGTTGTCGTGCCAGTAATTTTTTAACAAGTAGCCAATTGAGTACCTAGTGTTATTCCAGACTATAGGTAATCTATCTACATAACCCGTTCAGTTCTTACGTGATTGAGCTACATTTGACATTCAAACATCTGGACATTCGCATTTAAATATCAGTAGGAGACAAAGCAGTAGGTAGTAATAATCATTTATTTATACTATATTATAAAGCTGAAGAGTTTGTTTGTTTACATGTGTCTAAGATTG
The DNA here is from genome assembly GCA_017562165.1 of Ectropis grisescens. Taxonomy (NCBI): domain Eukaryota; kingdom Metazoa; phylum Arthropoda; class Insecta; order Lepidoptera; family Geometridae; genus Ectropis; species Ectropis grisescens. The sequence continues at coordinate 8,186,251 of CM029771.1, read as the reverse complement.
CGTCATTAAACCTTTGCTAATCAAACTTCTTTCTAAATCTAAATTGATACGACCAATTTCCGACAGGTGGCGTAGCAGTTAGCTGAAGAGGTTTTTGTTTGAAAGCGAAATTCTCAGGAATGGCTGAACCGATTTCAAAAATTCTTTCACCGTTGGATGGATCCCGATGAGTGTTATATATATACCACGGGCGAAGCCGGTGCAGACATCTAGTGTTATATAATTTGTAGGCGTTGCAATTGAGATCGTTTGTAATTGAAGAATACAAATTTTAAGCAATTTAACAATGATACATTTTCCCGTAAACAAGCGTTACTACACGGAACGCTATATTTATTTGTATTCGACAAATGAATGACTTAATAAACTCAACTGCGATCTCGTAACATGTATTTTTGCATTCTCAACGACGACGTACTTACTTTGTAACAAATATAGTTAGGTTATTATTAATTATATACTAATATTATTAAATAACAACGGATATCCAGAAGCACCACTTTTAGTGGGATCGAGCCCGACACAAGCAACGTGTCCCTACGGATGGTACATAAATGCATTTCCATCACAGAAAAAGAAGTACATTTAATTATGGAACTACGCAAGCAAAGCCTATTATAGCCTATTATAGCCTATTATAGCCGGATATTATAGTCTGTTATAATATTGACTTATCGGGTATGTCACTTTATAAGCAGTCTGTTAATATTAAATATATCTTGAATTTAATGTAGTTCAATAAGCCTTTCCAGCTGCGTAATTAATACATATTAATACTATATTTTCATTTTATTTATTGTAATAAAACAAAAAATTGTTTGTAGATATTGATAAATTGTATGCCAATGATAATGAATCAATCGTGTGACGTAATCAGCTGTGTCAAATCAGTTAAATGAGTAATGTTAACGTGTGTATTTCAAACATTGGATCCAAAAACTAATAAATTCTTAGAAAACGAAAATAATATTTGACGTGACAACGTCAACTTACATAGTTGAACGCCGGCTGCATACACGAAAAAGTGTCCCGTTACGCCAATTGTCCCGTTACGCTCATTGTACGCCGCATCTATCAATGTTTTGTTATGACGTTGTCTCACGTTAAACTATCGTCCGTAAACCAACGGACTTTACAGACAACCATTTTTATTAAGGTTCTTAAATGGCAATTATTTTATTATTTAGAATTCGTTTCAAATTATTACTTAGTATTTTTTTTTTCTTTGAATGGACGACTTTCGCGCCTACTTTTCTTTTTTTCTTTGCGACATTTCTAAAATTGTTCTCGAAAACACCGAACATAATCATAATGTCAATCTTTCCTTTCGCGGATAGGTCAAGAATGTCACATAGCAGTATGTATAACCTACTCATAAAACAAAAACTTATTACTCAGGTAATCTCGAGAATGATGATGTAAGACACTGCATCTCGTTTAAATAAAGTTGAAACTTTAATGTCAGCCAATCGCAGTTTTCCTAAGTATAATTCTCCTCAAACTATTTCAATTAACAGCTACTTCCCACGATGTAACCTACTAAAATAATGTTAAATTATACTGTGATTATACTCGTTGCTTAGACCACAAGGCGTTCCACAGCAACAGAATCATCACCTCGTCGACATATGTATAATATATGCCCAAAGAATGTAAGGATGGGAGATCAAACACACATAGTATGTGTACTTACAAACACACGACGTTTCCTTTATAACATTAGAGTGATTTCCTCTCGACTCAGGTTGTGAAATTCACGAAGAATTTTCGAGTTGAAAGGTAACGGTGTTTGATCCATCTCTAACCTTTGGTTGAAATATTAGATGACAACGGTACACCTTTTTATGCTGTAGTTGAAATTTAGCTTCTTCTAACGGTGTTACTCATTATATTAAGATTTAATTCTTAAGTACATAAGAACTTGACGGTAAGAATGCATTACTCATAAGTTTCATTTGTTAATCCAAAGTCTTAATTGTCAATTCCACTCCCTACTACAGAAGCATAAGTAGTAAAACCAAAAAATAATTAAAAATAATAATTCAGTTTTGTTAAGGACGTATTAAAAAAAGTTGGATTGGATGGTCTCGCAATTTTTTTTTGTGACTGTAGATTCAGCTAATTTACACGCACACATTACTAGGCCATTACGCGCGCCAACTTTAACCAGCCTACACGTATCTCGGTAAAAACAGATCTTAACACACGGAACGTTTTGTGTGGTGAAATACTGTAAAAACAGTAGTGCCCGACGCAATAAACATCCATGAATCATGTTTCATAGGCGATTGAATAATTCAATTACTTATTTCCCCATTTTATATTTCAAAACAAATCTTCATTCCCTAAATCAAAATAGTCATCACAACTCCAGTGTTGCCAATATTAGTGTGTGTAAATTTCCCTAAATATATGGGACATTATATCCATATATTTACATAGATGTTGAAGAGAAAATACTTCTTTTGGCGCACCTCACACAGATTTTCCGTTTATTATTCTATTTGCTAGATTTCTTAAAAAACATGAAGTTTGGAGAAACGTTTGGATCGAAATATTTAAAAAATTGCCAGTTATATGGACTGCTGATAGAAGTGAAAACTTATAACTCGAATTTGATAGCTCACTTTGGAAACTACGCGGATAAAACCGGCGAGCGCTGCTAGTCTAGAAAAAAATCTTGAAAGCATTGTGACGCGTGACGCTTGAGCTCATTTCAAAGCCCACTAAGAATCTGAGTGTGGTGAAGAAACTATTTCACTCTCACCTTGAAGATAGCGAGATTGCGTTCATCAGGAATACCTAACTCAGGCAATATTGATTCGTCACATAATATATCTTGAAACCATTGACTAAATCTTGTCTTTTCAAGGCTACAATTTTCCAGAATCTCGAAAATCTTTAACCTTTAGTATGACGAAAGTTGGTGTTACGTATTAGTGACCACACCTTTTAGAACGTAAGTCGCGGAGAGGTCAACAAGTGGTCAAGGGTAAATACGTTGCTTGAAAAATATACGCAAAAGAAATGTCTTCGTTTTTCTAGCTCTTTCTTTTTATTACATTTACAAAATAGACACATATTTAGGCAAAATTGCGACGATAATTACAACTTATCGGACTGGTTGTATGTGGAAAGAGCGACATTGTTTCATGATTGGCGCTCCGAAGGCTGACGAGGAGGTGTGACCTATTGTTGTGACAAAAATTTATAGGTTGTAAAATACGTTGCCTGAGTGGGTTTCCCGAGTGTCAAGTTTCCGTAAGTTTTCTGTGATTAAATGTAGCATAAGTGCTTCTAGGGAATAATCAGTGTTCCAAATTTCAAAGCGATCCTTTAAGCCGTCTCGACGTGATTGAGCAACAAACATCAAAACTTTTGCATTTATAATATTAGTAGGACTACGGTTCCCCACACAAAGTAACTCTCGATGTTTACATTCACGGTTAAACCCAGTGGTGATAACAAACTTGCGTACTTACATTTGCACTATGCAGAAGTGCAAGAAGGATTTAAACCTACGAACTCACGTATGTGCAATAAAATGGTCTCACCACTAAGCTATCACAGCCAACTAATTGAAATTCGATTCATTTATATAATTAATTCCTTTAATTTTAAAAACCCGACTTCAAATAAACATTATGTAAGACAATTTACTATCTAAGGGCACTCGTGTAATTGAGACGAACTTTCAAAATCCATCCAACCGTTTGTAAGATACGTGGGAATAAATAAATTTACAAACATAAAAGATACGCGCGAAAACCATAGGCTTTCTTTCAGTCGGGTAATAAAAATATGTAAAATGAACGAAATGAACCTAGGTAAATTAAAAGAAAAGTTGAAAGGTCACTTGACTGACGTCAATCCGACAATATCAGCAAAAAATAGCAGGTAAATAATGTGGTGACAGCCAGCACACTCCAGCGTGATTACGACGTGATTACCTAATGCCGTCATAGCAAAAAAAAAATGGCAAGAAAAACAAAACACTACGCATTACAAGGTACTAACCATTAACGGTCTTATTGTAATGGTTTAAGATCAATTTTATACTGTTTGAGGTCGTTGACGTCAGGAACGCCGAAACTTAATATATTGCGGTAGTCAGTAACCTTGCAGTTACGCATTTCTAGATGGTCCCGAGTTCACCCGAAGATGTCTTTCATTCACGAACGTGAGGCTTGAGCTCACAGTCCACGGAAAATCTGTATGTTGAGCGCCAAGAGAAGTTTTAACTTAAAAAATCATCGATTATGTTATTCTCAGACATTTGAGAGCCTTTTGGGTCGCGTGAGCCTTCGAGAGTGGTTAGAATTTAGCAGAAAATGTTTTACACTACGGCCATAATAAATGCATTTGCATTTCTTTCAGCGTAGTTATGCCGCCAACATGTTTAGCACTCTTTTTATTGGTTGTGGCTTGGTTATTTGATTATCTCTAGATCTTCAACAGATAATTCAGACGTGCTTAGTGTTTCTAGTAAGTTGGGTATGTAGTGTATTTTTTTTAGTAGGTATTGTTTAGCAGTATAGAATGACGGGGCTAGTAGGACATGTGCCTGATGGTAAGCAACGTAGCTGCATATAACAGCACAGTTTCAGGCAGCTATTGGAACATGAAGTTTCCAAATGAATACCCAGCACTGCACTAAGGTCGACACCTATAGATATATAAATTGATTTAACTCCATGCCCTGTAATTTCTCTGGAAACATTGCCCTTCAAACCGGATCAAGTGATGTTAGCACATTCCTGGAATAGAATAGCTCGGTAAAATAACGTGCAGAGGTGTGGTACTTCCCCAAGGAGATTCTGCAAAGAGTCCTACCAAACATAGTAATTAAGTTTTGTTAATTGTTACGTAGGAATCTAATGATATTGTTTTTAAAAACAAGCCAGAGAAGTTCATAGACCGAACAGTTAATGCTAAAACGCTAACACGTCTGGGTATGCGTTACTGGCGGCGGGAAAATGGTAATTACCCAGCCAATTATGAAACAATTAACGTTAATTTCACGTCGGTAATGTAAGGTTACTATGTTCTAAAAAGCTATGACGTAGCAAGTAGCACGAAATACTAATTTTACTATGTAATGTAATATTATAAGACTGAAGAGTGTAGTAGCGTGTAATCACAGGAACTACTTGACCGATTTCAAAAATTCTTCCACCGTTTAAGTTATTCGTGATCCGTATTGTACCACGGGCGAAGCCGGGGCGTACCGTTAGTTTTTAATAGTGATGTGGTAAAGATATCGGTTCTTCTATATATTATTTAAGCGAATCGTAGGATTTCCTTGTACTTGCGGACAATAAGCATAGGCAGCCCAATAACTGTTCCCAGTGTTGGAACTCGGGGTATTCTCTCGCAAGGAGATAGTCAAGCCCGTAATCCAACACCCAGTCAAAAACTTGGCAGATGATCATAACCTCGAAATATTCCTAGGACACGCCGATTTCTCTTGGTCAAAAGAGACTCAATGCACACGCGAGTCAATTACCTGCAAAGTTTTTGAGCAAAGTCAAACTTCTAAATAAATATTTTTAAAATAATGATGACAAAGTAACTGAATGAACCAAAATCACGCTAAGTATTTTTTTGTGATACTCCTTTTCCGAACGAAATTGAGTAATTGAATACTATTTCATTTCATTTCATTAACCCCCGATCAAAAAAAGGGGTGTTTAAGTTTGACGTCGATGTCTGTCTGTCTGTCTGTGTGTGTGTCTGTCTGTGGCACCGTAGAGCTCAAACGGATGGGTCGGTTCGATACGGTTTTTTTTTTTGAAAGTTAATATCCGTGCGGATGTTTTTAGCTATGTTTGGTTAATATCGATTCAAGATGGGCGCCTCCACAAAATGGCGGATAAAATATTTCTTTACAACCTACCTCAATATGGGTATTAAATGAAAAGGCTTAACTAGTAAAATACTATACACTATAAAAAAATCAAATCCAAGATGGCCACTTCCACAAAATGGCGAAATACATTTCTTTTTTCACAACTCCCTTAATATGGGTATCAAATGAAAGGGCTTGACTAGTAGAATGTTGTACAGATAACAAATCTAAGGTAGTCGGGGGTTAGTCAACATTTTTAATTTTGTTCTTGTATACTTTCGGATTAACACTATTTAAAATCACTAGTAGCGCCCAGCGGTCTACACGCTTATTTCTAACTTTCACTAGAAAAAATAGGTGTCTATATGCTTATCATATTATTACTTAACCTGTGTATTTTTTATGACAAATAAACATTATGTATTTGTATTATTCCAAACTAAAATCTTGCTCTATTCCTATTGAAAGGCCCGGCCGATCCGTTTAATTCCCATTGATAACCAGAGCTACGCAACAAACACACAAACTTTAATATTTATAATATCAGTAGGAAGTAAGATAGGTAATAAGCTCTTAGACACCTATTCTATTGTTACGTCTATTATTAGACATTCACAATTTTAAAATTCTACGCATTTCCTTAAAAAACATCGTAATAAGTCATTATCAAATATCAATTGTACCTATTCGAGTTATTATACTTAGTAATTCTGACATAATTATACATTTTTTCATGATTATATGTTAGACTAGCTCCGCCCGCGGTATCACCCACGACTCGATAATTTATTTTCACCAAATGCGATTCACGCAATCAAATTAATTTAATTACCCACGGGAGGAACTAACTTTAACGAGATAAAAAGTTATAGTAAAGTTTACGCAACCGTAAGTCAGTATATTTCATTGGCTATGTATTATATCCAATGCTATGTAATAATAATTATGTTTACTTACCATCAACATTTTAAATTTCATTGAAATGTGTTCACGCATGAGTGACATGTGAAAATAATCAAAAACACTTACAAACTCACAAAATTTCGCCATAAATGTGGCTGTGATTACTGAGCTCACGTGATGCTAAACTAATTAGTATTTTTTTTATTTGTACATATGAACTAAACTCACGGTTTCCCACGTTATCTAAGCAACAATACAGTAGGTGTATTTAATGGAATAAAAAAGTTGAATAAATTTCAAGACGTGGACTAGAAAAACTGAAATGATTTGAGGAGATCTTGGTCCAGCAGTGGAACAGTTAAAGTTACTTAAAAGTCCAATGTAAAGCAATAAAAGTCCGCAAAAATGTTGTTAGTAAGTACATATTTTCTGACCCTATCCTGAGTATATTTTGTAGTGGTAGGATTTATAGACTCCGCTTGGGGAAGTACCACATACCACATACACATATAACCATTCCCAGTTCTTCAACCTTTAAGCAGCTATTCTCCAGATCGAAGGGGAAGTGTTTCCAGAGAAATTACAGAGAAAAGAGATAATTTTAAATGTATTCGTAAAATGTTAATTTGTCCAATATCTCCGAATGACGACCGAACTGTGCTAGACAGTCATTGGGATTAATGAAACTAGTTGCACCAAGATATCATAGACCTAAGATTGTATTCTATAAGTGCAAAAAATTTCATGGCACAGTTTTGTGACGGGCAGACATTTGTTCACCACAAAATATCTTTCTGTTGTTCATCTAGTCCTATGTTTAATCTTCAACAAATCCACCTCCTGTGGCGTTTTTCCAGCGATCTGGAAAGATGCACACTTAATTCCTTTGCCGAAGAAACCAAATCCTGCCTCTTTCCGAATACCGCCCTATATCTATTCTTCCTTTTCTGTCCAAAGTCCTTGAACGTCTTGTCCACTCACAACTTAATCAATTTCTAAACAGACAAGACCTCCTAAATCTTTTCCAATCCGGTTTCCGTCCCGGGCATAGCACTGTATCCGCCCTTGTTAAGATTACCGACGACATTCGCAAAGGTATGGACGACGGCAGGCTTACTGTTCTAGCTCTGCTAGATTTCAGTAATGCCTTTAACGCCGTCGATTTCGATATCTTGCTGGCGACACTGCGCTCTATTTACATATCTCCATCGGTAATCAATTGGTTTCATAGATACTTGTATGGACGCCGTAAACGTATTCACCTCGACGATGTATTATCGTCTTGGTGTAGTACAAACGCTGGTGTCCCTCAAGGCGGCGTGCTATCACCTCTTCTTTTTGCCATTTTTATAAACTCAATCTCTCAAAACCTTAAATCTTCCTACCACCTTTATGCAGACGATCTCCAAATTTATTCCCAAGCCCGGCTATCTGATCTTAATAATGCCATTGAACTAGTGAACGCTGATCTACGACATATTGTTCACTGGAGCAACTCTTTTGGCTTGAGCGTTAACCCCACAAAAACTCAGGTTATATTAATTGGTAGTCCATATATGATCTCCAGAGTCGACTGGGCTTCCATTCCAGAAGTTGTTTTTAATGAGATAGTAATACCGTACAGCGAACCGGTCAAAAAGCTTGGCGTGATTTTCGATCGTACGTTAAGCTGGGAACATCAACTGAAAGCAGTCAGTAGCAAACTATTCGCTTCTGGTGGATCGTTAAGACGACTACGAAACTTTTTACTCACTGCTACTAAAGTTGCGCTTGCACAATCTCTTTTTCTTCCCATCTTAGACTACGCAGATATCTGTTATCTCGACCTCACTGAAGACCAGCTAAATAAACTTGAGCGTCTCCAAAATTATTGCATAAGATTTATATTTGGCTTGCGCAAATATGATCACGTATCTCAGTTTCGTATCCAGATCAAGTTCGCCTTCGTCGGAATGCTCATACTTTGTCTCTACTCTACAATATATTATTTAACCCCTCATCACCTCGTTACTTGAAGGATGTTTTTAATTTTTGGAGCGATGCGCACTCTTTGCCTCTCCGATCTAAAAAGAATTTGGTACTCCAATTGCCTTCAGCACGCAGCGAAAATTTCTATGGCAAGTCTTTCGCTTTTCGGGCTGCTGAACTTTGGAACGCTTTGCCTGTCACAACAAGAGAAGCTCAATCGCTTGCTGTTTTTAAAAAAATGGTTAATCAGATTTATTTGTCTATATGATCGTTTAGTCGATGTCGTCACTCTTATATAAATCGTATGTAATTTATATAAATCTCCATTAGTAAAGCATGATATTATTTATGTATTAGTTTATTTTTTTATTCGTATTTATGTATTAGGATGTAGGTTTTGTTATTCATCTGTAAGTTATTCATTTATGTAGTATATTTTAATATTTTTAAATGTAAGTGGTTTTGTTTACATAACATTATTATCAGATCTAACTTGCAAATTTATAGCACTGTGCGTATCTTACACTCGTTATTTGTACTTCCCCGTCTTCTTAATCTTCAATTCTCCTTTTCCATCCTGCGGTTGCCTGGAAGAGATCGCTTTTAGCGATAAGGTCGCCAATTGCTACTTTGTTTTTTTTTAGTTTTTATATTTTTGTTTATTTGTGTTGTAATTAAGTGCAATAAAGAGTTTATCTATCTATCTATCTATCTAGTCTCTATTATAAAAAAAATATATTTCTAAGTACAAACTTGCCAATCAATTGTAGTAGTAAATAATAAAACATAAGTAGAACTTAGCTCATCAAACTTCATTCGCTTTCTCAGGCTTCAGCTAATTTACTATTTGTTAGGATTCGCTGTATCCGTAAATTGTTTCTAAGCACGCCATCATCACTTGTTTGCTAGAATAATAATTTATAACAATAATTAAATAAGGTATAATGTTGTGGGGTACGGGTATTCATTAATATTAATCAGTCTGTTTTAAGCCTTAACCAATCTAGATATACAAAAATTATTCGTACTCAAAACTTCAAGTTGTTCGCATAATTGCATGTCAGATTACTGATTAATTAGCGTACTTTGAGTGAATCCGTACTTATTTATAGTATTTACTAAATAATTCACGTAATAACATGATGCTACGAAGGTGGCCGCCAAAGGTAAGCACGCCAAGTATTTCTACCTGAAAGTGCGTATGATTTCATTAATTTTGCCGTCAATGCTACGAATCCTTGGGGTTTTGAAATCGAGAAATTTATCCTGAAGCTGGCAAGCCAATTGTAACGGGGAAAAGGGCGCAGTACCTAGTACGTAGTACGCAACAAATTTCCCCTTGCGTCACGCTGTGGCAACACCGCCCGTGTTATGGAGGCTGTTTGAGCAAGTTTGACGCGTAGAAGACTTAGATCTGTTCTCATATTTCAACTCGTTGTATTATTTTGTTACGTTACGTTAAGTTTAGCCGGGAGAACGACGCCTGCCGATCCGGAACCCAGCGGTCCTAATCCCACGCACCAATTCGCAGATGTGTGCGTAATGCCGCTAAATTAAAAAACTGTGAAGGCATACATTGTGAGGGATTCATTGTATTTCTATATTTTTTGTGGTCGTGTGCCATCTACTGACCCTCACTGGGCTAGAGTGGTGGATTATGGCCTAGACGCTCTCCTTAAGAGAGAAGGCCCTGAGTCCCAGGTGTGGGAACATTTAGTGGCTGCTCATGCTATATTATTTTTTTGTACACGAGGCCTTCTCAGGGTTGAAAATCAAGGCTTGAGAACCAAATGCGCGTTAGCGGATGACACACGTTCTCTAAAGATTTTTTCTCTGATAAACCGGTTTCCTTGCCTACGATGTTCTCTTAACCGCAAAATCTTGGGGTAAGTGGTGCAGTTGCATACAGAATTCGACCTTATGACCTCATGATTATAAAATCCGACGTTCTTGCCACTTGGATTACATTTATAGAGGTAGAGAACTCAAGGTGCATGTAATTCGTATTAGCTATAGACACCAACCAAACATAAAAGTAGACAGATTGGTTAAACCTATAAGAAGCTTAATGTTCTCATCTCATTGGGTTGAAATTGTCGAATAAAAATGATGGTGATGCAGCCAATATGAGGGTCACAGTTCGTGCAAGATGGAATAAACAATGGTAGATCGAGATAATTATAATGTTTGCAATTTTTTTTATCACTAGCGTATTTCATGATAGTCTTATTTTGTCAAGTCATCCTACGGCAGGTTTTATGGAAAAATTTTACAACTCATCGTGACGAGGCTGTTCTTATGTAAATTCTGATGCAGCGTTGTGCAAGTAAGAGGCGTCATCACTAAGTTTTAACGAAGAAATCATGACAAGTAAGTACCATATTTAAAGGAGAAAAAATGTGAAATATCACGCAATGTACTTTTTTCTGTTTTCAATACCTCATAGGTACATTAAAATCGTAAAAATAATTGAGTTTGTTTCATACTGAACTTCATACGGATACCTTTGAGTCTGAGGTAACGTTTGGATTATTTCGGACTCGACACCACAACTGTTGGTCTTACCAACGAAACCCTCCACGGATTTCCACCTTTGCTGCTTATGGCTGGAATCCGGGCACAGATAAGAAAATAGTTGTGATACGGAGACCTCTCGCATTATTCCGCGAACTTGACTTTGCCTGCCCTTTTCTGGGCCCACCTCATAAACGACACTCATCACCAGCGCTCATGAACCCAAGGCACGTAGGAAACACCTCGGGGACCAAACTGTACGAAGCAGTGGCTGAATAGATCTACGTAGTACGAGTAGAAATAGATTTCAGATAGAATTTTGTCAAAATCAGTTTATTTTTGTAGTTCTTAAGAATTAATCTTAGTAATAAGTCTAAGATAAGCATTTTGTTTGCAACAACCCTACCCTGTCTAGACATTATCAGCGTTTCTCCCAAGATGAAAGGCGATGAACTACTGGTAGTATTTCTTTATACTGTGGTAATAGTAACTAAATACATTGATTGATTTTATATTAAAAAGTAAAGACAGACTATTTATGAAAATATCTTTAGTAAAATAGTGATCACCGACATTTTTTTCATTAAACGGTTCTTCTGTAATCCTATGTATGACTTTAGAATTGACGTAATATTTCTTAAAGGTAGTTGGGAAGAATTAATGTTCTACTTAAGGAGTGTGTGATGATGGTAAGTACTTCTTTTTAAGACCACTATGTACATTATTTATCCTTGAACCGTGTTAAGCGTAACCATTAGTTAATTTATGTTTTTTTTGTATTAAAGGTACAGTTTTAGCCACGATGTAAAGCTATAAAAATATAATGTGTACGTAATGTAATTTTTTATTGCTTGTTTATTTTCATCTCTGTCTCATAAATTACATTTTTTAGTGTAAATCAGGATAATTCCGGTTAAATAGACGAGTGTATCTTTTGTTCTTTAAATGTTTTATATAGCTTCTTCATTTGTAACGGAATCTGATCACGGCGGTTTTACCAGTATCTGAATAAAATGATTAATTTTAGGATAAAAAGAAGCTTACAGTTCGTATTAGCAGGCTACCGTCAAACAAACCTAATAACGTTGTGTCAAATCCGTTGAGCCGTTAGATAGAGGTAGATAAAAAAATAAGCATAATTTAAAAACTCAAAAAAGCCATCCAAGGGATCCATTATTATTCTACAGCCACTCTAATTGTTCAATGGATCCCGACTGTTCAGTTGTTATGTTCCTTTTCTAGAATATATTTTATTTTCTGCAATAGTATTAATTCAATAACATAATATAGAATTCTAAACCCCCAGAAATCTAAGTGCTTGTTTTATTCTTTTCAGTTTTATAATATGTAGTTTGGTTCACTTTTTATGCAGTCGGCTTTTTTGAGTTTTTAAATTTTGTTTATTTTATTTTATACTTTTTAGTTATGAACAATGTTATGACTGTTACTATAATAAAAAATATGCATCTTTTGGTTTTTGACCAAATGTTTTCGTTTCTACGGATAATATGATATTGTAGGGTTTTCTACTGCATGTAATTTTTTATATTATTAGACCCTCCGGCTTCGCCCGTGGTACATAATATATAGCCTATAACACTCAGGGATAACGGACATACCCAACGGTAAAAGAATTTTTTGAAATCGATCCGGTCGTTCCTGAGATCAACGCGTTCAAACAAAAAACCTCTTCAGGTTTGTAATATTACATAGTATAGATATTACACACACGCGCGGATAACTTTGTCGTTCATGAACCGATCATTATCATTTCTTTTTTTTTTAGTTTGTACTCAATTGTTTTTGCTGCGCCCTATGAGCGTACGAGTATGAACATGGTATATTTAATTCTTAGTTTGTTATGTCCATGACACATAACATTACCTAATGATAACCTGGTTACTGTGTTTTTCCTGGATATCACCTGTTTTTTCCTAATAAAACATAAATGGAATTATCAAGTCGGAGCAAGTGTCATCAATGCAATCTTGTTCCACCTACGAGTAGTTATAATTTGGTAAATATAAATCAATTTCCTTCCGTATAACATATCCTGAACTGCCAATTTATTAACAATCAGCGCCATTTAAGATATAATTATGTGCCTCCCACTAGCAATCTCAAATTTTGGGGCTTGAATTCGCGAGAATGTCTGAAATTTTAAAATCAAGGTGAACCGACGTTCAAAGTTCGGCTAACTGCGAATGAAACACGGATTTCAAGCAACCGTGGACTTTGGACACTGGTATTGATATTGTAGTAGTTTCGAGATGCAAATACCTACTACGCGCAGTTAGCATTAGATGTTAGGTGTTACACCTTGAACCGTAATGTATTCGTTACAAAGAAGTGAGTTAGCGTGATAGCGTGATTAACAGTGATCTATGATCTGTTACATTGCCCCAGCAATGGGAACGACTATTCGACTTTGACTCGTCAATTTTCTTTAACGATACCTGCATAAGCAGGCTAGTTTATATCCCCACTGCTAGGGCGAGGGGCTTTCACAATCCTGGACAACTGTGGCTTAGCGTATGTACCCATGTTCTCAAAAAAGTTTTTCTTGTTGACCCTCACAATGTGTTCTATCACCCTTAAAGCCAGCAGAATGTTAGATACACCTGCATAATATGTAAAAGTACTCAGTGATAAAAACGATATTCAAAAGTAAGACTTCAGGATAATGAGTAAACAATTTTTTTTTACTTTAATTGGTTTACATTTGACCGCCATCTCGCTTGATGTTAAACGATGATGCGGTCTACGATGGAGCGTGTTTACCTAGAAGAAACCGATTCACTCTCGCTTTGAAGAGACAAAGATTGTAACTATCGGGAAAAACCCTCACCGGCAACGTATTCCACAGCCTTGACGTTCTTATCATAAGAGTAGAGTCAAATCTCTTCGTTCGTGTCTTTGGAACATCAACCATGGAACGATGTCGCTTTTTCGAGTTACAAGCATACCGATAGAAAATAAAATAAGTGTGGCACTCAAAGCAAAGTTATTGCATGTTGCATGCATTTTTATCAACATAAGCAATAGGGATGTTAACAATTTTTCGGAATTGCTTTTATTTTGAAGAGTGACATTTGTTTACCATAAAAAATATCACGGGAAATCCGTTAAGTTGGCAACACTGCAAAGAGCATTTAGTCTGTAAAGCTAATACAAATAAGATTCAAAGTCGAATGACCGAGTGGGGAGGACGGCGTTACGGTCTTCTATCCCTCTTTCTTGTGAACATAAGAAAGAGATGCACGATCACTAAAATTCGGACCCCAGGCCCGCGATAAAAGCTATGCATATGCAATAGCTTAAAAGGAATCTCTTCTTATCGATATTAATATCTATAATGCCAAAAAAGTAAATCCAATGTCAATACGACACTATGAGGAAAGGCAGTCTTTAAAGGTATGTTTGCTTATTCTCACGTGTAGGCAATATTCGTAAATAGGTCTAGATCGTAAAATAACTATCGTGCATAATTCAATGCCACATTTATTAGTATTTTTTCTCGTAATACGATAAGTGTAATTGTAACTCTCGAATGTAAATTCGTGATATAAGTATTACATCAATACAAATAAATAAAATTTAAGTGTGTTTGTAATATTAAAATAACAGCTTTTTACTACGTGCCTGTGATTATATGGACTAAAATAATATTTTTTCTAATTTTGTCTGTCGTCTGTCCGTCTGTCTGTCAGTTTGTCACAGCAAATCTTCACCTATTTACTCGTAGGTGGGACTTTCACTACTTACTAGATAGCTGATATTTTAATACATAACTTAGGCTACTCCTAATTGAGGAAAATAAACAATGTTTCGCAAGATAAACAAAAAAACAAACATCTAGATGAGATTTGTTTCATCAGGAGATCAACGTTGCACAAGACATTCTATTCATACCTACTAGAAAATTCCTGGGGAGTTGGGGCTAGTAGTTTCAAACACGTTTTTAACCCAGCAGTAATTATTTTATAGAACCACCGCGTTGGCAGTAAAGATCGTTATCGCGTGCACATACTTATGTGTAAAATACCGCAGGCACTAACTTCTTTGTTCGTCTTATTTCTTTGTTGTCAACGTATAAAGATATTAAGTATCCGTAGGTGTGTTGTCAACGTACAAAGATTTTAAATACCCTTAAGTAAGTGTGTAAGTTCAAACGCTGGACGCTGGCGAAATTGTGGTGATATTACCGTAAAATAATACATAGTAAGTAATAAAAAGAAACAAAAGTGCTCGAAAAGTCCTCAAGCGACGGTCATTATGATTTTGTAACATAAATCTAGGGATCTAAGTATGGGTACCTCACTAGAAAAACTTAAGCTGTGGTTCAGCCCACAGCTCTAGCCTTTGAGCTGCATCCGTGAACCGGCTCACAGATCAGCTCAAAAGTCTACAACGATTATCTGTGGTAGAAAATGTTCAGTAGGTAGTGCTATACCAATATAGCCACATATCTGACTATGAGTGAGAACTTTTTTGTTTCGTTGATTGACCTGTTGAGCTGTATGTGGTTAAATATCAATTTTCAACAAAAAGCTGCGGACAGTTCTTGATTCTTGAGGTCCACTTAAGCTGCTCAGTCAGCCAACGAGTCAAACGTTTATGGTCTGTATATTAGAACCGGCTCAGATTTTAGTTACACACGTCTAGGTCCCAAAGTTTCTACATAGCTGCTGCATAGCATTACGCAGTGTTTGTAACCGCAATAATCAAGCAAGGAAACACTTGCCGGAAGTGTATGTAATAACCTAATAACAACCATCGTTCTCAAACCGCAGTTACGCTACATTTAAAGTGATTGGACTCTTTGCAGAGTCCGCCTGGGGAACTACCAGACCTTTCCCAGTTATTCTACCGCAAAGTAGTAATGTGAAAATATGAATGTGTTCCAGTTTGAAGGTAAATTTTTCCCATAAAGTTATAGGGATATAGAGATAAAACATCTTACATATCTTGGTGACTAGCGCAGTGCAGTGCTAGGTAATGATTCGGACTCTTCATGCTCCAATAGCTGCATGACACTGAGCTGTTATGGGCAGGCATGTTGCTAACTATCAGACACATGTCCTGCTTGTCTCGTCATAGACTACAGGCTCGTGAACAAAATTTTTGGGTCAAATCAACCACCAGAAGACCTATTTAGGATGAATATAATAATAATCTTTTTATTTTATACCCTTCTAGGGTACCCTTCTAGGGTATAAAATAAAAAGATTATTATATTCATACCCTAGAAGGGTATAAAATAAAAAGATTGAGCACTATGCCGTCACTTGAAAGCTGTTCAACCGAGTGCAGGGGAAGATAGGGGGTTGCAACTCTCGATCATTTCTCCCTGTCATGATTTTTGTACGACATTGCGGAATAATAGATGACAAACACGCATGCCGGCACTCACGCACGCACACACGCACATGTATGCAAACACACACGCCCACCATTACAAAAAAAACCGTCGCATTCGATTACGATGGTTGAATGTACTTGCATCTTAATGCACTTTGAGTAGTGAGTAACAGCCATCTTGCTTTGTATGAGACAGATCATGTTTACACCACGTGTATTAATTGACCACAAACATGCAATCTACAAATTGAATACTAATAACATACCAAACAATCGATAATGACATTGCCAATCAATTAGTTATATCCAAAGAGTTTACTTATGCTTACTTTATCTAAGGTATCTTAATCAAATTTAAAATAAATTCTACTAGGTACTATGATTTAACAAAACTTTGAAAAAAGTGAAGGCATTTTTCTGTTATCGTGAAACAATTGAACCCTCTCAGCCATAAATATTTTTTAAGTTATTTTACAATATTTTAAACCAAAAGTGGATGTGTATGAATAAGACTATGTAATATGTACGTATTATATTACCTACTTACGTAAGTTAACATAAATATCTAAGTTTAAAAAAGAAATCAGTTTCAAGTTTATTTATAAATACTTACCACCATACCACCAATATTTTCTTTATGTAACAATCTCTACTATTGAGGCCCAAACTTATACCTAACACTCTTGTGTTTACTTCAAGTTCTTTTTTTAAGCTTTTATTACCTCTTTCCTTTGTCTCCACAAACACGATGATCCGAGTTTATCCATACACTCCCTGTTTTCATACGGGATACTGTCAACAGCTCTGTCTAGCGTTTGTGGACTACGAGAAAGCCTTCGATTCAGTCGAGACATGGGCAGTGTTACGGTCGTTACAGCGGTGCCAAATCGACTATAGGTATATCGAAGTGTTGAAGTGTTTATACAACAAAGCCACCATGTCTATCCGTCTTCAGGACCAAAGCACAAATCCGATCCAAATGCAAAAAGGGGTGAGACAGGGAGACGTTATCTCTCCGAAACTGTTCACCTCTGCATTGGAGGATATCTTTGAGCTTTTAAACTGGAACGGATATGGTATCAACATTAATGGCAAATACATCACTCACCTTCGATTTGCCGACGATATAGTAATTATGGCTGAATCGCTAGATGACCTTGGCTCAATGCTCAGAGACCTCAATGCTGTCTCCCAACAGGTAGGGCTAAAAATGAACATGGGTAAAACAAAAATCATGTCAAATGCCCATGTTGCACCCGTACCGGTCCATGTTGGAAACGACAGTATCGAAGTTGTCGACCATTATGTGTATTTGGGTCAGATGATCCAATTAGGCAGGTCAAACTTTGACAAGGAGGTCAGCCGACGAATCCAACTCGGATGGGCAGCGTTTGGGAAATTGCGTCACATCTTCTCGTCAGAAATACCACAAACCCTCAAGACGAAAGTCTATAATCAGTGTGTGTTGCCAGTGATGACATATGGTACTGAGACGTGGTCGCTAACTATTGGCATGATATGCAAGCTCAAAGTTGCGCAACGGGCAATGGAGAGAGCTATGCTCGGAATTTCACTGCGTGACAAAATCCGAAACGAGGAAATCCGCAGAAGAACGAAGGTCACCGACATAGCTCTTAAAATTAGCAAGTTGAAGTGGCAATGGGCAGGCCATATAGCTCGCAGAACCGATAACCGCTGGGGAGTAAAAGGTTCTCGAATGGCGACCACGAACCGGCAGACGCAGTGTAGGACGGCCCCCCACACGATGGACCGATGATATTGTCTCGGTCGCGGGAAGTCGGTGGATGGAAGCGGCACAAGATCGATCATTGTGGAAATCATTGGGGGGAGGCCTATGTCCAGCAGTGGACGTCTGCAGGCTGCAGATGACTGTCAACAGCAACTACCTACCGAACTCTGCGCTAGTATCGCTCTAGCACCTAACTTAAGCATAGTATGTACCTAACTATACATATGCACATACCTAAATCATACCTGAAAGCAAATATTAAGCATATTTGCAAACCACAATTACTGTACAAGGAGTATCTACTATATTCTGGTACTTACAACTAGAGCAAGGGCACCTGAGGCCGTATGCACTCCCTGCCTAAAATTTACATTACACATTTCTACAAATAAATACTCTACATTTAAGTGTAATATCTTTACTTACAAATCTGTTCCCGATAAGTAACCATCCACCTACAATTCACCTATGGTACGACCTTAATGCACTCAAGTGTCACTTTCTCTGCCGACTGTATGACAAGTGTACAAACCATTATGGACCTCGAGTCAGCCCTATTCAAATATTATCCGACCTCAGTTCAACTGCGTAGAAGAGAACTACTAACTTGCTTACATATTACTTCCTCGTCTTAATACATCTTCACAATTCACGTGTAGTCGTTAGATTTATAAAGTGAGTAATCTTGTTTGTATTGTCTACAGGTGGTATAAGCGGTAGGTAGTCTATGTAAACAGTAGCGCGAAAACTCGTACCCATCTCATTAAGAGCTATTTGAATGTATGCCTCGGTCCAACAGAATCCAGGTACCTATAGTTAAAGTTAAAAATACGCAATTGTAATTATAAAAAAAATTGATCGTTCAAGAAGTTCAAGAAGTTTTAAATTGTTCAAACAAACAAGTGCATATTTAAACTTTGCTTCTTAACACTTAAGTCCAAGTGTAATTAAAAATGTTTGTCCTGCAGTTAACATTACTTATTTTTTATTTTGGTTAATACCTTGTTTCATTTGTATACCTCTACATATAACGATCAAGTGTGAGATATGCATAACCGGAAATTTTTATAACGACCATTATTTTTCAAGCAAGCCACAACAAGCTTACTTTTTTAAAAAGGGCACTTATGACGCACTTCGCGTTGCAATCTATACTCTATACTAATATTATAAACCTGGAGAGGTTTTTCGTTTGAACGCGTTTATCTCAAGAGCTGCTGCACCGATTTCAAAAATTCTTTCATCGTTGGATGTGTTCGTGATCCATGAGTGCTATATGTTATGCTATAGGGTATTTATACCACGGGCGAAGCCGGGGTGGACCGCTAGTATTACAATAGATTTATCTGCGTCTGCTATTGTTATTTTTAATATGCAAGTGTCGGATGACTGACCGTTGATATGAAATGAAAATTTAATTTTCGCTTACAAACGGTAAGCACCGTTTGTTGTTGTGAAAATAAAATTATTTTAAAAACAAGTAAACACAATGCTCCTATGAAACAGCGGGGTAGCACGACACGTCGTCTAGGTAAGGAAATTTTTGATTTTTGTTGATACTTCAAAAACCACAACACCGACAACGATTAAATTTACATGCGACCATTTCTAAGGTATGATCTACCAAATACAGTACATCATAGTCAATCACACATTTCAACATTATCAAACAGCCACAGTTGTAGGAACTATCGCGTAAAATACGCAAAAAACATACAACCGAATCGACGACCTTTTTCGAAATCTGTTTTAAAATACGAAATTTTGTTGAGTGTCTTAGTTTAATGTTAATGAAGTCGTTTTCTGTTTTTTTAATACTAAGCTATTATCAATGTCAGTTTGATAAAATACACATTTAATCCATATGTATTTGTCATTCACATCTGTCAATAGCTACTGATGCCCGCGGTATAACAACTACTATCTTCTATCTTGGTGTTGTACATACTTACTAAGTACTCAATTTCATTGAAATTAAACAAACTTACAAAATACTTACATACCAACAAACTTTCGCCTATATGATGTAAATAAGTGTGATTAAGACTTACTCTTTAACTCCTTATTGAACATTTTACTCTGCTACCCTATACCCTACGGTACACGTTACGGCTCGTCTAGATATAGTCGGGAGAATAGCAACTGCCAATCCGAAGCCCCTGGCTCGAGTCCCACACGCACCATTGTATTTGGAAGTCATGTACGGAAACTGCTAACTTGAAAACGCTGGGAAAAAACATCATGACGAAAAATACATGGTCCTAGAATGTTTGGAGGTTATGCGTCATCCAGAAACCCGGCCAGCGTGGTGGATCAAGGCTTTGATTCTCTCCTTTTTGAGAAAGTCCCGAGTCCCAGCAATGGGAATATTTAATGGGTTGCTTACATTTTTCTCTTCACTATCTTACCCATTTTGTTAAGAGAAACAACACGTTCACACGTTCATGTCGATCTATTGACTGACATCACCGGAACTAAAATTCGCACACAGTTTTGATATTTGTCCAACATCTATTTAACTAGCTTTACGACGCTTTGTTAACTACAAACAATATGCTTGTTTGAGCGCCGTGATAACCGTCTAGAAATTTCCAGTAATCGAGGATGTAATCCAGTTTAAGGAAATATTCTATTATTTAACTGGTGGGGTTTGTTAATAAAAAATGAAAAAAAAACATCGAACTCTTAAAAACGCAGAAGCGGCAAACGCGCTTCTACTATGGCGATGCAAAATCAGGTGACGTCTCCTGATTTAGTCTCAGTCGCAACAAGGAGTTGTGTACGTTCGCTGACAATTGTGTACGTTCGCTGACAATTAAATTTTCAAATTTTTCAAACAAATTTTCGCCGTGTTATGTTGTCTTTAGATTATGGCATACCTCATCTTCGTTTCTTTAATTATATCGATGAAAAAAACAAGTGAATTTTGTCGCGTTTTCCAAACATGCGAATTTCAAAAAGATCGTGTATTTTCAGTGGCGATTCCAGTAAAATGTATCTATTTAAGTGACGATACAAATGACGTCTACAATCGTCTTACAATCATTAGAGGAGGCTTTTGTCGAAAGAAAGTTGAAGAGTAAATACCGTTTGCCGATGTATAAAGTTAGTTATCAAGACACATGGCAGTGTGGCCAGCCATGTTTTATTAGATAAAGTATAATGGTTAACAGGATAAATAGTTAATAGCAATATAGTATAACAGTAAATAAGAGAGGTAACTTTGTAATTCAAACTAAATGCAACAATAAAAGCTTTTTATTTTATTTATTTATTTATACCAACGACGTGCCTTCTATAATATTACCGCGTATGTGCATGCCAAAACATCATTTTCTAATAATGCGGTCAGGTCGAGGATTTTATTTCAATAGTCATAATGAATTTCAATAATCAAACAACAAACATCTTTAGTCCATTTTAAAGGATAATACTTAGACTTGTCTTTTGAAATGTCCAGTACATCCGAGTAAGTTTAGTTTTATTTTTGTAATATGGTAAACTAACTCTGTAATATAAAAAAAATTGGTTGTCTGTAAAGTCGGTTGGTTTAACATGACGTCATAAAAAAAACATTGATAAATGTGGCGCAAGCGTACAATGAGCGTAATGGGACAATGAGCGTAACGGGTCATAACGGGACACTTTTTCGTGCATGCAGCCGGCATTCATAGATTTATTAGACGTTGTCACGTCAATAAAACAATGCAAATAACGGTAATACAAAAGACACACCGTTCATATCGTCACTTAAACCCTCTACACACGAGCCCTAAAATCAGAGGAAATTACGTAAAACTAGTGAGGAGGACCCTACATCGCACCATAAATCACCAATCATATGGTGCGATGTGGGCTCCTCGCCACTACTTTTACGTCATTTCCTCTGATTTTAGACTCGTGTGTGGAGGCGATTTAGATAAATTTTACCGGAATCGCCACTGAAAACACTGGGATATTTTTGAAATGAGGAGCAAGATTTGCACCTAATGGTAAGCAACATGCCTGTCCATTGTACCGCAGCTATTATGGATAATGGTTTCACTTGAACAGTTCAAATCCTTACCTAGTACAGCACTGTGCTCTGACTAAGCTGTCTAACGTGTTATGGAAGAGGCATATATCCAGCTGTGAACTAGAATAGACTAATGATGATGTCATACAAACTGAATGCTTTTTTATTAATTTCTGAATGCTAAACGATTGTTGACATGAACTTCCGCATGCCCTTTATAAGCGCAATTGTACAAACTATGTAAATACATAAAAGCTACGTAGCTGTTCATAAAAACGTAATGGTATTTCGTCATCAGCGAGCATTTCTCAGAAGACGTTTATGTGCAGGCCGAGTTAGCACAGTGAGCAAACGTAAGTATTTTCCGTGACCTCTTTATTAAGTAACCTTTGCGTTTATTTCCCTATAGATCTACCTATATGGATACTGTGTCGTCATTAGGCCTACGTTTCCTCATTCAGCTCTATTAAACATACTTAACTACCTAGTAACTTAGATATTATACTTGTATGGCATAATTGTAATTATCTCAAATAGTTCAAATAGATAAAAAAATTATAGTTTAAAAACACTAGCAAAAATACGCTTGCCTATTTTCCAGGTTCATCATCAGACCTTGAAACCTAATCGTGGTCAAATTTCATTATAAGACTTTTCTAACAAATCCAAACATGAATGATACGATGTTCCATCATGAAGTTCCAGTTCATAATTTATCTTTCGGCTCCATCATCAGATCAGTTCGACAATACCATATTATTGTATTATCATCAGAACTACAAAAAGCTGCCAATATTCATGACGCTACGATCTTTGGAAGATGGTTTAATTAGTTACCTTAGATTTCATTACATAGTTACTTACACAAAGGTCGACCTAATGAAAGCGTGGTCAAAAAAATCACATTTAAAGATTCCGCAGATACATAGATAGAGAAATACCAAGCTAATAACAGCGTGTTAATATAATGCATTCCTCTTATATATCACTAGCGGTTCACTAATGTTTCACAAACATTTTTGGAAAAAACATCACTTTAAAACCAATTTTTCGTATAATATTCATTGCAAAACCATCGAGCAACTCGATCTTCCGCGCAAGCACGGAAAGGAGTAGCCTTAGCTAAAAAATATTGTGCAAATCTTTCTGTCTTTTCTTGCGGGAGGAGAAAGTTGCATACTAACGCAAATCCGCACTATTACATAGTCGGAGCGTCCTAGCGGCGGTCATCAGATTGACCAACCGCAAGTGTGAGCCGAACGTCCACAATAAGGGGCGTTCGGGGTGGAGGTCGCCGAGTGGACTCACCATGGGCGGAGGTGCCCCGAGTATCAGGGAAGTTACGGCTAGCGGTCGCCAAGTTGACCTGCCGCTGGTGGTGATGAGGGACTGGTATTCTTGCTGCCAGTCCCGAGGCTGCTAATCGTGTTTGTTTTGGTAATTTTACAATCCCAAACTGTACGACGATAAAATGATCAGAGTTTATATGGAAATTTGTCATTGTTGGAGATAAAAACATAAAATTTGCAACTAGACACCTGATATCCATTCTAATATTATAAATGAATATGAAAGTAACTCTGTCTGTTTGTGGCGCTTTGACGCCTAAACCACTGAACCGATTTTGATGCAATTTGGTGCACAGATAGACTAGACTCAGGAAAGGACCAGAGCGACCTTTTATCACAGAAAAAGAGTTGAATAGGTGGCAATGAGGACTTAAAGTTTACATGGAAGTTTGTCAATGTTGAAGATAAAACCGTATAATTCTGCAACTGCAGACACTTGAAATTTGAAATCTATCCAATACTATTTATTATGTTATAAATTAATGTGAAAGTAGCTTTGTCTGTCTGTTACGCTTTGACGCCTAAACCATTGAACTGATTTCAATGAAATTGAATATTATAAATATTATAATATTTGAATATAAGTAAGTATTTTATAGTAAACGTAAATTGTAAACGGGATGTAGAAAGAACTGCCTCAGTTACCGTAATGTTTAATCACGCGCACGAATGCGCGGAGTCGCATGTATATGCTAGTATAGTTTGAACTATACCATTTCAAAAACTTTTAGTACAATGGTTCCCCAAATTATGGCAGGTATGAATATGAAAATTCATTGTCTAAACACCCTTCAAACTTTAACGAAAACATCACCGCCGGCTATTTGTAACACTAGCGACATCTAGTATGTATTATACAAAGCTGAAAAGTTTCCTTTTTGAATGCGCAATAATTTCTCTGGACGGATTTCAAAAATTATTTCATCGTGAGATATGTACGTGATACATAATCAGGTCACTAAATGTTCCCACTGCTGGGACTCGTGGCCTTCTTTCGCTAGGAGAGAATCTAGGTCCCCCGGGTAGGTGTCCCGGTGCGAGTTGGTGAATGATACATATGGCCTCGAAACATTTTAGGTGCATGTCGGTTTCCTCACGATGTTTTCCTTCACCGTTTTAAGTTAGCGGCATTGCGCACATGACTTGGAAAAGACAGCGGTGGGCGTTACACATGTACGTGATACCTGAATGTTACAGGCTATAATATGTACCACGAGCAAAGCCGACGCGGACCACTAGTAGAATGGATTGCAAGTACACATTTATAGAAACTGCAATTTTATTTTTCGAGAACTATCAACGGTTAAATTAAATCCTCTACATCTAATCTACAATCTAAATTAGCTTTATACTGAATAGTCATTATGCAAACTACTTGCGGTCAAAGCTGGTTTTTTTAAAGTCTGCAAGTTCTCGAATGATAAGGCTCCTAAGCACACAGCGTATTTTAAACGCGCAGACGACGTGCAGTTCGTTAGATAGTTAGACGGGCCTTTTCCGCACTTAGCCTCTCAATTGGGCCATTGTGCGTCGCTCATACTACCCTTCTACTCCACCCATCCCAGGCTCTCCCAGAAGGCAATCAAACTATTGAGGTTGGTGAAGGCCTCCGGGACTGCTGCTGGGGAGCGCCGTCGCGTCGCGCGTCGCGCGTTTAAAATACACAGTGTGCTAGAGGCCAAGTGTAAGGAAGTATTGACGTCAAACCGAAGAAAAAACGTCAAGTACCTATAATCCTAATTATATGGTTTGGTGTTCTAAAAAGAACATTACACTCCTTATGATTAGGTCGTTTTTGATATATGTGAAATGTACCTAATTAATTATTGATAATTATAAACGTATTAATAACAAAAACTATCCATGATAGATTTTGTTTTGCTAAAATATTTTCGAAATTTAATTATAACCTAATTTTACCTGTGCTTCATGGTCTCATCATGAACATAACCAGCCAACTTTATGTTCACAGGGCTGGGACTGGGACTCGGAGCCTTCTCTCACAAAGAGAGAGTCAAGTCCATATTCCACCACGGTTGCGAAGTGCAATTTAATGGATGGCACATCCCCTCAACAGATGTAGGTACCATGCGGTCTTACGATAATTTTCTGCACTTTTGAAACCAGTGGTGATGACGAATTCAAAAATTCTCAAACTATAGGGATTATATTAGATTATAGGAATAAATATGGGGTTTGAGTTTACGATCTCACGGTGTTGGATCAGCCGCTCGCTAGCAGGATTTAAACACATCAGGTTGTGATTTTAGTGAAAAATAAATTCATGAAACATTTTCACACCATCATCAGCCGCAAAACGTCCACTGCTGAACATATGCCTCCCCCTAGATTTCCACGACGCACGGTTCCTGCGCAACCTGCAACTAGCGGTTTCCAGCGACCTTTGTGAGGTCATCTGTCTATCTAGTGGGAGGCCGTCCAACACTGCGTCTTCGGGTTTGTAGTCGCCACTCGAGAACCTTTCTTCCCCATCGGTTGTCAGTTCTGCGAGCGATGTGGCCTGCCCATTGCCACTTCAGCTCGCTTACTCTTTGAGCTATGTCGGCCACTTTAGTTCTTTTGCGAATATCCTCATTACAGAATCTGTCGCGCAAAGAGACTCCGAGCATAGCCCTCTCCATAGCTCGCTGTGTGACTTTGAGTTTCGTTATGAGGCCCACAGTTAAGGACCACGTCTCAGTTCCATAAGCCATCACTTGCAACAGCGCTGGTATTGGGGTACTTTGGACTCATAGATGTGCCGAAGTTTCCCGAACGCTGCTCACTCGAGTTAGATCCTTCGCTGGACCTCTTTGTCGAATTTGGATCTACCTAATTGGTTCTTTTGAACCAGGTAGACGTATTCGTCAACAACTTCGAGTGTGGTATTCCCAACATGGTGAGACATGAACATTTGACATGACCTTCGTCTTGTTCATATTCATCCTCAAACCTACCTGTTGGGATACTGTACTGAACATTTTCACATAGGTAACGCCATCTAGCTCCATACTAAGCAAAGTTGTAGTAATTATGTAATTCGGATGACTGATATGGTAAAAAGAATAAAGAGACACTTGGATCCGAAAACATATGTATTCATAATTTCATCTCACAAATGTGTTCTTGGTAGGAATCGAACCCACGAGCTACCTCACTAACGACTGAGTCGTGTGCCCAGAGGTTGTTCACAATACTGTTTTCACATTTACCTCGGTTATACTATTAATATCATAAATGTCAATGTTTGTTGCTCAATCACATCGTAACATATGAACGGATCTGGTTGGAATTTGAAAGACAGATTATATCTTGGAAGAACACAGAGGCAACGTTTCAACGTTTACGGAAAGCAACATAAACGGGAACTACGCGGAAAACCGCGGAGCTCTGCTAGTATGTCTATTTGCTCAGTGGATGGTAAACTCTCAGTTAACCAGTGACCATGAATTATGAAACTGCATCGAAATATTGGGGGCTCAAATTAATAATACATACTATTTTTAACCCCCGACCAAAAAAAGGGGTGTTATAAGTTTGACGTCGATGTCTGTCTGTCTGTCTGTCTATCTGTCTGTCTGTCTGTCTGTCTGTCTGTCTGTCTGTCTGTGTGTGTGTCTGTCTGTGGCACCGTAGAGCTCACACGGATGAGCCGATTTCGATGCGGTTTTTTTTATTTGAAAGTTAATATCCGTGCGGGTGTTCTTAGCTATGTTTGGTTAATATCGATTCAAAATGGCCGCCTCCACAAAATGGCGGACAAAATATTTCTTCACAACCTACCTCAATATGGGTATCAAATGAAAGGGCTTGACTAGCAGAGTACTATACGCTATAACAAATTTCAAATCCAAGATGGCTGCCACCACAAAATGGCGAATTATATATTTTTTCACTACTACCGCCATATGGGTATCAAACAAAAGGGCTTGACTAGTAGAATACTTTGCACTATGACAAATTTCAAATCCAAGATTGCCGCTACCACAAAATGGCGAATTACATTTCTTTTTTCACAACTTCCTTAATATGGGTATCAAATGAAAGGGCTTGACTAGTAGAATGTTGTACAGATAACAAATCTAAGGTAGTCGGGGGTTAATCAAAATTCTTAATTTTGTTCTTGTTTACAGAGAATACACACAGTCATAAGAAATTCTTTAGGTCGATAGTTCACTGGCATTATGTCAGTCGGGCCCACCCCCAGCAACATTAAAGATGTTTGGCAATGCTTGTGTGCTCTAGATTTACTATGCAAATTTAGGCAGCGTTGTAAAGTGGTTCACAGTATAAAAAATTCTGGACAGAAATTGTCGATTGAAATGAAAACTTATAACTTGGATTTTTATTATTAAATAGCTCAAATGTTGCACAATAAAGGTCTGCGCCCACTAATACAATTCCGCTCCCACCTGACAAATAAAACACACTAAAATATTGGCTTGATGTCGTGCTAGAGTTACAGTGCTAAGATATAGATTACCTTGGCAACATAAATTAGCAGAGGACTGGCAGCGAACCGTCTGCTAATTTGTGTTGCCAATGTAATTTGTATCTTAACGTGCATGGCATTATCTGCCGTCCAGCCCTTAAGTGAAAGTAGATGTCTGTCTGTAACGGTTTGACGCCAAAACTACTGAACTGGTTTCAATGAAATTGTATATAATATTTGAATAAATAAAAGTTGTTTATAGTAAACGTAATTTAGTATGGATGTACAAAGAACTGCATCAGTTTTCAGTTACCTTAACATTTATTCACATTCAGCCATTAACGCTCACGCGCACAAACGCACGAAGTCGCGGGTAAAAGCTAGTATAGTTTTTATAAAACTATACTATTTCAAAAATATGTATTAGAATATCAGGGTCTTACTATAACAAGAAGGAAAATGAATTGCCTAAACACCCTTCAAACTTGAACGAAAACATCACCGCCGGCTATTTGTAACACTAGCGACATCTAGTATGTTTTATACAAAGCTGAAGAGTTTCCTTTTTGAATGCGCTAATCCCAAAAACTACTGGACGGATTTCAAAAATTCTTTCATCGTGGTATATGTACGTGATACTTAATCAGGTCACTAAATGTTCCCACTGCTGGGACTCGTGGCCTTCTCTCGCTAGGAGAGAGTCTAGGCCATAATCCACCATACTGTCCCAGTGCGAGTTGGTGAATGATATATGGCCTCGAAACATTCTAGGTACATGTTGGTTTCCTCACGATGTTTTCCTTCACCGTTTTAAGTTAGCGGCATTACGCACATGACTTGGAAAAGACAGCGGTGGCCGTTACACATGTACGTGATACCTGAATGTATGTGGCTATATGTACCACGAGCAAAGTCGAGGCGGACCACTAGTAGAATGGGTTGCAAGTATTTATAGAAACTGTAATTTTATTTTTCGAGAACTATCAACGGTTAAATTAAAGCCTC
This sequence comes from Ectropis grisescens, assembly GCA_017562165.1. Lineage (NCBI taxonomy): Eukaryota > Metazoa > Arthropoda > Insecta > Lepidoptera > Geometridae > Ectropis > Ectropis grisescens. The sequence goes on along the minus strand of CM029771.1, from coordinate 8,157,106 downwards.
TACATCTAATCTACAATCTAAATTAGCTCTATGCTGAATCGTCATTATGCAAACTACTTGCGGTCAAAGCTGAATTTTTTATATTATATATTTTATTATTACATTTATATATTTTTTTAAATAATATATTTTAATATATATTTTATATATTATATTGTCATAGAAACTGTCGATTGAAGTGAAAACTTTTAACTTGGTTTTTTATTATATAAAGGTCTGCGCCCACTTATTATTACAACTGCGCTCCCACCTGACAAATAAAACACACTCAAATATTGGCTTGATGTCGTGCTAGAGTTACAGTGCTAAGATATAGATTACCTTGGCAACATAAATTAGCAGAGGACTGGCAGCGAACCGTCTGCTAATTTGTGTTGCCAATGTAATTTGTATCTTAACGTGCATGGCATTATGCTGAGCTGGGGCCGGGTTGTGGCAAAAAAGGATCAATTGCATAGATTTTATAATACGATGGATTTATATATAAATTTGTATGTACCTATGCATTTTTGTCACAATAAATAATTTGTCATTTGTCACATAAAGCCCATATTTAAATTTATTTTATTTGTGGTAGCCGTATAACTCGGCCTTAAATCACTTTTATAGCTGCGGATATATTGTTAATACGCCTGTCGGTGACGCAAACATGAGATTTCACCCATCCAAAATGAGTCTGACGAAAACGACTCTAATTAGAGTAGGCTTAGAACATTTAAACGTCGAACAATGTTTGATCGGACGAAACGAAGTAGAACCGGAGTAGGAAAGTCGCGAGTTTATTTCGAAATTACGTTTTTCGTAGAGAGTAGACGTCCAGATCTGTTCGGATACTACAACACTAAGCCACTAAATTAGCATTTCGATGATGTCAAAGTCAGGTAAGGTAGATGGTAGATAAGACTGGCAAGTAGAGGAATCCCTACCAGAAAGTACTCAAACTTCTAAAAAAGTTTTCACTTCAAATCCCGGTAAATTGAGTACATAAAACTATTGTTGCATTTGTAAACATACAGCCCAGTGTTAAGATACGATATCGCAATAGGACCTCTAGGCGCGAGGGCCGAGTGGCGCAACGCTACATGCGCAGGCGCATCGTCCTAGCGGGAAGGTCGCACGCACCGTCGCCTCGCTGCGCCGTCCAACACAATGCTGCGGCCTAGGGTATGCTTTGTACTCATCTTGATCATTTAGATGTTAGAAGTCGCCTTACAAACTAACGTATATTTTTTTTGTGTGAAACACTACTTCAAGTCAGTCAAAAGACCCCGTGGTCGAAAACCCCCGTCAAACGTACCCATCAAACCAGAATAGATGTTAGATGTCTAATCCTACTTCTTACTAATATTATAAATGCGAAAGTTTGGATGTCTGTTGCTCAATCACGTCAGATCGTCTGAATGGATCTTGTTGAAGTTTGATACAAAGTTATAAGCACAGCACAGAATAGAGCATAGGCTACTTTCCATTTTGATGGTTGAACATTGAATGGAACATTGATTTTCAATGAATAAATAAGTAGTACATTAAATACCTGAATAAACAGATTAACACATAGGTGGCTTATCCCGTAAGGTGGCACTGCAGGTACGTAATACAGAAATCAGAATAATACCAACAATTCTACTTTGATGTTACCATGTTCACACCGCGCACAATATCTAGCGTAAGGACACTTCAAACGGTACGACCTCGGACTTGGGCTACCGCCGGTAGGGAAATTGAAGGATCGGCCCGGTAACATCGGAAAGAGTACCCTACGGCCTTGTGGGGAGAATCTGGCCGAATTGTACCAGATATGACAATCTTAACAACAATTTTATATATAGCTAGATGTCCGCTCCGGCTTCGCCCGTGGTACATGTATAGCCTACATATCCAGCGGTGAAAGAAAAAAAAGGAATATTTTTCCTCGTTTTTGTTAAGTACACTCTTCATGAAAGCTCCGCCTCTATTGATAGTAGCGTTAAGTTATATAGCTATATATAGCCTTTGTCGATAAACGGTTTTGTAAAAAATAGTTTTCTTTTCGGACCAGTTGTTCCCGAAATCCTAGCTGTCAAACAAACAAACTCTTCAACTTAAATATATATTTATTATTTATGATTTTGAAACAATTTATCAGCTTTAATGACTATGTTTTCTCTGAATGTAAATAAACATACAATGGGGCGTTTTCAAGATGCAAAAAGACCTGTCAAAGTCAGTTCTCAATTTCACCATAAGTGGCGCCATTGTTTTATTTTGTTAGAGAAATTTCACAAAAACAATCAGTAGTGCCACACTTGTCAAAATTTTGAACTATTTTTGACAAGACAATTTGCATCTGGAAAACGTTTCATTATATCTATAACATTAGGGGCGTATATTCGATCACCATATTTAAATTCGATGTGTGCAATAGTAGGCCCTGTTCGATCAATTGAGGCCTGCTACAATTAGGAACTTTCTAGTCGCGCTACAAACGCCGCATCGTACGATGCAGAGGAAGTGGTACTCGTCCACATCCCTATTACGGACAATCTCGGCTTGAGGCGTGTGCACACGACGGACGAACTAAATAAATCGACCGACTTTGGCCCTTATTTTAAGCTTTTATACTTTTTAGGGTTTTGAAAGCGGGAATGCAGTCCAGGGTTCGTCATATCATAAAGAAATGTAAAGTCAAATACAGGGTTACTAGTAATCAGCCTGAATCCTTTTAAAGGGATGTTAAGTTTGTACAAATAAAAAAAAACCGTCAACTTTTGTACTACTGTTTTGAGAAATTCTTATTTTATTTTACCCATACAAAATCAATAAAAACTATATTTGTATAGAAGTAAAATTAAAAGGTCTTATTTTAATACAAAAACATAATAAGATATCTTTAAGGCCAGGTAATTCTGTCAAAGTAGGCATTTAACGCTGTCTTGTTCTCGCGACCGTCACCGACCGCGGAATCGGTTCCACAGTGCAGAAATAACATTAAAATATTGGACTATGTAATTTAAACTTATTTTTTGTTCAAGATTTGTTTATGTTTGTTTGTTTATGATAAGAGTTTTGTTGCTATAAAAACGAAGAAATATTAAATTTATCTATACTCGTAGGAATACAAAACTCAACCTTTTCTTTTTTGGTCACACTGTAAGTTGAGAACGGCTTTTCCAATTTCATGCATCTTTTTAAAATGTTTCCTAATTATTCACAAGTTCCTCACAATTTTTTTCTCTGAGGTAAAGATCACTTACTGAGCATAAAATTACAAAGTGCTCACAGATCCAGGTAGAGCTTCAGACGCGAATTGAAAAAAAAAACTGTTTTAGCCGATATTTTGGAAACTATATATTTTGACAATTGTATAAAAATGTAGAAAATAAAATTTTGCATCTTTTGTTGCTAGTAAACTTTTTTTGTAAAACTTACCGTTTACGATTTATAACCTATTTAATGATACGGTTGCGATGATGCCGATAATAGTGGATGAAAATGATGTGGTCTACGATGGAACTTGCTTCTCTAATAGAAACAAACACAGTGTACCTCGTAACCCCAAGGTTCGAACCTTCGACAAAAACCCACTCTGGCAATGCGTTTCACAGCTTAGTTGTTCTTATTACAAAAGTGGAGACCAAGCTCTTCGTTCAACTCTTCAATCATGATGATGAACGGTGCTTTTTATTCGAGCAACGAGCAACATGATAGAATAACTTTAATTTAAAAACCCCGACTACAAAAAAAAAAACTACACGTAAAAAAATATTACCTACTATCTAAGGACACTTTGGCGAATGAGACTAGTCTTAGAATATCTTAGTTACCAAAATCCATCCAGCCGTTTGGAAGATATGTGAAATAAAAGTTTTACAAACATAAAGATACGCGCGAAAAACATAACCCTTCTTCCATTCCGGTAAAAAGAGACATGTTACTGGGAACAGAATTCACATTATCATTAAATTGGACATAATAAATCGTAATCGGTAAGTTCGAAAAAAAAGTTTACTGGCAACAAAAGATGGGAAATTTTATTTTCTACAATAATAAAATAGGCTTTATAACTTTTTCGGAATATCGGCCAAAAACGTTTTTTCGAGCTGGCGCTTGAAGCTTCATCTGGATTTGTTATTATTTTGTAATTTTATGCTCAGGAAATGATTATAAAAAATACGAATCGGAAATTTAGTACAGAGTTAAATTCTACGAATAATTTTACTGCCTAAAAGGCTTCTTATCAAATTCGGTCGAGTGTCTAAATTTCATTTTAAATGAGTTTTAAATGAACAAAGTTGGGGTTTTGGGGATTCGTAGACAAATTTTAAATATACGTTATGTCTGTCCATCTGTATGTGACAGCCATTTTTCTCCGAAACTATAAGAAGTATACTATTAAAACTTGTTAAGTACATGTATTCTATGAACAATATTAACATTTTTATACAAAAAAAGAAAAAAACAATAAATTTTGGTAGTGTCACAAACTTGGAAACGAAATAAATAAAAAAATCTATCAAAATCATACGTGTATCTATGGATAGATGTTCAAAAATTGTATTGAAGTTCCTAACATTTTTTTTCTAAACTGAATAGTTTGCGCAAGAGTCTCTTCCAAAGTGGTAAAATACTAAGTAGGTACCTTACTACCAAAGAATTTACCTAAATGGCTATTAGATTTACGCAGGGATTTCTCCCTCTCATTATTTCCTTATCCCGATTTCTGATTTGACGTACGAATATTTTACCGATATACTATCTATTTTCCATTGCATCCGCATTGAATTTTTACTAATGTGTTATAGACGTCAGTTTTTGAGACTCCTTTATTGGTCTACAACATAAAGCATATAGCGTACTAATTAGTATCAGCGTCTATTTGCAATTCCAATGAAAACGGTATCAAAAATGAAGATCATGGCGTGCTTCACTAGTAATACCTACTGATATTGTTATACTGTGGCACTATGATCGTAATATTTAAAATTTATTGGCTGTCAAAATTGCAAAATCAAGCACAGGCCCGTCGTCCGTGAGCGCCGAAACGCGACTGATCAGGCCTGCCGAACGGCGCGCTATATATATGGTAGATATTAAAACATAGTGAATAACTGATACTTTTTATCAAGTCAAACTCTGCGAATGCATCTATAACTTTTAATGGCTTTCGTTGAGTATAAAAATTTAGTAAAAAAATCATTAGTTTAGTCATAAACTTGAAAAACTTTTGAAAAGGGGTAACTTTGGGATTTTTTTCTATCAAGTAAAATTCATTGAATCGTGTTATTGACTGCGAATTGCACTAGATTAGATCCTTAACTAATACATATATTTTTTTCAGAGTTTAATACACTATTTTAAAGGTCTTAAAGTTGTTTTAAAAATTCAAAATTACGGCCCACACGCCCTTAATTTTCTCATAAAAACCAAACTAACTTGACCGAATTTGGTAAGTCGCGGGTTTGCTTCCTATCCTGAATAAATATTTGTGTGACGAATATTATACATTAAGAATACTAAATATCAAGCTCCCATAATACTTGGCTTTGTTTGGCTTTGGACTAGCTAGTGGTGTGTGAAGAATGTCTATCAATATTTATTTATTAAATTTAAAAACAACTTTTTATTAAAAATCATTTTGCCAATAACTGAGATCATCAAAATGGTCACAGTGCACCATAAACACATTATTGAAGATGAACTAAAATCAGATGTGTGAACCTTGCTCAACTTTAAATGAGACTACACAGAGAGCACCAGCCTAAAAATAAAAAAAACAATTAAATTAATTCACCCCAAAAAAACACCATACACACCATAATAGATTCACATAGCGAGAGACTTGACAAACTTAATATAAAGCCCCATTGTTTTTGCGTCAGACGTTAAAAATAAAAAAATGTAAAAGTGAACTTCTTTTCAACAACCAAAATGTTCGTATCAATTTAGTCTATCCCATAAGCTCATAAGCTAGCCAGTGTAGAAAGCCTTGTTTGTGGATTACGTAAGCGTTTAACCTTGATTTCGAGTAACAATAGCTATCATTCATATCAAGTAATTCGGTAGTATGTGTATTTTGTATCAGGCTACATCCGCATAATTATGTAATAATGTTATGTAACAGCTGTCTGTTCTGTGCCAGACGTTCCGGCGTCATGCTATCTTTATAGTGGCCGGCAAACAAGTTGACCCAATGAAGTTAGATGCGCATGGCTAAGCAGAAACGTTTTTAAGGTATGCTATCTTCATTTGGGTCAACTTGTTTGCCGGCAACTATACTAAGTTTCTGCTTTGACTAATAATAATAGCAACAACTTATCGACGTATCTTAATTTCTGATGCAATATCACATTATTGGCAACATTAAAAAAGTTGTCAAAAATAACTACATGTAAAACATGAACTAAATGTAGATATAAATACATAAATTGATTACGTCCTGTACATTATAAACATTACAATTGTGTTCAAATTGCGAAAGTTTAAAAACAACAAAAATTGATATTCACAAAACAAAAACAAAGGAAATCTTATGAATTCGCGTCACCAAACAACAAATTAAAATAGAACCTGTGACGTGAAATTTAAAGCTAGAAAGCTACGTTTATCGAACTGAAAAAACAAAAGCCAACCAAATAAATTGCGAGGGAAAATTTAAATTTGGAACAAAATCTTATTATAAAACCAAAGAGTTTCCAAGTTTCCTATACATTCGCTCTCGTAAGAGGTTCTATATGCTACCTCTTACGAGAGGCAGAGAGGGTATTGTATTTTTGCTACGGCCCACAAAATCGATACATATAGATGCTCTTTATTTCCATACATTTCATACATATTTACAAATAAAGAAACCGTCGTGTACACCATTAATAACATAAATTATACTATCAATGAATGAGACATATGTTCCAGAGGGCTATACTATATACCCTCTCTATTTACTAATGAATCGGATCGTCCGACGTTATTGGGTTACACAATCTATGGTAACTATGACTTAATCTGGTGAGCGAGCTTCTAGTTACATCGTGTATGCAATTATGCTATTAGTGTATTATAAAAATAGATATCATCGGGTGACACTGTAATTATAGCTTCAGCTATGTTCTGCTGTACATCGTAGTGGACTAGTAGTGGAAACAGGCGAATTTATAAGCGTGACTTCGTAGGCGCTTGCAACTGTGAGTAATTTTTCCAAATGTTAAAGTTTGTCATATGGATAACATTGAGAGGAAACTAGAATCTTTAATCTTTATTTATTTCAAAAATACATAGAACATACATGAAGTCAAATTATCTTAGTTAAGTACATTAAACGATGACAGTGACTGGTATAGTTAATTTCATTAGTTTTATATATTTTTTTATTATTGTGGGCATTCTATTTATGAAGAATTTTCATCTAAGAATGTCAAATTTGGAGAATATTTGTGGCTCCTCGTTTAATCCACACTTGATCATTTTGATTTTTTTTAACATACCTACCAGTTTCCTCGCGATGTTTTCCTTCACCGTTAAAGACAGTAGTATATGACGAGTACGACAAACTTGAACATCTGCACTTGGAAAAATATCAAGAAGTGCAGGTGGGATATGAACCTATGACCTCAGACTTGTCAAATCAAACATTGCCACCACTAGGCCAGCCACCTCGGCCGCAGTTTCACTCGCGTCGTTCTGGATCTCGTTTTATTCCCCGGGATAAAAAGTAACTTAGGTCTTCAGTGGTTGCAGATTGTTATCTATCCGCCTATCTATTATTATATATAAAGTTACGGCTGGTCTAGTAAAAGTTACGGCTGGTCAAGTCGGGAGACCGGCGCCTGCCGATCCGGAGACCCCGGGTTCAAACCCCACACGCACAACTGTCTTTTCGAAGTCATGTACGTAATGTCGCTAACTTAAAAGGGTAAAGGAAAACATCGTGAGGAACCCGACACGTACCTAGAACCTTTCGAAGTCATGTGTCAACCAACAACCCGCACTGGGCCAGCGTATTATGGTCTTAACTCTCTCCTTGGGAGAGAAGACCCCGAGTCCCAACTCATGAGTGGTAACATTTAATGGGCTGTTGATGATGTTGATGATCCGTCTAAGAGATTTTATCTAAATCCCTTCAGTAGTTTTTACTTGAAAGAGCAACAAACGTCCATAAATACAAACTACAACACGTAAGTAAACAAGAACAAAATTTTAAAAAATTATTAACCCCCGACTACCTCGAATTTGTTATCTGTATAATGTTCTACTAGTCAAGTCCTTTCATTTGATACCCATATTAAGGGAGTCGTAAAAAAAGAAATGTATTTAGCCATTTTGTGGTAGCGGCCATATTGGATTTGAAATTTGTCATAGTGTAAAGTATTCTACTAGTCAAGCCCTTTCGTTTGATACTCATAATGAGGTAGTAGTGAAAAAAATTATATAAAACGCCATTTTGTGGTGGCGGCCATCATGATTTTTTTTTTTTATAGTGCATAGTATTCTACTAGTCAAGCCGTTTCATTTGATACCCATATTGAGGTAGGTTGTAAAGAAATATTTTGTCCGCCATTTTGTGGAGGCGGCCATCTTGAATCGATATTAACCAAACATAGCTAAGAACACCCGCACGGATATCAATATTCAAATAAGAAAAACCGCATCGAAATCGGCATACCCGTTTGAGCTCTACGGTGCCACAGACAGACACACACACAGACAGACAGACAGACAGACATCGACGTCAAACTTATAACACCCCTTTTTTGTGGTCGGGGGTTAAAAATATTTTATAAAAAATAAAGTTAAATATTAGCAGGAAGTAGGATGATGAAATCAGATATAGACTTTATCCTTTTCTATATCTAAGCAGTCTAGTATTTATAAGCATCTACTATTGATAATGCTCAGAGCATAATATTTATTGGAGTTCAACAAAAACAGTCGACATGACGCAAACGAGACCAATTTAAAGTTTTATGATTGCGTCAATGATCTAGAGGGATATTTGCAAACATAATCTTGCAAATTTTCCATCAATGAACGTAGCATAGTTCGTTACTCTAGGCTTGTTTGTAAATACATATATCTAAACATGGACAGTGAGTATGTATGTACATGTATTAAAGTAACCGTACAAAGATTGATAAATATTCTGTCTTGTCTCAGTAAATTAATTCAAATACGACGGTTAACGGAAATGAATTTTATAACACATTTGCACATAAAGGGTTATATTATTTCATTAATGTCAAAATCGTTATTTATGTATCTCATTACGTACTTACGGCTTGTACTTACCAATACCGCCTCGGCTGTAATTTTCAACTTACCGCACTTATAACATAATGTACCTACTATTTTTTATTCACATAACATTAGTTTCCTAACGGTCCACATCATACATCAATGCGATACCGAATTCCATTGAAATAAATACATATTTTGATCGAAATCAGCAAATTTGAATCCTACTAATACTATAAATACATATTATCAATGTTTGGATGTTTGGACGTTTGTCGTTCAATGAAGTCGTAATATCTGCACGGGTCTGGTTGAAAATTGGAACATTATTACATCATAGTCTAGAAGAACACATGGGCTACTTTTTAAATAACGGGAACTGTGCGGGTAACAACGCGGCACTGCTATTCATTCATAACAAGAACAAAATTAAAAATTTTGACTAACCCCCGACTACCTCGGTTTTGTAATCTGTACAACATTCTACTAGTAAAGCCTTTTCATTTGATACCCATATTAAGGGAGTTGTGAAAAAAATAAATGTATTTCGCCATTTTTTGGTGGAGGCCATCTTGGATTTGAAATTTATCATAGTGCAAAGTATTCTACTAGTCAAGACCTTTCATTTGATACCTATGTTGAGGTAAGTTGTGAAGAAATATTATGTCCGCCATTTTGTGGAGGCGGCCTTCTTGAATCTTTTTTTTTTTTTTTTAATAAGGAGTGAATCAGTAATCGATATTAACCAAATAAAGCTAAGAACACTCGCACGGATATTAACTTTCAAATAAAAAAAATCGCATTGAAATCGGCCCATCCGTTTGAGCTCTACGGTGCCACAGACAGACACACACACAGACAGACAGACAGACAGACAGACAGACATCGACGTCAAACTTATAACACCACTTTTTTTGGTCGGGGGTTAAAAATAAGAATACAAAGGGAATACAAAAAATAAATAAATAATTGCATCTGACGTAGGTATCTAACATTACTTATGTAGGTATCGTTAAATTACGAGCATTCATACTAAAGTTTTTCGCAAATTCTATGTGCGACGTAACTAGAGGTATATTCTCTCAGTTATCAATAAAAAAACAATGGACAAAGTAAAATTATACTTATATGTTTTTAAGCAAAGTAGCAGGCAATTGCGAGTCTAATGTTAAGTGTCACAAAGAAATATTTCTAAACGTTGTGTCAAGAAATGTGTTTGGTATTAAAATTAACACAAACACATCAGATCCTAGTACTGTGGTAAAATCGGAGGTTGTGATCGGAAATTCCATTGTACGATTCGACCAAATTATCTAACGGTTGAATAGTAGAGCCACGATCGAAAAACTGATACTTACGTAATTTTATTTAGTTCCATTATTTGGCCAGGTTAACAATTAAAATCTGATCGGACACAGAGTATATCACACAGTAACTTCAGCTTACGTATATAATGAACATGGCAATTTGAACCTTATCTAAAAAAGACACAACTTAATATAATGATTATATTATGTTCCCAAAGCATCATTGTTCAATTGTTCATTATTCAAACTATTGTTAGATACCTATTATGACATAAATGGAAAGATAAGGAAACTCTCTCTTGAAGTTCCTATTCCCGTGAAATAAACTTTTAATAATAACACAAGAATATTTAGCTTCTATTCTATCGCTCTAAGCGCTAAGGCCGCCAATTTGTGTCTTCAAATCGAAATCGAAATCGAAGTGAATCGGTTTTTTTTCTAGATAAATACGCTCCATCGTAGACCGCATTGTCGTTTAACATCTATATAAATCTATATAAAAGTTTAAAAAAAATTGCAATTGCTAAATTCTATATTTTTTATGTTATGTTTTCTGTTTTGTGACTTTTAATAAAGTGTCGTTGTATTGTATTATATTACGAGCCCGATATGTTGTAGTATAAATAAAAATAAATAAATAAATATTGGTGGACATTTCACACACAACGCCATCTGACCCCAAACTAACCAAAGCTTGTAATATGGAAGCCAAATAGCTGATATAATACTTATATATTTTTAAATACATACTTATTACACATAAAACACCCAGGTTTGATATTTATAATAATAGACAGGGATAATAACATTTACATATACTTACCTAACGATAATAATGAATACATATAATAATAGAGCATATAAATGTATCTAAATAATGCAATATCGTTTTTAACTCTAGCGATTTGAACACATAATGATTATATTATACGGGACTTAATCACGATATAATGCAAGTTCAGTATTTACTTACTTACATAGTTTGCATTTGCATTAAATAACGATATTATAATGTGGTCCTAGCTCCCACGCTAAGATTCCCTGCGAATGTGAGAGGGTCAGAATAAGTATTGCTCATTCGAGGGAATCATTTTTATTTTGTCTGATGATGTCACGTACTCGTACTTAGTAGGCGTAAAACCAAAGAGTTTAACATACTTTATCTAAGTGGAAAATAAATCCCTGTGTCTCTAGTAAAGTTAGCTGTGGTATCGTAGTAGCCAAAACGGCAATTTTCGCAAGTGTGAGGTTGTTCATTCAAATTCCACCTGCACATCTGAGTTTTTCCAATCGCAGGTGCAATTTTGTCATCACCAACGGTTTATCGGATTTTATAGCGGAGGGATATTGCCGTTCATGCATCAAATTTTCGACAATGGCAAGGGAATCAAAACCTACAGAATACTTCCCGTGATCCGGCTTTCCCAAGTTTTCCGACTTTTCCCATTTTCCGGTTTTCCAAGATTCCGAATTTCCGACTTTTCTCAATGTTCAAGCTTTTCCGAGTTTTCCGGCTTTGCGGAGGTTTTTGGCTTACAAAAATATAGTATTTTAGCGAATGAAATTCATGTGCTTTTTATTTAATTTGAACTTAAAACAACTCATGGATATTATAGTCTAAGATCCCGCAATACAACGACCATCACCGAGCTGGTTATTGGATTAAAAGTATTTATATTCAATTTAATATGTCAACAAATATATTGCAATTGGGTTGTCTAAAAAAATCAGTCCAGAATATGATTAATCAACAATATATTTTTTAACTCAATTCATTTAAAATGATTATATATTTACTACTATTATAAAAACCTCAACCCAGGTAGCAGCCAGCAGCGGGGCATGGCCCAAGCCACCGGTGGATAGGGCTGCGAAATAACTAATCTAACAAAGGTGTTTCTAATACGAACAAATCAGAAGTTATTTTAACGTTGAATTACAAGTCCTGAAATCCAATTTCGAATTCAAAACATACGCGCAAAAGGAAGTTAAGTTCTCCATAAAAAAACATAATTATGTACTTATTTTTGGATATTTTGATATCGTCACAAAATTGTTAAATGCTTGCAAAACTAGTTTCATCGCGAGCAGGCTTATAATTTGCGACATACCTACGCAATTAGGTAACTGTCTACGAGTTAAGTAGGTTCTAGAAAAAGCACAAACTGTGGTTCTAGTTCGAAGTGAATCATAACCGGTTGAGATATTTATAAATACACGAAAAAAACAAACAGGTGTCAAATTTTACGATGTATTTATTATTTTAGTGTGATGTTCCCGCTATTACAGTTATATAACTTTTTTTATGAAAGGACCTATATATAGTAGTTGGTTTCAAGTTTTTTTTCTTTAATAAAGATTGACGAGTCTTTCAGGACATGTGCCTGATAGTAAGCAACATGCCTGACACATAACAGCACAGTGACACGCAGCTATTGGAACATGAAGAGTCCAAATCATTACCTAGCACTGCACTGCGCTCGTCACCCAGAGATCTAAGATCTTATATCTCTAAGCTCTGTAATTTCTCTGGAAACATTGCCCTTCAAACCGGAACACAGTAATGTTTGCACATTACTGCTTGGCGGTAGAATAACTGGCAAAGGTGTGGTACTTCCCCAGGCGGACTCTACCAAGAGTCCTACCACTACAAAAAAAGTGGTTAAAAAAAAAAAGTACTGCCTACATACTACCTACCAACCCAAACTCGTACTTGCGCCAATACGTAGAGCGTACCTGAAACCATACCATATACTTACGATACTCACGAATAGTCTAGGAATGTTAGTCAAATGAAGGCTATTATGATGGCTAAGTTATTAATGCACTTTTAGTGCTTTGCTAAATTTCAGAAAAAATCAATAAACAAACTACTTATGTAAAGTACTTCTTTTGATCGGACCGAGACTTTACGCCATGTTCAGTTCAAGACAATCGAATTTTGTTAAGGCCTAAAAATAATAAGGACTAAAATTTTCCCATTTTTTCGGTATCTATGCACCCGGGTTCTTGAGATATTTAACGACCCGGCTTGCAGTAGTGACCTACAGTTCGAAAAACATTGAATTAGGAAAATTTTACAGTACCAATTTGAACTCAAAATCTAATTTAATCTGATCACTAAAAGAACTGTAGTAAAAGTCACGAAAGTCCCATTTCACAGTCAAGGGGTCGTCGTAGGTTTGGATCCTGCCTCCACCTCTGATCATTTTCGTATGTGTAGATGTATGACGTTATCATACTACTGGCACTGTAAACTGCTATATATTAAACGCTCTACACACGAGTCCTAAAATCACAGAAAATTACGTAAAAGTAGTAGGGAGGACCCTACATCGCACCAAAAATCACCAATCATATGGTGCGATCTAGGCTCCTACCCACTACTTTTACGTAATTTCCTCTGATTTTCGGGCTCGTGGGGTTTTAGTCTGTGCTATTCGCATTAACAGTGAAGGAAAATATCGTGAGGAAACCAACGTATACCAAAAAATACATCTTTTGATGACATGATACATACATGTGCTATGATTGTAACATCCATCAACCCGCACAGCGTCACACTTGGTCAGCGTCGTCAGCGTGGTGGATTTTGACGTGGACTGTCTAGATGTCATCTGTGGGAATATAAAGTAGGCTACATATGTATGCTTGAAAAGCCACAGAGTGCTAATTCCAACTTAAAATATTATAAACAGACACACTTGTACCGTCCAAAGTCCAAAGGCAACCGCTCCATTAGTTGATAAAGCAAATTTATTTACATATCCAACAAAGAAGGGGCAATAAGGCCAGAATTAGCTTTGAATGGTCGTCTAAATAAACGCCCTTATAGCCTTTAACTTCCAAGACTCATTTCCTGGTTTACTAAATGGAAAAGTATTCATTTTTTTAACTTGCGTTTCTGGTTTATTTCTGTAAAAACATATGTAATATGCTGTTCGAATAGTTTTCCTATTCGTATTGTGATACATTTCGTATTCGTACGAGAGGTCGGAATAGAATTAAAGTACAACCATTATATTTTTTAGACGTACTTTACACATTTATATGTCGTAAGTATAGTTAGTTAGCAAGATAAGGTTGATAGCCAGCGAGCGCCTTATGCGCTAACCCTAAGTTCGGTAGGCAGTAGGTAGGTAGGTAGGTAGTAAAACTTTAAATATAATTTAATACTTTAACAGTAGTAGATCTCTCGGTAGAGTCTGCCTGGGGAAGTTATTTCCCGTTTACCAATCTTTGCCAGTTATTCTACCGCCAAGCACTAATGTTTCAAACATCATCCTGTTACGCTTTAAAGGGTGGTGCGCCCAGAAAAATTGCAGAGCTTAGAGATAAATCATCTTATATCATATCATATTATACGACGCAGTAATTGATGCAGCGGGGATTTGGACTCTTCAATAGCTGCGTGGCACTGTGCTGTTATGGACATGCGTGTTGCTTCTAACAAGTGTTTTCATGTTCTGCTCGTCGTATCAGTGGCGTCACTAGGCGTGGGTGAAGTGGGCCCTTACCCACAGCATCGCATTTAAAGGGGCCTCGCAAGGGCTCTTTAAAAGCAATGCCACCAAACTCAAGACCACATTCGTCACTGTCCTGAGCCTGAAATAAGAACAAAACAACTCCTAGTTTTTCCTCCTAGTCCCACTTTTTCATGAATAGTGTGATGTAATTATTGAATAGACATCGGGAACGAAAAAAATGGTGATGTGCTCGCTGATTCGACTTTATCCCCGTCTTTACTTAATAGTCCATGCGATCCCACTGGTCACATTAAACTATAAAAAATATATTAGTAAAATTATCTGATGAAATTGAAACCGCTCTGAACCAGATATTAATTTATTTTCGCAGGTGTTTTACTCGTATCCGTAAGCGTATGCACAAGTATAAATAATGAGTCAAGGGTCTCAGCAATGTCACTAATTGTTTGATTACAATAAATATCCTTACTTATTTACAGTATAACGTTGTAAATGTTTTGAAAATAAGTTTTAATCATTCTTTATTTATTTCTACGTGCCAACTTCGTATGGGTTGAACAGCTAATCTATGTATATCATCGATTTATACCATAAGCTGTGCCTTCCCGAACTACAGGCGCATGGAATTATGTCATCGTTGGGAAGAGTGAGCTCACTCTTTCCTTTCCTATCGGTGGCAGGAAGCGGTGAACACCGGACGTTTTTATCTATTCGTTGTCAACAACCAAAATAAGTAAAGCACAACATATCTCGCCGTTAGCGATTTTAGGGGTCAAGTAGGTTCGTTGTGTGTAAACCACTTACGCTACACACAGAGACACAGTTTATTACCAATTTCAAGGTGCTCAGGGCACATCCACTGGTTTATATCAATGATGCATATAACCTATTGAGGTGTCATCTGTTCGAGACTTATGAAACTTACTATCAATAACAACAATCAATATTAGCACAGTCTAATAAATCATATTTTCTTTATACTGTGATATTAATAATCAGTTAATTGATAACTAGCAACACTCCGCGCTTTTGCCCGCATAGTTTCCGTTATGTTCCCGGGATAAAATAAAAAGTTCAAAATTTAAAAAAAATTGCCTATGTGATATTCTAAATTATACTCTAACTGTATCATAAATTTTAACCCGATGCATTTCTAAATTGCCATGTGATTAGCAACAAACTTTGTCATTTATAATATTAGTAGGAAGTAGGATAAGTATAAACTTTACTATCCCAATTCTGGGACTCGATTCTGGGACTCTCTCTCAAGAAGAGAGTGAAGGTCATGATGCACTACGTTGGCTAGGTCAACAAGCCGTTGTACATTACGTACCGTATGACTGACAAACAATACAGGCAAAGATGTAGTATATCTCCAGGTGGACTCTACAATGACTTCAATACTACAAAACTTGTTTACCATTCATTGTTATGGTGTTAACACTTGGTATTTATTATGAATAAATAAATCAACTTTTAGGGTCATTAGCACTAAGTCAAACTTGTATAAATAGTAGGTAATAAATTAAATGACTATTGTGTGGCTGTGGTTTCGAAGCCCACTGTATTTTATAACATATTTCCAAGTGTGAATTTACAAGGTTGTCATCACTACTAGCTTTAAGGTTGAAGGAAAACGTGGGGAAGAAACCGGAAAGCTCCAAAAACAAAAACTTTTTATTGAGTACATGTGTCTTCCACCAAACCGCACTGGGCCAGCGTAGTGGATTATGGCCTTGACCTTTGCGAGAAAAGGCCCCGAGACCTGGCAGTGAGAACATTAACTGGGCTACTTATTCTTATAATTCCACTCGTACTTAAATAAGTAAAAAAAAACTACCTACCCACTTCCATACATACATACATAGTTTATGTTCCAACAAAGGAAACTTCACAGGTACATTGACTTTCAGTCAAAACAAGAACATGATATTAATGTATAATCAACGTCTTTTTACTCGTACTCGTATAAAAGGAAATTGGAGGGCGACGGCGACGTACGCAACCGGTCTGAATTCAGTTCAATAACCAGTTCTAACTCAATTTAATTGAGTATAAATTAAATATATTCTCTAAAAGCGTATCTACGTAATATGTAAAAAATAATGTAACTGTAATGACAAAGGTCACGGACCTCGGAGTCTGTAGAGTGGCTAAAATTAATAAAAAAGCGTAGGTACCTACTCGAAAGAGAATTAAACAGGAATGAGTCCTGAGTTCATACTTGCTGGTTTTTAGTGAAAATAGCTTTTCTGTAGAGGTTTTATAAGTGAATGAAATGCATTTACCTTTCATCCTGGAGACGGTTGGGTTATATCGGACTCGAAACTACGAACGGACACTGAGACCAATTATTCTTCTTAGTAGTTATTACACTTGGCTACACACGCATACAGGCTGAATTCAGAGAAGTGCATTCAGTGAGCTAGCATACTAAATTCAGAAGCGAAAATGGCTTGCTTCTAAACTTGAATTTCTGAAATCAGTCACTAAATTCTAAAGACAGATATGGTGCCTCCTTCCCCTACCTACTAAAACCTCTACGATGAAATAAATGAATGAAAAATTAAATGACTATTGTGTGGCTGTGGTTTCGAAGCCCACTGTATTTTTTAACATATTTCCAAGTGTGAATTTACAAGGTTGTCATCACTACTAGCTTTAAGGTTGAAGGAAAACGTGGGGAAGAAACCGGAAAGCTCCAAAAACAAAAACTTTTTATTGAGTACATGTGTCTTCCACCAAACCGCACTGGGCCAGCGTTTTTTTTTTTTTTTTTTTTTAACTTTTATAGGTTTACACTTGACCGCCATCTCGCCTGATGTTAAGCGACGATGCGGTCTACGATGGAGCGTGTTTACCTAGAAGAAACCGATTCACTCTCGATTTGAAGACACCAAGATTATAACTATCGGGAAAACCCACTCAGGCAACTCATTCCACAGCTTAGATGTTCTTATCACAAACGTAGAGTCAAACCTCTTCGTCCGTGTCTTTGGAATATCCACCATGAAACGGTGCCGCTTCTTTGAGTTCCGAGAAGTACGATAGAAAAAGGGCAAGGAGGTATTAGATCATGCAGATCAGTTGCACACTCTCCGAAGTGTATCCGATAAAAACCGATAAGCTAGCAATCTTGCGGCGATGTTCAAGACTTTGAAGTCTTTTTCGCGCTAGAATGTCTTTGCCTATGAGCCTCTTGGCACGCCTCTCGATCGATTCCAGAGCCTCAAGCTGATACTTAGCCGATCCATCCCAAAGGTGCGAACAGTACTCCATACAAGAGCGAATCTGTGCTTTGTATAACAAAAGTAATTGTTCAGATTTGAAGTACTTTCGCACCTTTGAGAGGACACCTAGTTTTTGGCAGCTAATTTAGCCTTGACTCGATATACGAGCCAAAGTTGAGCGTAGAAGTTAAGGTAACGCCCAAAAGCTCAAGATGATCAGTAACCGGCACGGATACACCTCGAAAAGTAGGAGTCAGTTCAAATTGACTCCTTTTGCGGAGAACAGACACGCCTGCGTCTTTCCCTCGTTAAACTTGGCCAGATTGGTTTCGCCCCATTCAGAGACTTCCTCAAGGGCCATGTTCAAACGATCGATCATACTCTCTCTCAGTACCTTAGTATGCTGTCCACTGGCTCGCGCTAGATATGTAACTCTCTACAACGGTGCTATCATCTGCGTACCCAAAGATACCGGGCTTCAACAGATCGTTGATATGTAGCAGAAAAAGCGTCGCAGAGAGTACCGACCCTTGAGGGACTCCGGCATTGATAGCCATTCGATCCGACGAGCAGCCATCAATGACAACTCGTATGGATCGATCCTCAAGAAGTCCGATATCCACGCAATAAACCCTGAAGACAAACCATAACTGGACAGCTTGCTAATAAGGCCATCATGCCAAACCCTGTCGAAAGCCTTCGAGATATCCAGGAGACTGCAAGTGCTTCCCATGTTTCTCGATAGCTTCACCCAGATGTGGGTGACATACGCTAGAATATCCCCAGTGGACCGGTTTCGGCGAAACCCGTATTGCCGGTCACTGAGGAGGTCATTAGATTCTAGGTACATCAGGAGCCTGTGGTTTAGGACACGTTCCATAGTCTTGCAGAGTATGGACGTGACCGAGATGGGCCTGTAGTTGGCAGGGTCAGCACGACTACCTTTCTTGGGCACAGGTTGCACGTTAGCAAGCTTCCATGATTTCGGTACTTGCCCAGAATGGAGAGAGAGCCTAAACAGGCGCGTCAGTACAGGAGACAACTCAGGTGCACAAGCCTTCAATACTAGGGCAGGAATTCCGTCCGGACCACTGGCTTTGTTCACATCCAGATTGCGTAGCACTTTACGAACCTCCATTTGGCGAATATGTATTTCCGGCATCAAAGTCGGACTGCCAGGTGGAGTAGGAGGTGTCGCACTACCAGCATCTAGACGAGAAGATTCCGCAAACTGAGATGCAAACAAGTTTGCCTTCTCCATTGCGGTGTGAGCCAGTGCCCCATCAGGTTTCAGCATTGGAGGCAGTGAGGAGCGGCAGAAGTTTGATTCGACCGATTTAGCTAGGGACCAAAACGCTTTGCTGCCCGCAGGGTACGAAGCTAGTTTGTTCCCTATTCGACTAATGTGGTCAAAACGAGCCCTCTGAAGAACCCTTTGCAAGCCTTGGCAGCCCTGTTAAACGCCTTCTTCTTCCGGTGTGTGTCCCTTGCCTTACGCTGTCGAGCAACAACCCAGGCTAGGTAGGCCTCATGTTTAAATGCTTCAGCACTTTTACATTGAGAACCGAACCATGGGCGAGCTTTGCTGGATAATGGAACGTCAGAGTATGGAATGAAATATTCCATAGCCGTACGTATTGCATTAGTCACAGCGTAGTGGATTATGGCCTTGACCTTTGCGAGAAAAGGCCCCGAGACCTGGCAGTGAGAACATTAACTGGGCTACTTATTCTTATAATTCCACTCGTACTTAAATAAGTAAAAAAAATCTACCTACCCACTTCCAGATATAAATCGATGGAACATACATACATAGTTTATGTTCCAACAAAGGAAACTTCACAGGTACATTGACTTTCAGTCAAAACAAGAACACGATATTAATGTATATTAATCAACGTTTTTTACTCGTACTCGTATAAAAGGAAATTGGAGGGCGACGGCGACGTACGCAACCGGTCTGAATTCAGTTCAATAACCAGTTCTAACTCAATTTAATTGAGTGTAAATTAAATATATTCTCTAAAAGCGTATCTACGTAATATGTAAAAAATAATGTAACTGTAATGACAAAGGTCACTGACCTCGGAGTCTGTAGAGTGGCTAAAATTAATAAAAAAGCGTACCTACTCGAAAGAGAACTAAACAGGAATGAGTCCTGAGTTCATACTTGCTGGTTTTTAGTGAAAGTAGCTTTTCTATTGAGGTTTTATAAGTGAATGAAATGCATTTACCCTTCATCCTGGAGACGGTTGGGTTATATCGGACTCGAAACTACGAACGGACACTGAGACAAATTATTCTTCTTAGTAGTTATTACACTTGGCTACACACGCATATAGGCTGAATTCAGAGAAGTGCATTCAGTGAGCTAGCATACTAAATTCAGAAGCGAAAATGGCTTGCTTCTAAACTTGAATTTCTGAAATCAGTCACTAAATTCTAAAGACAGATATGGTGCCTCCTTCCCCTACCTACTAAAACCTCTACGATAAAATAACATTATCTATGAAAAAGGTTGTATGAAAATGTTTTGGCAGTTTTCGTTATTTTCCTTTTTTTTTTTTTTGTAAATACAGTAACATTTATTTTTAAGGCGGATACGTGTACACTAACAGTCCGAAAAATCTAAGGCGCTCAGCGAGCTGTGGAAAGATTTATTTATAGTTGTTAGGATTGTATTCGTAATGAGGTCAAACGTCAGAGAACCAAAGTCACTGACATAGTTCAATGCATCAGCAAGCTGAAGTGGTAGTGGGCGGGTCATATCTGTCGCAGAACCGATTACCGTTGTAGACGAGATCTGGAGTGGAGACCGCGTACCGCGCAAACGTAGTGTAGGACGGCCTGAGACTAGACGGAGTGACGGTGTACGAAAGGTTGGTGGCGGTTGTAAACGTTAAGCCGAGGATCGGGCTGAGTGGCGTATTATAGAAGAGGCATAAGTCGAGCTATGGACGAACGTGGGCTGATTAAAATGATGAGGATGAGGATTTAAGGAGTATTAATATGAGCCAGACTACCTAACTTCGGATATACTGGCCAATCCCATACATCGGTCGATTTCGTGTTCTATTCTGGTCCTGAAGTCGATCATTTTTAAACTTATGCGTTCATCAACGTTACCATCAAATTCAAATACATGGTAAGTGTTGAGGAAAATTTACAAAGGAAACATCTTTCTGCTTGTCGGATATGATTTAACCTACAAAATTAATTTAATCCAGGTAATTTTGCCCACATTAGCGTTAAACAAAATCATTAGCAAATTTAAGGAAAAACATATGGATAAATTAAAAACATATAATACATATCTCTAGGTACCGAACCTAGATACATAACCTAGGTATTATATAAAATGTCAGATACATTAGATCTAATGTAAACAGCACTATAAAATGCGCCATGATAAAGAAACGTACAAAAAAGTTATTCGTCAAAGTATTTGTGCATTATAGTATTCCATAATTTCGCAACAATGTTCACCGGGGATGTAACTCAGTGGTAGAGTGTCTGCTTCGCATGCTGAAAGTCCTGGGTTCAAATCCCAGCATCTCCAGCGCAATATGTTTTTGCATTTAGAAATCAGAAAATATTTTTGTTTCCGGCAACATGTCTTCATATTTCCATTTTTTTCATCACAAACTTTTAAATAACATTGTTGCTTAGCCAAGTAACTCTCGTGATCTTCCTCTCGCGGACACGCGGCTTATCTCTGAGTTTAAATATAAATAATAAATCAGATTTTATATAATGAAACAAAAGTAGGTAATTCAAACATTTTTTTTCATGTTTGATGACGTAAATTGAATTATAGTCAGTAGTTGAAAAAGAATAAATAAATACAAAAGTACTTACCCATTTTGCAAACATACGTCAAACCACACTACATAGGCGCAAAGTTAGCAAACTTGTTTGTATAAAACTTGTATAATTGTTAATGAATACTTATGATTTACAAATAGTTTTTTTTTTGCATGGCTTTACGAAGCGAAAATCTGAAGTGTTTTATGCCATCTGTCCGATGCGCCATCTATGACGCTGACCTTTAACTATGGAGTTTACACGGCGCCCTCTTTTATTGCCACGGTGAACTAAAATATGAAATAGCGGAATGAATCATTATCATTGGATGAGCCGAATCTAGAAAAATCGTTGGTTTAACTTCTTGGTTGGTTCTTGGTTGGTTTTTTTAATCGTCTTTTTAGCTTTTTTAATTGTTTTTTTTATTATTTATAAATAAGGTGGCTGCGGTGGATGGGCAAACATTACATCACACAGATTACCATACATACCTCCATCACCATAACATTCACCAGTCATAGGGCTACGCAGATTTTTCTACTAAGGTGAAAAGTGAAAAGGTTGTAGTAGGTATTTTATTTATGATTATTATCATGGATAGGTAACTTTTGCAATTAAATTATTTACCACGTGTAAACATTGTTCCCGATAGAGGGGAATGTTTCTGGAGAAATTAAAAGAAAAGGAAAACTATTATACATTGTTTTTTTTACATCTATGTATGCCGAGCGTAGCGCAAGTAGTGATTTGGATCCTTCTCTTTGGATTCATTGGAAAATCAACTGTTTCAAAGGTACAAAACTGCATTCCTAAGCAGTTTCCCGTCTCGAATTTTGGAGGGGGTCACCAGTACGAAGCTTGAGGTTTTGGAGGGATTACCAGTTGAAATACAATAAATCGAGTAAACAATACTTTACCAGTAGTGCCCCAAGATTTTACCCCCGTAGATCCCTTTCTAGTTGTTATTCTGCGTTAAAAAATAGTCTATATACTAGGTACTAGATATTGTTAATTATGTATCTTATATTTTTAGTTTAACGTATAAAATTTGTGGGGGGTCAAACCCTTTCATTTGATACCCATATTGAGGTTGTGAAGTACTTAATATTTTGTCCGGCATTTTGCGGAGGCGGCCATCTTGAATCGATATTAACCAAACATAGTTAAGAACTTACGCACGGATATTAACCTTCAAATAAAAAAAACCGCATCGAAATCGGCCCATCCGTTTGAGCTCTACGGTGCCACAGACAGACATACACACAGACAGACAGACATCGACGTCAAACTTATAACACCCCTTTTTTGGTCGGGGGTTAAAATGGAGTTATCTGGCAGTCGAAATTTTGGTTTCGGAAAATAATGCTGAGCTCTAAAATTATAGGACAAAAAACTGCATTACTTTTGCATAACCAACTTGCGTGTGAAATAAAAAAATAGTTATCCAATAAACAGAAATTAAAAATTTTGACGGCCAGTTAAGCAACAAATTTAATTCCAGAATGAACTCTTTTTTTTGGGATTTGATCCATTCTTTTCTAACTCGACTGGACTAAATTGTGTGTCGTGGCGTGGATATCTGAATAAAACACCAATACGTATCAATATTTTAATGAAAATTCAACTAAACGTATGTATAAATCTTATTTATACTTACATACAATTAGTAAACAAGGTACAAGTGTTAAATATTTACATAATTTAGCTGGAGCGCAACGCATATTATGCACTCCAAAATTGCACTAACAAAATACATAACACCATCCGAACACTCGACTGAATACTTACTAATAAAATATCGAAAAGTTGGCAGGTATGAAGAACAGTAGGTACGGTAGTTAGGACAAAAAGTAACTTAGGTAACAAGATATTCAAGAAAATACTGCTGACGATACAAAACATTGTACACGAGTTAACTGTCAATTAAATTCCTAGCGGCACGTTCCGCCTTCGGTCGGATTTTGTCATATTAAAGACTATTAATCGAAATAAAACCTATCCTATCTTTTAAGTTGGATCAAACTACACACGGTGTGTAAATTTGATTAATATCGGTTAAGTAACTTAGGAGGCCATCGCGGACAAAAATCGTGACGCGTAATTTATAGTCTTCTCGTAAGCGTTGTAACGCGACCGAAACGTCGAAATTTTAAAAAAAAATCATTCAGATCGCTATTAAAATCCTGCGAGTTCATATCACGAAAGAAAAAAAAGAAAGAAACTATTACTGAACTTGACTCAAGCTCAATCTTATTTCAATCTTTGAATTTGACATCACAAACGTCAAAACTTCATAGCGATTTGACTGTACGAAAAAATTACTTGTATTCGGCTTGCTCACAATTTACACCTTGAGCAAAATTTCGGAATACGGCAGTAAAAGACACTTCCGCAAACGACATCTCAAATAATCCACTGAACTAAATCCGTTCTATTTTTATTTTGTGGAAGACCAAAAAATAGTCTTCAGAGTATGAGAGCAATGGGTGAAGCTACCCAAGAAGTGCATAAATCAGTCGAGTGCCCTATGAAGTTGTTAAAACCTGAAATCTGTAGATGTGGCAATACATACCTACAACAACAAATTTTTTTCTGAACGTAAATACATCATGACTGGTGGCATTGAAGTATTCGGTACTCGATTCTCGAATTAGTTACTCATTTAACATTTAACTAAATTTTTGAATAAATAAATAAACTCGGACTTTTCTCGATTTATTATTTATTCAAATTACTTATTTTGTGCACACTTTAAAATTAGAGAAGGTTGGGAAAATTTACGTTACCTATACCTGTGTCTTACTATTGCTGTCTAACAAACCAAAACAAAAGCTTCCAGCTTAGTAATTAATTGCTGTCTTGAATTTTACTCGCAATGAAACATAACTTTTTACCCGTTCGAGACACCGGACAGCAATGATAAAACACAGAGTGAAATTTTAAAACTTTCTCTAATTTTAAATTATGTAATAATTTATTTTATTATCTTATTTAATATTCGTTCCGTTCGTAAAAAAAATAATAATGATACAGCCAAACATCGCAGTTATATTGTTTTTTCTGTAGTAAAAAACGTAACTGCAATCAGATAAAATCTGTGTTGATGCAGTAAAATTGCTACAGATTTTTTTTCACATAAGCATACACGGTCTCAAGTTCTTTTCCTCGTCTACAGATTTCAGGTATCATTTGAATAAATATGCCGTTTTATTACAACGAGTAAACATCGTATAAATTATGATATAACGCAGTCTTAGTACGCCGTACACCCTTTACCCTATTGAGACCGCTCATTGACTAGTGCTACGCTACGGCGCTACTCGGGTACATCGTCCTAGCTGACGCGTCTAACCTGTGTCTGTATTCATTGGCTGGATACCAGTGGGGCTACAGTCTGATCCCATTCTGACTAGTCAGAAATATATTTTTTATTGTACACATCACTTGTACAAATATGAAAAAAACAATAAACCAGCGGCCGTATCGCTAAAAACTATATTTCCTTGGCTACCTTAGGATGCACATATTATATTTATTTATTTATACATATGTGAGGAGATATAGTTATATACTTAAATATACCTCTTTACACTCTTACATGTGCTCAGGGTCTTCTCTAACAAGGAGAGCTCAAGACCATAATACTCTGTCTAGTCAAGTGCAGCTTGACAGATGACATAATTATGTTTTGGAAACAATATGTACTTCTTGGATTACAGCAGTTTTCCTAAAATGTTTGTCTTAAGGATAAACATCCTGAGGAAACTACTGTACCGTATGTTTCACCGTTAAAACTAGTGATGACAAACTTGGACATCAGGGCTTAGAAAAATACACAGACGTGTAGCCGGAATTTGTCCATATAATTGTAAAACACCAAATTACTATTATAAACTAGCAGTGACCTGCGGTTTTACTCGTTTAGATGCCGTACCTGTTATTTTCCCCCGCTAAAAAGTTCCTATGCTCCAAATTTCAACCGGATCCGTTCAGCTGTTCCGACGTGATTTAGCAACAAACACCAAAACTTTGACATTCATAGTATTAGTAGAATGCGAACGTTTGGATGTTTGTTGCTCAATCACGCAAGAACGGCACGACGGATCGGTTTGAAATTCGTAAAAATATTACACATTTAGATTATAGCCTAGAATAGCACGTAACCAACTTTTTATAATGATACAATTATGGGAACGGGAACTCAGCAGGTAAAGACACAAGGCACTGGTAGTGAATCACAAAAAAAATCATATGAAAGTTCCTTCCCCACTGGTACTCCAAGCCTACAGACTAACTACCGAAATACACTATAAACATTACTACAAGAAAATACTGGAAGAGTAAACTGGCCTCTCGAACGATAACAGGACACCACTACAATAATAAGACTCTAAAAGGTAAGACGCAAGGTAACTAGAAACTATTAACCTAGAAATTGTGACTAGACTAAAACTTATAACTTGAGGGACTAGAAAAGTACAAAATGGAAGAACTACTGGCCGCTTCAATTCTTGCAATAGGTACGGAATTGTATCTTTTAAACACATTTGTTTTACAATCCAAATTGTTAAATACAATAATAATGACAAAAATAATTTTACTATAGTAGATACCTATTAATTATACAACATCAATTTGATACAATTTCTCTGGTTTGAGTATTCGTCTATTGACGTTGTATTATTAATGCGTAAAATTAATTTATAATGGACATTATTATTGCATTTTACATAAATTAATTTAGATAGACTTTACACTATCACTCAAGTCTTCCATAAAAGTCTTGATTTTACTCGTAAGTTTGAGGTTTCGCCTTTTGTCACTTTGATCAAAATCAGAAGAAACGGCGTTGGTTTAATTTAAATTGATTCGCGTCTTTAGAATAGAGTACAATATTATTTGTAATATTGGTTTTAACAAATAATTTAAAATTTTAGTTTAATAACAAGAACTATCTCGTATAGTTTTCAGTAAACAAGTTATCAGACCACTGACATTGTTATATTTAGAAGTAGGTAATCATGCATCAGCACAATTATTCCCAGCCCACATTTTCCCACTACGGGACAGGTCTGTCCCATACGTCACTCAAATCCTTAACTCTTCGCTTTCAACCACTACCTCAAAGAAACTCGATGGAATGACGATTTACATAAGGCAGCTTTATGTGAATCGTCATTCCATCGAGTTTCTAGAAAGCGACTAGTACAGATTGACAAACGGGGGTGAGGGCTGCTTTTAGCTCGGCAATGGTAAGCTTAGATCTGTAGATTTGGTTCAAAATATTAGCCAGTAGAAAACCGTATCAGATATAGATAACGCAATAGTCAAATCCTCGTTGAGATAGACACGAGAGATGGTGAAAATTCTACCTTTAACACAAACATATTAAGATCAGTTTTTATCAGACTTTCAAGTTATTTACCAAATTAATATGAATATAATGTTTATAATATATACAGGACTCAATCACGATTTAATTCATTGTTTAAATACCTCGACGTTCATTTCACTTCCCTTGTTTTGTGGATATGCTTAATGTTAGACATGTGTACTGACAACTGCAACAGAATCCTACTGAAACCAAAAATTATGTGTGGATTTGCTTGTTTGCTTTGGTTTGTCAACCACGTTATAAGTACTAAAAGGATCAAGTTGAAATTTGGAACTCACGATAGTTTAGAAAAACATTAATAGGTATGTTATTTCTTAAAATAATTTCAGTTAATATTGGAACCAAATGAGGCAGTAGGAGAAAAGTTTGTACCTAAGTACTTACCTTAACAAGAACAAAATTAAAAATTTTGATTAACCCCCGACTACCTCAGATTTGTTATCTTTACAACATTCTACTAGTCAATAAACCTTTACCTACTAGTCATTAAACCTTTCATTTGATACCCATATCGAGGTAGTTGTGAAAAAGAAATGTATTTCGCCATTTTGTAGTAGCGGCCATCTTGGATTTGAAATTTGTAATAGTGCAAAATATTCTACTAGTTAAGACCTTTCGTTTGATACCCATATTGAAGTAGTAGTGAAAAAAATAATGTAATCAGCCATTTTGTGGAGGCGGCCATCTCGGATTTGAAATTTGTTATAGTGTATAGTATTCTACTAGTCAAGCCCTTTCATTTGATACCCATATTGAGGTAGGTTGTGAAGAAATATTTTGTCCGCCATTTTGTGGAGGCGGCCATTTTGAATCGATATTAACCAAACATAGCTAAGAACATCCGCACGGATATTAATCTTCAAATAAAAAAACCGCATCAAAATCGGCTCATCCGTTTGAGCTCTACGGTGCCACAGACAGACACACACACAGACAGACTGACACACATATAACACCCCTTTTTTTGGTCGGGGGTTAAAAATAATCGCGTCATCACTCATGGCCAGTGACTAAAAATTTAATAAGTGATAAAAAAGAATTTATGTGTTTATGTACCATGTTTTTGGGTATAATTTAATGAAAGTAAGCCATTGTCTTCCATTCCTGCCATTACCCCCGACCAAAAAAAGGGGTGTTATAAGTTTGACGTCGATGTCTGTCTGTCTGTGTGTCTGTCTGTCTGCCTGTCTGTCTGTCTGTGTGTGTGTCTGTCTGTGGCACCGTAGAGCTCAAACGGATGGGCCGATTTCGATGCGGTTTTTTTTATTTGAAAGTTAATTACCGTGCGGGTGTTCTTAGCTATGTTTGGTTAAAATCGATTCAAAATAGCTGCCTCCACAAAATGGCGGATAAAATATTTCTTCACAACCTACCTCAATATCGGTATCAAATGAAAGGGCTTAACTAGTAGAGTACTATACTATAACAAATTTCAAATCCAAGATGGCCGCCACCACAAAATGGCGAATTATATATTTTTTTTTCACTACTACCTCAATATGGGTATCAAACGAAAGGGTTTGATTAGTAGAATACTTTTCACTATGACAAATTACAAATCCAAGATGGCCGATATCACAAAATGGTGAATTACATTTCTTTTTTCACAGCTCCCTTAATATGGGTATCAAATGAAAGGGCTTGACTAGTAAAATGTTGTGCAGATAACAAATCTTAGGTAGTCGGGGTTAGTTAAAAAATTTAATTTTGTTCTTGTAACTTTAGTATGCTATACAAACGAGCGTAATTGTTTGATTTATATTCTGAGCCGCATAATTTTCGTATGAGTTATAGGTAAATGTTGTTTTTGAGATGTGATGAGACAAGCAATATAGGCACCGCATTATACTCGTCATCCAGAAATGTGAAATGAGTTATCTCGTTGTTCTGTAATTTCTCTGAAAACATGTCCGTTCCAACTGCAAATATAGTTTCTTAAAAAAGTATTGTCTGTCTCACACGGTGTCGTAAAATGATTTCAAATACCGGGAAGATACTCTGAAAACGATCAACTGAATCGCAACTCAAAAAATGAAGCTTAGGTACATAGCCTTAACTTTGAAAGTCCGTTAAAATATGATACTTCACATGTTATTAACTTATTGAAATGTGCCTAACTGTGCAAGAGAAGGGCCGATTTAACTACCGTGGAAAACTACAAGGGTTTGGCAGGGACGGGAAAGGATAGTACAACTATGACACAATACCTATATACCTAAGGATCCTTTTGTACCACCATCTATTAGCGTATGATAATATTAATTGACTGAACGATCCAACAACACAATGTATAGCGTGGCAAAGCCGCTGGCATGTTGGGCATGCATCCTATTGGTGATGGGGCGATATCTGTATCTTATATTTATCATCATTCTCTTTTCCATGGTATTAAAATGCATAACAACTATGTACATTGGTTTTGCTAGCAAAACGTAGAATGGATTGTTTAGGAATTGTTATTACATTTAGACTATGAAGTTAATTGTTATTGTATGAAGACAATTGTTATTATTTTAAAGGCAGTACGAAAAGATCCTCATTGTAATAATACTGTGACTATAGCGAGTCGAGCCTGGTTCGCTGAACAGCAAGCAGTGCCGACTGCTGCTGCAGACTCTTCCGGAGACCTTCTAAGGTTTGCAGCACCTGAAACATTTACATACATTGTACAATAGCCCGTTTTCGAAGAATTAATGTTAGTCAGAGAGAAGGCCCACAGAAGTGAAAGCTCATACTGTGAATTAAGATTCAATACTAAGGTATTAAACAGCGCAATTTTTTTTTTTTTTTAGATTATTAGGTTTACACTTGACCCCTATCTTGCCTGATATTAAGCGACGATGCGTTCTACTAAGATTTTAACTCTCGGGAAAACCCCACTCATGCAACGCAATCCACAGCCTAGACGGTTTTATCACAAAAGTAGAGTCAAACCTCTTCGTTCGTGTCTTTCTTAACCTGTTGTCTCTCTCCACATTCATGTTCAATGTTGTATAATACGTCACTTGTATTGTATAGCTACTGACATACTGCTATTACGCATGTCGATGGCGACCTCATAAGATTTCACCCATCCAAAATGCCCGGTTTACATTATTCCAGCGATCGAATCCAGCGCTGGATTGCTTACTGGAAAAATGAAAACCGACACTGGAAAGCAATGAATCCAGTTAGCATTCTAGTCTCCTTGAAATCATCGTCACTGTAGTGTTCAGATTTCAACGGCTTCTAAATAATTGACATAATGTAGACGTTAATAGCACTGGAATGCATTCTCGTTGCATTACTTGACTGACATAATGTAAACGTGCACGTTCCGCTCCGCTGTGACGCTACGCTGCTACATTGGCATGTCGTTGACGCGAACCGGTAAGATTTAGCGCTACGAAAACTAATGTACAGACCGTCAGTAAGTACCGTATGGATAAGTATAAATAAATGTTAAGTACAAACCACAAGATTTTAGAACCAACACAACAAATTTAGCTAATGTAGTTCCACAAAATTATGTCATAAACGAACGAAAACGTGATGTAGGGTCTCGTTCACATGAAGAACTTCTACGAAATCAACTCTGATGTTTCAAATGGACAGTGTTCTGTGCACTTTTGAACTCCGATTAGACATAAAACTTCAGAACTGTTTCTTCAAAGGGACCAACCTTTGAAGAGACAGTTCACACGAGGAACTGCTGTAACCACAATCACAAATAAACATCTAGTCGGAGGATCGAGGGTCAGACATGATATGGGTGTTGATGATGTGAAAGAATTAAAAATAAAACACTGACTGTACCTTTGGCGAAATTGAAATCTATTTTCTACTGGTATATTTGCATTTTGAAACCGCTGTATTGATTTACTTCATATGTAGGTATGAAAAACATAGTATAACTAAATAACTATTATTATAACATTTAAATAAATCTCAATTTTCCTTTTAAAATATTAAAATGGTGTTACCTCATCTCGAGCGTACGCTTTCCGCTTTGGGGGCTCCGAATGCGGGCGATCGGTGGGCGATGGGGGGTGCACCCTGGCGACGGGCGGAGGCGGGGGCGCGGCAAGCGGGGACCTCCTAGCGACGGGGGACAGTCTCCGGGGCGGTTCAGGGGAGTTGGCGCGCATGAAGTTGGTGATGTGCGTGCGCTCGGGACTGCGGCGGGGGGCTTCCACCTTCAAGAAACGGTGCCGATTGTACCGTGCAATGCGATATGACAGTTTCGAACATGCAAAGAATTATGGGTTTAGAAAGATTTAAAAGTTAATGGTTAAAGTAAGCAGTGCCGTAACTAGTTCTTAGTGAGGGATTCAATCGTGTTTTTAATGATATCATATTTTTATATTACAAAAAACGTTTGTTGTTTTTTTGCTGCTGGTAAGTTTTTACGACTGTAGTCTTAACGATTTAAGTAAGTTATGTTAGATACTTAAGTAGGTATATTTAATTGTTGAGGTGTAAATTACACATTTTATGAAAATAAAGTAATTTGGCTTTACAAAATATTTAATTACATTTTTATAATCGATGTTTCTTACTTTCCATTAAATTCAGCGGTTTGTTTCATGCGGAGTGCGGGAGCGGAATTGCATTCCGCTTAGCACTGAGCTAGTAACTATTTTCTAATCTGTGCCTGAGCAGTAATTTAAACAGCACAGCAGTCGCATTAATATTTTTCAAAATATATTCAAATAAAATATCTGTTCCAAGGACATTTAACCTGGGCATAGTCTCAATAACCAATACCAATGAACCACTCTGAACAAAGATCTATGATATCACTTGGATTAAACCTTGTATGGAACTGTAAAATTTTTACGGCACTGAACTTTATTTCTTTAAAACGATTTATTCACTAAGTAAATATTTGAAGATAAATTTGAGATAAAGGAACACAACAATTAATATAGGTTCAGCGTCTCACCTCAGTGGCACGTAGTTCCCTCACTCTAGGATTGTGAGGGGGTTCCAGTGGCGCCCTAGAGACGGTCACCAGAAGTTTTTCAGCCTCTCGGATAAGCTCTCGGTACTTCCTCTCAGCCTCTCGATCAGCTTCCAGAAGCGGGTCGCGTTCTCTCACAGGGGGGCGCCGAAGGAGCGTGGTTGCGTCGACGCATTCTTGGCGGTGTGGCGCCTGAAAACATCAACCATTATGTTAAATTTGTAGTAGTAACTGGACCCAGTCTTTGAACACTGTTCCTTGTCCATCCTAAATTTAGCAATAAATGAAATCCCAACTTCTTTCTAGGGTTACTGTTTCGATATGTTTTTTGAAAGATTCTGTTCAGTTCTTATGATAATTTGGATCCTATAGGTGTGGTTATAAAGTTGAGCATCCACAGTGGATACGTAAGAAGTACGAACAAAAAGTTGATCCTGGTTGAGTCTCACTCTACTTCTCAAAGCTGTTGAACTCCGCTAAATGCAAGTGCACTAACATTTTCATTTAGCACATACACCGTAAATATAACGGGTTATGGGTCTAAATAGAGCGCGCACGTCGAAAATTTCCAAAATTGGCCAAATTTACTAATTTAGCCCGTTGCATAAAAACTTCCGAGTCTATGTTTAGAGCTAGCCAAAATACAACTTCTAGATGTTCCACCTGCAGATCTGGGCGGCCGCCGCGGTGGCCTGCGCCTCCTCGCTCTCCTCCTGCCCGGAGACGCGAACTCGTCAGGTTCGTCCTCGTCCCCTCCATCCAGCCCCGTGTCTCCGTCCGAGTCGACGTCAGCGTCGGACAGGATGGCGGTCTCTCGTCCGCGGGGACGGAGACCGCGGCACTCCTCGTCGCTGGACGCGCCGCCGCGCCGGTATGGCGACCGGCTGGCTTCTGGTGACGGGTGCGGCGACAAGTGAGGCGATCTGGAATTATCATTGGAATCACGTTACATGTAGAATGTAGACCTACGCAATGCTTTCCAAGACGTATTCGTAAACATAATGTAAACACTATACAGGACAGTCATTATCGTGTTACAAATTATCGTGTTATTATCGCGAAAGTTTAAAAACAATATGTACCTATTAGTAAACGTAAACAGCATTGTGCTCCGGTTGGAAAGGCAATGTTTCCAGTGAAATTACAGAGCATAGAGATAAAACATCTTATATCTTTGGTTGACGAGAGTACAGCGCTTGATTTCAAGTCTTCATGTTCCAATGTTGCACGTCACTGTCACTGTGCTGTCATGTCCCTTGTGACAAACCCTTCCCCCCCCCCCTCCTCGGACCACGCATGATACGCATATCGGTGACTACTCTACAGTATTCGGCGAGTAATCACTTTTCTCTTATACAGAAGTTCGAATAACTTATACCGAGGTAATAACTAAATTAACTTACAACTTAGGTAACCTAAATTCTGTTTGTTTGTTCAGGATGCTCATAATTGTAATCAAAAAAATGTAATTTGTTATTAGATAACATCAAATATAATTCTCGCTTCAGTTACCAAACAGTAAACAGTTGTTTCAGTAACAGGAAACAAAGGAAAACCCAAAACCGGAAAAAATATAATACAAATAAAAGACATGTGCTGACGAACTTTAGCTGATTAAAAATCCGATAAACGCATAATATTATTTGTTTGTTTGTAAAGCGTAAAATATTATTGTAAAAAACAATGTGTACCTACCTACCCACACTCACGAGAATCCTAATCTGGTAGAAAAGGTCCAAGTTACCGTTTACTTTGGAGTCCTGGCAAACCTCTACAAATTAATTTAATAAAAAAAATGTGCGAAATTTCTTTCTTAGAAGACCCTTTCCAAGATTGGCCTGAGGTGTTTTTTATTCTATAATAAAAAAAGTTAAAAAACAAAAAAGCAAAAAGATTTTTGCTAAAACTTCTTTATTTTCGAATTTTCATGATAAAATAATAAACACAAACTCGTAGAAAATTTTATTTTATAGGATAAAAAATTTATATTTTATTTTATAAATTTTTTTTTGTATGATTGGTAGTTTGAAACATATATCGAAAAAAGCGTTTTCCAAGATGGCGGCCCTGAGACAAGAGTTGCGACCCCGTAAAGTTGGAGTCAAGCTTTTAGTGACTTCACACATCTTAAAAGTATCGTCGCGTCCTCAGACCTACTGACGGGCTGACTAGTTTTTTTAGTCATCATGACTATTTGGTCCAGTTTGAGGATTGGGATAGATTTTATTTGATTAATGGGCTCAATAATTTATAAATAACAGTAAACTGATTACTACCCGCTTGATACACCGCCCGCTCTTCGCGTTTACAAATTTGGCGGGAAAACGGGTGTCAGGTTATATAAGTGCGGTGTTTATGCTTCGGCATATGAAGTACTGCCTTACTTGTAATAATAACGTTTGAGCCCATTTACTCTCAAGAGCGTTTCAAGACACTTCTAGCGGTATCATTTAACTATAATTAATGTACCTAAAAAGTAAACTAACATTATACTTTATACTATAACTTTAATAAAGGAGACAGTGGTTTTATGGGTTAAATGTGTTGTATACGAAATAACAAACTCGAAATACCAAAAAAACTTCATTCGATTGCACAAAATTTTTTTTTCAATACTTCGGGACCATTTTCCCGCCAAAAATGTTGAGTTTTGTTTTTTTTTATTTTACGATTTTTTTATGTAAATGAACTCTAATTTAAATATGAGTTACATCAAAATAAAGACCGGTTTATGGCGGCAAGTGTAAACTTATGGTAAAAAAACAAAAGTTTTATAAGTCTCGAACTCGAAAAAATTTGATAATATATGAAGTCTACAAACCTACTAAATCTG
Organism: Ectropis grisescens; assembly: GCA_017562165.1. Classification (NCBI taxonomy): domain Eukaryota; kingdom Metazoa; phylum Arthropoda; class Insecta; order Lepidoptera; family Geometridae; genus Ectropis; species Ectropis grisescens. The sequence continues at coordinate 8,121,904 of CM029771.1, read as the reverse complement.
ACCGGATGCGAGTCAAGCGAGTAAGGCGCGTGCAGCAGTGGCGCCTGGTTTGGCTGGGGGCATTGAAGTGACTGTTGGTGAAGGATGGTCGGGGGGCGTCGCTTCGTCGGGGAGCCACCGAGCCAGGGGTTGGTGCGGATCCGGCAGCGCGGCCGCGGAGAGGGCGTCGCGCACACCACCGCCACCGACTCGGGGGGCGCCGCGCCGCGTGCCGCTCGAACGACGCTAGAACACAACACAACCAAACAGACATTACACAGAATAAATATATTACTTATCAAGCAGCTTCCCGAATTTTCCCGGGATAAGTAGCCTCTGTGTTAGTCGCTTGTTTACTAAATCACCAGCACACCGCGATTTCATCCGCATAGTTGCCGATTTAGATTTTTACCGGGTTAAAAATAGCCTTAGTATGTGTTATTCCAGAGCATTATCTATCTATCTGCCAAATATAATCTAAATCCCTTCAGTAGTTATTGCGTGAAAGAGTAACAAACATACGTTATAACAAACTTTCGCATTCAGCCGTTTCGACGTGATTCAGCAACAAATATCCTAACTTTCTCATTTCTAATACCGCCACCAGACACGCTCCAACGCTATTACGTCGCTATGCCGCTACAGTGACATGTTAGTGACGCGAACGTTTATGATTTTCTCCTACCAAACTTGGTGAAAAAAGCACGACTGAAGAAGTCTTCACTTCATAAGTAAAATCATTACGAAGCAATCATTATCAGTATCGCGGCTGTTCAGTAGAGGAATAGAATATTTATTAGCATTATCATATTAAAACACATCCATTTACATAACACACACATACCAATTTACATAAAACAGAGTGGGTTTTGTTGTCGCATATGAACTTCTGTCAGCGGACCCCAAACTAGGCTGAGCCTGTATCTTGGGAATCCAGAGACCTGTTGTACATAAAACCATTTTGCGCTTCGTGTGAGAATTGCACTACAAATACAAATTCCAAGCTGGTTCAGTACGGATAGAAAAATGCAATAATATACATAAATTCGTAATTCTAAGTTAGCAAATCATACAAAATATAATTGATTAAATCTTGCTAAATAATATGTAGTTTTTAAACAGTTACTTTTAATTTAAGTTAAATTATAAACTATTTTTGTACAAAAAATTAAACCGACTTCAAAACCACAAATAGGCACTCAAAAGCGAAAAATAAACTAAAATAATTATTATAAGCGCTACTCACTCATCTATTTGAAGTCGGTGCCACCCAAATCTAACAGGTAGTGGATAGAGACTTACCTGTGCCTATAGGTACTTACCATGTGCCTTCATAGCTTGATGCTATGAAGGCACACTACTAAATTTTTGACCTCACTGGCACCGACTTCAAATAGATGAATGAGTAGCGCTTATAATAATGATTTTAGTTTATTTTTCGCTTTTGAGTGCCTATTTGTGGTTTTGAAGTCGGTTTAATTTTTTATACGAATTTGTAAATTTTTAATTCTGTTCTTGTAACAGAATTAAAAATTTTGATTAAACCCTGACTACCTCGGATTTGTTATCTGTACAACAATCTACTAGTCAAGCCCTTTCATTTGATACCCATATTAAGGGAGTAGTGAAAAAAGAAATATATTTTGGCATTTTGTGGTAGCGGCCAGCTTGAATTTGAAATTTGTCATAGTGCAAAGTATTCTACTAGTCAAGCCCTTTCGTTTGATACCCATTTTGAGGTAGTAATGAACAATATAATATGATTCGCCATTTTGTGGTGGCAGCCATTTTGGATTTGACATTTGTTATAGTGTATGATTTTTTTTTTTAAATAAATGGTGACGAGACGATTCTGACATGTACCTGATGGTAAGCAACATGCCTGACACATAACAGCACAGTGACACGCAGCTATTGGAACATGAAGAGTCCAAATCATTACCTAGCACTGCATTGCGCTCGTCACCCAGAGATCTAAGATCTTATATCTCTAAGCTCTGTAATTTCTCTGGAAACATTGCCCTTCAAACCGGAACACAGTAATGTTTGCACATTACTGCTTGGCGGTAGAATAACTGGCAAAGGTGTGGTACTTCCCAGACGGACTCTGCCAAGAGTCCTACTACTACATTTGGTATTTTACTAGTGAAGCCCTTTCATTTGATACCTATATTGAGGTAGGTTGTGAAGAAATATTTTGTCCGCCATTTTGTGGACGCGGCCATCTTGAATCGACATTAACCAAACATAGCTAAGAATATCCGCTTGGGTATTAACCTTGAAATAAAAAAACCGCATCGAAATCGGCTTATCCGTTTGAGCTCTACGGTGCCACAGACAAACACAACAGGCAGACAGACATGGACGTCAAACTTATAACACCCCTTTTTTTGGTCGGGGGTTAAAAACAAGTTTTTATTAATCCATTTACACAATTTCGTATTGACAGGATCGAGTTTTATAACTTTTGTGAAATCTTCAACTACGTCATCCAGAAAATTGTATGCAAATTTTAGTTTTTAGTTCATATTTCAAAAACCACTTGACCGATTTCGATAAGATTTATATGGAACCATTCGGGAAGCATACCCATCCGAACACAAAAAGAAATTAAAAATCGGTGCAAAGGTTCTCGAGAAATCACTGAAATCAGGTAACATACAATTAAAAAAATAAAAAAAACATAGGGGTCGAATTGATAACCTCCTCCTTTTTTTGGAACTCGGTTAAAAAGGTAGGTAGATGCGAAGTAAATGAAATAAAAATAAATGTTTAAAAAAATTACGGTATATTTACTTCGTTATTTTACAGTCTATTAAATCTTTACTGGTTATATGGTGGATCAAATCCCCGATATTTCGGTGCAGTAGAATACCTGGTAAAATTATGCTACTTCCCCAGGCAGTTTAGAATGAAACCCGCTACATAGGTACTAGAAATTCATACAAACTTTCGTGTATTATACGTATAAGTATAAGGATTATAATAATTACAATAATACACACAGCGCGCATCGTCAGGAGGTTCCTCAGTCTGCAGCCCTAACCACCGGTAGCTTGGGCCCTGCCCCGCTGCTGGCGGCACTCTAGTTTGTAGGTTTTTTATGTTTATATTTATTATATGTATTATAAAAAACTTAGAAACTAAGAAAGGAAATAAATGAGCCTATGTATTCTTCCAGACTACGAGTATAATCTGTTTCAAATTTCAGCCGGATCCGTTCATGCGTTACGACGTGAAAGAGTAACAAAGATCCAGACATCTTACAAACTTTCGCGATTATAATAATATAATATTAGAATGTATAATATTTATTATTTATACAAACTTTTTACACAATATTAAGCCTTCTATGAAGTAAGAAGGCTGGTCAAAAATTGCGCTCGGACCCCCTTTCGGCAGCCGGGCGCGGGTACAAGTATAACTTGCGGGTGTCAGCAAAAGTGCCCTCACTTTACGATCACTGTGCACTATGCTCCCCGAGACAAGGAAGTTCGCGTTCACGGCGCGCACGATTGTACCACGCACGGAGTAAACAAAACGATAGCGTGATTCAGAATAGCTTCAAATGACACAAGCGCCATCTATGTTCCACGTTTGGAAACTTAAGCACAACGGTCATCGATCATAAAAATATCTGATTGCAGTTTCAAGATTCAGACCATGAAAATATAGAGGTATCGGACCTTTCCAGCCACCTGTTTGTAAAGCTGGAAATAACAGGTTTATAGGGTCCTCAAAAGTAGATAAATGCAAATATTTTTAACGCATAAAAGAGTGAACAAGTCGATTTGTGACATCTTTTTTTCCATCTTTATTTGTTTTCTAATCGCGCCAACAAAAAATAAGTTCAAAATCTAAGCAAATTTAATTTCAGAGTACCAGTCAAATGCGAAAAGCATTGATATACTTATATCAGAAAAGGTTCAGTGCCTATAAATCATTTCTATATTTTATACAACCATTATCAGACCAGCAACTTGCTAGTCTAGTTGACCAGGCGCAAAAAAACTAAAGACTTTTTAGTGTCTGAGGAGTGTATCTATCTACGTACTCCGATTTCTCAGAAACATTGAATCACCATTCAGTTTCCAAGCGATTAACATTTTTTGAAGCGGACATAAAACCGTGTCCCTAAATCGTTAAACTAATTCCCTCATTAAATTGAAACAGCAAGGCACTTTGTACCGAATGAGGGATTAGAACCAACAAATTGCTGAAAGCTTTCATTAATTGAGAGCTTTGCTTTTGAAAATACGATATTTATTGGGATACCCCGAACGGAGATTGAAATGAAGTTAAAATGGTGTCGTTCGCAGCTGCTGCTTTGACAAATTCGTGAACCTTCCTTTATTAACTGAAACGAGTATTTATAGAACCTATTTCAAACGTAAAATACATCATATTTATAGGCGTCCTCAAAAAAGCAGGAGGTTTTCAAATCATCATAATGTTGTTTTGTACGTATATAAATTACACGATAGTTCCGCCAATAGGAACACTAATTTGTGATTAGATATTTTATGATAGTTTGTATTAATAGAACATCGAAAATCACATTTTTATAATTTCATATCTATACTAATATTATAAAGCTGAAGAGTTTGTTTGTTTGTTTGTTTGTTTGTTTGCTTGAACGCTAGGATCTCGGGAAGTACTGGTCCGAATTGAAAGATTCTTTTTCTATTGGATAGTCCATTTATCGAGGAAGGCTTTAGGCTATAGAAAATAACTCTACTATTAATTGAAGCGGAGCATGAAACAAGAATGTAACAAAATCGGGAAAAAATATTCCCCTTTTGAGAGTTTTCGTACGTTTCGTGCTTTGACATGACACATGACAGCATGTGTCAAAGATTGCGTCATTGAATTTCAGTAATCTGTGCCTTGAATATTAACCTTTGCTAAATTTTTTTTCTAAATCTGAGTTGGTACGACCAATTTCCGACAGGTGGCGTAGCAGGTTGCTGAAGAGGTTTTTTGTTTGAAATCGATATTCTCAGGAATGAGTGAACCGATTTCAGTCATTCTTTCACCGTTGGATATGTACGGGATCCCGATGAGTGCTATATAATATACCACGGGCGAAGCCGGGGCGGGCATCTAGTCTTCTATATATAAAAATGTTATGTTGGTTTGTGTACGCTTCAAAAACTCAAAAAGTTCTGCACCGATCGAGCTGAAATTTTAGAATAATATATATAATCCGCATCAAGGATTGTTTTTATCTAATTTTTTCATTACAATGTGCCACAGCGAAGCGTGGCAGGGTACAACTATTCTAAATATATATTAGTATTTTCGATGAGTAAATATAAAATAATAAAGTAATTTTGAATTTTCCCCCAAAAGCACTAACGACTGACATGACATCACAAAGCACAAAACATTGGCGATTCACGACGATATGTCCAGTTTATGTGTTTTCTTACTTTTACTTGAATACAAACAATCAAAACCGTCGTTGCTAAGATCGCAAACTCTAATAAATGTAACGTAAGTCTTCGACAGCTTTTGTTTTGCGGGTAGTGACGTAATAAGCCATCATATTTGTGTTTGCAGTCACGTGACACAGATTAAAAATATGGTAAGTATTTAAAATCATTTACTTATAATAAAATTATTAAGAAACTAGCGAAGTAAGGACGACATGAAAAAGTTCTTCAAAAAACTGTCGAAGCGGTTGGTTCTCGCCTCAGGGGATCCCAGAGCTGGCACTTACTTCGCCCAAAAACTAAGTTTAGCCATCCAATGAGGCAACGATGCTGGCATCGTTCTGGGAACTCTGCCGCGCGGCAACGATCTCGACGGCGTGTTTGATTTATAGAGTGTTTTAATTTATTGTTTGTTGATATTTTACTAATACCATTAATTGTGTTTTTACTAATAAAATATATCCCTTTACACCTAATATATTTACATAAAATATTGTTTTTTATGGTTAACAAGCATCAATCTTCAAAATAGTATAATCAGTTACGAAAAACTGTTACATCCCTATTGTGTATTCATTTTGATGTTTTTTTTGGTATCTCATACCATATACTATTTCCTACATTTTAAGATATCACACAATTTAATTCACATATTAATTATATATAAATCGGAGATTGTGAAGTTAGCGGTATTACATACATGACTTCGATAAGACAGTGGTGCGCATGGGAAGCCAGCCAGAGGCTCCGGATCGGCAGTTGTCGTTCGCCCGACTAGACTAGCCGTAACTAAATGCAAATTATATGTATAAAGACATAAATACGACTTAAAGTAGTCATTTAATCTCCTTTCTCCAGATATTTAAATAAACATCAAGCAACATGGCCGCAGTTCGTCTGACGATGGCAAAATAAACTGGATTAATGTAATCATGTACAATAATGGGCGCACAATGAACGTCGGCCGCTATTATAGAAAAGGTTTTGTAGGATAAAAGGTTGCCCCTCGTCAATTTATCCGGTCTAGTTAATTAATAAAGTAAACCTTGGCGCGGGTCGATGCCTCTGTTTACAAGTAAAATAAAGGAAAATAGAACATACGCCTACACGTCTACGCTCAATGGAACAACCTATTGTGTCTAGGGACGTTTTAGAGATGCAAATAATTGTTTTAATAAAATTTTGCTGAATCACGTTATCAATTTACACGGATTAGTTCAAATTTTAGAAATTAGATAGATTATAATCTGAAACAGCACATAAATTAAAAAAAATCGAAATGTATGGGCTCAGGAAACAACTTTTTTTGAAATTGGGATGCCGCCTGGTTCAAACATCTACCATTATATAACTAGTTCGTTAGCAATACGATAGGAATAGGACAAATATGGGATACGTATTTCTTGTTTTATCAAATTATTAATAATCGACAAACATATATACAAAGAGTTTACACATATTATATGGAGTTAGATTTTGCTGCACGGTTCCTTTGTTTCAATCGTAAGCAGATGACGTGGATACTTTCTATGGCAACAGAGTTATGTGCCGCGACAAAAGTATGACACTTCCAAAAGAGGGACAAGGCAATAAAGATGCTAGCCGTACTTTCGGTGTAAAGCGTTTGTGCCAACTCTATACGTAGTATTTGCAAACTCTTTGGATATAGATAATTAAACTTTCAGAGTGGGGGGAAGGGCTTTGACGTCACTTGTTTGTAAAGATCGTACGATGAAAAGACGTCACTCAAAACTTCGAAGCGTTGTATTGTCGTCATTTTTTTGGATGTGACACAAAGGAAAAAATCCGTGTATACGCAATAATTTTAATAAATAAACTAATTAAGTAGGTAGTTGTTTTAATCATTATGCCTATTCTACGCGGACATAATCTCGGGCAAATGCTAGTGTACGTACTGTATAGCAACCAATAAAAAGCAATAAAAATGGTTAAAAACTCGTTCTTTCTCCACATTTTCAACAACGTGCCTGAGCTTGAGGTTTGATTTTCGCTGAACACGAGTATATTTCCCATTGTAATATAATTTCTTTGGGGCTGCGGTTGAAAGAGATGATGAAGCACTTCATGTAATTGGGTTTATTGAAAGAAATGCCGCGAATGCCGCTATAGGTAAATGTAGGTCAACAATTTTGTTCGCGCTTTCGTACAATTACGTGATAATTACCTGCCGGTGAAAGAATAATTGTGGCGAAGATTGCCGAATGCAGAAATTTTTCTACTTGTGTTTAAAGGGGCCCCATTGTGGATCCATGGGTCAATCAAGGTGAGGGGATTCATGGATCCAGAACCTAGGTGGACCACTAAACTTATCGCAAGTCAAAGCTGGATCCGCCCTTGGTAGCACCCTGTCTCAAGTAGTGGCTTCTACTGGCTACCGAAATAACTACTAGCGCAGGTCAGAAAGAGTAGGTCGTTCCAAATACACGAACAAAGAGTTTTGACTCTACTTTTAAGACTAGACGGTTAAGGCTGTGGAATGCGATTCCTGAGTGGGTTTTCCCGATTGTCACAATATATTTTTCTTCAAATCGAGAGTGAATTGATTTCTTCTATGTAAGCTCGCTCCATCGTAGTGTGCATCGTCGCTTAACGAGCGAGATGGCGGTCAAGTGTATATCTACAAAAGTGGAAAAAACTAGTAGATCTCTAGGCGACGAGTTCAGTGCAATGTTAAGCGGTAATCTGGATTCTTCATGTTCAAATAGCTGCGTGACACTATACTATCATCTGGCACAACTCTTGCTCATCCCATTACGCCATATTATTAAAAAGACATGAAGGGTCTATGAACCCCAGTCGGAACGAAGTTAACAACAGCAGCACAGCAAGAAGTGTCGGAAAAGTTTTATTACTCTTTTACGGCCTAGCTCCCATCCGCATGTAACACGCGATAAGGGACGAACTTCGTTACAAAAATGAAATTAGCAGAAATACTGGAAATTGTTTTGTATTTTAGATACATACGTAGAAGGTTAATTTTACCTTAGCCGGCTCATGGTAGAGATGTGTGGTGGGCGGCGCAGGTGGCGGCGGCGGAGCTACCAGCGGGGCGGAGAGCGACGCGGGCGCAGCGCCCGGAGAGGTGCCGTCAGTCGAGTACCCTGAACATACAGTAAGTACATATTAGGTACATATGAAAATGGTGTTTTGTCGTACTGGCCTCATTGATCTCAAATATCTCCTTTTTGGTTAGGAATTCCAATTTCAAATTTATACAGCTATTTTTTTACTCATGCTTTTGTGTTTTGAAAACCACAATTAATTTGTTTTGACCTAATACCATGCGCGGTCCGAGCTGGGACCACACCTGCCTAATACGTATATAATGTCTATCTAAATAAAACTTCAAAGTTTTGAACATCACCCCAAAATTGCCAGCTTATCGGTTTTGTTTCGGATACCTACATACATTTCGGAGAGTTTGCAACTGGTATGCGTAATGTCATACCACCTTTACTTATTACCTTTATCTTATCGGACTACTTACTCGTAGTTAGAAAAAGCTACATTTGCAATGTCTGCCTGGGAAGTGCCACACCTTTCCCAGTTATTCTATCACTAAGTACCTAATGTGAAAAAATCACTGTGTTCCGGATTTGAAGGGAAATGTTTCCAGTGAAATCACAGGGCATTACATCTTATGAGGTAATTACATCAGAGGTAATTACATCTTATATCTCGGGGTGAGGAGTGCAGTGCAGAGCTAGGTAATAATTTGGACTATTAGTGTACCAATAGCTGTATGTCACTGTACTGTTATGGGCAGGCAAGTTGCTTAACATCAAGCACACGACCTGCTCGTCTCGCCACTTTATACTATAAAACGAACGTCTAGGGTTGCATTCCCGGAGTAGTTTTTTCCCGATGGTTACAATCTTGGTGTCTTCAAATCGAGGGTGAATCGATTTCTTCTAGGTAAGCACGCTCCAGCTGTAGATCGCACCTTCGCTTAACATAAGGCAAGAAGGGCTTTGAGGGCACGCGTCATACACCAACCCCCACTGGCCAGCGTGGATGGTAATGGCCTTAAGCCTTGACTATATACTTGCGAGCCCCGAGTCCCAGCAATGGGAACATTTAGTGTGCAGCTTATGCTTATACAGCTGAGGACGTTGATACCTGTGCTATAGGCGCTCTCGGGCGAGGAGAGGTGTGGCGGGGGCAGCGGGCCGGGCGGAGCGACGGGCGCCGGCCGCGGCTGCTTCTGCTTGCGCTTCTTGGCGCGCCCCAGCTGCGCCTCCATCCAGGATTTCAGCCGCGCGCCCAACATGCCGGGGCCAGCACCTGCTAACAAGACTTTTTGAATGCCCTCTCAATAACGTCAACTCAAAGTGCACTCTTTTTAAACGCCCCGTCGCCAACTTCAACTCATAGTACACTTTTTTTTAACGCCCCGTCACCAACGTCAACTCGTAGTACACACTTTTTAAGCACACCGTCGCTAACGTCAACTCGCACTGCACATTTTTGACGCTCTACCAACAACGTCAACTCGTACTACCTACGCACTTTTTAAGCGCCCCGTCACTAACGTCAACTCGCACTGCACATTTTTGACGGTCTATCACCAACGTCAACTCGTAGTACACACTTTTTAAGCGCCCCGTCGCTAACGTCAACTCGCACTGCACATTTTTGACGCTCTACCACCAACGTCAACTCGTACTACCTACACACTTTTTAAGCGCCCCGTCGCTAACGTCAACTCGCACTGCACATTTTCGACGCTCTATTGCCAACTTCAACTCGTAGTACACACTTTTTAAGCACCCCGTCGCTAACGTCAACTCGCACTACATATTTTTGACACTCTATCGCCAACTTCCAAATCGATAACCAGCCACGGTTTCTTATGAGAAGACGAATTAAGTTTTTAAAACTTTATGTTTTTATTTTATTCGGAAATCCAACTATATTGATATATACTATACTGTAAAGGCTCATGTAACTCTAGTTTTATTTTGAAATATTGTAGAGGTATCCGTCGCTTTTTATTTGTAATTCCCGTCTTTCTGTTTTCGTATCTGTTTTCCCATCGTACGGTTAGCTAGAAGAAATCGCTTTAAGAGATAAGGTCGCCCATTGCTACTTAAATTTTAGTCTGTATGTATTTATTTTAAATTAAGTGAAATAAGAAGTTAAATTTATCGATCTATTGTCTCCAGACACGCGCACCAAAAAACATGCAGAATTTTTGTGCAAAGTCAAATTAGTATAGATGTTTGCGATGTTTATGTTCTCCTCTGGGTGACGAGCGCAGGAACTACTAGGTAATTATTTGGACTCTTTATGTTCCAATAGCAGCGTGACACTGTACGTATTACTGTGCGCAAGTGTGGCTTACCATCAGGCAGCATGTCCGCTGCTCGTCTCGTCACTCTATGGTCTAACCGTCTAAACCATAAAAGACGAACTATTCTTACTCAAAGTATTATGTAAAAAAGTGTTGACTAACTTTTATATTCATATATACATTTCATAAACACACATCAAGCCGCTACAGACACTATTAAAGAGCAGCAAGAGAAGGTCGAAAACAGCTTCGCTAAAGCGGTGTAGCCACAAACGCGCTTTGTAAACATTGCTCTGCTGGCAATGTGTGTCAAGAACTCTCATCATAGCATTTTAGAACAGGTAAACAAGCCCGTAGCTCTCACATCTCCGTAAATAGGCTGCTGAATCTCGGCATTGTCGTAAAATGAAAGCATGAATGTAAATTACACGAAAGGTTTCACGTCATGAAAAATTCAAGCCAGTATCGAACACCTTCACATAAAAGTCTTCATGAATTTACGCTCAACGAGAAAGCCTTGCATTTTCGAACAACCTGTTGAGACGGAACGGAATAGTGCTTCTGTAGTTGCCACTGACTGATTAGAAACATCCATCAAATGTGTCCGAACAGATATCGGCGCTATCGACAAATTGTCAAGACGAATAGCAACAGTGAAATAATCTAATTTTAAACAAGATATTAATAAATTCATGAAATCATATGAAATTTAAACGCCCTGCGTATCAAATTTTCAAGGTTTCATTAACATTATACACTCCGCTATATAAACTACATATAATCGAGCATAATTTCATAGGAATCCTCCGTATGCACAATTTTCATAAAAAGGGGTACAAAGTTTTTGCTCTACTTATTAATATGGATTAAGGATGTCCAGACTTATTTTGAAAATTCTGGCGTCAAGTTACCAAAAAGGCAAACTCGTAACTCGTAGCACACCACAAATTTGTGGTTCATTCGCACTAGTTCCATTGCTTTGTTCCATGATGGAACTACTGCGAATTTTTATTCGCATTAGTTCCATTTATTCATAAAGTTGAAATGATGGAACTACTGCGAATACTCAATTAGGTTCATTCGCACTAGTTCCATTGCTTTGTTCCATGATGGAACTAGGTACTGCGAATGTTTTTTCGTTGGTTCCATTTAGGTCCTATGTATTAAGATGAAATGTTGGAACTACTGCGAAGGTACTCAAATTAGAATTCTCATTTGTACCATTATGTAAATTATACATGGATAGGTTAAGAGAAGCATTCAACTTCTGAAATACCTCAGCATGTTTGGTTACTAATTTAATTTAGGTCAACATTTTTAACAACATACTCTACCACAATTATTAACACAACAACATAGCCAACATTACGGTTTTTTAACAATAAAAATTACGAAGTACTGGGTGAAAATCTGACCTACGGCCCCAGGAGTATAGGTCATATTAGTTAATGCATATTAGGAGTAGTTGAGCAAAAAAACAAAACATTGGCTCAAACTAAACATACTTTGTGATACGGCCGCCATAATCAATAACGTAAAATACCTACATAATTATGTTGTGGAGTAAAATAATACTGGGTGACAGAGCATTGCTTAGTTTAAACACTGAGTATACTTAGATAACAGATAAAGGGGGTTGCGGTCTATTTGGACTGAATGTTATATTGTACTAACGCGTAAAGTTTGTATGGTAGCTATATTAAATATTGAGTTTAGGAAACTTGTTTTATTACAAAAGTAACTTGAAATTTGAATGGGTTATACAATGGTAAATACATTTTCTAACAATTTCGTTCTTTTAAAATGATGTTGCCCTTTGAATGATCATAAAGTTAAACTAAAAAATATCAAAATTAAAATTGGGACATATTTTATTCTATATAAAAACTGTAATTAAATCAAACAATTTAATATAATTGCAGGACTTGTCGTCACGCCTATAATTAACACAACCAATCAAAACACATAACTCAAATCACATTCGCCATTTTGTGGTGGCGGTTATCTTGTATTTGAAATTTGTTATAATGTATAGTTTTCTACTACTAGTCAGGGCGATAAGCCTCCTTGTTGGCGCTGCAGGCCTAAAGGGTGGTAAACCCAGGAAAAAATGAGGGCGTTGTGTAGAGGGTTGCAGTCCGTTGTGTACTACCTACCTACTGGGTTCATGTCTCAAGTTAACTCTTGCGGGCTTATAGTAAGTAAGTTTCATTTAGAATGAATGTTGAATCCCCACTAATATAGCTAACAATAATTAATTGAATTTGAAATTATAGTGGTTTTTAAGCATGTGAAAAATGGGGACGCAATAAATATTTATTCTCAAAGTGGGCAGCAGATAAAATAAGTTTGGGGACCCCTGGTATAGAGAGTCGAGACGGCAGGACATGTACCTGATGGTATGCAACATGCCTGCCACATAACAGCACAGCGTCACGCAGCTATTGGAACATTAAGTTCAAATCATTACTCGTACCTAGAACTCCAGTGCAGTTGTCACTCAAAAGATCTAAGATCAGAAATAATATGGCGAAGAAGAGAAGATACTGCGACACTAACTGGTAGAAAATATGTTGAGAACACGAGTAGGACATTTTTGGTGATGGAACTTTGATGAAACAATGATATTTTTATTGTCAGTGTATTTATTTATTTATTTATTTATTTATTTATTTATTTATGGTACACAAAACAGGAAATTCACAAAATAATACAAAGAGAGAAAGCATAATAGTTCTGAGCAGGTAAATATCCCTAAGCATGTGAACACAGCAAGATTACACAGTTAAATTACAAATAATGAAAAAAGAAAATCAATAATCGAATTACAATTACAAATATTGTTAAGCATTTTTATAAGTTATCTAATACACAAAACAACCGACAAGAGCAAAATATCAAGTCCCACACACCAAACAAAATGTGTAAATTGGACGAAATGACATAAATGTATATACCAGATATAAAGTTACACCATTGCAAAACACATAATTGAAACACATAATTGAAAAATAAAAAAATAAAATAAAACTTCCTACAGTTAAACTACGAATATCATAGGATAGCCAAAATATTCCTTCGAAATTTATACAGGTTACTGTTGAAAATATCAATAGTGCTATGGTGACTGGACGAAACCTCATTGTACTGACGACACATACGGACAATAGGATTATAGAATGATGTGTTATTTTGTAGACCTGTAAAATAAATATTATGGAGTGGGGATTGCGTGACCTTGGTTTGGTATTTAAGTTAAGGAATGAGAGAAGAGATGGAGAGTCTATGTACCCATGAATTATCTTAAACAATGTTATGAAATCATAATATTTACGTCTATTTTCTAAAGACAACAGCTTAAATTTAGAAAGTCTATCGCCATAAGATGTATGTTTGCGCTTCAGCCCATGTCTGCAGCACAACATTTTAAGACACTTTCTTTGAACCTTCTCGATGCGATCCGTGTGAACTTTATAGAATGGAGACCAAACACATGAGTTGTATTCTAGTATACTTCGAACAAGTGTACAATACAAATACAAAAAAACTTTGTGGATTTTGAAGTTCCTTGTAGTTCTCAGCAAAAATCCTAGCAGTTGGTTACATCTCTTGGTTATATAATCGTAGTGGTCTCTAAAAGTAAGTTTATCATCGAACAAAACGCCAAGATCTTTTACCAAATGCCGTCGAACTAAATTCTGACCTTTTAAGTTGTAGTCATATCGAATCTTGTGCAATTTGCCAGTAAACGATATCACAAAACATTTGTTAACATTTAAAAACATAAAATTGTCCTCAGACCATTTGCATAATGTATCCAGATCCTTTTGGAGTATCTCACAGTCAGAGGAAGTCTTAACTGTAACAAACATTTTTAAATCATCTGCATAAAGTAAGCAAGGGCAGGAGAGCTTATTTATTAGGTCATTTATAAACGCCACAAAGAAGAGGGGATGTATTGACCAGAGTATAACATACTCCACCATGAAGTACTGATGTTGCACCTGATTGTACATGTCCCGTCAGACATAATGATTATCGGACATTACACATCAAAGACATTTCGAAAATCAGTCATTATGGGAAAAGGTCATTTTAAGATTTGTTCATTACGGTTTTAGTACAATATAACATTCAGTCAAAATAGACCGCAACCCCCCTTTATCTGTATCTAAGTATACTTACTCAGTGTTTAAACTAAGCAATGCTCTGTCACCCAGTATTATTTGACTCTATAATATAATTATGTAGGTATTTTACGTTATTGATTATGGCGGCCGTATCACAAAGTATGTTTAATTTGAGCCAATGTTTTGTTTTTTTGCTCAATTACACCTAATATGCATTAACTAATATGACCTATACCTATAATATTGAATGCTTCTCTTAACCTATCCATATATAATTTACATAATGGTACAAATGAGAATTCTAATTTGAGTACCTTCGCAGTAGTTCCATCATTTCATCTTTATACATAGGACCTAAATGGAACTAACACGAAAAAACATTCGCAGTACCTAGTTCCATCATGGAACAAAGCAATGGAACTAGTGCGAATGAACCCTAATTTGAGTATTCGCAGTAGTTCCATCATTTCAACTTTATGAATAAATGGAACTAATGCGAATAAAAATTCGCAGTAGTTCCATCATGGAACAAAGCAATGGAACTAGTGCGAATGAACCAAATTTGTTTCTACAGAAATGAAGGCCAAAAACTTTAAGTTTCATTAAAACATAAGTGTTCCGGCTAAAGCACATATTGCTGGAGTTTTCAGAAAATACTCGTAATAAAACTAATTTCAATAATATGAATATGTCAGGGAACGTGAGATCTAAAGCCGCGTTTTAAAGTTTTTATGGCACTAAAAAACGAGGAAAAATTTGAATTTAGAACAAACACTTATTAAAGCCAAGGATTTTTTTATAATAGATTTGCTCTCGTAAAAGGTTTTACATGCCACCTCTTACGAGCACGAGAGCGAATTTTTACCGACTTCCAAAAAAAGGAGGAGGTTATCAATTCGAACCCTATGTTTTTTTTATGTATGTTACCTGATTTCTCGAGAACCTCTGCACCGATTTTAAATATTTTTTTTTGTGTTCGATTGGGTATGCTTCCATATAAATCTTATCGAAATCGGTTGGGTGGTTTTTGAAATATGAACCATAAACTCAAATTTGCGTACAATTTTCTGGATGACGTAGTTGAAGTTTTCACAAAAGTTATGAAACTCGATCCTGTCAATACGAAATTGTGTAAAACGAAAGGGCTTGACTAATAGAATACTTTGCACTATGACAAATTTCAAATCCAAGATAGCCGCTACCACAAAATGGCGAAATACATTTCTTTTTCATAACTCCCTTAATATGGGTATCAAATGAAAGGGCTTGACTAGTAGAATGTTGTACAGATAACAAATCTGAGGTAGTCGGGGGTTAATCAACATTTTTAATTTTGTTCTTGTACCCTTTTTAGTGTACAAGAACAGAGTCGGTGCCAGTCAGGTCAAAAAGTTAGTAGATTGATGCTATGTAGGCACATGGTAAGTAGGCACAGGTAAGTAGTAGGTATCTATCCACTACCTGTTAGATTTGGCTGGCACCGACTTCAAATAGATGAGTGAGTAGCGCTTATAAAAATGATTTTTGTTTATTTTTCGCTTTTGAGTGCCTATTTTGAAATCGGTTTAATTTTTTGTACGAAAATAGTTTATATATGCCACGGCTCACAGATATGTCATACTATATTTGTACATGTATATCTACAAACTAAAAACATCGTCGTGTAAAAGTAGCCCACAAAATTTTCCCCTCGCTGGGACTCGTGAACGGGTCCAGCCGTTCTCGAGTTATTGCGAGAGTTTTTTGCGGTATTCGTTAGTCCCGCAAAACCTCGAGAACGGCTGGACTGAATTTTGGGTGATTCTGCTTTTGATTTATTTATAGAAGTCCATGGAAGGTTTAAAATATGGAACGAAGGCGGGTCAGCAAGTGTATTTATAAATCTAGTGTTGACCCAGCAACATCGATATAAGCCCTGGATATACCCTGAGCACCTTGAAATTGGTAATAAGCTGCGTCTGTGTATCTAGCGTAAGAGGCTTACACACCAGCAAACTACTAACTTGACCCCTAGAATTGCTAGCGGCGAGAAATGCTGTGGTTCTACTTATTTTGGTTGTAGACAACTAATAGTGATAGGTAAAAACGTCAGACGTTCACCGCTTCCTGCAACCGACTAGAACGGAAAGAGTGAGCTCGCTCTTCCCAACGACGACATAATTTGGTGTGCCTGAAGTTTGGGAGGGCACATCTTTTGTTTAAATATCGATGCCTAGCAAAAATTGTTCTGCCACATAAATTATGAACCAAATTAAATGTCTGAGTGACGCGACCATAGAAATTTTAATGATTAAGCACATTATTTAGATATCTGTAGACGCGACACATCACATACGAGTATAATATCACTCTAATGAACGGCGCCGGTGGTTAAATAATAATATTCATACCAAACATTGATAAAAATAAGGAAAGGGTTTTTAAGAGTTCAATGATACCAAATGATAAAACGCGATTAAAAATGTAAAGTTATGGTAGGAGAGTGAAAACTACTTACTTTATGGCCTATTGCCACACCTAACAAATATACCTACTTAAAATATTGCATAAAAATCGCAGGTGTATGTCATTAATCTACGGCATCCGATAAACAAAGTATCCCCGAAGTGTTTTTTTAATCTACAATATTTATTTTTTGATTTATTTCGACGTTAAGTAGATAAAAGTTGTGGCATAAAATGCTTTTTATCGCGTCGTCATTTCATCGCGAGAAAAACCACAATGCAGTGAGCCCCTGAGAACTGAGCCCCCTGTGTCATATTTCAGCTTCGCAGTACCTACAGGCTGGCCGTAAAAAAGGGCGAAGTCAGCACCCCTGTTCCGTCAATGGCGTGTCTTATAAAAAAAAACAACAGAGAGACTCTTATCGGAGACGAGTGCTCTTTGTGAATGTAAATGAACGTGCGCCGATTATATGGCTGGAATTTGGGTAGCATTGTAATAATTATAGCGTAACTAAAATTGATAAAATTGTTGTATGTAACATTTGAGTATGTAAGAACGTGTGATTTTCTAAGGTCATGGTTATGTGTAAATCAAGTTTCAAGGCCACCTAAAATAAAATAAAATGTTTTATATTCCGCTCGGATGTCTTACTAAACACCTAATCTGTGTATTACATGGTAATACATTTTTATTAGGTCTTGGCATTGACGTAATATACTTATCAATGAGAATTCTAGCAGTATTGTTATTATAGCGCAGCTAAAATTGATAAAATTGTTTGCTAGTTGTTGCAGGAGTAGGTGACTTCTATCAGATATGTTTTAAGGTCGTGGTGATGTGATTAAATAAAATACTTATTATCATATTTTTTTAAAAAACATGTTATCTTCTTCGCATGTCGTATTAAACCTTACCACTGCGTTATTACAGCTAATAAAAGAGCTAATTAAGATGTCCGTAACTAATTATGGGTATTTTTATTAGCTCTTGTTCAGTTTATTTTACCTTCAATACCGAACAACCTAACCTGCAGAGTCTACTATCACCTTCCTCTTTTTTTATAGGACTAACGTCGCATAAAAAAGCGAAATCGATTCATGGTTGACGTTCCAAAGACTCGAGCGAGGACTCCACTTTCGTAATAAAAACGTCTAGACTGTAGAATACGTTGGCCGAGTAGCTTTTCCTGATGGTAATTTGTCTAGAACGCTTCAAGCAGAGAATGGGCTTCTTCTAGGTAAGGACGCACCAATCGATCGATAGATCAATAAATATATTAAAAACAAGAACAAAATTAAACATTTTGACTAACCCCCGACTACATCGGATTTGTTTTCTGTACAACATTCTACTAGTCAAGCCCTTTCATTTGATACCCATATTAAGGGAGTTGTGAAAAAAGAAATGGATTTCGTCATTTTGTGGAAGCGGCCATCTTGGATTTGAAATTGTCATAGTGCAAAGTATTCTACTAGTCAAGCTCTTTTGTTTGATACCCATATTGTAGTAAAAGTGAACAAAATAATATAATTCGCCATTTTGTGGTGGTGGCCATCTTGGATTTGAAATTTGTTATAGTGTATAGTATTTTACTAGTCAAACCCTTTCATTTGATACCCATATTGAGGTAGGTTGTGAAGAAATATTTTGTCTGCCATTTTGTGGAGGCAACCATCTCGAATCGATACCAAACATAGCTAAGAACATCCGCACGGCTATTATTAACCTTCAAATAAAAAACCCGCATCGAGATCAGCCCATCCGTTTAAGCTGTACGGTGCCACAGACAGACACACACACAGGCAGACAGACATCGATGTCTAACTTTTAAACACCCCTTTTTTGTGTTTTGGTCGGGGGTTAAAAACTACTTCAGTTTAGTAATTAAACTTTGCATTTATAACTAATTAAAAAACAACCAAATAATTTAAAATTAATAAATTATACCTATCAAAAGCCCAACTAGGCGCACCAATGAGTCAGTGAGGCTTCAAATATGATAGTATAAAATTTTTAGATTGTTGATTTTCAAAAACCTTCCTACCAATTTCCAAAGCATCAGAAGGGATCAACTAGGAAGTACCTACTGTATGAAATAAAAGAAAGTCGAAATCGGTAAATGCTTCTCATCAGTAAACGTCCACAAAAATATTTCGGTAGGTAAAGAAACTTCAACTTTTTCGAAGTCAGGAAGAACAATGAAATCCGTCAATGGAAAACTTAATAAACGAACTCGTTCAATCAAGTGACTTAAACTAAAACTCAACTTGACAAATGCATAGTCAGGAAGGGTCCTGTACTCGTAATCCAGAGCGAAGTGAAAGCTACAGAAAAGACGAATGGCGTCTCACTGGAAGGGGCGAGATTTAGCTAATATTAGCAATCCATTACCGATCGGTAGTTCGCGATTATGTGGGCTATGAACAAATACCGTTTGAATTTTGAGCGCTTCTCGCAAGCTGAAGTAGGTAGTAAAAACAGCGATATAAATCAATGGATGGGCCCTCCCAAACTTCAGGTGCACGGAATTATATTATCGTTGTGAAGAGTGAGCTCACTCTTTCCGTTTTAGTCGATTGTAGGAAGCGGTGAACGCCGGACGTTTATACCTATTATTGTTTGTTGTCGACAACCAACATAAGTAGAACTGCAACATACCGCGCCACTAGCGATTCTAGGGGTCAAGTAGATTGGCAGTTGTTAACTACATACTCACGCTACACACAGAGACGCAATTTTAACAATTTCAAGGCGCTAGGGCACATCCATTGATTTATATTGATGAGTAAAAAGATATTGTTATTTCATTGTAGATGTTTCAGGTCTACGTGTTTAGCCACGTTGAACACTTTTTGGTAGAGGGAAATCTTATGGGTACGCGCTACCGACATGCATGTACAATGCACAATGTAGCGGCGTAGTGCCGGAGGGTCGTGGGAGCAGTGGGAGCAATATAATCTGTAACTATAAAATATAATCTGTACTGTGGCGTGTTGTGCAACATTAGTGCTGTTTAATGATAAAATGTTTATTCATTAATAGGCTTACGCGAGACCGCCGTCTCGCCTGATGTTGGGTGACCATAAAAGAAACTGATTCACTCTTGACTTAAAGAAACCAAAATCCACCGGAAAACCCCACTCAGCCTAGCTGTTGTGTTAAAACCTAATGCCAACCATGAAACGGTGTAACCTTTTCCAGCTCCGAGCGATTCGATAGCAAGAAGAGCTAGTTGGATTCAAGTAGATCAGAAGTCGATTTTATTTAACTCCTTATACCTATGATGGGTTAATTTTAATTCTAATACGAGTACTAAATAATTAGGAACTTACCAGTCTTCTTACATTGAAAATCTTCTAAGAAACTTAATTTATGTGAATTGAATGATGTTCTAAGTATAAATGTTTTTTTCTGTAGACTATACAGAACAGAACAAACGCCAAACGTCGACACTGGATAATATTGTAGTTATGGCTATTTATAGCTGTACTTACTTCAGTCAGGTATTCTATGGCTAAGTTTTTCTTTTAAATTAATCTTTTCTCCTATATAAGTGTTTTTTGTTTTTGGTGTGTACCTTTACAAAATAATATCTATCTATTCTAGACCCTATTATGACGTAACACCGACTCACTCTCACTTTCGCACTCTTTTTAATTTCTAAGGAATTTTACCTCTAATTTAGCAAATGCTGTTTACAGGTGCAGTCTGAAATCATAATTTGTTAAAATTGTCCGCAAAAAGTAGTTGTATTGCTCGATTCCCCATCTATATTTGACTGATAGTTAACCATTTTAGACAAAATATTACAGAAAGTTTAACAATTTCAAAACAAATTAATCATTGTTCACAATTGTACTTTCCTAAATTATATTTATAAGCCAATATATTTTGGTAACACCAACGAAATATTCCAGAACTGTTTTAAAGGCAAATTGTACATCCCTAAAATATGGGCTTCTGGTATCTTCGAGGGGCGAAACTTACAAGATTAAGCTAATATTGGCAATCCATTACCGCAAGCCGGAGTCCCGCAAGCTAGGCCGCTGAATCCGTAATGTTGACTGTATCTGGCCTGACTATGAATTAACTATCGATCTGTGGATTTTGTTGAGTAGGTACTGGTAGCAGTGTTGGATCTTTGACTCAATTAGGCGTTTTTAGAATGACATTTTTTTTTTGAATTGAGTAACAGAGTAATTTGGCAAGATGGCGGTCTAGAGGAAACCTATAATCGCTACAAAACCATTGACACCGCCTGTAGCGTCTAAGATTTATGCATTCAACTGACATTCTGTAAACATAATACATGTGTCTCAGATGAAACACCTCTACATGCGTAAATTTTACGTAAAGTCGAAGTGATAAAAAACATTGGATCGCAATGAAGTTATGTAAAAATAATGTGGGTGAAAATTGCGAAAATTTACGTTGAAAAAATTATAGAGACGAAAAGGGCTTTGGGGATACCCCTGAAATTGTGAAAAATGTTTTGCTTTTTTATTTTGGAGTTGATTGTGTAATGAAGGTTCGTAACTCTAAAAAAAAAGCTTTTAACATTGGACCTTGACCTTTCGAGAGTTACCTTGTCTGTTTGTCTTCTACATTGTTTTGGTGAAAAAGTAATGAGTATCTTAAAATTGCGGTAAAATTATTTCTTCTGAAAGATTTAGACAATAGGTACTACTTATCCGTGAGCCCCAAGGCGTACATTAAAATAAGAATAGATGGTGCCCCCACGGAGTCTTTATACATACTTAGCATTAGTACTAACTAATTTATAAGTACATCTATAAATACACAAATAAACTCGAAGCTCAATTGCAATATTACTATTTGAGGTACAAATATATTTACTTTACTTATAAAATCAACAGTGTTGTTAGATAAATACAAATCCTATATCATAAATGTCAAAGTTTGGATGATTCTCAACCATGTCGGAGTGGCTGAACAGATTGGGTTGAAATTTAGAACACAGTTAGATTAAAGTCTAGAGTAGCAAATAGCCTATTTTTAGGTTGAATTGCCAGAGAGTAAAAACGGGAACTGCTAAATCACGATGCGCTGGTAGTCTTTTAATAAATGTGTTATTAGATTTCCATATATTTATTTCTATTAAGATAATAAAACAAGTCAAATTAACTTAACCGAACAACTAACTAAACAAACGCTCGATCGTAGCTATCGGGTACAGTGTCAATAAAAGTGACAATAAAATCACAGCGATGCTTCAGAGTAAGACCTTTTACGGGACCTCCGTGTGAGTAATGAATCGAAAACAAACTAATAAATTGTGGTCGCCGGCGAAGTGTCGAATTCGGTCGTTTGGTTAAGGGTTTGCGTCGGAACATCGACACATACAAATGTTAGGACGACGTAAAATAAAAGTTCGGCCAATAAAAAGGGCAGTACGTTTCGCACCTCTCGTGGATTGACGTAGGGATATTGATTGTGTGTTTGAGAGTGGTCGAATTCTTTTTTTTTTTTTTGTGAAGTGAAAACTTCTTGTGGCGCGCCTCAGAGAGATTTTTCTTGGGCTGTGAATTGAATTGTAGCATCACGCTTGGGAATGATAAGACATCTTCGGGTAAACTCGGGACCATGACCATTGGCCATCTAGATTCTATCGGCAGTTCCTATGACTGCCATATTTTTTTTTAGCTATCATCATTTGAAATTTAGCCGAAATCTCTCCTGATTAAACGACGATACAGTATACGCTGAAGCGTATTTACCTATTTACCCATGTACCCATAGTTACGGCTATTATAACACGAAGAATCCGAATCATTACCGAACACACTGATTATTGCGCATTGTCCTATTATTTATTTATTTTTGTATTGTGGATACTAAACGGTATGAATCTATCTACTAACAATGAGAAGTTTCTGTCTATCTATCTTCTACTCGCAATAAGGAATATCTATCTGTACATCTATATCTATATCACAATAAGGAGTCTCTCTTTAACTATCTATCTACTCACGGATTTTCGTAGTATTAACACGTATTCGTAAGTCGATCCATTATTCGTTAACAAGAACAAAACTACCGTAACAAAACAACGACTGTTGATTTCAGCGAGAAAAGCAGAAAAAGCCGTGATTTATTCAGGCGCCAATATGGCCTCTGCAATATTTAGGAGCTGGTGTCCATCCAGATGGGAAATCGAAAACGTAACAGGCGTATTGTCCGACTACAATAGCATTAATGGAACGGATATACGAGAAGAATATTTGATAGCAGTAAATACAAGTACGTTCTGGGAATCTTTTGTATTTTATCTGGAAATCGAAAATCCTACTCATATCGAATAATTAAACAATCATACTAACATTAGTAATGCAAGTTCAAACATTTGCATTTGTAATGTTGCATTACAAATGCGATTGTTTGAACGGTCGTTGCTAAACCACATGAGAAGGACAGAACGGACTCGGGGTTTAAATTTGAAACACAGATTATATAGTCTGGAATAACAAACTGGCTACTTTTTGTCACAGAAAATTATGCGAACGGAAATTACGCGGGTAAAACTGCAGACGCCGTATCTGCCTGTTTAAATCGATTTCATACCAATTTGAGACACGGTGAGGTCAAGAAACTCTGAGTTGGAAGAAGTCATGTTTCATGGAAGAGATCTGTCGAACAACGGACCGATGGCGATGTAAGCGGATGATGCGACACTTAAATACAGGTTTATATAGAAACAGTATTAAAATGATCACAATTTTTTTTATTATTTAGAGTGACGAGACGAGCTGGTCATGTGCCTGATGGTAAGCGATATGAACAACACAGTGACACGCAGCTATTGGAACATGAAGAGTCCAAATCATTACCTAGCACTGCACTGCGCTCATCTCCCAGAGATCTAAGATATTACATCTCTAAGCCCTGTAATTTTTCTGGTAATATTGCCCTTCAAACCGGAACAAAGTAATATTTGCACATTACTGCACATATTTAACGACTCTGTGATCTATTCTACGAACGCGTTAACTTAAAATACACCAGTTCACTGTAGACGAGAAGAAATCAAGATTGTTTCTACTCGTATCAGGAAAAACTCACTCAGCCGAGGCAAAGTAATTTTCAAGCTGTTCCATATTATTGGTGCAGTTCATCTGGGTTTAGTTTAGTTTTATTTATATTGCAGCTCATCAACGTAACCCAAACCGGAAGAGGATACTGATGTACACAAACTAAGTAATACTTTAAACTTCATGTACCTTCCAAACTATCGTTAGACATCCTCAAAGTCGTGACGTCAAATCGCACTTAGCTTCCATAATGAGACCGCCTCTTCAATATTCTATCCACACACAGCAACTACCTAATGAGGAACTGGGGAAAGGCTATAAAAAACAAAGGTGCAAAGGCACATCTGACAAAGCTTAATTAATAAATCAAATATTCATTTATTCAGGACGTCCCTGTAATGTTAGGGGTGACTCTCGGTGCAGATATTGTTAAACACATTCCGGAATTTTAAATCAGCGGAAACGGTTTGCATTCGTTTTATAGACATAAAAATCCCTGACCTGTGCGTTTTGGCGAGGGAGAAATTATTAAAATCTTTCCTATTATTCCGTAGAATATTTGATACTCTGCGATTTGAAACTTTAGGAAAGACTGTAGAAAGCTGGGTGTTGTTGATACTGAGCACGTATTTTTCTATAATTAATGAAAAGTAGTTGGCAAAAGAATATCTTATATTTATTGAGTACGGCAAGTTAGTAATAAATTAAGGTATATCTACCTATTTTAGGATAGGTAGTACCTATACATAGGATAGGTAGTACCTATAATAAAAATGAACTGGCCAAATATGTGCACGTTCATAATTTCCAAGTACTGATCCAGATGGGCCTACACCAATTTTATGTTTATTACTGCCAGGACAAAATAGAATCAATCGCTTCGTGTCACTCTGCTGTTGTGTGCTAGACATAACTCTTTAATATCATAGAGGTGAGTGAGTGAATGAGATAGAACTCAATGAGTGATCTTCAATAACCTCGGCCTCGAAGAGAGCCGACACGTGGGTGTCGCAAAAAACCCTTTCAGCGAACAGGAGAGCTCAAAGTGGGTACCTTCAGCGCAACTCTGACAGAAATGATACAGAGAATTATTTTCGACAGATTCAGACAAACCCCTAGCATTCTGAATAATTGTGTTTCTCCGAACACAATCATTCAGATTATTTTTTTGTTATCCAAATATAAACCCGAATACATTTGACTGACCTCGTGACTTAGTGGGTAGTAACTCTGCCTGCGAAGCCGAGGGTCGTGGGTTCGATTCCGCCCAGTGCAAATATTTGTGTGATGAACTCAAATGTTTGCACTGTGTCAGAGTGTTTCTATTTATAATAAGTATGTTTAAAAAATACTACATAATATGTATTATATCAGCTATTTGGCCGCCATAGTACAAGCTTTGCTTAGTTTGGGGTCAGATGGTGTTGTGTGTGAATTGTCCACCAATATTTATTTTATTTATTTACATTCAGCTGTTCTGACGGGATTGAGCAATAAATATCCAAACTATGACATTTATAATATTAGTGTAGGAAATATGAGATTCCAAGTTTGTAAAAAAATTACCTTCAAGGGTGCAAAACCCGTACATTACTTAGTAATAGAGTAGGTCAGCCGCGGGCTACACGGGGAGGCGGAGATAGTCTTACACATATATAAAAATGAATCTTGCGTAAGTACATACATTTGTTATGCACGCTCATTACTTTTCAATGACTGCACAAAGTCGGATAAATCCTTGCTTTATGTAGATTTTCGTTATTGTCGGGGCAAGGTTTGTATAGCAGAAAATTTTGAAAATGTTGACGAAGAATAAGTATGATAGTACGAAGTTCGCTAGTCAGCTAGTTCGCTAGAGTCAGCTAGTTTATCGCATGAATTCCTATAAGTTATAAAAACTTGTGAACACGTCAAACTCAGCCTAAAATCCCCTGTTTTGTGAAGCATTTACGTTGATTGAAGCTCGAGCGGTGATCGAAAGGTTCCGAAGCTTTTATAGACTTACAAAGTTGTTGGCACGTCCCAAGATCGATGAGACCGCGCGCTTAAACTTACAGGTACTTTGGGACCTTGGCAAATCGAGTTTGGGATAAAACGAGTAAAAACTAAAACGTGACTAAAATTGCTTAGCAAATTGTCAAGGGAAATAAGGAAAGAAAAGTATGGCCGACCTTGTTTTCTTGATCCGAATATTAATGTTTTAAAAGATTTTGTTTCGTCTTTTTTCCTTAAGATAAAACCAGTGTTAAGCATTGAAATATGAACTTCTAATCAGCACTTTTTAGCAAGGGAAAATGTTGTTGTTTGTGTCACCGACATCTTAATGTAGCGGCGTAATGTCGGAACGGCGCCGGAGCAGCGGGCCGTTATACGCTTTTTCGATGGGTGAAATCGATACACTTCGGTGATTTCGCGTCACTTAAATGCATAATAGCGGTAATATCTGTAGCTTTACAAGTGACATATTGTGCTGTTTAATACTACATTTATAAGTTCTAAGTTTTCATTTCCATTTTTTTAAGTCTTCGCTGTTTTTCACCACAATGTAGGTACCTATAGTTTTACCAACTACGGGAACTATTTTTCGTAGTTAAATATAAGTGCGACTCCTCGATATTTGGATGCATTTTCACGCACCATCTTCACAGGTTTTCTTTAAGTCATGAACAGAGAGCTTGTGGATACTGCTACGTACCAATACTACCAACGGATATCCCGATCTTCTCTTAGGTACATTGGGGAGCATGTTGAGTATTACCCGTAGCACTTGACCCAGTTAAAACAATCTGGTAAGTATCTGCAGTCCTTAACAACGTCAAAGAAGGTATACCCTCTGACAGCAAAAAGGAGAGTTTTATTTCGAATAATATTTTTAACCGACTTCCAAAAAAAGGAGGAGGTTATCAATTCGAACCCTATGTTTTTTTTTTTTTTTTTTTTTATGTATGTTACCTGATTTCTCGAGAACCTCTGAACCGATTTTAAAATTTCTTTTGTGTTCGGATGGGTATGCTTTCGAATGGTCCAATATAAATCTTTTGAAATCGGTCAAGTAGTTTTTGAAATATGAACCAAAAACTGAAAAATTGCGTATCTGGATGACGTTGTAGATTTCACAAAAGTTATGAATCTCGACCCTGTCAATACAAAATTGTGTAAATGCTTTAATAAAACTTGTTTTAACCCCCGGCCAAAAAAAAGGGGTGTTATGAGTGACGTCGATGTCTGTCTGTGTGTCTGTCTATCTGCTGTGGCACCGTAGTAGAACTCAAACAGATGGGCCGATTTCGATGCGGTTTCTTTTATTTCAAGGTTAATACCATAGCAGATGTTCTTAGCTATGTCTGGTTAATGTCGATTCAAGATGGCCGCCTCCACAAAATGGCGGACAAAATATTTTCACAACCTACCTCAATTTGGGTATCAAATGAAAGAGCTTGACTAGTAGAGTACTATGTACTATAACAAATTTCAAATCCAAAATGGCCACCACGACAAACTGGCGAATTATATTTTCATTACTACCTCAATTTGGGTATCAAACGAAAGAGCTTGACTAGTAAAATACTTTTCACTAGGAAAAATTCAAATCAAAATGGCCGCTTCCACAAAATGCCGAAATACATTTCTTTTTCACAACTCCCTTTATATGGGTATCAAATGAAAGGGCTTGACTAGTAGAATGTTGTACAGATAACAAATCCAAGGTAGTCAGGGTTTGATTAAAATTTTAATTTTGTTCTTGTACACTAAAAGAGTAAAATAAACAATTTTCATTACAAAAATTAAACCGACTTCAAAACCACAAATAGGCACTCAAAAGCGAAAAATAAACTAAAATCATTATTATAAGCGCTACTCACTCATCTATTTGAAGTCGGTGCCAGTCAGGTCAAAAAGTTAGTAGATTGATGCTATGTAGGCACAGGTAAGTAGTATCTATCCTATACCTGTTAGATTTAGCTGGCACCGACTTCAAGTAGATGAGTGAGTAGCGCTTATAATAATGATTTTAGTTTATTTTTCGCTTTTGAGTGCCTATTTGTGGTTTTGAAGTCGGTTTAATTTTTTGTACGAAAATTGTTTATCTTGGTAAGCTATGATGTGATAATTAAACGTAGAGGCAAATGCTAAGAAGATTCACTCTGATCTTAATACGCCTTAGGCCTTAGGTATAACTTGAAGGGAATAAACTAGCCGGCCATATATTCCATTCTTTTTTTGTATACCTACATGAGAAATGTGGACTCGAAGCGTTTTGTACGTAGCGGAGGATTATTAACCGTGGGTGGCAGTGAGGTTATTTTCTGCTTGTACACACCTATTATTTGTCGTTAGAACTGGCTAGCTCCACCCGAACATAAATTAATTATACTATAATAAAGAGTCCGCCTGGGGATATACCACACCTTTGGCAGTTATTCTACCGCTAAGCACTAATGTGTTAATTATTGTGTTCGGGGTTGAATGGCAACATTTCCAGAAATTACAGGGGCTAAGAAATAAAGATCTTATAACTCCGAGTGACGAGTTCAGTGCTAGCTAGCTATTTGGATTCTTCAAGTTCAAATAGTTAGGCGCACTGTGATTGTATGGGTAAACGTATTACTTTCCATCAACCACATTTCTTATTCGACTTGTCACTCTATACCTGCCTACTGTATTTAAAACAAAATAGATGTTTTAGTAGATGTATATGTACGATGATTGTGTAAATGTTTTTTTTAAGGAACCTACTGTAGTTGGTTTCAGATGACCTCTACTGCCTACCGAACTTTGGCAAGCGCAGATGTCGCAGAGCCAACTACTTGGTATATCTGTTCTTCAATCAATAGCCTAGCCTATTTACTAAACAGCGCCGTTTAACTCGCTTCTCGTATTACATTCAAACAGCTGGACAAAAGACTTGAATGGATCGTTTTTTTTATCTTTTGCCTTATGTTATATGGCCCTATCGTACGAATGTCCTAAACGTTAGTCCAACAAGTTCATTAAATATTGCAAGAAACGACACGGTTTAATATCATTCAAACTGTGAGCTATACGCCGCTATTTATTATAGAGGCAAACCAGGCGATTTAACTAATTATTAAGTTGGCTTCGACATTTATACAAATAATGCGCCTCGGTAATATATAAAACAACCATAGCACAAGTTCTCGAATCACACCTGAAGTATTAAATATTAAAATGCTTACCCCGGCACTTAGTGGGACATCTTCGGATCGGGGTTGTGTGAATAACCTATTAAGAGTATTACAGCTAGTTTAGGAAAGGACAACCCATCCACAAGAAAATCCCCTCAGGGAACTTCTGTGCAAAACTTGTCGCGCTACCATAAAATAGAGAATCTTACGGTCACTACCAAAGTTAGAGAAAATGGAATCTTTACTGGGGAGGAACTTTCACAATTTAGTGAAATTGAAGTCGAGATTTTTCATAATGCCATATGTACTCGTATGTCGACCTGACCTGTTGCAGTGTTGGGTAATTTTTTTCTTCTCGTGACCACGGCCGTTGAAAAGCTTCGAAATTTTTCTGTCTCGTCGAAACTTTGAAGTAATACTACTAACATTATAAACGCGACAGTTTGGATGTTTGTTGCTTAATTACATCGGAACATCTGAACACATCGGCCCCTCTACCGCCTAACTTAATCGGCTATGGCTTTGCAATAGCTGTCTCTATCATTTCGAGCGAAAAGAAAAGGGAGAGCAATTTCATAGCTAAGACAGTTTTATTTACGGTAGACCCTTGGGTGGGGAAAACAATTGCGTTATAGTCTATTATAAGAAAATCACATAGACTATTTTTTATCTCGGGGAAGTAACGAGAATGGGAACTGTGTGAGATAAGTTAACTCTACCTTCCTGATAGATAAATAATAGACTAACATAGATCGTGATTAAATCATGTGTAAGATTTCAATATAAAATCACATTTAGTTATTTATCATTCAATTACTTGTCACACTTACAGCCTTACTTGTGGTAGTCTCAGGTCTCGTATTGTACGGAAATTTAATCTGGAGGCACAATGACTAGACGAACAAGTCGGATACCTGATGGTAAGCGAGATGCCTGTCCATAATGTGATAACGTATTGCCACGTTGAAAACGTGAGTAGCTACAATCTGAACATAGAAATAAAATAACAGGACATAGAGATAAAACATCTTATATCTTTGGGTGACGAGCGCAATGCAGTTCTAGGTCATGATTTGGCTTCTTCATGTTCCAATAGCTTCGACACTGTTCTATTACGGGCATGCGCATTGCTTACCATCAGGGACCAGTCCAACTGACGAGTAGGACTCACTCTTTACTACATAAAAGCATGCGCTGCTCGTAGAAAATAAAATGATCTCGCATTGTACTGATGTCATCTTTTTATTGGACAACGATAAATAAACTATAAGCTAGCAGCAGCAATTCGAACAAGGTTATACTGGTTTTGTTTACGCGTAGGTTCATAAATATGTTTAACATTTTACATTAGAATACTTCATCGTTTTAGTTCCACAAATATAAAGGAAGAAGCGAGGCAGGCTAATTGCAGACGCTTTCAAACCAAGCCGGAGCTGCCTCCGGCATAGAAATGCCTAGACGCGGCGCCAGACGACAGTCGATTGTTTGCCGCAGCCGAGTTTATTTGGAACTGTCGCTGCAAGAGTTGCGGCCTTTAATTTTTATTCTCACACCGAAACTTGGCTTGAAGCTTTCGTTGCATTTTTATGTCTGTTATATTTAAAATTACACTAAATTCATCCACGATCACTGTTGAACAAGTTTACAATGTGGTATCTAAAATAAAAGATCCAACCACGAAACACTGTAGGTATTTAATTTTAATCTCGACTTTTTTCCACGGATTCTGGACTTATGCGGGGAAACCGTGGGGCACACGCAGTTACATAACAATTTAAGTTCTGTGTATTCTGTGTGTTTTTGACATAAAATACGTTCTAATAAGTTTAGTTCTTTCTAAATTTTTACTAATCCTAGCAATATTTTAAAAATGTCCAGTTACGTTGTTCAAACACGACGAAACTCTGAATGGATCGTGTTGAAATCTGGAACACAGGTAGAGTACCTATGGTCTAGAATCGAACATAGGCAAACGTCGCGGGGAAATTACGGGTACAACGTGGGTAAAACCACGGGGGTTCTCTTAGTCCGATACTTGTAATTTTATCGTGATTAAGTCCTAAGAACTGTCCTTTGGATATTTCAGTACAAAAGACATTCTAATAAAGATTCATTGCTTCTTAAATCTATACTTATAATAAAACTGTAACGGGTCGAATTCTGTACATTGAAGATATTTTGAAAATTTTTTTTTTGGGGCACTCCATAGTCGATACTGATGGCGAAACTGCATTTTTTTTCTTTCATGTCTGTCTGTCTGTCTGTCTGTCTGTCTGTCTGTCTGTCTGTCTGTCTTTCTGTATAGGGATCACGCATCACGCCGAAACTACTGATTCAATTCAGCTGAAACTTGGCATGATTTTAGTTTATACTAAGGACATTGCTGTAGGCTACTTTTGATCCCCAAATTCTGATCGGTTTTCTTGCGGGAGGGGGGTGAAAGTCAAAATGTGTATTTGGTTGTAACTCATGTTTGCGTTGTTTAATTTCATTAATTTTTTTTTTTGTTAGAAAGAACACATTTTTAATATTGTCCCGTCAAAATTTGAACAATGTCGGTCTGTTGGTTCGGAAATTACACAAACATTAAATAATAACGACACACGCGGCGCGTTCGGTACATACTAACTTCGAAGTATTCTGTGTATCACTGACGATCCACAGAATATCTAGAAATCTAGATTATAGAAAGTGCCCACGTGATCGCGTCGCGTCGTCTTGGATGACAAAATAATTGTCAAAAATATATTTTTGTGTGGAAAAACAAACATCATTCGGTTATAATCGACTTCAAACAAGGAGGATGTTCTCAATCGGGTTGCATTTTTTTTTATTTGGTTTTATTTTACGCGATAACTCCGCTAATTGTTAGTTGATTTTGATAATTCCTTTTTTGTTTGGTGGAAAATACTTCAGAGGTGAGCTTAGATATCGAAAACAGGGAGGTAGTTTTTCAAATATCAACAAAAAAACTAAAATCAGCTTAAATTTATCTGTACGACATAGTTATACCTTCTAATAAAATTTAGTCGAATGACAGAATTAAATTACCTGTCATTGAAGAAGATTTTTGTATTTTGGAGAAAACATATCAGCATAATAAGTAGCAGCATAAACAACCCATTAAATGTTCCCACTGTTGTCGGGGCCTTCTCTCGCAAGGAGAGAGACACCACGCTGGCCCAGTGTCGGTTGGTGGATGACATATGACTTAGAACTTAGATTATAGGTAGATTTCGATTTCTTCACGGTGTTTTCCTTCACCGTTTTAATTACCGGCTTTACGAACATGACTCTGAAAAGATAGTGGTGTGCGTGGTTTTGAACCCTGGGTCTCCGGATCGACAGTCGCCGTTCTCCCGACTAGGTCAGCTGTAACTTACTAGACCAGCCGTAACTTATTAGAAAACGTATTATTTCAATCCAAATACTGTTTAAAATTTAAAGGTAGTGTTCAACAAGCTTCGGTGACCGAAGCAGACCGTTGTTAGGGTTCCGTACACAAAGGGTAAAACGGGACCCTATTACTGAGACTTCGCTGTCCGTCCGTCCATCTGTCCGTCTATCACCAGGCTGTATCTCAAGAACGGTGATAGCTAGACAGTTGAAATTTTCGCAGATGATGTATTTCTATTGCCGCTTTAATCATGGCGGCACGTATCAAGTGATCGGGTTGAAATTTGAAATAGAATTAGATTACAGTCTTGAAGAACACATAGGCTAAACTCTATGTATTACGTAACAAACATCCGAACAGTGACATTCATAATATTTACAGGACAACGTATGTACGTAGAACGGCTGAACATATTTGGATGGAATTCGAAACACACGTAGTTTGAACTCAGAAATAGCAAATCGGTTACTGATACTCGTAGGTTAATGTGACGTAGGAAAGACTAAGCAAATTTGGTAGAAAATTGAAACAGAGATAACTTATAGTCTGAAATACCACATTTATGTATTTATTACCTATCAACCTGAATAGAAGCATGGGTCCAAACAAATTGGAAACAAATATTAACTATCACGTCAAAACGGCACAACGATATGGGTTGACATACGAAACACATATAGTTTAGAGTCTAAAATTTCACATGGGCTAATAAGTCTACATTTTCATTTAACTCCATATTAATATAAGCATATATTTTCGTAAGGAACTTGATGTGATGGCAAGGTAAAAACCAAAAATGAAAAATATATGCACCCGTTTTGGCGTAGATAATATAGGTGATTTGCGTTCACAATCAAAATAACAAGCAACATAATATTCTCATTAGACGGCGCTAATGCCAGTTTAAATCTAAAAGCACTAAAGGCCATTTAAATCGATGTTTTGCTATTGTGGTATGTATTTTTTCTTTCATCACTAGGTGGCGTTACTGGTATTCTAAATTGTACTAATAAGTTTTTGCTGCTAAAAGGATTATGATGCCAAATTTGGATTCTTTCGTTCTTGATATTTTTCTGTGTTACCTACAATTAAATTCATACATTAACATTTCACTAGGACTTGGCTTAGATTTACGGGTTCAACTTGGTTGAATATCATTAAAACTCAAAATTTTAATTATTTTCATTCCACACAGGCTTCGTTCAAAATTTTACGCCGGCGAAGTCCCGGGTAACAGCTAGAAAACAGCTTGCGGATAAAAAGAAATAGGTAAGTAGGTATCAGATCATGCACATTAGCTTCAGACTTTCCATAATGTATCCTATAAAATCCTACAAACTTAACACTTGCGGCTATGTTCGATACTACGAAACCTTACTAAGTATGTTTGATTTTGTTTAAAAAGAAAATAAAGATGATAAAATTAAATAGTTTTTGTGTGGAAAAACAAATTCACTCAAACTCAAAGGTTTTTCAATGACTACTTATCCAAATATTTGAAGTACGATACTTCCAATTAATGTATAAGTCAGTAACATCTGCTTACGCGAACGAAGTAGCGGGTTCAGCTAGTCTATACTAATATTATAAAGCTGAAGAGTTTGTTTGTTTGAACGCTAGGATCTCGGGAAGTACTGGTCCGGATTGAAAGATTATTTTTCTATTGGATAGTCCATTTATCGAGGAAGACTATAGGCTATAGAAAATAACGCTACTATTAATAGAAGCGGAGCATGAATCAAGAATGTAACAAAATCGGGAAAAAAAATCCTTTTTGAAAGTTTTCGTACGTTTCGTGCTTTGACATGACACATGACAGCATGTGGCTAAGATTGCGTCATTGAATATCACAGATTACATACCTACCTCTTGAATATAAAACCTTTGCTAATCAATTTTTTTTTTCTAAATCTGTGTTGATACAACCAAAATCGACAGATGGCGTAGCAGGTAGCTGAAGAGGTGTTTTGTTTGAAAGCGATATTCTCAGGAATGACTGAACCGATTTCAGTCATTCTTTAACCGTTGTATATGTACGAGATCCTAATGCCTAATGAATACTATATAATGTACCACGGGCAACGCCGGGGCAGACATCTAGTTTTAAATAAAGCTGGGAATAATACCTACACATGGAACTGAAAGCCCGGCGTGCTCTGAGTAAATTGCAGGCCATTTCGTTACAGCCTTCCGGAACTATAGGCAGCTTGAAAGGAAGCCTAGACTTGAGACGGCTCGGCTCGGCCAGACGACTGTAGTTGAATGGAACTACTCATTACTAGTTTTATTTACCCAATAAGTAAGTAACTATATACTCCACGTTTTCACGTTTATGATTAAGCTGGTGAGATTTTATTTCGGAAATTCAAGTTAAATAAAAGATTATTTGAAAATGATGTCCGCAAATCGCTAAGCAATCTAAGCATACAACATCTTAATATTTGTTGTATAAATAATGTATGTATGTCAAGTTAACCGGTATTCATTCATAAATGTTGGTTGATGCAAATTATTTGTTTATTTAATGACAAAATCGGAAAGAAAACAGAACGGGCCGTTTTTACAAATTTTATGTAGTGTGTGTGTAAATGTAGACAAATTGTACGGATATTTATAAAACTGCACATTTTCGTAGCCAAATGGCAAAATACGGGACCCTTATAGATGTCGTCATAGATTATCGTCATGTCACTTTTCCCCGAAACTATAAGAACTATACTATTGAAACTTGTTAAGTAGATGTATTCTGTGAACCACATTAAGATTTTCATACAAAAAATAGAAAAAAACAAAAATAATTTGGGGTGTCCCATACTTAGAACTGAAACTCAAAAAAAAATTTACCATCAAAACCATGCGTGTGGTTTATTTATGGGCAGGTCTTCAAAAATGATATTGAGGTTTCTAACATTTTTTTTTTCTAAACTGAATAGTTTGCGCGAGAGACTCTTCCAAAGTATTAATCACATAAAGTACTTTTCATAGCAGGAAAATGAAGGAAACGGAAACTACGCGAGTGAAACCGAGAGACACTGCTAGTTATCAATAATTACGAGATTTTACAGTAGTTTCATTTTAGAGCGATTCCCTGTACAACCGAGATAGCTTCAAACAATTTAAGAAAATGCCTTTCGTCTCTGCTTTTTCAAGAATTTACAGACAAATATGACAACTATGCAAATATGACAACATGACCAATTTTAATCCAATCACACAGGCTCTGTAATTACAACATGAAATTTCTGTGATAATCTTATAATAGCTGTTCCTTAAACGTATACAGAGGGAAGCAAATGTATCTCAAAATAGTTTGTCTTATATCAAATATGTTAATCAGACAATAGTGACAGTCTTACATATAAAGTAGACGTTCAACATACACGTAAGTATGTCTTTGTAGGGTTTAGGAAAATGCCTCGGTTTCAATGTAATTTATGCGTTCAAACATTCGCCGGCTCTCAACGCGCCCTAACAAAACTTGGGAATTGCGGAAACTTATAGAGGACGACGATTTGTGTGGAAGTTATTCTTATTCAAATATCCATTCAATGTACGAGCATATTTAGAGAATCAAAAGTATAAGCGGGTTTAAACTTATTTATATCCTAATCTAACTAAAATATATAAAATTAACTTCTTCACTCAAACTTTAATATCAGAGACAATTTCATGTTTTTTATCCACAATATTTTATAAAAGCACTAGCAGCGCCCCGCGGTTTTACGCGCGTAGTTCCCGTTCCCATTTGTTATAAATTTGTATTTATTTTATGTAGTCTATGTGTTCTTCCATACTATTATCCATCTATGTTGTTCAGCCCAATCCGTTCAAACGTTACGATGTGATTGAGCAACAAACATCCAAATATTGATATTTATTATAATAGTAAGATATACCCCAGTAAAAATAGTTACTAATATTGACTTAGATCATATAATAACAACGTATAAAAATTAAATAAATCCACATGTAAAGAAAGAAGTCGCAATAATTATAAAAACATCGTTAACCTATTAATGTTGAGTGCAACCCTTCAAGAGCCGTTCTTAGAGGCTGACGGGGCAGTGGGCTATCGAGCGTTGTTGGTGCGTCGCGATTCTACAATTTCCACGTGCGGAAATCACGACTTCCGTTCACTTCATTTTTTGTCACTAATATTTTAAATTGTAAATGAAATCGTGTTTGTTTTGTGGGATTTAGTAAATTTAAGTGTGTTTGGTACTTACAGGGGCGCGCGGTGATTTATGTGGTCCGGTTGAGTTGGGCGGTTCGACCACGCATGACGCGTCGCGAGGCAGGGCGGGCGCCGACTGCCGTACGCACGCGCCCCACGCGCTACGCGCTACGATGCTACGGCGGACGCTTTTGCACCGTACCGCAACAAATTCTAATAAATTGTACAGCCTGTAACCGATAGTTACAAGTACGTGGAATTATAAGTGTACGGTGCTGTAATTTTCATCGTTACCATTTTCGTGTAATTTAAAATATACTTTTTTAAACTATAATAGGTTTACATTTAACCGCCATCTCGCTCTGATATTAAGTGAAGATGCATTCTACAAAGATGTTAAAAGCTCTTTAGCAGACTACCCGACAATAAGTAAAATCACAGATATACCAATAAAATGCATAGACTTCAAACATACGTTTTTAAAGTGTAACTCTTACTACATCGGCTCAAACATTTTCGTTTATCTATTGTATGTCGCGTGACGATCTGCGACAACGTAAGGGGGTAATGTGAAAGGCGCTCTACAAAGCAGGTTGGTTAAATGTTTTACTATGTGAAAATCAAGTTTCACTTTTACCGTGGTTTCATTAAACCACACAATCATTTTTCTTCTTAGTCAATATTAAGATATCGACATTGACCAAATCTATATTATGATGTCACATCTTATAAACAGAACTCTAATTTAACCACCCTCACTGATATTTTAACTAGATAATATGATCTAGTTAAATATCGCTGATTAAAATGTATCTACTTAGTTTTTTTTTATATTTAGCAATTATTTTTTTATTCTTTTTTTACATTGTGTTACACTTCGACGTAAAAGCGACCCTTGTAGGCCGTAGCTCAAATTCTCGCAGCGCCTATTACGTTAATGTCCGGGGGTACGTTTGAACAATAAAAATAAACATTTACCCACCACCACCGCGGGACAAAACTCCTAAACGACATAACTTTGTTACTCGTGTAATGTTATTAAACACAACAGATTCCTGCCTCACCGGCAACCTTTTTAACTTAGCTTTAACTTTATTTCAAAGCAATAAATTACACATTTCACAAGTCCACTTTTTGTAGAGTAACATTTTTGTAGAGTAGCTTTTTAAGAGTAATATTTTTTGAGTAAAAATTAATTGCCGAACTGACTTTTAAATAGTCAGATAGGTACACTTTATTGAATACGCCAAATAATAGTAATTCTCAACCTGAGAATATAGACTGAATTTTAATATCAAACGAGAATAACACGATTAATTAAATATTATGTATGTAAGTACGAGTAGAAGGAAACATCTCGCCGGAGTCAGTGGAGAAATGTGAAAGTTCATTAGAACTCGAGTCGATGATTACGAGCTACACAGCTAATATACATGAAGCCTGCGAACAGACCATCCCACTGGTAAGCTCGCCGAAGGGAAATCCAACCCCCCATGATATTCGAAAACTCTCGATAATCTGAAAAGGGAAGTTCTCAGAAGAAAGAGACGGATCAGGAATGCCGCCCCCGACAGAGTTGAACTTGTAGTCGAACAGTATCAAATTGCTCGGCAAGACTACAAGTCAAAAGTCAAACAAGCTCAGACGGTAAGTTGGAAGGAGTTCTGCACGAATCAGGAGAAAGAAAGCATGTGGGACAAGATCTACAGAGTGATGAAACAAACTTCGACAAGACAGGAAGAAACACTCCTAAGAGAGAAATAAAAAATATTGTAAAACAATTAAAAAATAAGAAGTCTGTTGGGTACGACAATATACCAACGCAGCTAATCAAAAGCTGTATTGATTTCATTGCAAATCCGTTGGTCCATATCATTAACTTGTCATTCTCTACTGGATGTTTTCCAGATGACCTAAAGAAGTCTCTCTCATAAAACCATTGCATAAAAAAGGACTCAAAAATGATATTAATAACTATAGACCGATTGCTCTCCTTCCATGTTTTTCCAAAATATTTGAAAAGCTTTATACAATAGACTATCATCATTTCTTGACAAAAATAATATATTACACACTAACCAATTTGGTTTTCAGAAAACAAGAATACATCTTTAGCAATTTTAAAATGTTAAAGCGGGTATGGGATGATATCAACGCAAAAAACCAGGAGTTGCATTATTTTTAGACATGTCTAAAGCGTTTGATTGCGTTGAGCATAAAATATTACTCAACAAATTGGAGAAAGTGGGTATACGAGGCCAGGCTCACAAACTTATTGCTTCTTATCTGGAAAACCGAACCCAAGCAATCCTTAAATGTTTACGATAAAAACACTAAAACTGTGAACCAGTTTCTCTCATACTTCAAAAAATTACAGTAGGAGTTCCACAAGGCAGTATATTAGGTCCATTGTTATTTCTCATATATATTAATGAATTGCCTTTAGTCACAAAACATCTAACTGTTATGTTTGCGGATGATGCCACTGTCTATATTCCAAGAAACGGACTATCTGATGTTGATTTTGAAATGAAGTTAATAAGATATTAAGTCAGATCGTGAAGTGGCTGGAAGACATAAATTTAAAACCAATATTAGTAAAACGAAATTGATTCACTTTAAAAATTACAAACAAAAACCCTTACAGCTAAATATCGTAAATAATAATAATACAGTTAATACAGTCAACAATACAAATTTTCTTGGAGTGGTTATTGATACAAATCTGAACTGGAAAGAACACATTCGTAAAGTAAACTCCAAAATTTCACAATATTGCTATGCATTATCAATTATTAAAATGCTACATCCAGAGCCATAGCTACAAATGCCTATTATGGAAATGTTTATCCTCATTTGAGTTATGGTATTATATTTTGGGCAATTCAGTAGATGTAAATTCTACCTTCCTTCTGCAGAAGAGATGTCTTCGTGTCATCTTTAACCTTCAAAACACTGTTAGTTTAAGAAATGTA
Source organism: Ectropis grisescens (assembly GCA_017562165.1). Taxonomy (NCBI): domain Eukaryota; kingdom Metazoa; phylum Arthropoda; class Insecta; order Lepidoptera; family Geometridae; genus Ectropis; species Ectropis grisescens. The sequence continues at coordinate 8,081,859 of CM029771.1, read as the reverse complement.
TTTAAGGAAAATAATATCTTAACCGTAACTGGGATTTACATTTTAGAAATTTGTTTATTTGTGAAAAATAATGAAGGTTATTTTTTTGATGTTTCTTCGAATCGTGCAGATGTTTTACGATCAAAACATAAATTTAACATATGTATCCGCCAAGTCAATAACGCTACATTCTACAAAAGTTCATTTCACTCTGCTATCAAAATATATAATCATTTACCTACAAATTTAAAGTCTTTGAAATTACCACAATTTAAACATAAACTAAAAGCTTGGCTCGTAAATAAAACATATTATAAACTCAAGAATATTTCAATGAAACATAATAAATTATATAAGGTACAACCACAGAACAATATAATTATGTACTGTGGGTACAACAATTTCATATCTAATGTAACATATATTGTAAATCTTAAAATTACTAAAATAGTATGTACTACTTACGTAAATAGTAAATTATAATTGTAAAATTGAAAATTTAATGTCTCGATACTTAAGAACCTCAGCCTGATGATTACGTGATCTTAATACCATAATTTGTGTCGTTGGACTGATAAATAAGCTTTTTTCTTTGTTTTTTTTTTTATTATATAAGTTAATCCTAAATTCTATACCTAGGTATATTATTTGTAGACTCACTGTTGTTTATTTTTGTTTAGATTCTAGACAGGGTAAAATAACTTTAATGTAATACTATAGGTATAATTATTATATTAATTAGATTAATTAATGCTTAATTTTTATTGTTTTTTTTTGTAACCTCATACTAAAGAGGCTTTATTTTTGCATGCCCGCAAAGGGTAAGACTGTTGTTTCTGAGTTTATCTATTTTGTATAACATCTTTGTACACAGTTTACGCAATAAAATATTCTGATTCTGATTCTGAAAGAGACACCGAAGGTAACACTCTATCCCCGCAGCTATCTGCAGAACTATTTGCCAAAACTTTCTATCCCGACGACTCTGAGAGCACAGACCAACCTTGTCATACAGAGCTACGGGAGCGAACGACAGAAATGCCTATGGGCTTACCGGAAAATGACCCACCATTCACATCAGCGGAACTGGAATCAGTACTGAGAGCTCTGAATCCGAAAAAAGCTCCCGGTACAGACGGGCTAACCGCTGATATCTGTGCAGCAGCCATCCGTTGCGAATGGAAGGTTTTCTTGGCGATTGCAAACAAATGCTTGTCGCTGAAATACTTCCCCAAGCAATGGAAAGAAGCGCACGTGGTCATACTACGCAAACCCGGTAAGACAGATTACACACATCCAAAATCATACCGCCCCATAGGTCTTCTGTCCGTTCTAGGAAAAATCGTCGAAAAGCTTCTGGTAAACCGTCTCCAATGGCATCTCCTCCCAACCATTAGTAGGAAACAGTACAGTTTCATGCCCCAGCGAGGCACCGAAGACGCCCTCTATGACCTGGTAGAGCACATCAAAAAGGAGTAGACAGTAAAGATACCGTACCTACTCTTAATCTCCCTGGATATAGAAGGCGCCTTCGACAATGCATGGTGGCCCACCCTCAAAAATCAATTAGCGAAAAAGAAACCTCTACGACATGGTAAACTCTTACCTCAGCGACCGTAAAATCAAGGTCAACTATGCAAGAGCAGTCTACGAGAAGGAAACAACCAAGGGATGCGTCCAAGGGTCCATCTGCGGACCGACCTTTTGGAATGTGATCCTAGACTCGTTACTGCGAATGCTAGAAGCAGAGGGAGTGTACTGTCAAGCGTTTGCAGACGACGTCGTTCTCGTGTTTACAGGCAACTCGAATATCATCGAACAGCAGGCGAGCAGAGCGCTGAGCATGACAGTGCAATGGGGTAACACTAACAAACTCAACTTTGCAGCGCATAAAACCAACGCGATGCTTTTCACAAAAAAGTTGAAATACGAAACTCCAAACATAGTCATGTCCGGCGTCCGGCTCGATCTGGTCGAGGAAGTCAAACTGCTAGGCCTACTGATCGACCGCCGGCTCAACTTTAAAGCACATGTGACCGCCCAATGTAAAAAAAATGGCGAACATTTATAGACATCTCGCATGTGCAGCGAAGGTGAACTGGGGATTAAATGGCGAAATCACGAGAACTATCTACGTCGCGGTGGTGGAACCTATCATCATGTATGCCTCAAGTGTATGGGCGCAAGCGGCAGACTTCGAGGAAAACAAGTCTCAGTTGAACGCTATCCAAAGAGGTTTTGCCCAGAAAATCTGTAAGTCGTACCGTACTGTTTCTCTGAAAGCAGCACTTGCCCTTTCCGGCCTGCTCCCCCTGGATCTGAGAATACAGGAAGCGGCAAATTTGTACAGAGTAAAAAAGAACCTCTCCCAAGACTACCTCCCACCAGAAGTCGAGCTCGAACAGAATGTTAACTGCTTAGACCAACCCCATCCGTCCACGCAGTTACCCGTAGAGTACGAGCTCCTAGAAGACACCTCCAATCTTCCACAAGGACCTCAAATTTATACTGATGGCAGTAAAATTGAAGGTAAAGTTGGAGCTGCTCTAACATGGTGGGAGAATGGCAGAGAGGTCAAGAACTCGACCTTCAAGCTCCACTCCGAATGCACAGTCTTTCAATCGGAACTTTATGCTCTTTACCGGCAACTCAAATGGCGTTAAAGAGCAAGGACCCAGAAGTCAATGTCCTGAGTGACTCCCGATCTTCACTTGAACTGCTAAGTAACCCAAAAACAAGCCACCCCTTGGTTAAGTGCGTAAAGGAAAACATTGAACAGATAAATGCTGAAGGGAGATCTCTTCGTCTTTTCTGGGTGAGAGCGCATGTTGGCACCGTCGGCAACGAAAGAGCCGACGAATTGGCCAAATCGGCGGCACTCACGGAGTCACCCAGGGACTACGAGGGGATCCCCTTGTTCTACGTCAAAAGGAAAATCCGCGAAGAATCGGTCAAGAAATGGCAGGATCGATATGAGACCTCGGACACCGGAAAAGTCACCCAGACGTTCCTCCCTGATATAGCAAACGCATATCGGGTGATGAGAACCACGAAACTGACTCCCTTCCAGGTACAAGCGTTGACGGGACACGGAGGAATAGCAGATTACCTGTACAGATTTAAGCTCAAGAGCAGTCCGGCATGCGAGTGTGACCCCGACCAACCCGAAACGGTCTGGCACGTGCTAGTCGATTGTCCCCGATTCATGGTCGCAAGACATGAGCTCGAATCTATGATCGACAGAAGACTGGTTGTCTCGGATCTCCACAACATCTTAGTAGATCCAGATAACAGAACACGGCTCCTGTCCTTCATGGAGAGCTCATTCCGCATAGCGGCCATGAGAAACTCCACTAAATCCAATGCGCGCTCCCCATGGCCACCACACCCTGCCCCGCTGTCTGTGGACGCCGCGTGGCATGTGGTTCCCGCCCAACATAACTCCTCGAAAAGCATCTCCGTCAAACAACTACTGGAGAACGCAGTCCGAGGAGAAGCAGGGATCCGTATCCGCGGAGTGGCTCTTTTCATGGACAGCAACAAAGAAAGATTCGGAATAAGCAAAAGCGAAGGCGAAGCAAAAGGCTTCGCCTGGGAACGGAAAAGAGCTCGTTTGTCACCTGGATTGTCTTGCCTGCTCAATGGGAGTACCGCAAAAGTCACAATGAAGCGGAAAACCTACGACGCCATGCCGGTGTGCGAGGTAGACGGCCACCGATTTCGGTTGGTGCGATCGAAAAACAAAACGATTGCACTAATAGAGTACTCGGAAGGTCGGACGCCTTTCACACAGGCAAGTGCGCTGCTCGCACATCTGAGCAGAAATGCAGGTGAATCACCCCGGGTGATAAGCGTGGATGCGATGGCAATCGAATATTCAAGAGCGAGAGTCGCAGACCGGCTGGGTTACATTGAGGCCTCTAAACATCATGAGGTGGTCGTATACGAAGACAGGGGGGAAAATCTGAGCTTTCTCAGAACCCCTTCGCACGACCAAACAAATGCAACTGACAGCTGGGGACATCCTGTTCCTAGTTCGACCATCCAAACCGGCTCCGAAAGAGTACAGCAGAGGGCAGCCGCGGAAAAAGCCTCAGCCAATCTAACTGGCAGCCGAGGCACCAACACGGCGTTCGTGACTGCTTTCAACGCAGCAGCAAGGAGCGTACTCCGAATCACATCCCATTCATCACCCCCCCTCGACGTCATAGACCCCCAAAGCAGCTTCACAGCAACAAACAGCCCGAACGAGAGCCGACATGGGACAGGTTGAACCGCCCCGCTATGTCACGGCTTCGGAGCCGCGGAGCCATGCACGTAACGCCTTCATCGAATTCATAGCCACACTGAGCGCGACACGACAAGTCAACCTCAAGACCTGCGAAAACATCATGCAGTCCTATAGGCTAGGAAGTGAAAGCCTTTTGCAGGCGAAACTCAAGGAGGCCGAAGCAGCCATTTACAATAATGTCACTTCCCGGGTCATCAAGGGAACCATGACAGGACAGTATATGGCAGCTTACAGTGCAGAAAATGGCTTCGTGACACTGAACGAGAGAGAGACAGAGCGCGCGGGAGTGCCTGTTTATGCGACACCACCAAACGACCCAATTGTAGTTACTGCCCGATGCACCAAGATTGTGCTGGACGATAAGATCCTAGAGATGGCCAAGACCATCGAAGGGAACGGAAACGTCAAAGCGGATTGGGAAAATTGGGAGGTACCGAGAATACAGTGGGTCAACGGAGTTCCAGGATGTGGAAAAACAACATGGGTGATTAGACACTTCGACGTGGACAAGGACGCCATCATCACTACAACAACTGAGGCAGCAAAAGATCTAAGAGAAAAAAATTGGTTGCCTGTAAAGTCGGTATACGGGCGAAAGTTTTACGTGACAACGACTTTGAGTGGTAAAATAATTTTACGGAAGAGACGCGTGCGGGGAAGTGAAACTTTTTATGTCTGTCTCTCTCGCTCTTAGGCGGGCTAACCATGCCCGAGTGGAAGGGACGCGTGCCTCTCACTCGCTCTCGTTGTGAGCGCATAACGTGAGCGGAGCGTAACGCAGTTTCTTGAAGTGTCACCCGGCAAACCAATTTATAAGACGTTGTCACGTCAAAAGCTATCGCGCCGAATCGGAAACCTGGTCAAAACCAGAGTGCGAACCATGGCTTCTGCTCTGGTAAATGGTTTCGGTAGAGAAAGTTTCAGTCGCCTCATGGTGGACGAAGCTCTCATGAACCATTTTGGAGCCATTGTGATGGCTTCAAAGCTGTCTGGTGTTGGTGAAATTGTCCTCATTGGAGACGTCAATCAGTTGCCTTATATCGACAGGGAAAATCTCTTCGAAATGAGGTATCATCGCCCGAACCTGGTAACAAAGATCAGCCAGGAGTTGCTCTGCACACATCGAAACCCAATGAACGTCGCATATGCACTGAGGGAAATATACTCCGGTATGTACTCCTCAGCGTCCCGTATAAAGTCCCTAGAGCAGAGAAGATATAAGGGAGCGCAAATACCCAACACCCAACCAAACACCCTCTTCTTAGTTCACACTCAAGAGGAGAAGGAGACCCTGACAAACCTGGGTTATGGGTCAGGCACCGGGTCACGCATCCTTACCATCCATAAAGCTCAGGGACTAACATACGAGTCGGTAATCGTAATCAAAACCAAGGCAAACATGAAGCTGCACGAGAGCGTGCCCCATGCGGTAGTTGCAATCTCACGGCACACGGGGACCTTCACATACTACGCTGACGACACCGACGACGCCATCGGTCGGTTCGTGCGGCGAGCGTGGCCTGCATCACCGAAGACCGTCCGCGATTTCAACTTACACACTTACAGATGGCAATCAGGGACAGAAATGCGGCCGTTGTGGAGGCTCTGGGCCGGGAGGAGGCAGCTTAGGCAAATGCCAAAAGGCAATTAGGCAAACACTCGATGTCGAGTCGATTACTACCGGAATCCCAACCGGTAGTGATCGGCTCTGAGACGAACACTAGAATTAGATTTTAAATGTACCCAAATCCCTCCTATTTTCCTCTTTTCCTTATCCAAGAAATGTGTAAAAAAAAAAGATAATTGTAATGACAAAGATCACGGACCCCGGAGTCTGTGGAGTGGATAATTTAAATAAAAAAAAATTACGCGTAACGATTAAGCAAATGTTATATACATAATGTTGACAATAGTTGATACAACATAGTGAAATTAGGTAGGTTGTTTCAGTTTACGATATGTACCTACTAGGTCCTTACATAATAATAATTATGAAATTATTGTTTTGTCCTACTGGCCACTTTGATTTCAAAATATTTCCTCCTCTTAGGTCAGGAATTCCAATTTAAAATTTCAGGTATGTAAATATCTGAAATTCTCTTTTGTTTTGAAACGCGTAATACGTAGTGATTACTTACTCTGTGACTGTAATGCATTTGTTTTTTCCTCTATTGTTTTTTTTTTTTCGGTCACACAGTTTACAAAATGGAAAACTCAAAATATCGCGTTATTTACGAGTACGAGTTCCATCGTGGCACCAGTGCTGCAGAAACGCCTCGAAGGATTAATCCACTGAAAAACTTGAAATGTTGGTATCTCATGAATTGAGTGCAGCAAACCAACAAAAACGTGTCGACTACTGCGTTACTTTACTCAACCGGCACATTAACGAAGGGATTTTAAATCGAATCATTTCCTCGTTTAATCGTCTTTTTTAGTAAAGGAATCAGTGAACTCTATATGAGATGACAAATGTGCATAGAATAGATAGCAATGGTACATGCATTGTACATGTATTTTTTTTATCGACTATATATGTTCCTCCCATGCAAAACACTAATTTCATATGTAAGGGCTTAATATACATTTATTTACATAGACCTAAAGTCCAAACAAAGGAATCAACAGCGCAGAAAAACAAAATTACGCTTTGAAAATTAAATTAATACGACTCTAATTTATTGTTCGTTGTAATTAAAATCGTATCATAAAATGTAGAGTTCCTGTAAGAAACTCCTTTCTCTAAATTTACGCGGACAAGTCGTAGGTAGTAGGTACTAATACCTACTGTTATAGTTATTTTCAATTAATATTGGGCTTTATCTAAGTTTTAAAATAATAGTTTTTAAACGTTTATCTTTTGCAGTAAATCAATGAGGCGCTTTCAGAATGCAAAACAAAAATCTGTGTGCTAAGGTCACACGGCAGAAATGAAAACTAAAACAAGAACAAAATTAAAAATTTTGATTAACCCCCGACTACCTTAGATTTGCTATCTGTAGAACATTCTACTAGTCAAGCCCTTTCATTTGATACCCATATTAAGGGAATTGTGAAAAGGAAATGTAATTCGCCATTTTGTGATAGCGGCCATCTTGTTTGAAATTTGTCATAGTGCAAAGTATTCTACTAATCAAGCCCTTTCATTTGATACCCATATTGAGGTAGTAGTGAAAATATTATATAATTCGCCATTTTGTGGTGGCGGCCATCTTGGATTTGAAATTTGTTATAGCGTTTAGTACTCTACTAGTCAAGCCCTTTCATTTGATACCCATATTGAGGTAGGTTGTAAAGAAATATTTTGTCCGCCATTTTGTGGAGGCGGCCATTTTGAATCGATATTAACCAAACATAGCTAAGAACACCCGCACGGATATTAACTTTCAAATAAAAAAAACCGCATCGAAATCGGCCCATCCGTTTGAGCTCTACGGTGCCACAGACAGACACACACACAGACAGACAGACAGACAGACAGACAGACCGACAGACAGACAGACATCGACGTCAAACTTATAACACCCCTTTTTTTTGTCGGGGGTTAAAAATATAATATAATTCGCCAGTTTGTCGTGGTGGCCATTTTGGATTTGAAATTTGTTATAGTACATAGTACTCTACTAGTCAAGCCCTTTCATTTGATACCCAAATTGAGGTAGGTTGTGAAGAAATATTTTGTCCGCCATTTTGTGGAGGCGGCCATCTTGAATCGACATTAACCAGACATAGCTAAGAACATCTGCTATGGTATTAACCTTGAAATAAAAGAAACCGCATCGAAATCGGCCCATCTGTTTGAGTTCTACTACGGTGCCACAGCAGATAGACAGACAGACATCGACGTCACTTATAACACCCCTTTTTTTGGCCGGGGGTTAAAAACAAGTTTTTATTAAAGCATTTACACAATTTTGTATTGACAGGGTCGAGATTCATAACTTTTGTGAAATCTACAACGTCATCCAGATACGCAATTTTTCAGTTTTTGGTTCATATTTCAAAAACTACTTGACCGATTTCAAAAAGATTTATATGGGACCATTCGGGAAGCATACCCATCCGAACACAAAAAGAAATTTTAAAATCGGTTCAGAGGTTCTCGAGAAATCAAGTAACATACATAAAAAAAAAAAAAAAAAAAAAAAAAACATAGGGGTCGAATTGATAACCTCCTACTTTTTTTGGAAGTCGGTTAATAAGAAATAGGCAACTATTCAAAATCATCCAATATTTTTAATAAAGAAAAACGATACCATATATAAATTGAATAGTAAATAGTTATCACAGCGAACCGACAGTAACAGATGAGGCTGAAGTAGTATAGGAAGGAGTACATAAGGCCTACAAGGCCAAGAAAAAAATGAAAAGAATCAAAAGATAGGTATATACGTGTGTGTGGTCTGTGGTGCGCCAAAAGAAATTTTCAGTCCAATAAAAATCTATATCTATACTAATTACAAGGAGGGATCAAAAAGTTGTCAGAATGAAAACGACATATTATTCCTTGGTAAGAAAAAAAATACCAGCTCGGATAGATATTTGAATAAGATTATAGAACAACCCTTTTTTTGGTCGGAGGTTAATAAGTTGTCAATAGTCATTATATTCTATCTCATTCTCACTACTTTTTTATCTTTCCTCGTATAAGCTGAAGAAGTGTTTTGTTTAAACGCTCTATTCTCAGGAGCTACTGAACCGATTTCAAAAATTATTTCACCGTGGGATACCTACGGTACCCCTGAGTGCTATTGAGTGCCAGTGGCGGATTAGCCATAGAGCAAGAGTAGCAAATGCTACGGGCCCCGCGCTCCGACGTCTGTCTGACTGTAAATATGTAAAAATATCTTGCATAACTCCCTACCCTTCCTAAACCTATCGTTGACAGCAATTGCTACAGGCCCCGCGCTGGCTTGATCCGGTACTGTTGAGTGCCTTGACGAATAAAAAAATAAAAATCTTGTTTAAATATCGTTGGCTATAAGCGTATAAGGCCACAGGCACACTCTGCAGTCTCAAGTTCACCTGAACGAATCTTTCAATTACAAACGTGAAGACAAGCTTCTTTCACAGTCCACGAAAAAATCTTTGTGTGGTGCTTGCTCCAAATTCAACTTCTTTGCTCCAAAAGCAGTTTTCACTTTTAAGACTAGCTCCGGCTGAAGAACTAATATCCATAGACAATACATAATACATTTAAAAAATATTTATCTCTCCATATCGGTGTTGACATTTGTAGGAAATTCCCCAAATTGCGGGGAAATCCAACTCGATTAGGGATTGGTACTGTGTTGGGGAAAAAACGTGGGGATTTTTAAACATACATTCTGTGTACTAAATATCGGGAATTTGTCAATAAAACAAAAAATACAAATTATTCATCTAAATTTATTTTATCGCCTTCAAAGTAAGCCCCATCGCTTGCAATACAACATCTCCAACGCTCCCAGTCTTCCATACATTTTTCATAGGCTATTCGCGATATGGCCTTAGCTCATTCAGCAAATTTTCTTTTATGGTTTCTATCGACTTAAAACATTTTCCTCGAAGTGGTAATTTTAACTTGGGAAATAAAAAAAGTCAGACGGAGCCATATCAGGTGAATATGGTGCTTGGTCGAGAACTTTGTTGTATTTTTGCTAAAAACTCTTTCACTATAATGGCTGTGTGTGATGGTGCATTATCATGGTGCAGCATCCATGAGTTGTGTTGCCACAAATCTGGACGTTTTCGGCGGATACTCTCACGCAAACGCTTCATGACACCTAAATAATATTCTTTATTCACTGTTTCTCCCTCTGGAAGGAATTCGAAGTGAACCACACCACGGTAGTCAAAAAAAACTGTCAGCATCACCATGATTTTGGAGCGACTTTGCCGCGGTGTTTTTGGTTTCGGCTCGTGTTCGAGACGTCATTCTGAAGACTGTTGGCTTGTTTGCATGTCGTACTCATAAACCCATATCTCGTCGCCAGTTATTATACGTTTCATAAAGGGCGGATACGTAGAAGCTCGGGAAACCATGTCTTCAGCGACATGCTTTCGCTGCGCTTTTTGAACAAAATTGAGCTCTTTTGGAACTAGTCGAGTGGCGACGCGTTTCATGCCTAAAATTTCAATGAGAATGTTGTGGATGGACTTAAAAGATATGTTCACTTCACTAGCCAACTCTCTCAGACTCATACGTCGGTTTTTGAGCACTAGCTTCTTGATTCTGTCGATGTTTTCTTTTAGTAGGAGATCCCGCTATACAACGACCTTCACCGACCTGTTTAATGGATGAAAAGTGTTTTTATGTACCTACTTAATTTAATATGTCAACAAATATATTGCAAATGGGTTGCCTAAAACATTTCAGTCCAGAATATGATTATATAACAATTAATTATTTTTTTAAAATTTCACTGATGTAAATTGATTGAATTTAAAAAAAAAACTACATAACATAACTTATTATTTTGGCTTTACTCAGTGCTTACGAAATATCATTACGAAATTCAACCCCTAAGGGTATAAAAAACGGGAGGAGGTTTGTATGAAACATTTTATTCCTTAAACGTATTCGCATAAAATTTCACACGAATTGAGCATGATCAAAATAATGAATTACGTATCACAGTATTTTTTAAAACTCAACCTCCAAAGGGGTGAAATAAGGGATGAAAATTTGTTTGAAACTTTGTTTGAGACTTTGAAAGGTGAATTAATTAGTTGGGAGTGTTCTTACCTATGTTTGATGAAAATCCATTCAAAATGGCCGCTGCCACAAAATGACGGGTAACATATTTTTCACAAACTGGTTCAATGTGAATACTATATAAGTAATGAAAGCAGTGATAAAGGAATGTTTGATGCAAAATTGCCGTATTTGGGATGACCATATCCCAAATAAGGTTCACCAGGTGAAATCCATCCACATCCATCCACAAAAAGTTACTGTTTGCTGTGGATTTCGGTCACGTGAATAGGCCACCAAGATCATGTGATTTGACCCGTCAGACTTTTTTCTTGTGGGGGTTTCTCAAGTCGCAGGTCTGCGCCAATAATCTGCAATCAACCGATGCCCTCAAAGTCAACATAACGTAAGCCATCACTCAGATTCAGCTGGATCTATGCAGAAGAGTAATTTGAAGATTGGACCTCTCGGATCCGTGCCACCGTTCGAAGCCTTTGGACATTTAAACGATGTGATATCATGAGAGTATTTCATAAATAATGTCATAAATGGGCCTTTCAAATAAATGTATAACTTCTTTAATATCTCACATACAGCTATATGTTGTATTTAATTTCAACATCGACCCGTCCTTGTTAAAAGACCCTATTAATCAAAAAATAAATGAGTCACTAAATTTGGGAATTTAAACTTCTAATTTTGGGGAGTTAGGAAATCAGGGATCGGCAACCCTGCTCCATATGTCACAAAGTTTAGAATTTAGATTTTTCGCTTTCTACTTCACAGAAAATACATACATAAGTAATGTAGCGTTTTTGTAATATTTTAATCGATATCGTCGTCTTCCAATATTTATTTCCACACATATATTTTATGAAAGCCGTTTTTTGTGTATATTTAACTGGAAAAAGTCTTTCGCGGAGCAGATGTAAATCGTGTTCCGATATCGATATCCGCGAGCCAATCGCTTGAATCATAATGAAATCGCATTTAAAATAACTGGAAGTAGGTGAAGTGTGTGATAGTTAACTCAGTGATAACTATTGAAGGTATCATTGATCATTAGGAGTTATGGCGGAGGGCAGTTGTGGCTCGTTTGTGTCAAAGCCACCTAGGGGTTGGCTGCATCCAGATTCCGTTCTGGCCAGTGATGGAGTCACATACGCAGTCAGGGTAAGCTTTCGTCATCTTGCATCCTATCTATAAGCGACAGGAAACATGCCCATTGATATGCTAATGCAGACTCATAACAAATTAATGATAGGACACCAATAGGTTTTTTTCTGTGGCAGTACAATATATGTCATTGAAAATGTCTAAACAAAGCTACACTAGATTAGACAGATCCCACTACGATAACCATTGAATAGAAACCCCATACCTCCACCTTTTTGCACCTACAAAACAATGGATAATTGAATGGGATAAAAGCTTTCCTGCATGATGATATGTTGATGTTTTTACAGTACATAGGCTGCATGGAAGTCCTCACATCAATGAAGAAATTGGATTTTGAAACAAGATCTCAAGTGGCAAAGTGAGTTCATAAGTTAGCTAGTAAGTTTATGAGTTAGCTAGTAAGTAAGTTAATAGCTCTTTTATTTATTTTGAAGTAGGTAACTATAAATGTTGTTTTTTTTCTTATGCTTCTGAAACATTTGCAATATTGAGCTGTGGTTAGCTTACTGTATTTTTGAGTTTTGGTATACAATAATTAATAAAATGGTAATTATGTAAGTAATTTATTAACAAGCCGCATAATTTAAAAATTTGTACTTATATTTTATTTCCTATGTGTAGGTAGTGTAAAGATTAGGGACAGAGATAGGTAAACTTTCCTTAATTTTTTTTATAGAATAATACAGTCAGATTCTAAAATTCAGTTTTTGTTCTTTACCAGGGAATGCATTGCGAGAGTTTGTGCTGCGGCTGGTCTTCGCACTGCTGATAAAAAGCGGAGAGTTGGTCAAGCAGCTGCTCGTGCCCTAGCGGCAAGGCCCCGCATGGCGCACTCATGCTCCAACGTAGCCCTCACAATATCCTCAAAGGCAATTACACTTGCAGCACTCGAAGGAGGAGAAACAGTTGCTAAACATGACATGCCTAGAGTGTCTTTTGCATCAGGTGGAGATGCAGACTCCTTAGACTTTGTGGCTTATGTTGCAAAATCTGTTCCACCTACAGAATGGAGAGCTTGCTATGTATTGGAATGTGGAGGCAGACTGGCACAAGATGTCATTGCAACTATTGGGCAGGCATTTGAACTGAGGTTCAAAGAGTTTTTAACGAAACCTTCATCGTAAGTATACTTTCTCTTCTAAATTAGATGTTGTCATAATATGACCAGTATATAATTATGCTGGTTAGAATTTCCTTGCCAGTATTATCAAGAAAATATGCTTGCTGTGTACAAGGGCATAATTAGTTGTAGTTAGTGTATTGAATTTCTCATTAGTTGATTTTGTCCTTTATATTTAGTTGTATGTGTTTCATTCTCATAGCATAATATAAAGCTCATTATTATAAACATCAAATACCAAATGGCATGCTTAACCCATGTGAATTGAAGAATATAAATAAATGCAAACCAAAGCTCTACTCCTCTGACTCACACATAGCTAAATGATGTAAAAATTCTCACTTTTCCTCAAACCAAATGAGGTCATCAATTATCAGGTCAATACAACATAATGGACACTCATAATTCCTGCCAAATAGAATTTAAGTATGTGTCACTCTTGATATAGATGTTTGGTTAATCAAACTGTTGCCTATAGATAACATTTCTATACTCTGATATGATAGATGAACTCCATATTATAAAAAATGTGTACTTTGCCCTTTGTCATTCCTTAATTACGTATTGCGCCCTAATCTGGGGCGGCACATACAAAACGTACATGAAGCGTGTGGAGGTTTCTCAAAGGTCGATACTTAAAGTGATTCTTAATAAGCCTTATAGATATTCAACGGAAATGCTATATCGTGAATCAAAAATTTTAAATGTTAGACAGGCTTTTATTTTAAAGGCTAATTTGCATGGTCACACGACAGTGTCTACAATGCCTAAACCTACCAACTCACGCAGAGAACAGAGGCCTATTAAAGCTCACCCTTTTTCAACACAAATGGCGAGACGACATGTTTGTTTTTTGAGACCATTTCTCTATAACAAAATTAACCAATACTAAGAATTACCCCCACTTAATAATACATTTGTAAACAGATTATTTCAAACTACCTGGCTAATCTTACATATGACAACACAGAAGACCTTTTACGCATACTTGAGTTTGAGCCTTACAAACCTATGAGACAATCATGAATGTGAGAGACATAAACTTTGCGTATATGTTACATTCGTACACATCTTTCTCACACACAAACCCTAACACATATAAATTCTTACGGACACGCATTAATAAACCCTCACATATCACACACATACACCCTCACACATAAGTTACAACCGATGACACATCTTCACACATCATCACAAATAATTGAAAAAAATATAGAATTAAAATAGCAATTTTTATTTAAATGAATTATTTATGTGAATTATGTTTTTTTTTATTTCTTTAAATAAGACTTAATATTTTTTTTAACATATATTAATTTTATTAAGTAGCATTGAAATCGACTTTAATATTTAAAATAAACAATTTCTTAGCTACATATTTCCTTCACATAAAAGTCCTTATTTTAACTAAAATTTTAATCATCAAAATAAAATATTTTTAAGTAAATCATTAATTATGTACTGTTTGGCTATGAAATAACTATAAGTATGTAAAATAACTATAATAATATATAATTTCAATAATACCAACAAGCTATGAAATTTTTATTTTATAATCTCGCCTGATGTTAAACGATGATACCTAAAGAAACAACCTCGATTTGAAGACACTAAGATTGTAATTGTACCAATCAAGAAACGATGTCGCTTTTTTCGAGCTACGAGCATTCCGATAGAAAAAGGGCAAGGTGGTATTAGATCGTAAATTGGACCATATAAATCCAATGGAATATCTAAGGCGCCCTCTTAACTTGGACCATACGAGACATTCCGATAGAAAAAGAAGGTGGTAGATATCCGACAAAACCGATAAGCTAGCAGCATTTTCCGATCATTAACATTAAACAAAAATACCCACAATTAAAAATTATAACTACGTTTCTATCAACTTGAACCAAAATACTCACAGTAAAATGAAAATTAATAACTACATCTCAATAAGCTACATTCTGCACAAAAAACTGGTTTACGTGACTGAGTGAATATGTATTTCTGCGACGCAAACAAGTTTGCCTTCTCCATTGCGGTGTGAGGTGTCCCATCAGAATCTTAGCATTTAGCTAGGGACCAAAACGCTTTGCTGCCCGCAGGGTACGAAGCTAGTTTGTTCCCTATTCGACTAATATGGTCAAAACGAGCCCCTCTGAAGAACCTTTTTGCATGCCTTAGCAGCCTTGTTGAACGCTTTTTTCTTCTGGTGTATATCCTTTGCCCTTCGCTGTCGAGCATCAACCCAAGCAAGGTAGGTCTCACAGGTCTCCAGCCTACATCTCAATAAGCTACATTCTGCACAAAAAAGGTTTACGTGACTGAGTGAGCGGCGGAGGTGGGAATCTTAGCAGCCGTAACACAGGTCTCCAGCCTAACACGGCTGCTAATGAACTATTAACTTAGATTAAGTATTTGTTCCAAGTGTAATTAAGAATTTTGATGTTTTTAAAGCCAAAATAATGATTGAATCAATAAATTTAATTTAATTTAATTTTAAAGTTACTGAACCATGCTCTGAAGAAATGCTCCAAAATTTAAAACAAACCATCACTATTTCTTCTTATTATAGCCATAACGTGACACCGACCCAATAATTTTTCCCCTATCAAAAAGTACTCAACATGGCCAAAAAAGTTTTCTTGACAAATATCTATAACTACATCCATGTTGCTTAGTACATCTTTGAATTGTTGAAACTAAAAGATTGTTGTTGCCAGTGATTCTACCACCAAGCAGTAATGTGAAAGCTTCACTGTTTTCCTATTTGAAGGACAATGTTTCCATTGGAATTATATACAGGGCATAGAGATAAAACATCTTACATCCCTGTGTGGCGATCCCAGTGCAGTGCTAGGTAATGATTGGGACTCTTCATGTTCCAATGGCTGCGTGTCTGCCTGTTTGGGCAGACATTGCTTCCCATCAGAAACATCTGCTGGTTACTCTAGAGCTCTAGACTTTAAACAAATAACTGCACCATTGAATGAATGATTAAAATTTTTTTAGTGCTTACAGCATTATATATGAGCAATACAGTGAAACTAGTGAAAAAGTGATCTCTTCCAGGCGACCTTGGAATGGACAAAAATGTTGGAAAACTCAAAGCGTGGTCCGCAACAACGATCAAATCCATCATTTAATTACCTCGGCGTTTTGAGAGTGTTTACAACCGCACGAAACGGCGTTGTAATGCTGATCAAATCTGCTATGTCGACACACAGAAAGAGAACAGCAAAAACTTTGGGATAAATCCATTAGGTGTAATAATACAAGTGCTGTGGTACCACTGATAGATAGAAAACTTACTAATAAACTCCAAAATCTGTCAAGATCAGATCTCCGTCTGATGACAGGTTAGATCACAGGATCACACCTGTTACTGTGAGTTAAACTACCACCTTCACAAAATAGGATCTACTGTTAGCCCCCTATGCAGGGGCTGTTTGCGGGGAGAATTAAACTATGGCACACATGCTGCTACGCTGTGAGGCCACAAAAAGAATAAGATTAGGATCGGGACTCTTTGAAGGAACTCCAAATCAAGTATGCAGAGAAACAACATCTGATGAAATGGGAGTGGAACTAGTATGCCAGCGACCCAAAGCCGTGCTCCGCTATTTTAAGGAGCTTGCCTGGTTTGAGTAGGCTGGCCGAGGAGAAGTGCACAATACACCCCTAGCGGAATGTCAGTGCAGGTCAACCAACCCCACCCTGAATTAGAGGTGTTCAAATCACGAAAGTTTAAAAAACAATATAAAGACTATTGACGTTAACATATTGCAGGTTGAATTTGAACGGAACCCGGGCACTGTGCGATGCCGCGGGCGTGTCGGTGCCGGAAGACCGGGAGTACTACAACGATTTGCCGGGCAAGATGCCTCCGGAGGCGACGCACTCCAGCCGCCACCCGCCGCCGCCGCCGCTCGCTACCCTTCCCGCCCTGGCGCCTATCTCTTCGTAAATATACATTTATACCTTATCACGTTTAAATAAAACACTTTTTACTTAGTGATAAAATTAACAGATATTCAATTAGGTAAACGAGAGTAACACTGACATGTGACGTGATCGGTACAATCCGACTCGAGTTTCGACCGCGTCCAGCGGCCTCCTTAAAAAGACCGCCGAATGCTGCCGAAACTCGATACTTCAGTGATTGAAATATAAGAGGGGGGTATATATTCTTTAAAAATTGTGTTACGTAATATTTGGACGCCCCTTTATCTACCTACCCACTAACTATTTCTAAGTTATTACCTATATTGTACACAACATACCTGATACACTGATTTCTGTAGTGGTAGGACTCTTTACAGACCATCTGGGAAAGTATCACACCTTTGCCAGCTATTCTACTCCCGAGCACAAATGTAAAAACATCATTGTGTTCCGGTTTGAAGGACAATGTTTCTAGTGGAATTACAGGGCATAGAGATAAAACGCCTTATGTCTCTGGGTGACGAGCGTAGTGGAGTCCAATAGCCGTGTGTCACTGTGCTGTTGTGGGCAGGCGTGTATCCTACCATCAGGCACATGGCATGCTCGTCTCGTCACTCTGTTCAATAAAAAAAAACACTGATGATGGTTACAATCTTGGTATTGTTAAAATCGGTTTCTTATAGGTAAGCACGCACCATCGCAGACCGTATCATAGCTTAACATCAGACGAGATAGTCATCAAGGGTAAATCAAGAGCAGATGTTTTACTACTATAGGTTTACATTTGACTGCCAACTCGCATTCTCGCATGATGATAAGCGACAATTCGAACTATGATGGGGTGTGCTTACCTAGAAGAAACCAAGAATTTATCCTTGTAATGTATTGCTGTCCTTTGTATGTAATTCATTATTACTAATAAGGTAATCAATACATAAAAATAACATGAAGCTTATACCCGTGATTAATACATAACTAAAATTTTTATCGCAGAAAATAAATATTTGATGCTGGTATATAATACCGAACTATTCAACATCTGACTGTTGACCATCAATAAATTTCCAATAATTGTTTAGTCAAAACAGGGCAACAGGAAGTTCTAACTGAATTTTACATTCAAATAAGATGAATATACAATATCTGTACATACCAATGAATAATATTTCTTTTTCCTGTTTTGTATGTTATCTTGATAAATATTTTATTTGTTTAACATCGAACATCGATGTTCATTTTAAAGAAATTTTTGACGGAGTTCTTTAGAGATTTTAGGGTATTTTTACAACCGTCTTGTCACTGTGATCATTCTGGAATATTCCATTTTGTGACGGTAATGTGGTAACATTTGTTTCGAAACAAACCTTTATGTAGACTTGTAGTACAGATTGTAGTAACATTGTATAAATTTTTGTGAAAGCTGCCTTTAGCTTATTAAGTCTATTCCCCGTAAATTCAACCAACTAGAGGTATATCACACCCATTTGCACACATGATCACACAACATTACATATGCAACCATAACATAGACCTCAAAACAGTTTTAAAAGTTGCCATGAACGTGCCTCTTACGTTCGTGGCAAGTTCTAAAACTGTTTTGTGAAAAAGCCGAGGTGTAAGGAGGAGGCACCGTAAGGACGTAGGTTAGTTTATAAGCACGTAGGTTTCAATCTTGTCGGCACTTCTGAGCATTTTTACAAGGGCAAATGCAGAAGTTTGTCATCACCACACTGGCATCAACGGTGATGGAAAACATTGCTAGGAAACCGACATGTTCCTAGAACCTTTCGAGGTCACGTATCTTCCACCAACCCTCACTGGCCCAGTACGTGGATTATGGTCCTAACTCTCTCGTAGCGACCCAGCAGTTGAACATTAAGAGGGCTCCTTATGCTATGCTAATGCTTAAATTTATAGATTTTACATACTACTTTAGAAATTACATATTTAGTAGTAATGATTTGTTATACCTCTATAGGCACTGAAAAGCGAAAAATAAACTAAAATCATTATTATAAGCGCTACTCACTCATCTATTTAAAGTAGGTGCCAGTCAGGTCAAAAGTTAGTAGATAGATGCTATGTAGGCATATGGTAAGTAGGCACAGGCTGTGCCGGATTAAGCCAGCGTGGGGCCTGTAGCAATTTCTGTCAAGGGGCCCTTGGTTTGCTTAGGTTTAAGAAGGCTAGTGTCTAGTTATGCAAGATATTTTCGCTACATATTTACAGTCAACAGACGTCGGAGCGCGGGGCCCGCAGCATTTGCTACTCTTGCTATGTGGCTAATCCGCCACTGGGCACAGGTAAGTAGTATCTATCCACTACCTGTTAGATTTGGCTGGCACCGACTTCAAATAGATAAGTGTGTAACGCTTATAATAATGGTTTTAGTTTATGTTTCGCTTTTGAGTGCCTATTTGTGGTTTTGAAGTCAGTTGAATTTTTTGTACGAAAATAGTTTATGTATAATCAATATGCCTGGTGGTGATAGTAAAATCTAACGGTACCAGTGTACATTTATTTTATTAGATACTTTTGTTTGTGAATAAAGTAGATATTAACGTGGTGTATTGGACCAAATAAATCTTAATTTTATTTCAATTACTAAAATCCATGTTGTATTTTCCAGGTGCGAAGAAAGCATCCGACACTATGTGAACCAGACCCCGCCCCCTCGGACCCCGCCCACCGCACTGCTGCCCAACCATCACACGGACATTTTCGACATGCGTAAGTTTATAAGCTTAAGTGTTTTCACACATAACATATCGTTGTGTTACTTTTATTGTCGTTGGGTACCGTAAATCTTCTAACCCATTTCCAATTAGGATATATCTCAAGGCATGAGGTAAAAAAAACGACTTAATTTGTTAGAAATTAAAATGATTGATTATTAAAAAATATTGCAAGTACTTACACACGTATTTTTTCTTTTGTTTCGCAAACAAAAAATGACAAAGGTTAGAAGTTTAGAGTGATGTTACTTCATTGTACGATATTTACGAAGACGTGACGTCACAACCCCCCACTCCTATGTCGATTTTTTACAAAACAAATATTACATGTCCCATATTTTTCCATAATCTACCTGAAGGACTAATTGAGAATGATATTTGTTTCACCCAGTCATCATCCCAGTTAACAGATACTTACTAAAGGTTTATAAAATTGTACCTCACATGTTACTGAACTAATGAGGAACAAGTAAATCCGCAGTAGTCTTTTGGCTTCCTCCGATGAAGATAAAGCCAAAAATTTTCGTGAAGGGGGCGTTCGAGTATTACGTAACGCAGTTTTTAAAGATTACATACCCCTCTCCCCTCCTGCTCCCGTAACCCACTTTAACATTATTAACACCATTCCTTTCGCTTTCCGCAAACATTACGAAACATCCAAGTGATCATTTTTATTTTTACCTAAAAGTCACCAAACAAGCTGCCAACTAGGGGTTTCCTGGTTTTATTCAAGTAAAAAAAAGTACCTCCATGACGCACCCTAACGTTTCACAAGACATCCCCCTCAAATTGCGTTAATTAATACTTGAACAGTCCCGAAGGTGTAAAATTTCTAGCTCAATATTATAAGCAACCTCGACGCATTATCGCTTCCAGAGCCGTTCACGGCGGCTCCGATGACGTCATCGTCTGCCGCGTCGACGTCATCGACGAGCGCGTCGTCGCCCGCGGCGGAGCCCGAGCCGCTGTCTGCGCGCGCGCAGGCCGCGCTACTCGCGCGCGAGCCCTGGTTCCACGGACCCATCTCCCGGGGCACGGCCGAGAAGGTAACTAGCTATAAGTAGTAGGCTGCTTGTGCTATAGTAGTTTTATCTCACGACACCACGCGGGTTTTACTTGTGGTAACGATTTTCTCGTGTGTATGTATGTGTGCGTACCACGGGCGTGGCGCGTGGAAGCGCGTGGAATTCGAACCAGAGGTTTTGGAACAGAGATGTTATGGAGCTCTCTAACCGTAACCGAACCTATCGGATATCTGTAACCGCATCCGTTTTTTTTTTAAATAAATGGTAACGAGACGATCCGGACATGTGCCTGATGGTAAGCAACATGCCTGACACATAACAGCACAGTGACACGCAGCTATTCGAACATGAAGAGTCCAAATCATTACCTTAGTTTCATAAGTTTCGGATAGAATTAAATTTCAGATCATAAGCCTGCTAAATTACTTTTGTTAAATAGGTATACTCATTTCTTTTTTTCATTAATTTATTTGCTCAGTTCTGACTACTAGAACTATATTTAATCTCATATCCGTAACCGAAACTAACGGATAATCCGAAATAATTACATATCCGTAACCGTATCCGAAACCGATATAATTTTATTCCTATATCCACATTCGTATCCAAATCCGAATTATCATATCCTAACATCTCTACTTTGGATCGGCAGTCGCCGTTCTCCCAACTAGACCAGCGGTAAATCATTAGGAGACTTGAGGCTAAAGTGGTTTGGTGTTGTTTCAGCTGGTGGTGGAGGAAGGCGAGTTCCTCGTGCGCGAGTCGGCGGCGTGCCCGGGCCAGTTCGTGCTGACGGGTGCGCGGCGCGGCGCGCACAAACACCTGCTCCTCGTCGACCCTAACGGAGTGGTAGCTATCCTTTATTTACACTTTATTTGAAGAGAAACAAATCATTTTATCAATTAAAAAAATACCGATTCTCATTTTTTTGGAACGAAGTTCCCTATCGCGCGTTGTGATAGGGGGCTAGATGGAAAAATTCTTACGAAAAGTTGTCACGACACTTTTTGCTATTGTAAGCTGTGCGGCGTCGCATGTTTCTCTGTCTGTCTCTCTCTCTCTTATAGAAAGCAAGCCAGATATTTTCATTTCTATTTCGCATTGAACAGTGTGGTGTCGCGACGATTATTTTTGTTGAGTGTATACAGGTTTTTGTAAATAATAAAAAATAATAATAATTCCTTCACTAATTAATCCAAAGGAACTTCGTTCCATCCGGGTGTCCCTTGACACCTCTCAAGTTTCTTTTTGTTATATTTGTATGTTTGTTACGCGATACCTCTGTCAATTGTGAATCAATTTTAACTATTGTTTTTATGTTTGGTAGCTCATATTTCAGAGGTCCCAAGATCCCATATAAATTTTATCGAAATCAGTCTCGTGGTTTTTGAAAAATCTAAAATTTGAATGCATCGAAGATATTTATATTCATTACTCCAAAACCTCGCTGTTTAGTTGATAAAAAATAAATTGTGTGTCCGAGTTTTTCCATCCCGCTTAGCGATGATAGAAGAGTTTTGTTTGATGGGAACCCAGTTTAGTTAGTGAATTTCCCCATATGAGCCGTACGACCTAAGTTTTATATTACTTTAAACAACGATTTAGAGCTATAGATGTGTGCCCTTAGAATCTTGAAATTGGTAACAAACTGCTTATTTACACACTAATCTACTTGACCCCCTAGAATCGCTAGCGGCGAGGTAAGCTGTGGTTCTACTTATTTTGGATCGACAACGAATAGTTACAGGTAAAAACGCCTGGCGTTCACCGCTTCCTGCAACCGACTAAAATGGAAAGAGTGAGCTCACTCTTCCCAACGATGACATAATTCCGTGCGCCTTGCAGTTTGGGAGGGCACATCTGTAGTCTAAATCTATGACATTAAATAGTATAATGTTGGGCGGACTTCATCTCGTGACTTCCCATCCACGTCGACAAAAATACCACTCTAGCTTTACACACTAGGTTTATTAATCAATTAAACGGTGGTGAAATAATACAATGTAATTGCTCGTATGTCGAGAGATTGATCCAGAACGCGGCGAAGTCGTATCGGAAGTTAGCTAATACGGCCGCTCGGCGAGATGAAATGTACGTGTGCCCTTTTCGTTGTTGGCCAGTTCAGTCAAATCCTTGGTTTTTAACTTGTACGACTTAGTCGTAATACTGCAATTTTCGTTGTTCTTCAAAATCGATCAACAACTGCCACACTGACGTTCTTGTTGTACTGTCGCAGTTTGTCAGTATTGCCAATATCCGCTACCGAATATTCTCAAATCTTATATGTTATCAGGCTTGATGTTCCGATCCTTGCACTTTGACAAATCATTATTTTTTGTTATATTTGTATAACGCCAAAAACAACAAAATAAATATCTTGACTCAAAAAGTTCTGTCTTTTCCAGGTCCGAACAAAAGACAGAGTGTTTGAGAGCGTTCCACACCTCATCAAGTACCACTGCACCAACGAACTCCCGATTGTATCCGCCGACTCCGCCCTGCTACTCCGCAAGCCAGTCATCCGACCAGCTTCCTGAGAACCGCAGAGGAAGCCAGCGCTTCCCAGCAAACAACCATGAGTGACGAACTGTGAACCTTGGGAACAATGCGAGTGAAGGTCTTTTTAAACTGGCTGAGCCTCTTGTGCAATGCTAAGGTAAAATAAGTATTATGTCATATATGTGAACTGCACTGCTATTTAGCAAGTAAGTCATCAAGTCAGCTTTATAAGAGTTATGGTGAGGATGAGAGGATGAGCTCTTTCTAGTATTATAGGAGGACAAATTGAAACTTAGGATTAATACAATTGAAGGTCATGATAAAGTGGCTGAGCCCCAAATTTTGCACTATACAGTAGAATATTGATTAACTGAATGATGACAAATTACAGTGCTCGCTGAAATAAGAGGATTTAAAAAATTAATAATAAAATCGTCATTTTTCAAGTGTTAAAAATACACATTTAAATATTTCATAAAATATATGTATAAATGATTTTTTTTTGTTTAAAATGTGTTATTAATGAACTCGTCCCAAAAATTTTGCATTTTGGTTATCCAAACTGTATCAGGTAAACTAAATGTATGTCTATAGCAACCATATTGTATTAACTACACTACTATTTAGTAAGTTAGTTGGCTTTGTTAGAGCTGCGACTAGGCAGCCAGCTTTTCTCAATCTATGAGGAACTGTGAATTTTAATATTAATACAAGGTCATTATAAACTGGCTGAGCCCCAAATTTTGCACTAAACTAAGGTAATCCTAAATACGGCATCTTTATCACCTTATTACACAAACCACACTCACTATTTAGCAAGTATAACATCAAACCAGCTTTATAAGAGCTATGACTAGGTCAGCCAACTATTCCCAGTAAACATCTATGAGGGACAAACTGAACTTTACAATCAATACAACTGAAGGTTGTTGTAAAGTGGCTGAGCCTCAACTTTTGCGCTATATATAATCTGGACTCTGTCACATGCAACACCAAGTTAGTTGTTGTAGATAGATATACTTATAAACTCTTTAATGTCCATAATACAAAAGTGAATAAAAAGGGCACATTCTAAATGCTAGTGACACAACTTGTTGTAGTTAGTTAATCCTGGGGGAAATTACTTTATAATTCAGCACTTATAATGTTATAATCCACAGCTCCAGTGCTTTCCACCAGTTTTTACATAGACATAAAAATTGCAGTACTTCCTTGCTTTAACCTAAAATTTATACACAACTAAAAGTGGTGTATAAAAACTTTTAAATGCTTTACATATATTTCTTTGTAATGGGAATTATTTGTAGTGATGTATTGACGTAGTGAAATTTTGTAAAGATTATGCAACAGAATTTTGATTTACATCCTACTTAATATTTTAAATGTGAAAGTTTGTATTGTAAATTTTAGTAGGATTAGTGTGATAGAAACACCCAGACAGAACAAACATTGTTACCGTATTCATCACACAAATGTTTGCCCTGGGTGGGAATCGAACCCATGGCCTACAGCTCAGTGAGCAGACTCTGATGTTGCCTTAGAAATGATTTTGCAATTATTATTTATATCTCTACGTGAGACAGGACTTGTGATGTTCTCAATGTTTTTGTGATTTCTGTGACTTACTTCAGTTTTAGTTAAATGTATCGTCAAACTCTTTGTAGTTAGACTCATTACAATATTTAAAGCACAATTAGTTATTATAGGATTAAATAATGTAGTTTAAGTGGTCGTGATCGATTCCAATAAATTTATATCGAGGTCTTTTATGTCCATAGTTTTCGTTGTCTCGCACGCATACTTATTTTGGAAATTAGGTACCTATGTGAAATGAGTCTATTGGAATCAAAAACCGTAATGTATGTAGTAAAAAGTTTACGGACGTTGCGGTTTTTGCGGACTCTTGTTGGACTCTTGAAAATGTTCTAAATATAATTTTAAAACATTTTTCTAGTTTTGAATTTAGATTTGTTGAATTTTAGTGTTTTTTTTCTAAGTTATGAATGTCACCGTAAATTTGTGAGTCAGATTATAATCTAACTTCGTTGAGTAATTTATTAACTAGCTTAATTAACCTGTCGTAGTATTGTAATCTCTCGCGTTTTGTTATAATCTGACGGTGTATTTTTCGTTCTTGTTGTAATTATTTACAAGAAAGCTATGTATGTGTGAGACATTAAACTATGAACCTACATCACCTTAAGCATTTGATTGTATTATTCCAAACTTTGATAAGTTATTTTTTGACTTTAATTTTAAATTATTTACCAAAGGCAAGAACGTTACACAGGAAACTGTCTGATAATAATTCAAACTGTGTAATGAAAGTCGATTAAACTTGATATAATATTATTAGTTTTATTAATGATTAAAATTAGTTGTAAGCTTAAAATGTTGCTGTGCAATTTACAATGCCAAACTTATTGTCATATTATTGTATGAGGACCTATTTTGCTAAGTGAACTTATTCGTATTTTACACTATTGTTAAATTGATATAATCTCGAAGCTCTCTCCGATATGGGTTTTAATTATGATTTTTATCACAAGCCGGTCTTATTGTCATGCGAATTACAGTTTATCTAACTGTAAAAGGGAATTTAATAAAAAAAGGCGAGCAGTACCTATGAGAACTACAAAGACACTTTCTTTAGTGATTATATTATGGATTTTGGTTTCATCTATAACTCTTTTTCTTTAACAGCTATGGACACCTTTCGAGTTTGAAAAATGCATTCCGCTTAGTGTCTGTGGCTTATTGCGACCGATATTTTATCTGGCAATAGCTCGCAACAATCTCTCAAAATTATGTAAGAAGTTTCTATTTGTAGCTAGAAAAATGATACTTACGGGCTGCTCTCTATTTGTAGCTTCTGTTTTCAAAATACCAGCTATATTTCTCTCTCTTGGCAAATAGACATTTTTATTTTTATGTGTATTTTGGCCGTTTGTGCGTGTTGACTATGCTGTTAGCAGATGTCGGCATTTTTTTTATAAATAAATAATTAACCAACCGCTTATGGGTATGCATCTTAAAGAGAGAGACGATCTTCTTAGCATTCCAAAAGAGAGAGACGATCTTCTTAGCATTCCATGGATTCACCGTGCGGGTGCCGGGTCCATCGTGTGGCAGACAGAGAAAACCCGAGCAATCAATCTAATCTAATCAAAAATCAATCTTGTAAAATACACATAAAGAATTTGGATATTGTCGCGTATTTTGCTAAATTCACATGACATTAAGATTGTCTTAATATGGTGACGTCATAGGTGCTATTAATGGCTTACTTAATTATAGATATAAGGAATATAATGATGTAGCTAGCGAATGAAACATTAATTGTAAATAGCCAAAATCACAAAATATGAATGTTATTTTAAGACTGTTATTATAGGTACTGCAGAAAGTGAGTTAAATTATTATTGGATCTATTGGTATATTTAATGCGAATCGGATGAATTATATTTCTAGATAGAAGACGACTCTTAAAAACGAATTAATCCGTCAGGTAGATTACTAAAAAATATGGTACGCGTATTTTTATCTTGTTTCACAAACGTAAAATGACGAAGAAACAACAGTGCTCAGAAGTTTCGGGTGACGTCACTTGACATGGTAAGATTTTTATGGTAAAGTGGCGTAGCAACTCCCACTACGGAAGATTGATGATCTACCTATATCTTTGACAATTTTGAATATTGTGATAAAACAAAAAAATACGTGACTCCATATTTTTCAATGATCTAGCTGCATATTTTTGACCCAGTCAAGAATTCAGTTTCTGTTTCATCAGTCTGCCTTGCATGATTTTAGATAGAAACGGATTACAACTTTGATGTTATTTGCAGGTTTTAAGGGACCCGTGGTACGGTAGATCTCACGTGGTCTCTCCTGTCTTTCGTACTTTGCGTTATAATACGCTCAGAGCAATACTAACCTAAACTTCCTAACCATACTGCAGCTTATGAATATGTAGATGCTTATTATTTTGACTGGGATTTATACCAGATATTAACTTCATAACTATGACATGACTTAACTTTTTTGATGTCACTACAAATTTTTTTTCTTTAAATAATGACAAAATATGCAATTGGAACAAACACTTCATCTCAATAGCAAAGGAATTTGACATCACTTTCGCACTTTTCAAAACATTCCAATCTTTCTAAACAAGAAACTCATTCATAGAATAGATAATATAGACTCATTTTCGAATTATCTTGAAATATATCATTCTATTCACGGCAGACTATTATTATCACGTTACAAAATTTTGCACTGCTCGTGTGTTTATTGGAAGCATGTCGCAATGTTTGTATTTGAAAGTGTTACAGGATGTGAACGTGTAGTTTATATAATACCGTTATCCACAATAAATATAAACCTGATATATTTTACCTATGTGGTTTAATAAATATGAAAATATTTAATGGTTGTTTTAATGTGTACCTACCCGCATGCCAAATGTACAAATATCTATAAGGCTAATCTAATCCCTAAAGCTGCGTCAAATCTGTGAAAAATCTGTGCGTTTCCTCCCTGCGAAACTTTATTAGGAATGAGACATTTTCAATATGCGCAAATAATCTGTCAATGTTATAAATTTCGCCGCGTGTGGTGCCAATGTCCTTTATAGAATCGTAAACTATGTCTTTTATTATGTTATCTTGATCTTTAGCAAAGTTTTACATGAGCCAAAGGAGGTTTCGGAGGTGGTATGATCAATTTTCAACAGGTGGCGTAACTACATGAAACATTGGCGCCACCTGTGGCAAAATTGAGAAGTATCTTTCTTAGACAAGTCCTGAAATCTTGATATGGCTCCAGGAGAGACATGGTATCGGTGCGTATGTGGAAACCGCCGCCAGATGGCGGTCAGGTCACTAAAACCTTTAGGGCTTTCATACCTATGCTAAGATGGCAGAACTAATATAGCACTTTTGTAGTCCACCGCGGTTCAACATCGATTTTCTACGTCTAGCCAAATCCACCAAGAATAGGAACTGATTTTTAAAGGAAATTCACTCACTCATTCACCGATTCACTCTCGATTTGAAGACACCAAGATTATAACCATCGGGAAAAACCCACTCAAGCAACGCATTCCACAGCCAAGACATTCTTATCACAAAAGTACAGTCTAACCTCTTCGTGTCTATGGAACATCAACCTTTATACCTCAGAACAAGAACATGAAGAAATGAAATTAGAGTTTGGTCAAACAAACTACTCGCTTTCGATCGATTTCCACAAACCATATGATCCTTGAGAACAGAGTCCAAAATGTTAGGTTACTAAAACCCATAGAAAAGTAGGTAGGTATATTCTAAAAGCAAACCAACAAAATACAATTGTAATTTTCTTTATTAAAAATGTAATATTATAGATAGTACAAACTTGTAAGGTCATAAATGGCAGTGATTTTATAATTACTTATAAATATCGGCAATCGCTGTACAAAATCCAACCGACCTATCCCACAACACTCGCCACGACCGCTCCCGACAGTACAAATTAATTCAACATTGAAATCTCACAACACATCAATTAAACTCCAAAGATAAACAACAAACGAGTGTCGGGAGCGGACCAGGCTACTGCCAGCATAGAGCTTACTCCAACTACGCCTGCTAACTTTACATCGATCCAAGAAACAATTTTAATTAATTTCATATAATTACAGTCCGAAATGTAGTGATCTTTACAGTCAATTCACATTTTAAAACCATGTCAATGTCAGATCCCAAATACTAATCATACGGGTAGTTATAGATTTCGATATAGGGTCGTTCAGAACACAAGGCGAAGAGGCCGTATTCATTCATCATTTTCAACATTTCATAATCATAAAACCACCAAATCCCGTATCTCGCACTGGACCAGCGTGGTGGATTCTGACCTTAACTCTCCTTGCAAGAGAAGTCCCCAAGTCCCTGCAGTAGAAATATTTAGTCTGCTTATGATTATGCAATCTTGGAACAATGAAAAAGGTGTGATGTGTCTACGGCTTTACTATTGCTGTCTCTACAATCTCAATCAAAAAGAAAAGAGAGAGCAATACCAAAGATAGGACAAGTTTTTTTTTCGATCAAAACGAAGTCCTTGCATGATTGTAACTATAGCAAGAAGTGTCTGAAAAAAAGGTTTTTATTACACTTTTTTCCATCTAGCTCCCATCAAAAAAGGAACTAAAATGCTCTAAGGAATTTCGTTCCAAAAAAAAGCCAGTTCTTTCTTTGTGGCACATTTTGTAGATTCGAAAATTATGACCTTTTTTGCAATTTCAAACCTGTAATCGCAACTCTTTTGAGTTTGATTGTGTTCTGTACAACCCAATGTGGAAAACAAACATAATAATTTATCGTTTAAGTTTATTTAGGTAAGTAATCACGTATATAATACACTAAAGCCTAGCGCATAGTAAAGGCGGAAAAGTTGATCCCATCTACGAATATCGAAGTGTCTGTTTGTACTCAGAATCTAAAAAAAAATGTTGTTTTTTCTATAAAACTTTTTAAACATTTATTATTTGTCGAGAATAGGTATTTTGATTAAATTTTAAATTGATGTTTGTCTGTCTGTTTGTACCGGGTAGTCTTCGAAATCAAAAAAAAACGGAAATATGTACGGTGGAATTGAGAAACTTTCCCTTTTATTTTTTAATTTTTTGAAATCATTTAATATCAATATTACAAGATCGTGAACGAGATGTATTTCATAATACGGGATAATACGTTCGAAGTCGCGAGGAATGCGCTAGGCTTCAGTTCAATGTCAGTTAGTTTTTTTAAATATTTTTGACACCTTCGCCGGTAGACGCCAGACACAAAAAACATCAGACTCGAATACAATCCAAACAGCAGCCAGCGTTATCGCGCCGACACAACTATAACATTCTTTGGGACATCGCAGCACTGTTCGCCGGACCCTACTAAAACGCAAGGCCCCAATCCGTGCAATATATACTTAGACGCTACTATTTTCTAGAAAAGATCACCTAAATAAATGAAACTAAACTCCCGTACGTCAAAAATAAATAATACGCCTCTATACAAAAATAACATTTTAAATGGTGAACACGTGAGCAGTTGAGACCTCGGCGGCGACCCATCACGCTGAAATAGCCCGCAATCTACAATCTAATACATTTAACTACCTCCCCTCGTCTACAGAACCGACCGCGGCCGCCGCCCTCACCTAATCTTATAACCTAGTACACGACATTACATACATTATCGAATTGACTCACTATATTATATCGATATCTCTCACAATTACAAAAGTGATCGAGGAGCTCGTAAAACCGTAAAAGTTTCCATCGTACAAAATTACAATTTTATCACCAAAATACTTTTACCCTCGTACTATTCTATATACACTCGCCGTGTAGTAAAAATAGACGTCAATCTATTCGCGACGTGTCTTCGGTCAAAATGTGTACAAATTACGCCCGAAACTAGCTAGCGACTAATACTGTATAAAAGATAGCGGGGAGGAACCGAGGCCGGCGCTCCGGTCGCTCGAGAGCGTCTCCCCGAGTCGGAGGCACTCGGACGCGCGGGCGGGGGGCGCTCAGTCCGGCGTGGGCGCGGGGAGTGCGGGGTGCGCGGGCGGCGCGGCGGCGGGCGGCAGCGGCGGCAGGTGCGGGTGCGCGGGGGGCGCGGGCCGGTGCAGCGTGAACGCGTCGTACACCTGCGCCAGCTCGTCCAGGTGGTGCTCCTCGAGGCACAGGAAGCCGGTCAGCGTGGGCTCGGCGCGGCGCGCGCACGCCAGGCAGTGCACCACGTGCCGGCGCTCGTGCTCGCGCACCAGCAGCGCGTGCCACACCTCGCGCTCGCACGTGCCGCAGTAGTGCGACGCCTCGCCGCGCGCGCGCCCGTGGAACCGCACCGGCACGCCGCGCGTGCGCACGGCCGCCAGTGTGCCGCAAGCGGCCCGCAGCGTCTGCGCCAGGCACGTGCGCATCGCGCGATGCAGCCGCGGGTCCGACACGCGGATGTTGCGCGCCAGGTTCCACGTCAGGTGCACCATCGGCACGATCGACTTGAAGTTCTGCACCTTGTTCCACTCGTAGCGATCGAGCGCGAGCGAGTACTGGCGCGCGGTGAGCGGGCCCACGTTCCACGCGATGTTGTTGCACCAGCCGGTGGCCTGCACCCAGTGCACGCAGCCGGCGTTCACCCACACGAGGTCGCCCGGCCGCTGCGTGAAGCGGTACACGGGCACGCCGTGCGCGCGCAGCTCGGCCGGGTCGGGCCACCACGAGCCGTGCAGGTAGGAGAGCGCGTGCCGCTCGCACAGCTCGCGCACGCCGCCCCAGTACGCGTCCGGCACGCCGAACCACTCGCAGTCGCCGGGCCCGATGTTGATGTTGATCGAGCAGAAGTTGTTGTTCTCCTGGTGGCCGGGCGTGCGCGAGCCGGGCACCTTCATGTACAGCTGCACGGTGTTCATGCCGAGGATCACGTGACCGACGTGCGACAGCATGTTGGCCGCGGAGGCGACGCGCGCGAACGCGGGCAGCTTCTGCAGCTCCGCGAGCTGCGGCCGCCACTTTGCGCTCGTCGGACAGGTCCACGTTGGTGCCGAAGCGCAGCATGCGCGCCTGCCGCCGCCGCTTGGCGGGCCCGGAGCCGTCCGAGTCGGAGTGCGGCGGCGCCGCGCCCGCGCCCGCGCCCGCGCCGCCGCGCTCGCGCTCCTCCCGCAGCGAGTCCTGGAAGGAGCCGGCCTGGTACTGCGCATACTTGCGGACGGTGGTGTGGGAGCGGTGGGACGCGCAGGCCCACACGCGGCGGCGCCCGCTCGCGTCCCAGTTCTCGTCGGCGGACTGCATGAGTTGCGTGCGCACTTCGACCGCGTGCTCGGGCCAGGCCTCGACGAGGGTTTTTGTGGAGAATAGGCCGAGGTCGAGTTTGAGCGCCGCGGTGAGGCCGCGGACGACCGCTATGGGATGTTTGAGGCAAAAGTCTTGCAGTTGCGGGGGAGAATGCGTCTCGCTTGGCCTCCACGTAGACGAAGGGCGCGGGCGGCGCCAGCTGCTCGGGCGTGAGGCGCGGCGGCGGCACGGACGGCGGCTCCGGCGGGCCCAGGCCGTCGCCCAGCACCGACCACGCACTCGGCGGGCCCGCGTTCTCTCTGCACAACACAAACATCACCTTACAGACCTCGCAACACACAGGACAACTGACGCTTGACGGTACGGTTTAACTTGGACAGAAAATTCATTATAGACTTGACAGTTCATTTTTAAAAACAGTCGTGTGCTACCCACATTATTCCATTCCAAGGGCAGGGAAAAGCCGATTGCATACAGTCAAAAACGTTTCACTAAAAAAAGCGATCGATACGATACTCACTTGCAAGCGTCTATGATCTGCTTGGCGTTCATGCCGATGTTGAAGACGACCGGCTTGAGGGGCTCCGTCTTGAGCGGTTCCAGCTTCACCACCGGCTGGCGGCCCAGTACCGCCTCGTTACTCATCACGCCACTGCTGCTGGTTTCCCCTGAGAACGATGCCATTTATAAGACAAGCATACTAACTTTACTTACCAAACAAGAGGCTGAAAATCGATTTTTTTGTGAAAATTACTTCTCGTTTTGGCAGCGTTACAAGGGCTGTCAAGAGAATCCTATGCCATGTTTTCAATATGAGTTCAAATAGCGAAAGTTTAAAACCTATATTTGGGGAATCAATTATTTTTTTGTATAATAATATGGTCACACACCGAAAAACTTATTAAACCAATCCCATTTTAAGTAAAAACTTACTTGGGTTGAATCAATTAATCGTATTCAGAAAATCAATAAATAGTGTTAGGTATCAAATGTATCTTAAAGGATTTTTCAAAAGTAAGAAAGAGTTTTTTCACAGACGAAGGAGTTTCTAATTTACCGTATCTAATTATGTATCTACATAATCTATTTACGCGCAAAAAAAAACTCGCAGTCTTTACCACTTACGCAGTGACGATCATAGAACCAAACTTATTTCAAATCGAGCAGAGTTAAAATTAGTGGCTGCGTTTAATTTATTTATTCCTAATCATCATCAACTTAAACTAATCCAGTGCTAAACATAAGGACTCTCCCATGATACGCCCTAGCATCTGCTTTTTTCCAGCAAAGTCTTACGTATATCGTCACTTCATCGAGTTTCGGGTGTGCCACGCTACGTTTGCATATTCGCGATCTTCACTCCGATCACGTCTATCGGTCTACCCAAACGGTTATCGGCTCTACGATAGATACGACCAGTCCACTGCCAATTCAGCTTACTAATACGTTGATATATGTCGATAACCCTGGATCTCTGACAGACGACTTGGATTCGTATACGATCCCTCATCAACTCCGAGGACAGCTCGTTCCATAACACGCTGTACGATCTTGAACTTGTGGGATGGTCTTTATAGACGTCATGTGTGTACATGTATTTTATACCTATTGTACCTAAATAAATAGGGACAATACGATTAGGTATAAAATATACTGAGTAGGTACGTAGGTATAGTGAGTAGGTCTTTTGAAAGTCAGAATCAGAGTGAATAATTATCTTCTAAGTCAGCATGCATCAGTCATTGACTGACCTAGTGACTTAGTTCCGTAGTTCCTAGTGCCCATAGGTCATGGATTCGATTCTCATCCAGTGCAAACATTTGTCAAATGAATACAAATATTTGTTCTGGTTCTTATTCTTCTATTTCTATTCTATTCAGTTTGGGTGTTATGTATAAGTACGTATTTACAGTAATGTAAGTATCTGGTTATTATATCAGCTATCTGGCTCCCATAATACAAAGCTTCGTTTAGTTTGGGGCTAGATTGTGTTGTGTGAGCAATGTCCACCAATATGTATTTATCATCTTTGACCACACCATCGCTTACCAATAAGTGAGAAGGTAGTCAAACGTGGACCTATGTGCGTTAAAAAAAGTAAGTAAGATTCAATACGAATTTGTTTACCTAAATGCCAACCTAAAAACCAACCAACCTAAAAATCTTGGAAAATGTGCAAAACTGTTTTATCGTAACTGAACGGAGGACTTTTCTGAGTAACTATTTAATGAAGCAATACTACCAATTCTTCATATATTTTAGACACATTATTGAGTAGCGTAGTTACAAAAATTAGAGAATCGAAAAAAAAGAAACGAAATGCTTACATCTCAACAAAACTATGAACAGTTCACAAACAACGTTGAAAATATGTTCTCTGGAAAACGTAAAATGCAAGTAATTCGTAGCTTACGTTTTAAATTTCGTTTTTCTTTCATTATAATTGAATTTTCACATTTATTTAATAAAGATAGATTGTCACGACAATGTGACAATGAAAATGATGTCTCGTGACAATGACTTTCAGCATATAATAATCTAAAAAGGTCAATGTTTCGATCATCAAACTATGTTTCAGTGTAAGTAGGTGTGAATGAAATGTTTAAATTGTACCTAGTCTGATAAGATTGTATGAATGGCACATGTTTTTGTTATGTCGTTTCGTGACCTAAATTTTTAAGTACTAAAAAGTAGTGTTATCTTTAAAAGTAGGCTAATTAACTCGAAAGACCTACCCTAACATGCAGACTGACGCCAGTTAAACCGATAACAAAATACGTTTTATTTTTACAATGAGTTTATGTTATAATTTACAAAATAATTATGTATGTTTGACCTCTTTCAAGTATAAAAAAAATATCATTTCGCTTATGACCCCACATATCTGGTATTTCTTAGACCATGACTCAATTTTCTTATCAATAAGTGCGTCACTGTTTATTTTTTTATTTTTTGTGTACTAATGTTATTTTAACAAAAGACTTAAAGTAGATTGTACAAGTGTACTTAGGGAGATATAGCCACAGATGAAAGACACTATAGTCCGTTCCACGAAGAGGTGTAGAAAATGTAAACAAAGGTGCTACCATAACATAAAAATCGTTTAACCTTAGTATTTTTCTAAAACTGTCTTAAAATATTTTTCACTAATATGATACGACTTTACTGTGATCTTAAATACAACATACTTGGATTTCTATTGATCACATAATTATTTATTAACTTATCTTTGAAAGTTGTAAATAGTAATAGTAGAATTTGGTAGATACAGTTTTAAACAGTGGCAATTTGATCTATGGTTCTCAAACTGCGAATCCCATGGAAACATACATGTGAAGTAAAAGACAAGTTCAATATGATATGATATGAATATGATATTAAAACCAGCCAAGTCAGATTCTTATAGTAACTGCTTTTAATAATCATCAAAATTATAAAACAAATCATATTTTAAGTGTTTAAAACTAGTATATGTTATTATAAATAGATTTTAGAACTGACCATCATTAAAAACGTAAACGTAACGTAAACGTAACGTAAACGTAACGTAAACGTAACGTAAACGTAACGTAAACGTAATACCATATTTAAACGTTTAACGTAAACGTAACGTAAACGTAGATCTCTATTCTTTAGTCGTTGATTTAGATCTCTATTCTTTACAAGGCAAACAAGGCATATAATATCATAATACAGAACTTTGATCTCACTTCACTTAAGTATACGCATGTTTCTGATAAGATACCATTACTTTTGCACGCAAATTATAAGACGTTTACCTAATGAACCACCAAATAATGTCTATTTATTCGCAAGAAAATCTACTAATACTTATTATAAGTGCAAAAGTTTGGATGTACGTTGCTCAATCAAGTTGGAACAGCTAAACGGTTCAGGTTTAAACGCGGAACACGGTTAGATTATGATCGGGAACGCATAGGTATAAGTTTATTTTTATGGAGGAAATTACAGAAAAGTGATCTAAGCGGGTAAATTTGAAAAGTGATCTAAGCGGTAAAACCTCTTGACCTCGAAAATTTTAGGACGCTGCTCACATAAGCAACCCATTAAAAGTTTCTTGCTGGGGCTATAATTCTTTCGTGTTGGTAGTGGATGACAAACCTCTCTGACCTCGAAAATTTTTTAGGAACATGCAGCATCAGTTTGCTCAATTAACCTTTTATGTTATCTTTTACCGTTAGCAGCATTACGCTCATGAATTCGAAAAAAGCAGAGGTGGGCGTGAGATTAGAACTAGGCACTGCATCTGCGTATTGGCGTGACAAGACCACCCGAGCCGAGCAATAGCTCAATGTTAAAATAATAAATGTAAAAATAACTTAATGTAAAAACAGAACGCTCATTAACAAATTTGTTTGGATGTTAAAATCTTATATTGGGATAGATGAAAACACTACCTAGTATTCGATACGTTTTAAAATTAATTGCAACAGCATCTAATGCAATAGAAATTAATTGCATTTTTGAATGAATTACATTTACCACTCTTATTATAAAAATGTCCAATGGGGTACTTAATATTGAATTACTTAATAAAAATTTGAATCTTCTCAGCATGGGTAGGAATAGTGCCACCAATATCTTTTGTGTGCCACCATTTGTTTTATCATTTTACTTACCTTATTTGTTTGTTACGGAATCAAGTATAAGGGCCACGTTAGCTATATACTCCGACTGGATTGTTTTTTTTAGTTCAAATGTAAAACGTAGATCAATAATTATAACAAGGAATAGTATATAGGTTACCACTTATATAGGTATACCACTTTTTATTAAGACAAAATAATAGCAATGGCAGCTGCACAGGTAGTAAGAACTACACTAGTGATGTGCTGGAATGTGAAAAAAGTATATGCACGGATACAGATCTTAATGTGGATATATACACGAGTATCTAAAGCTGCGCTAGTAGGCTCATATCAGATTTGGCTGGGCAGGAGAGAAAACGAGTAGTG
This sequence comes from Ectropis grisescens, assembly GCA_017562165.1. NCBI lineage: Eukaryota > Metazoa > Arthropoda > Insecta > Lepidoptera > Geometridae > Ectropis > Ectropis grisescens. The sequence continues at coordinate 8,044,607 of CM029771.1, read as the reverse complement.
AAGGTGAGTGTTGATGTACGTCAGAAAAGGGCTCCTTTTTTTTTACTTTTATATGTTTACACTTGACCGCCAACTCGCCTGATGTTAAGCGACGATGCGTTCTACGATGGAGCGTGTTTACCTAGAAAAAAACGATTCACTCTCGATTTGAAGACACCAAGATTATAACTATCGGGGAAAACCCACTCAGGCAACTCATTCCACAGCCTAGATGTTCTTATCACAAACGTAGAGTCAAACCTCTTCGTCCGTGTGTTTGGAATATCCACCATGAAACGGTGCCGCTTCTTTGAGTTACGAGAAGTACGATAGAAAAAAGGGCAAGGAGGTATTAGATCATGCAGATCAGTTGCACACTCTTTCCTTAAACCTACACCCGAGTCACAAGTCTCGGGATCTACTCGGGATTTCTCTCTTTCTGCCACACGATGGACCCGGCACCCGCACGGTAAATCCATGGAAAGCTAAGAAGATCGTTTCATATATACGTAGCTCATTAAATTTAAGTTTACTAAAAAAGTCAGTCATTTCACATACATAATGAAAAAGGAATTTAAGTGCTACATAACAAAACAAACCTGTACTTAATAATTAATATTAAGAAAAACTGTTTATATTATTTATGTATTACTTAATGTTTTAAACTTATGCGCACCACATATTTAATAAACGTATAATAAACTATAATATAATAAAATAAACGGACTTTTTGGATTATATTTAACCTTGTTATGTGACAAAAATCTAAAAGGGCAAACAGAGGCGCTTCCAACGAACTATCTTCTAAAACAAAGGTTGAGAAATGCTGGTCTGTCATATTGAGAGTGACATTGATTTGTTTACATTTTCTACACCTCTTCGTGGAACGGACTATAGCAACACATAACAAAAGAAGAAGCCATAACGGCGTAGTGACTGGAACGTCCATAATAGTGAAGACAGCGATTCGATTCACATCTGCACCTCTGAGCATTTTTCGAAGTTCAGATGTACAAATGTCATTTAGCACTGGCTTTAACAGTGAAGACAAACATAGTGAGAAAATTGGTATGATCCAAGAATCTTTCGAGGTCATCCACCAACCTGCACTGGGCAAGTGTGGTGGATTATGGCCTTGAATCTCTCCTTGCGAGAGAAGACCCCGAATCTATTATCTACATCTATTCTATGCTACGCTACACTGAATCAATTTAGGGATTCGATATGATACTAGAGGAATGGAATATCTTATTAGCAGGCCCCGAAAAATCGTGCCTATTAGAACTACTTACTATTTCAAAATATACAAACTAACGTAGTTCTTACAATATTTAATTCATTCACGGCTAACTCACGGATATGGTCGATCCAGACCGACTTAATTTAAAGCCGTGTTCGGCGACCTATTTCAAGTAAAGTGCACACGCGTGATCGCTACATGTTTGATACTGAAAATTTAATAGGACTACATCATATCACGCGTGAGATACTCGTAAATTAATTAAATACTTCAGGGTAGCTGCAAACAGGCACGGTGATTATAAGCAAATAATTAGTCCGTCAGGTCATTAAAAAAAAATTGTACACGTAACAAAGAAAAACCTTTGTTTCACACAATAAATAGCTAAGATGCTTAGTAGTTTCGAGTGACGTCACTTCATTGTACGATTTTTACAAATATGTGACGTCATAACCACACCGGATGTTTGATGATTTATATCTCTGTCAATTAGTTATTAAAATTATTCAGAAATAATTGTTATTAATTTTATTTAATAACAATTTATTTAATTATTTTTTAAAAAATACGTGTCCCAAATTATTCCATAATTGGCCTGACGAAGTAATTAGAGTGGAATTTTTTTTACCGAGTCTTCATTCCAATTATAAAATAACCCAAAATCCACTTACTATAGACAGGCTCCTTCTTGATCTCCGGTTTCGTGTCCGAGAACCGTTTGAGTAAGTCTTCGGCGAGCGATTCCTGGTCGCTGCCAGTCGCTCCACCCTCGCTTTTCGTCACCTGCAAAATGTCAGATTTAATATACGGAATAAGATACAAAGTGCCTAGCATTCAAGTTGGGAGCCTAAGACCTGCCGCCTTTATATGCAAAGTTTACAAACCGATCGCGCCCTTGCAGCTTGCGATAGACGATACTGAGTCAGCAGTTGTTGCATTAACGCCTGGAAAGAAGGAATTAGCAATTTGTTAGAAAAACATGATATCCGTATTTGTGTGATGTTAAAACTAAATAAAATAAATTACATTAGGTATTAGATATTAGAATTAGCATTTTAGAGCTCACAGCTCAAGAAGGAGAAAGAAGAAATTGGCCTTCTCGAAAAAAAACTCATGTACATTGATACCAATAACAACAATACCCAAGAATGTGAATTAGTTCAACGTTCAAACGAATGTCGAGTATATGTATGGTGTCGAGCTATACAAAAACTACCTTTAGAATGTCCATACAAGCGGGATGTACGGGACAACTGTGCGGTATCTAAGGAAAGATTTTACTTTTATTATAATATCGTAAGTATGTACCTATTTAAAATTATAACTGTATTAGCAATCGTTCTGCGATATAAATTATGAAGCTTATTACGGTACTAATATCGCTATTGAAATGTGGTAGACGTGTAATGCCAATTTTTTTTGGTTTGTATCAATTTGGGATTTAAAATGCCATATAATAATAAAATGTGAATTGGGCCCTTCTATCACTTATCGCATGTCGCTTAACATCAGACTACGTCCAAGCGAACCGAATAAAAAAACAAAAAATGACAAAAATCGATTTTGTTACGAGCACAGTGAGACAATTACATAAGAAAGAATATTAGCTATCTGGCGTTTGTACAAGATTTACCCAGTTCGGGCTAAATAAAAAGTTGTTTGAAAAGTGTCGATTTATATTTATTTATTATTCTCATTTATTTTATCTATCCTCGCATTAATGTTGAATCTTTCCTTGCACAGAGATGTGTGCAAGGAAAGATCTCCTAGTTGAATTAGATTCGACAATTGTCTAGCTGCGAAGGAAATTAGTCTGATCTGGTGTCAGGCTAGACACTAACTCATCTCCCTTCAGACGCAAAACAGGTTCCAAATCAATTATACTTATTTAAGTATATGTGTTTCTATTATTGAAGTATTTATTTTAAAACAGATTTGCTGACATCTATTAACATGAAAAAACACTAATACCTATTATAATAACGATGATTTGTAAATGTGTATGTTTGTTTTCTCTTTTATCTAATTTTTTTTTAAATATTGTACGACCCGGATTAATACTTCATATTTTTATTCCGTTAAAAGTTAGCAGTTGTTAAGCAGCGAGGAGCAGTTAGTAACAATCACCATCAAAGTCTTAAAAATATTTTTTATTTGCTATTTTAACCTCACAGAACATGATGTCAAAAGGAAAACTTTATCAGTTATCATTTATATGGCATTGGTTTTTGCCGTATCATTTACTTTTGTTACGGGAAACCACAATTCCGAAAATTGTATATCCGTCCTGTTATGTTGGGAAGTACGAGGTAATATCAACGGACAAATACTAATATGATAATTCGAATTATATATGAAAGTACTATATAATTTGTAATACAGACAGATGGGGCAACGAAAACGTAAGCCGGGTTTTAAGCAACAAGCTTGCCCATAACAGCACAGTGCCACACAGCTATTTGAACATGAAGAGTCTAAATCACTGCATTTAACTCGATTATATCATCTCGTGTGTAATCTATTCGTTATTGGCTGGATTTGAAACAGTTTAGTAAAATTATTAAGTCAGGTTCTACGAAAAGTTAAGCACCATCTTTCATTTCTATTTTGAGAAAAACAGAGTTTACCTAAATAAATATAATAAATAATACTACTGTATAACCAAAGCACAATGAAATGATTTTCCCTATTCGAGTAAGAAATAATGTGGCAAAAAATTCTTTACCCAGCTTCAATTTAAATCAATCCTTATCAATAAAAAGTGAGTGTACCTTTTACAGCATAGAAAGTTAGTAATTACACTGCTGCGGACGTCCCAAGTACTGTCTAAATAATAGTGAAACACTTTTAAACTACATGATATCACGATTGTTCACTACAAAATAATCATTGCTTTCGGAATATATATCAGCAGTTTCGAGTCCCGTGTCAAACTGCAAACTGATTGACATAAAACTTCAGAATCAAAGTCAGATATATCGAACTACCCCCGTTGGAAAGATCGAGGACTTTTTTTTTCACAAAAATACCTCTTAAGCAATAAGCAGCTCATATAAGTTCCCATTGCTGGAACTCGGGACCCTCTATCACAACGAGACTGAAAAGCATAATAAACCCTGGGCAAGTGCGGGTTGGCCAAAGACGCACATTCTCGACTTTCTCTTTCACCATTTAAGCTAGTGGTAATGACAAAGTAAAAGGTACATATCTACATTGAAAAAACTCTCAAGTTGGAGGCGGTAGTCGAACCAATGGCATCATGATTCTGAAATCGATCATTTTCACCACTAAGCTACCACGGCTACTTTCCTCAGTAACACGTAATCTATTCATCTGAAATTATTTTATTATCCCTCGAACTACTAATCAGATTAAAAAAAAAATTGCATCTAATGGCAAGGCTATCGATGGATGATACCGGCTAGTTAATGATAATATTGCTATGGAAAATGATGAATTGGTAAGAGCACTTACACATCGAACATTTTCAACGGATTTCCTACAATGTTTTTCCTTAGCCATTAACGCAAACTATAAAAAACTTGTGGGTCAGTTTAGAAAAACAGATACAATAAAACACAAGATTATACACATTTCTAATCTATAATATAAAATGAATCGCAAAATGTGTTGGTAAGCGCATAACTCAACAACGCCTGGACCGATTTGACCTTTTTTTTAATGTTTGTTGAAGTCCAATGATGGTTTTTACCTACGGTGAGGAATATTCGAATAATTGCCGGGAACAATAATGTACCACGGGTGAATCCGCAGCGGGCCACTAGTTTACATCATAAAAATTGCTACAATCAAGAAGACGCGTAATTAATACCAACATTTTTGGAATAAGTAAATTTCATTTGAATCTATATATGTGTATATATAAAAATGAATGTTTTTCTGTATGTTCTTCATAGAATCGTAAACTGAGCATTTAATCATGTGATGATGTTTAGTAAAGTTTTTGTTTCTGAGTTGGTGCGACCAATTTTCGACAGTTGGCGTAGCAACACGCGCGGGTACAACAGCTAGTTACATCATAAAATGTGCTTAAATCAAGAAGACCTATTACTAATACCTAAATTCTAGCAAAAAAGTGAATTTAATTAGAATTAAAAGTAAGGAAGTACTTGTTGTTGCGGCGATAGGTTGTGTGCGTTCTTCTGTAGGCATTGAAGGGTCTGGAGCTGTGGCGGTGTCAGCGGAGGAGGGTCCTCGGGCCTCTTCCCCGGGTAGGGCGGAGGCGCCGACTTGGGCGCCCGCGACGACATCTCGGCTGATATCGGCAGGTTCCACGCTTCCTCGATAGACGGCAACTGGCGACGCCTGACAATGGATAATGCAAACTTTTAGAACACTGTATTATTTATTTAGTTAATCTATACTAACATTATGAAGCTGAAGAGGTTTTTTATAGAATATAGAGACGAGCTCCTGCTCGTGCCTAATGGTAAGTAACACGCCTGCCCATAACAGTACAGTATCACACAGCTTTTGGAACACAAAGAGTTGAAATCATTACATAGCGCAGCACTGCGCTCTTCACGCAGTGCCCTGTAATTGGAAACATTACCCCATCAAACCGAAACCCAGTATGTTTATACAATATTGTGTTCAAGAATGTACATATATTATTTACCCAATCATCCCGATCTCCTTTACAGAAGGTATATACAATAGGTACGCAATGCATTTCTTTAATAAATACGAAAATAATGAGGATGGTAAGGTGTATGTACACGAGCAAGGTATTATTTTATTTTTAGTATCTATTAAAAGTTCTTAAATTTAGACAAATCTTCGGTAATATTCGTTGAAGGGCATCGGCGCACGTCACGGTGAACTGTACTGTCTAATAATACTTAATCCCTTTTAGAGTGAAGGCGCAGTAAATATCAATCTATTTTTACTGGAGCCAAAATCAGATTCCTGTGAAAATGTCAGGGGGAACAAATCGAAATATTCGTGGTTGTAAATTGGAAGGAATTGACTAAAACTTAAGCTAACTTCTTCACGTACCTAGTTAATGAATTAATGAATTACCTATATAGGGAAATCTGATTTACCTAAATTAGTGAATGGCATAAGTGTCTTTTTTTCTAAATTAAAAATGGCTTATATACCGTCTGTCTGCTAGTGTAAGTTCCGTTAAAATTGTTCCAGCCGTTTTAGATATTAGCAGGAACAAACAGAGTAAATAAAAAAACCTTTTTCAAGTACTTCTTAAACTATTATATTTTATTACTTTGAAATTACAAACGGACTCTTCAATTACATTTAATGTATAGATTAATATGTATTTAAAAACTAGATAGGGAGGATGGTTTAAGCATAGGTACATATTGTACTAGATACTACTGATGGTCAAGGAAAAGGGAAAGGGTATTAAAAATTGTTAAAAAAAATGGCACGTTATATTACGTTACCTTCTATTTCCAATACGCCGATATTCACTAAGTTAAACCGAGTTATCTAAATTTATTAGCTTCAATAAAAGTTAATAGATACCAAGACAAAGCGTAAATTTACAATGGGCCAGTATTGATCGCATTTCAAACCAAGCTGCTAACAATGGCAGACTATAAGACCATTAATCAATCAGGAATTCAGTACGTCCCATTTAAAGGCCCAATTCGCATTACTTTAAAGCTCAGCACGGATTATTTTATACTAGCGGCGACCTCGGCATAACATTTACTTATTTTAAAGAGATAAAAGTAGTCACTGTGTTAATCCAGGTGTTGTGCTTTCTACATATTCAATTTCATTCAAATCCATTATAGATACACGTACAAAACATTACTGTGTTCCAGTTTCAAGGGCAAAGTTTCCAGAGATATTACTGGGCAAAGAGCTAAATCATCTTACAATGAGATTACGAGAGACAGTGATTTTAACTCTTCATGTTCAAGTGTTTATGTGGCACTGTGCTGTTATTATTGTGACGTTGCATCTTATCATCTTACTCGTACCGTCTCACTCTATTATAAATTTTAAAAATAGGTAGAAAACATTTTTACGCATACGTATGATGATGTGAACGAGCGGTAAAGTAATCGCCGCCACATAATGGCATCGACCGATATCGACACCCGAATTCGGCGACACCAATACTTATTATGTCATTCATATTACGGTTCGTTATACACAGCAAAGCGGGCGAAGGATGATCGTGCACTATCTAGGCCAAGACCAGACCACTACCAGGGAAGTTACGCGGAACTAAATTATGTATATGCACTGATTTCATCGTAAAATGGCCCGCATTGTATATATTATGATAAACTCGCTAGCGTAAGGTCATCGTGCACTGTATAGGTGAGCAAAACCCATGTTTTTACCGTTTGGTACAAGAACCGTTTTGGTAAGGGCGACGAAAGGTGCACTAGTGATCTTATTAGTAACTACAAAATGTAATGCAACCTCTGCGTACGAAATGTGTACCTACCTACCTACCTACGATACATTTTTTATTAAAGCATTGTTTCATGAAAATATGTATCATGTTGTTTTCTGTGCTAACATTTAAGTGAGTATAATAATAATACATATTTGGAGTTATAGGAACCAGTTGTCACCAGGTGGTCAAAATTCCATCTAACAATATTTATCTACTTAGGTATTCTAAATTTGTACATAGAATTTAACAATAAAATAAAGAATATTTATACATGTGTCTTATAGGTACTTGGTATTGTGTGTAATTTTTTTTATTGATTTCATGTGTTATTAATTATAATTTTAAAAAAAATCTTTACATGAACGAAATGAGCGTGCGAAATTTCATACCTACTCCAGCGTCTGCACAATTTTTCGTAAAAAGGGGTAAGTACAAAGTTTTTGATTCGCGTATTAATATTTCGATTTTGTTGTTGGTCGTTCTTATTCACATTACTATTAATATTCGGTCCCTGGTTACATATTTTAAACTTACAACAAAGGAATCCGTGTCCAAAAATATACCGCAGAATGCACAACAATCTTTCGTAATGTTAATGTCTTCGACCTCAAGTCGCGTTCCCGATGCCGCGACCGTACCGGTCGGTTATTCATCGTTATTCAAATTTTATAAGAAACAGCATAAAATAAACTCGATCGTGACACAATGTTCAAGGTGAATTCTAAAATATTTTAAATGAAAATTCTGTTAATTACACGTACGCGTTTTAACTATGCAGATGCGTTGAGTTCTTTATTATTGTGCATTTTACACTCGATATAAAACTGCGATTTAATAAGTAAATATATTTTATGCGCATTTTTAACTTTATGATCAGGGAAATTACTGAACTCGTACAGATTGGATACAGTATAGGAAATGTGTGCACGGCAGTCATTAATCGGTTTTTAGTTGTTATTATGCAAGATACTTAACTGACCAGCAGTATCAGATATAGACAAATAGACAGTTTTAGACAATTACTATTTTACCGTTTTAAAATATTTGTTTGGAATGGAATCGTAACGACATCGTGCTTCACAGATATTTACCGGTTTTCTTATTCCATTTCAAGGCTGATTTTCCATGACTCTTGCTACATTTTCTATGTGCTTTCATTTTATGTTTCTCGACTATAGCTTCAAACTTACATAAAAACTAGCAGCACCCCGCGATTTACCAGCGTAGTTCCCTTTTCGATATCTTTTTCGCGATAAAAGTAGCATTTTCTGTATGCCAGACTATACTAATCCACAATTAAACTTTTCTAAATTTCCGTTCTGTTGCTTCAAAATGTTTGAGCAACAAACATCTAAAGTTTAGCATTTACAATATTAGTATGATTCATAGTACTTACTTCCCGGTGACGGAAGGCATGGGTGCGTGTGCCAAATGAGATTTCAAGAACGCTAGCCGCTGCCTCAACGCGTTGTTGTTCGCCGTAGCTGCAGTGCCACCGTTGTTGTAGCAAGCGAAGGCATCCCTCGGCATCTGGCAGCTCTCGTACAGACTGCCCAGGTTCGTCCAGGCGGCGGAATGACCCTTGTCCAACTGAACTGCGCAGATGTATGCTTGTAACGCATCCATGGGCTGATTTTGCTGCTGATACAGTACCCTATGAGAGAAATTCGATGATTAATAACATTCTTTAGCTGAGCCATCTAATAAAACTTACGAATCTCTTAAAGAATTTAAATAAAGTAGATCAATGTTAAGCTTACTTTTGAATTCATTCCCGATGTTGAAATAGGACGTGAAAATTTATTTTGAATACATTCTCTTGGGTATGGAAATTTACACTGCATTACATACATACATTTAAATATATCATTTTATACAAATTCTCGTTTGACCAGAACCTCAGATGAATAGTTTGTTCAACGATGGAAACCAAACTATAATCTATTTTGTTCTTTATACTGTCTTTACTAACAGCGCCCCGCAGTCTTACCCTTTCCTGTAATTATCTCCAGATAAAAATTAGCTTTTCCAAATTGCCAAATCTAAACCGAATGCATTAATTCAGACTTTCCGATGCGATAGAGCAACAAACATCAACATTTTCGCATTAATAATATTAGTAGGATATACAGGCAAGCGATGTGCATACTTAGATACTTACCCTATAGAACACCAAGTGTCAGCATTTCCCTCTGATTTCTCCACAGAGTTCCGATACGCGATGAAGGCATCATGAACCTTCCCCTGCGCAGCGAAGCAGCGGCCCAGTAAGTAGAGACCAGCTCCTGACTCAGGTTCTGCAGACACCGCGCGCTGTAGGCACCAAATAGCTGCGCGTGCGCGGCCCGCTGGTTCCCCAAGGGAGACACAGCGGTGGTATAGCCAACCTGGTTCCGAAATACAAAGCGTTAAACCCTGGCTTGGTTGGCCTGAAGTTACGGCTGGTCTAGTCGGGAGAACGGCAACAGCCGATCCGGAGCTCCTAGTTCGATGCTACGCCCACCACTACTATCTTTTCGAAGTCATATGCGTAATTCCGCTAACATAGAAGCGGTGAAGGAGGAAATATTATTGTCGAAGAAAATGTAACTCTTAAATGGCAAGTGGAGTCTGGCGATCCGCAACTTGGCTAGCGTAGTGGACTATGGCCTAAACCTCCTTACTTGGTAAGGGGGAGACCCGTGGCCTTGAAATTGGGGACTCAACTCAACCCAACAACATTTGTCTGGTTAATAAACGTTGTTTTTGTGTATGTGAGTGTTTTTATATGAATCTTAAGTATGTATTTAAAATTATATTTTTTGGATTTACTTAGTTAAGATTTAGGTTGGTGTTATGTGTTAAAATGTCCACAAACATTTATTATTAATTCTATTGTTTCTTAACTTTAACTAGAAACCGAAAATTTGCCTCAAGATTTGAAATTCATTGTTTTGCTTCTTTTAACCTTTTGCCACTTAGTTCACTATATTATCTAGCAGGTCTAGTAGTAATAGTAAAAACATTTTCTCGACGTTTCGCTAGCATTTTGAAACAGCCGCGTGGTTAAAATCCTCGCCTCGAAAACAAGTTATCTTCTTGGCCCCACTGTGGTGATTAGAGCTCTGAATAACATTTCCGTATTTGACATTACGGGAACGCGGGCTGTACTTTTACTCATGGGGAATAATTGGGCATAATTGGGCATAAAATTAAGGACAGAATTTCACCCTGACGATTTTTAGTAGTGGTAGGACTCCTTACAGAGCCGAGCCCGTCTGGGGAAGTACCACAGCTTTGCTAATTATCCTACCGGCCAAGCGATCTGTGCTAATATTACTCGATTCAGATTTGAAAGGTCATGTTTCCAGAGAAATTACAAGGCTTACAAATAAATCGTCTAACACCTCTGGGTGACGAAAGCAATACAATGCAAGGTAGTAATTTGCACCTTTAATGATCAAATAGCTGCGTGGCACTGTGCTGTTATGGGTAAGGTGTTGCTTAGCATCAGGTGCATATATTTCACTCCTGTCACACTATATCTTTTACCTTTAAACGACCAATTCTTGTAGCATCAGGTTCTTAGCATATATTTAATAAAAAATAATTCTATAATTTGAAAATAGAACTCCTGTCACATTCATTTGTCATTTTTTTACGATACCTTTTAACACGAGAAACGACCAATTCTTTAAGTAACAAGGTATATATATAATCTGAACTCTGGTTTAATGAGTTTAAACGTGGTCGCACTAATCTCACTGAATTTACGTGCTAAACTGACAAAGATTTTCATTCGAAATTATGTATTTGCGCCCGGTGAATACCTCATAATTTGACTGAGGGGTTTGGTGCCGTAAAATGGACGATAAATCGATACTAACAGGTGACGAAAGGTTTTATTTATGATCCTGAAAAAAAGACAATCTGCTCAGTTTTTCCTTTCGAGCGCGTTTTGCGACAAAATGGTAAAAATTTCGCTGTTAGAGGATCAAAAACAGTTTCTGCAGAAACTACCAATTGTTTGCCACTTGTTAAAAAGAACCTGCGAGGATCGGTAAATTTTTGGCGACATCAAACGTTGACGTCGCGCCCCGACCTCGCGCCTTGTGATTTTATTTATTTTCAAAATTAAAGAAAACTTAAAGGAAAGCGGTTTATATTAAGAAGCGGTCATGCCATTGAAGAGACCCCTAAGGACGAGTGGGCAAAGTGCTTTTCCCAGTGGTTCCATCGCATGCAAGAATGGACAATGAAAAGATATAATAAAATTAATAACTGGTCATAATCATTTTGGTAGGTCCAGTTTGACCTCGTATTCATAGAATCCAGCCGGCCGCCTTTCTTTTTTAGACTCAAGTATTTTTTTTTTTTTTTGGAGAAAATCAGTATGTTTTTAAGTATCCGAGCAAAGCTCTGTCACCCAGGTACTATTTTTTTAATCAGGCCATTAAAATATAAGCAATCTTCTGATACATTTAGAACCATTTCCTAACTACTCTCGATACAAATCGGAATCGGAAGTAAACCAGACAGGTTTCAATTTAGCTCTCATCGACTAGACTACCCAGAAAGTAACATCTAAGTATAGAACAAACTCATTACAAATTGGTGTTTAAGAATATCGATTGTCATTGTAAAAACGGGCTCCTTGCCAATTTTTACCCTCATTTCCAACAACATTGTGTTGTTGACAGAATAACATATATTTCGGCATCAATACACAATAACTAAACCCAATGAAAAGGAAAATATTACACCACAGAAAACTTTTTATGACATCATAACCTCAAGTCGGAAAAGGTCAAGAGAAAAACTTCAGTAACAAAGTTGGAAATTTTCAATTATAAACTAACAGGTTGAGCAATGGTTGTTTCAGAATGACGTAAATCACGTAATAAAACGTAATGATGTTTCCATATCGAAATAAATTAATTATAATTCAAACTCCGGTGCATGGAGCAGTTGCGTTGGTAACAATCAGATACTCGACTTCCTCGTTTCGTCACTAAAATTTACCTACACGTTCCAATCCTTCCTTCCACTCGACACCACCAAAACGACACCATCGGTGGTGTAGTATGGAATCACTAGTCCATACGACACCACCGACTAATAGTGAGGTTACCTACATACAAAGTTGTTGATATGATAACTCCAATTAAGTTCAAGCAGTTTCATTAATGAGGTATGTCGTTTGATAAAGTTTATATTTATCTGTCACTCAAATGGTAATCTTGACATTGTTCATTGCAATTTGCATATTATTGTCTTTCCGTCCGCATATTTTAATTTTTCACAATGGACATGGATACTAATACTGACGACATAAAATACATAAAAACCAGTGGCGGAACAGCACATCACTAGGGTGGTGTCGTGTGGACTAGTGATTCCATACGACACCACCGATGGTGTCGAGTGGAAGGAAGGGTTCCAATTCATTCACATTTCAGTGAAGTGTCGACCCAATTTTTGGGACTCTGGGCTTTCTCTCACAAGGAATAAGTCAAGGCCATTATTCACTACGCTAGCCAAGTTCTGGTTGGTTAAAACACATTTGTCAAGTATTAATTTTCTTGAAACATGTTGATTTTCTTACAATATTTTTCTTCGCCGTTACCATCCAATGTTAGTGGCAAAATTTCACTTGGAGAAAATTCAAGAGTTGCACGCAAGATTTGAACCTGCGACCTTCTGTGACAACGGACGTTCTCGCAACCGAGTTACGGCTTCACTATTAGATTAAATAAATAAACATAAAAGAAGGTGCTCACCTAATTGTCTGCAGACGTCAGCTTTAAGCGTGGACGAGAGTTGCGGCTCCTTGAGCAGTCTCTCGTAAGCGTCTCTTGCGGCCTTGCGCAAGCCACGGGCTTCTAGCAGGTGAGCGGCGTGGAAGCTGAGCTCCAGCCGCGTGAAGGTCGCGTCCTGGTGCGGCGCCAAACGCGAGCGGCGGAAGTGCGCCGCCGCCGCTGCCCAGTGCCGTCGAGCCTTGAACATCAGCGCCAGTCGCAGGTGCGCGTCCGCCGCGCGGGAGAACCCCGGCGACACGTACAGAGACATCTGCAGCGCCTTCGTAGCCCTGCGATTCATCCGACACAGATACCCTCTTTATTCTTAGATCTCCTAAACTGGTGTTTCGTTTAGGATGAGGAGCCGTCATTACCTAACCGCGGAGCCGTAAGCAGCCTGATGTACAGCACTTTTGTAGCCATCGCTGTCCGTACCGATACCGTCTTATTCGATGGAGACTCTAACTCTCAACGACACCGCTGTACTTGGGGACTTTTGGGGTGTTTTGTGCGTTTTCACCTTTCAGCGTTTACTCTAGCCAGCCCGGGTCTGAAGTTTATTAGTCCACTCCTAGGGCATGGGTATCTTTTAAGATACAAATCTCAGCTTCAGCAGTAATACTTAGAGCCGCTGGTTAGGCGAGGATGGTGATGATGATGGCCGACATTACCGCCACCCTCGTAAATATGCCATTATATTGCCGCCTATTGTTACCCGAACCCCGCCGGTTGCGAAACAAAACATCTCAGCGCGATCGGTTCGACTTCGTCTCGCATAAAATTTATAGTGTTTTATGTCAACAAACTAGAAAACAATGTCTCGGTGTGGCCTGAACTTGACGAGCCGACAAGGTCGAAATTGTAAATGGTGATTTATGAGGGAGTACTTTCAATAAAACTTTGAACACTCGCAATCGTACATAAAACAGAGCTTTGGAATAGTAGACGATAATAAAACGAGTATCAGTAATTTTTTGTGCAGGGATTCATAAGAAAGCTTTAGAAATGTCGGAGCAGCCGGACGGACCTCACAACAATGGAGAATTAAAGCGAGACTTTTTTTACGATACCGAACTCCCAAAATAAAAACCGGTCCTCTTTTGTGAAGATGTAAGCGCGGATTGCATTACACGTGGATTCGAAAAGAGATCTACAGAATTTGGATTAACAAATATTAGAAATGAAACTTCGGACACGATTAATGTCTGTTCGGTACGTAGCAAAATTATTAGTTTAAAAATTTGTGTGAATGTTCAATAATTTGGGACTACAAAATCCGAGAGTGAAAAAAGATCAGGGCAGTGACGCGATGCCCGTTAGTTAGTAAAGGTTGTAATCGAGGCGCAACGTCCGAGTCCGCTTCGTCCGTAAGGTTGCCGAAGAGCGCATCAGCGGAGCGTAACGTCACCGATGCGCCCGAGGGGTCGACGACCGTCTGAGGCTTGTTCGTGCAATCGATCGGACGATGCAACACGACGTCTAGACAGCGATCGCACTCCCAAACCGCCTATACACCTTATTTAGATGACCTCCACTGACATTTGCAAGCCGAAACAAAGGAGACAGGTGCCGTCCGATGTTCACCCCAATACCGACGACCGCGACAAAAATAAATGAAAATTACACACACACGAGCGTGCGAGCCGTAGAGAGCTTTCACCGGCCGTGTCGCCCGAAGCTGTGCTCGACATAATATTACAGGTACCCGGTAACCACGTTATTTCTTATTCACATTCATTGTTCCGCGGAACGAGCCATGATTGCCGAGCGTCACGCAATGTTCGAAATTCCAACTAACATAAGACTTCCGACGGTGGAAACAATTCTACATAACCGATCACTGTCAGACTGTAAACTTACTTACTTACTATAATTATATTTTGTTGATTTGGTAAGGTTAATTTGGATCTAGATATTTTACATTAAATTTCACGTAACAAAGAAAATGTAATGTCTATTTAAACCAAACGGCATAAATCTAAATAAACTGGAATACGATAAATAGTCCCTTCTGCAGATAATGAAAAGCAAAACCACGCTTCAGGGCGATAACATCACCAACTCGGGCGGTGGCTCACACATCACACCCACGTATCACTGATAACAGGTATCCGTATACTATTGCGATAGCTAATATAGTATTGCATTCAATAAATAGTAAATTTAAAGCATCTCTAACAACGAAATAAGCATACAATTTCTCTTGAACATGTTCCAGCGAGAGAGATACGACTCGTGATGAAGGTCGAGATAATCTTATCCCTTCGCTAACAGAAACCCCTTATTTGAATACTAAAATTGATACACGAATGTTTGAATAAATAACGCATCCCGTAGGTACGTATACCTACAGAGGGATCGATTATATTCCGGTTCGCTACCTGCGAGAACCCAACCTTGAGCATTATCAGTACTCAGGTAAGGGAATTATGTGCACAAACGGACTGAAATACACAAAGGAAAATCTCGTTGCGCCATTCAAATGCTTTTTGTACAGGTTACGGACGGAATGAATGGACCAGCTGGTGTATGATGAGTTTCGTTCCTTGATCTATTTAATCGATTAAAAAAATATGGAGGTTCTATTTTTAGGCTGTTTTTTTTTTATTTTTGTTTTATATTTTCATCGATTTCTCCTTCAATCCAATTTTGGGCAATTTTTTTTTTTAAAAAGTGTATTATAATGTGAAAAAAATATATATTTTCGCTGTATTCACCGTTCATAAAATTGTAGGTCGAATTTGGTACAATTGGATAATTAGAATCTTATAATCTCATTACTGTTTAAATTTAGTTTTTCATGAAATTCATTCGATTCACTTTAAAGTGAAAAGTGATACCTACATCTTAAGGACTATTGCCATCATTACTTAATTACCGTTTTGTTCCCGTATATCTCCCATAACTGTCATATTTTAATAAATGAAGTGTTGATTGACTCATCCTACATATTCGAGAAGCACTTCAGGCCTCATCTCGCTGATTATTGACTGTTGAACATACGAAATAATTTCCTGCATGAAACCGGATGAAACAAAACTAAAAATAAAATGTTAGAGACATTTATTTATTATTATTGACGTGATTAATCATGGTTACAATCGACATAAGTCTAAATGATACATGTGTCTACACTGCGCACTGGAAGAAAACCCATTTAGGCAAAGTTTATTTAGTAATGTAATAAAGTTTCGGTTTTATGTTTAGAAGTTCTATCTTGATAGCCGCTGTTTTGCGGCTACGAACTATACTTATATAATAAACAATAAATCACATGTTCAACGAAGAATTTTAGACAAAATTAGTTCAGATCACTTCAGCATTATACTGCTCTCGACTTCTCGAGATGTAAGACGAATTATCTCTTTAAACCAACAATCGCTGGAAGTGACCAAGTGTTATTAGGTCGTTACGTCGGCTATGCCCCTGAAACAGTCCAAAAATAATGTAGGAAATGCTGAACGTCCTTTCTCGACACGTACCTCTGGCTAGATCGAATAGAAACAAAGCGGTGCATGTTCCGACGCCATGGCGCGAGTGTAGGGCGGCATGGCATGACCTAGTTCTTTCGACGCGCAGCTCAAGGACGGATCGACCGCTATTTATAGAGTTCATTCGTCGCTCGTCATCACACTCACTTTACATAACAGAAGTAGGCAGTGGCTAGGTGTGCCCGGGGCACGTGATCGCTTCGCCTTACAACAAATATTCCCACGAAATTATCGAGGGGGAAAGGAGCCGAGTGAATTAATAATCCCTTTCTGTATTAACGCCCGGGATTCTTGAGATTGACGAGCTTTGGGTGGATTAAATTTTGCAAGCGTAAATGTGTACTGGTCGCAATCTTGCTAGCGTAATAGCGTCTATTACGTGTACATGTGCCCGACATGTCCTATTGGAAAGTCGATGAAAGGGACAACCAATATACTTTTTGGTTTCTATCCCAATGTTATGATGATTACTTTGCGTCCTTTCGACTTTAATGCGCCTGCTCTGCAGTACTTTACAGACTTGACTCGGCACAAACTTATTACACTGGACTCTTTATAAAATTGGACGTCTTACCGTGAAGTGTGAATGAATGCATATCATCTGGAAAGTAGAATGAGGACACGAGACAACTCGGGAGCTTTATGTTACGTTGTACCTACCTATAACAGGTTAGTGTAACACTGATTGATTATTAGTAGTGATGCATTGACTACATTGCACAGATATAACATGGTTTATCATATTGCATAGTATATTCGTTGTTTAAATAAATACCTTTAATCGGACCAATAATATTTGTCCATCACTAATTAGTAGTGGAAAAACTGACAAAGTTGAAGTCCTAGCAACATTGCATTAGAGTATTACAGTATTAAAACCCTGTGAAGTTATGCTCGTGACCAGCTGACGCAATCACGCGATGCATAAAACCTATATCCATCTAAGTACCTATATCGCTTCATGGCCTTGTTACCGAGGTTACTGAATGCAATGCTAGCTGCAGTCTGTTGCATTTCCCAAGCATTTTATTATTACGGAACATTCTAAACTACGTAATTTGTATTGCAAATATCACAAAAAATATAAATTGTTCTCCGAATTGAGGGAGATGGTTCGCAAAGGGATTTTACCATTGCCAAGTAGAAGGTACACTCGACGTTTGTAAACAAGAGATTAAAGCTACTCAAAGTGTTCAATAGGATTAATAAAGAGATTGGTCTTTCTTAGTATATCTTAAGATGTTTCTTTATTATTTTCCTCTGCTAAGAACAGACAATAAGAGTAGGTCGTTCTTTAAAATATCTACTGCTATTTTCATAAGCCTATCTTAATCCACCGTCTGGCGTAGGTAGATTCGTGGGCCCAGTCAAACATGAAAACCTTTGATCTAAAAAATCAGCTGTCTACGTTCACATTTTACCTAGACGACACCTGATAAATTACTGTTGTGCAGAAATTATAACAAAAAAAGTCAATCATTGGCAAGTCGTCATTTCATATATTACCTTTTCTTTCAATTATAAAATATGACATATAGGAAGTGTGTGTGTGCGACCAAGGCAGTACGAAATTGATAATGAACGAGCAAGGGCTCTTTTATCGCTGGCGTCATGCTAGTTGACCCAGTTAGCATCAATACGATACCACTTATAGAGTAACCTACATGATATGATCTCACAAACGCGATATTTCAGTTGAGCTCGCTATTTTCACAGAGATTTGCTTTACGGAATTAGAATAAAGTACTCGTAAAGCAGGAATTCATTTCCAATTCTATTTCACTGTAAGGCCACCGGGATTTGGGTCGTCTATGTTTATTTTAAAATCGCTTTTATTTTCTAAATCTAGATTCTAGGTTATTCAGTTTTCAATAGAATAAAAAATATAGCATGTCCGTCTCAATGCCGCGGTTCAGGGAACTAATTCTCACTATGTAGATTGAATACGATCAAAGTATGTCAGAGCATACCAGAAGTATTCATAGCGATGTCAGGGCAAGGCCAATTGCCCATATGAATTTTCCATGATCATGACTATTTCATGAAACTCATTTCCCACGCAAATTATATTCGACAGTGGTTTTCATAGTACAATCATTTCTGCTATGAATGTGGAAATTATGCGGATATGACGAGAATAAGGATAAGAATTTGTAACATTTAGTCATGAAAGACCACGAACCTTTTCGTGACTATAAACATTAGATGCCTTACCAATATTTAGAGGGTTCAATACGTCTACAGAAAGAAAAACTTCTTAGTGTGTACTGAAATCGTAACTTACAAACACGGAACAGAAAATATTATTACCCAGCGTGCAACAATGAGTAGTAACTACACATCAGTACTCGCCGTACCCGACAACAATGTTGCCCCCAAGCTACAAAGTAAGAAAATACTCAGAGAATTGCATGTTAACTTGAGGGTAAATGCTTTAAAGGTAAACAAACATTGCATATCTACAGCGACAACAAAATTAATGAGTTTTCTGAATGTTATTAGGTATACTCCGACCGTATATTAGGTAAATTGTGTATATTAGGTGAACTAATACGAGTTTAGGTAATTATTTTTTTAGCCACCGACTTGGAGTTGAGGTATTTGTCAATGTGTCTGTGTAACCTCTTCAAGAAATGGTCGATTTTCTTTTTTCGTTTGAATGCTGAAATGAACGAAATAGTTTTCACCTCTTAAGTATTTCTATTGGGTATTATTTTAATTTCGTCTTTGTAATAACCACATTGAACAATTTCGACTAGTTTTATCTATAATCAATATTTTGTATAGGAATAGTTCAAAATGTCAAATCCCAAAACTATCCGACATCCCGTTAAACATTATCACTTCCCATAAGTCCTTATTTGGTTCTAGGTGTTTTATCCAAGTAAACAGAAATTGAGTGTTTAGTTACAAAATCAAAACGTACTATAACGAAGCAGTACTGCCCTAGTGGCTTAGTTGGTAGTAGCTCTGCCTGCGAAGCCGAGGGTCGTGGGTTCGATCCCCACCCAGTGCAAATATTTGTGTGATGAATGCAAATGTTTGCACTGTGTCTGGGTGTTTCTATGTATAATAAGTATGCATTTAAAACTATATAAGTATTATATCAGCTATCTGGCTGCCATCACACAAGCTTTGCTTAGTTTGGGGTCAGATGGTGTTGTGTGTGAATTGTCCACCAATATTTATTATTATTATTATTAGTACTTAGAGACGATACTAACATTATGTATAACCTAGGCCTACGTCTGTATAAGGTAAATTAATGATTTGATTAATCTCTTCACTCGTTTTTAAAATGTCAAAATTCTCGAACGAGTTTAGCGTCGTTTAGCCACTGCTTGAAAAGGGACGCACGCAGTTACCTTCGCATCTACGTATATCAGAACGATGTTTACAATTTGTATTCAGACAGATAACTTGAGTATACGACGTGAAACTGCTTCTAGGTACTGCCACAAGTATTAAACTACTAAAGGTAATGGGTAGACGACTTCAAAGGTACTTCACGGTAATTGTATGGTAATTCTGTTTCATGATTAATATTTCGTAGCCAGTTGACGCGGTCGTTTGTTTTGTCAAGGCAAAGGAATGCTTCAACACATTTGCAACCGCAAATGAAGCGTACAAAGATGAGCACTTTACAGAACTAACATCAAAGAATATGTTGCAATAACATTTTAAATAGGTTAACTTGAATTGAGAAAAGCAGTGCCAGTAAAACGTGCTTTCTTATTCTCACACCAGAGTGTCTACCGAAGAACTAAAACTCTTAGCTTTAATATTTCTGTCTCTATTCTTTTCGTCTGAAATTATAGAGACAGCAATAACAAAGCCATAGCCGATTTAGGTAGGCTGTAGTGGGCAGGAGCAAAATTAATTAAATTTCCTCCGAAGAAAAATAACGATTTCAATTTAAAATTTAATTCAGACAATTTAATTTTTAGGCCAGATTTCATAAATTTTATGAATTCAACTAAATTCACTATCACAATCAATGAGACAGTGACGTTGCGGAGTAAACGAAAATATTATCAAAGTAGGCAAAATAATTCAAATCCGGCTAAATCGATTTCGATAAATCTAAATTCTAGACTACCTCCGAAGTACGATCTACCAAACAAAAAACGAATCATGAAAATCGATTCACAATTGGCAGAGCTATCGTGCAACATACGTACTAAAAACATACAGCCGAATCGAGAACCTCTTTTTTTTTTTGGAGTCGGTTAAAAAACGACTATTATTGAAGGAACCGTAAAATTATTCCTGCGGCAAGTGACACCGATAGTCTTGTAGATTTGCCTCTACATGTTTACTCTCAACCTGTCTCTTTCATTTCTATTTAAAGTAACAAAGCTGCGTATAATTCTCGATTTGAAACTACCTCGGCAGTGTGCAGCGTGCAGAACACGGAAGCGAAAAACGATAGATGGACGGAGCAATGTCGCCGTATAGACATACCGCACCGCATAGCATACGCGGCGCGTCGATATAACCTGATGTCACGGCGACATTATGCGAATCCATTACTGAACAGGTTCTCAACTTATACACACAATCATGTACAAGCCTACACGGATCATTATCATTATCACAATGTAAAGCACTACGTCATTAAAGTTTACTCTACAAAATACGAGCAAAATTATGAAAACATCTCGATAATGCCGTCTGTTTTGACGCAATTTTATCTTGCGTAATATTTCACAACCGGGAAGAATTTACAATGTCAATGGTTAGGATTGATATTTCGCGTTTTAAACACACATAAAACATGCACCACACGCTCCCCCATCGAACGATCGAAAGGACAGACATTCTGCACTATTATTACATTACAAACGGCAGAGTGCCCTTGATATACCCTATACGATTTATGCACACAAGTGTATGAACTAGTCCTATACTTATTTACATGAAGAATTAAAAAAGCCCCATCCCTCGATACGATTTAGAAGGGTTGAACCCTTTGAGAACTAAATTTTCGAGGTACTATCGTCGTCATAGACAAAAGCGAGGGCAGTAGCGCATACGTGCAAGTTAGAATGGCTGCGACACGCATATCGTGCGTTCTGTTCCCCGGGTCAGGGGCCTTCGGAAGGGCCTGGGTGGGGCGGGGAGCGGTTATCGCTCAATAGTGACGCAACATCATCTCGCAAGCACGCAGCCACAAACATAGCCCTTTCCATTACTCCTTTTTGCGGTCGCCGGACGCTTTCTAATGCCCATTGTGCGTACGGAGACGCGACGGTAAGATAGTGAGTACGGATCGACATCCGTGAGAACCGCTTCGCTGCCCGCTAATTACGTATGCTGGCATGTGTGGACAACACTCCGGACGACATTTTAGAATGTATCTTAAATAATCGAAGTTTTTTTTATAGTATAGAAGTGACGAGATGAGCAGGGCATGCGTCTGATGAAAAGGAGCATGCCTATCCATGACAGTGTCATACAGCTATTGGAACATGAAAGAGCCCAAGTCCAAATAATTACTAAGTACTGACCTGGCGCTCGTCACCCAGAGATTTAATTTAATTATCTCTATGCCCCGGACGATGTTTGCACATTACTGCTCGACGGTAGAATAACTGGCAAAGGTGTGATCGTCCTCCAGGCGGACTCTGCAAAGAGTCCAACCACTACAGAACTACACTTACATAGTGCAAACAAAACTAGAAAACAGTATTGTTTTAGCTGCGAACAATTCGACGGTTCCGCAATAGCGATACCATTTACTGTTCATTATAATAAGGGCATCGAGGGCAAATTGCCATAATGAGTTTTATCGATTCACGACAGATGGCTCATACAAAATGGCCTTATCGCTAAGCGTGTGTAATACACATAAATACACTAGTGACCGCTGACGTAGTTCATATCAATTCACACTCTTATCTCTGGGCACACATGCCATGTGAGAATTACTAGTCATACTAATTTATGTAATTTGCGTAGTATTGCGCGAAAATACGTGATTCTCATGTATAGCGACGAGTATCGACGATAATGCCCACACCGATTCTTGGAAAAGCCGTGTTATAGACGTATGTGGATTTCCAGAAATACTACTAATTGGCTGATAGTGATATTTTGTCCGTAGGCATTTGGGTGGGTGTGTAGAGGTCTTAGAGGTATACACAAACGTGTATCAATATTTCTTGCAAAAACCACTGAATGGATCTGAAATTTGCCTCAGTGATGATTATAGTCTGGAATAAACAAAAATACACCATACTAATTAATCCGTCAGCTAGACCATAGAAAAACATGGGACACGTATATTTATTTATATTTTTCAAAATATTAAAAATCGAGTAAGATATAGATCATCCAAGTTTCAGAGTGCATGACGTTACTTGTGGGTAAAACGTCGTACCCACAAATTTAGTGACGTCACGCGAAACTTCGTCTGTAAATAGCACTAAGTATATCTTCGTCATTTTTTGTTTGTGAAACAAAAGAAAAAATACGTGTACAATATTTTTTTGCAATTCACGGACTATGTCTTTTTTTTTAGGATTATACGCTATTACATTAATATGATCTACTTCGTACCGCGGTAAAAACAAGACAACAAGAGATACGCGTGTGAAATTTCGGGACGCCACTTCTACTAATACCTACCTACTACGTATTTCTTACACGGATATTTATTTCAGTATTCGAAAGAAGCTGAAGTGATTGGACAGAGTACATTGTTTTCATTTTCATTGCAACAAACAAGACTTTATTGTGAAAAGCACGATGTATGTAATAACATGCTTAATTAAATATAATTTTAAATTGTGATACATACTTAAAAACTTAAGGCAAACTGAACCGACCATATCACATGTGAGTTACCCTGAATTAATTACAAACAAGATATCACAAACTTGAATACAGCTCAAAACTTGTAAAATTGTGGGTAAACGTAAAGAAGTGATGGATTTAAATTGGATCGTGTAACTATTTAATTCCTCATTGGTTAAAGAATAACCAAAGCTTTTCTCGTGATTCATTGTAAATAGTCATCCCATACATTAATCATGCTAGTGGGCATCAGTGTGATTGTAAACAAGTAGCTTTTGCTAGTTGCTTACTCACCAGCGGCCTTGCGAACGACGCTGCGCCGGCGCCGCGTGTGACGTCTCGTGACGTATGGCGTTTTTCGCGCAAATTCCGTCGCGGGCGACGATCGCAGAGTGCGAATTCCGTCTGCACAGCCCGACATTCACCTCTCGACTTCTGCTTGCTTTTTTATTGCGTAACGATAATCCAGTTTCATTCGAATAAAGAGCGAAGTATACTTGTTTAACGGATTGTTTTTACGATTTTTCAAGTAAGTACAGATTGTACTCTTGACAAATTAACAGACATTCGAGAAAATGTAAACAAAATTTGTTTTGACTTCGTGAAGAGCGAATTTATACAGCGGGAAAGTGGGTTATAGGGGAAAAGCTTCAAAACACAAACCGCGTTTTTGTTGTCAACCGAGCGAAGGGGAGAACGAAGCGGAATACAAGAGACAGCTTTTCCTTTGCACGTGAAAAACTCGTCTAGTTTAAAAAGTAGGACAGACTGCTTGACACAGTTCAGGCCCTATACGTGGGTGGCGGGCTGGCAGCCCTACAGATGTAGGCGGGTTCACTTACGTAACTTAAACAAAGCCGAAGGGCGACCGCTTGCCGCATTTCGCAACGTTCGCCCTTTGGCTATTGTAACATGCCGTAGCTAACTACGATATCTAATCCTAAATAACTGGCGATTCGGTTTCTGGAATAAGGAAATGTAGCGTCGAGTGGAGAAGCGGTAGGGGAGGTCATTGACAGGGCGGAGGCGGGTGCGCGGATGCAGCGAATGCACCAAGCGAGTTCCGGTGCACTACGCGGCAGGTATAAATAGCGATCCGTTAGTGTCGACGACCGAGCCTCGTCACCATCGCACGCCCTGCTCTCCTCTCTCCACTCCCAGCCGTGACCTAGATTAATTTGAAAAAACATCGATTATGTCACGGGGTACTGGCGAGGCGAAAATCGAAAAGCCACACCCGCGGGGTGTAGCATCACTGGGTCGAAAGTACTAAGCCCCGGCAAAGCTTAAATAGGCTCGAGACGGGGGTGAGAGCAGGGGGATGCTAATAATGCAAACGCCCTTCAGACTCGATACGGACAGACGAAATTTCGGATGCGCGCGCGGGCCTTCGCAGTGCGTGTGTGCGTGAAGGGCCCGTTCGTACGTGACGTCGCTCACGTCGCGGGGCGAAGGGCGAGGAGGTCGGACCCCGCCCGCATCTTCACCTCTGCTCAGATGCGCTCTTCAAACTAAGGTCGGAGACCGCAGACCGCCGCTACTAGGCTATTTAGTTTCCATCTCTGGCTAATTTACATACAAACTATCAACTTCTAGTACCACTTCCAAACTCGTAGTTTCGTCTATGTAACGTGGCTAGACAAGCGAAGCGTTTACAGATTCCGGTTCCTCCGCTATTCTGTTGCCATGCGGTGCTATTTCGCAAAGCTATTCTCGCATGATAAAAATAACGTAGTCACTGTGACGTAATACATTCGGTTCATACGTAAATGGAAATGGTATTTAGAGTATGAACCGTCGAATTTTATCAGAACGATAACAGGACAGGACAAAACGATAAAATACTGAAATGGATTTGTGATGAAATTTCAGAATCGAAATTGAAATTAGGAAAGGCAGGAAAAATGCAGAGAACTGTTAATATAAAATTAAACCCGACATTTTGTTTAACATTGACTGGATATGTTAAAACAAACCAGTTACAAGGCCGGTGTAGCTGAAGCAGGAATACATCAAAATACGTGAAGGAACATAATTACTTCACAATATTGTATAATGTTTATAAATGAGGCACGTGCACACGCTCACGATAAATAAGAGCTATAAAATTATGTTCTTCATTGAGAGAGAAAAACTGCTGATGTGGTCTTTAACCGCAAAGAGAAATCTGTGCTATGAACGTAGCTTCCAATGGTTAGACCACCGGAAAAGTTCGCCGTTGATGGAGAAATTAACTACGAAATGCAATTACACTGTGAAGTAGCGCTAGCGAGTAAGCAAACACGTCGGGTAATTTTATCGCTTTCTACGCGGCGCGTCCGTTTATTTACTACGGTTTCGTAGTAAAACTCAACAATGGTCCGATAAAGGGCAGTCTCCTTTTTACACATTTTCGGCGGCAGTTTCGGCAACAGTTTTAGCCTCAAGCTTTTCCGAAGTTCCAAGCGTTATGTTTTGCTATGTAATTCGTAATTTCTCTTATTTGGTGTAATGCCAAGTTTCACACCGACGTATCTGTAACATTTGGGTAAATCTATCCCCATGGCAATGCATAACAGGCGGCCAATCATTTGAGACCACCAGGCTTGTCACATAACGCGTTCATAAATTGCGTGTCGGCTATTACTTAAGTTATAAGGATGACTTGTTTATGATAAGTAATAGTCTTATGGCTAGGGATCATGCAGCAGCTGATGTCACGGCAGGTGTGGTGGCAGCCGGCATACACCTGCCCTCGGCACGCGCCACCGCAAGCTGTTCTAGCAATTAAATAGCATTCATTACTCACATCCATAAAAGAATCGATATTCAACAACTTGTCTTTACCCTACACAAGTACCCACACATGGTTGCAGCACCTGACTTTGAAATGTCAACGCAATTGCGTAACTCATTTAGGACATAAAAACAAAGGTGTTTGAAAGGAATAGTGTAAAAGAAATACCTCAACATATTTGTGCGTTATTCGTTGAAAAACAATACATATTTATGTGTACCAAGAAATCTCTGGATTCCGAACAGTGTTCTTTATCACATGAATAAATGAATGTCGATGTGGATACTTCGAAAAATACCGAATTGGGTACTTCATACTCATAATATGGTAAATGGACAGAATTTATAGTAGCTTGATATTTTACTGTGGAGCGTAATGTAATACTGATGGGAATACCATTTCCGGCTTAGTTCAACGAGAAAGGACTTGACTAGCATACTGATGAACAAGTTTGCGAAACGGGCCAAGCGGGTCTAACTGGTGACTAGAGGGCTCCGGAGAGCGGTACCGTTACTCGGCAGCTAGCGGAGACTCGTAGATAAACCTCGGACCGTCCCACGGTACCCAATATTATGATGCATGACGACTGATAACAGTTTAGTGACTTGCGTACTACTAGATTACGAACCCTAGCAACTTGACATAATCGGACTATTTAAAGTAGACATTACGAAACAGCGTCGATAACAGCATACTCTATTGAATTCTCGGTAGTGTTTGAGACTTCCTATAATTTAGAATGACGTTAACATCGAGGAAATTTTAAAATTTATCAAAAACATATACGGCATTTGAATCGTGGATTGGTGTTTGATTAAACTCATCAAATTCATGAACGGCTGTGTATTACCGGTTTGATGACCAATGACGTAAGACAAAAGTGCGCGAATTCCACCTGATATGGCTATCGAGCTCATGACTCACATGGGTTCAGTTTCCTGTAAAGCGACAAAGAAGGCAATCGTATCGCAATTTCTACTCAATGCCAGATCATTAGATGACTCAAATGTTTCCGGAGCCGGAACTGGTGTTACATTTACAGGCGAAGTTTTTGCCACTTGGAAAACCCTGATGCATGTAACAGACAGAGGAAAGCCCGAACATTCTTGTCTGATGCAAATTTACCGTTTCAAGATTAACTGTGCTTATATACGTCGTCAGATAGAACAACCTAAGTACGTATGCAGTAGCGGTGCATTAAATGCATTAGAGCCTCAGTATGGCAGCAAGGGAAGGCAGCATAGCATCGCGTGCGGCGGCCGTGGTAATAATCACACTCTACCGACCTACATTTTATGCGACGGCCAACTCATTATTTACTAGCTTAACTGCTCACGCACTGGGCACCCTTACTTTTCGTTATCCTCCTACATCCTGCCAATATTTCACCCGCTTCTCATATGTGTCGATCAGATGAATGGATTAAGACAGTCTCGGTAGGCTACCTGCGAAAATACTAAAAAACAAACACAAAATAATGTAAGGGAACAAAAACACGACCTCGCGACGGGACCAGCTTCAGTACCGTCGTTGTAAGTGTCTGCATTTTGGAAACAAAACACAATAGAAAGAGTCGCGTGCGAACGCGATGCAGTGATAGGGGCGGCAGGCGGAAAGAAAGAGCTGGCACTAGGGCCGACGTAAACAAACTGCGATCGGGAGCTTCGACCGCACTCACCATTTTGGGGATATTCAGATCCGGGGCTGACAGGTGTGAGGCCGCAGCAGCTCGCGTAGTGAAGAGCGGAGACGTCGTCACGAGACCAGCACAAACAATCGTTCACACAGG
The DNA here is from genome assembly GCA_017562165.1 of Ectropis grisescens. Classification (NCBI taxonomy): domain Eukaryota; kingdom Metazoa; phylum Arthropoda; class Insecta; order Lepidoptera; family Geometridae; genus Ectropis; species Ectropis grisescens. Next base: position 8,016,357 of record CM029771.1, on the reverse strand, counting down.
ATAGTTCAAGTCACACACTCGGCACATATAAACACGACACGTCCCGTCCTACACTACGTTCGCGGCTCGCGCCGATTGCAGTTTACGTCACCGCATCCCGCTCCCGACTGGCAGTGCGCGGCGCGAGCGAGCGACGACCTCGCGCTGCAGCGTGCACCTCCCCGCGCCCCGCGCCGCGCGCGCGCCCTTACCCCGCCCCCTCGGCCCGCGCGGCCCTACCGCCGCGTCCGCGCTCGTCCTACGTCCGGTGAATCACGATGTCGACACGAATACGGACGGAACACGCGACGAACACTTATGAGCTTTTCCCGACGAATCTCCGAAAAATAGAGAAGCGAGACGCTCGATGCTTCGCGTTTCAAAGCGTAAAAATGTATGAAGAAAAGCTCGTTAACGCGTCTATTTACACAGCGCATTAATTCGAGACTGAGTGAAATATTTTACTGACGCACAACACTCGGCCCAAAACTATTTTCGAAATAGAATGAGTTCTAATCAAATTCTAATAGCATTTCCTTTTGTATATGTTAAACAAAACATTTAAATGTACAACACATTTGGGTATATTCAATAAGCTTTTAGACTGTTGGTTGGTGGCCCTTCTAAACATGTTTTAATTTATTACGTACATTTTCAATTTTTCAATAAGTGTAAGGATCTTTACACTTCACACTTTAGGACACAAGCTCGTTTATACGTCAAAAAAAATAATTAAATATAATTATTATAATATCTATTTATTGCAGTCATCTCCCCGGAACAGGCTGGGTTTCGAAGTGGTTATAGCACCATAGACCACATCCATACAGTTGGAGACTGTTAGTATTTTTAACCTATCATACTAAATATCTTTTGAGACAAGGGATGTAATCTCCCCGAAATTGTTTTCCAATGCACTAGAGGATATTATAATTTTAGTGGCTGAGAAGACTTGCTGGACTTTGTTTTATCTACATACTTGTTTTTTTATATAACGTTGAATAACTATTATTATGTAAGTGTAGATATTATTTGGTATTTCAGTATTTTAATACTGCGTTAATTTCAAAAGTCATCTACTTTTTCAGTTTACTTTTCGCAGAACCGTTACTTTTTTTTTTGAGACTAGGTGGAGTGACGATATACGTAAGGTGCTGGTAAAACGTAAAGCCGAGGATCGGGCTGAGTGGCGTATTATTGAGAGGCCTATGTCCAGCAGTGCAGTATTTTAATACTGCGTTAATTTCCAAATCCTACTTTTTTGTTTACTTTTAAGTTACTTTTTTTTTTAAATAATGTGCAATAGAGTCATAAGAGAGCATAATCGGTCTATTTATTTATACTTACTATATGTACTTATTTAAAATTTATAAACCGAGAAAGTTTTTTGAAAACTCATATTTATATTTTACGAACGCGGCTTAACAACCAAAATGTTCAACGGGATAAAAAATAATCAATCAACAGCCAACAGCCCACTAAATGTTCCCACTGCTGGGACTCGGGCCTTCTCTCCCGAGGAGAGAGTTAAGGCCATAATCCACCACGACACATGACTTCGTAAGATTCTAGTTACATGTCGATTTCCTCACGATGTTTATAAGATAAAAAGTAAGCTAGATGTTAATCTATGTAATTACATATTTAATTTCAATCAAAGTACCTAGTTCAGTCGTTATAAAGATACGTGGGAACAAATACCTATATTACCTACGTCTTTCGCCTTTATGGTATTGTGGGAATTACTATTTTTCTATTCAAAAAATGTCGAAATATAAGTAAACAATATATTGTTTTAATACACATACATACACGTGCGTTTTTTTCTTTTACTTTTATAGGTTTATACTTGACCGCCATCTCTACGATAGAGCGTGTTACCTATAACCTAGAAGAAACCGAATCACTCTCGATTTGAAAATGCAAAGTTTGCAACCATCGGAGAAAACCCACTCAGCCAACGTATTCCACAGCCTAGACGTTTTTTTCACAAAAGTTGAGTAAAATTTTTCGTTCGTGGCTTTGGAACTTTGTGTTCCGTTTGAAGGAAATGTTTCCAGAGAAATTACAGGGCTTAGAGATATAACATCTTAGATCTCTGGGCAGATCTAGGCAATGATTTGGAGTCTTCATGTACAAATAGCTGCGTGTCACTATGTTGTTATGTGGCAGGCATGTTGCTTACCATACACATGTCCTGCTCTTCTCGTCACTCTATATTAAAAAAAAACATATAATGCTGAGGGCCTGTTGCACTGTGCGCCATGCAAAAGAACTTTCAAAACTAATTTTGGTTTTTCGAGCCATCCAAGAGCTCACAATAGAAGCTAGCCAGGTTCGCCATTGACGGATACGTCAATGAGGGCAGCATATTGTGTATCACAGGCAAGCCAGGGATGACCGCCAGTATACAATATTTATTTATCATCATCATATATAAAAAATCAACTTTCAAGGATTACTTTATACTCTACAATGAAGATATAGGAAATGAAGTTAAATATAAGTTAATTCATAAGTTTTAAATTTAAAAAAAAAAGTAAAGAAAATATATTTGACTCTCATATAATCATATTTTTCCGAAATACACGCGGCCTATTCTTATCACTTTTAAATTTTACAATTTGACCCTTGTAAAACAATATACAAGGTGCTGCTCGCATTTTGATAGTTGAACTTGGCTTGACACAGTGTGCCTAGACGAAATTACCGTAAAACTTAAAATAAGATTTATTTCTTCATATTATATTCTTTTTAACACCCGACCAAAAAAAGGGGTGTTATAAGTTTGACGTCGATGTCTGTCTGTCTGTCTGTCTGTCTGTCTGTCTGTCTGTCTGTCTGTCTGTGTGTGTGTCTGTCTGTGGCACCGTAGAGCTCAAACGGATGGGCCCATTTCAATGCGGTTCTTTTATTTGAAAGTTAATATCCGTGCGGATGTTCTTAGCTATGTTTGGTTAATATAGATTCAATATGGCCGCCGCCACAAAATGGCGGACAAAATATTTCTTCACAACCTACCTCAATATGGGTGTCAAATGAAAGGGCTTGACTAGTAGAATACTATACACTATAAAAAAAATCAAATCCAAGATGGCCGCCACCACAAAATGGCGAATTATATATTTTTTTCGCTACTACCTCAATATGGGTATCAAACGAAAGGGCTTGACTAGTAGAATACATTGCACTATGACTAATTTCAAATCCAAGATGGCCGCTTCCACAAAATGGCGAAATACATGTCTTTTTTCACAACTCCCTTAATATGGGTATCAAATGAAAGGGCTCAAAATTTTCAATTTTGTTCTTGTATTTACTACAAAACGTCTCCAAATCGACGTTTTCAGACGTAACAAAAAAAACTTAGTTAAAACTGACGTTATTATTTTGGTGTACCCCCATCAATGTTTTTGATTCTCCATTTAGTTATTTATGCACACCAAAACTTTAGAATATCGTTGGGTGACGAGCGCAGCGCAATGCAGGTAATTTGTACTCTTCATGTTCTAATAGCTGAGTGATACTGCTGTTACAGGCAGGCGTGCTGCTTACCGCTTACCATCAGGCACATATTCTCGACGTCCCGTTACTCTAAAACTAAAAAAAGTAAAATTATGGAAATTTGTGTAAAATATTAAGCCGTAACGTTATCAAGCGCCAAGCCTATTACGTCAATCCGCTGATAACGGCTTACCATTGCATCGTGACAGACGCACAGACGTGCCGGCCTTGTGCTAATTAAGTAATTCAGCAAGCCCATTCTTCCCGGAAATGAATCATCATTAAAAAGTAGGCCGTTTGGTCCCTTGTGACACATTGTTGCCATGTGTATACGTCACACGTCTTATCAGATATTTAGGGATTCGTAGAGTACGAACCCGCAAGGTTTTCGCTATATCTCGCCCGTTATTCTAACCTCATGGCTCAGTTATTATATCATTAAATCAGCCATGGTATAAGCCATGGATTCGATTCCCAGTTAGAACAAATATTTTTCAGACAAATAAATATGGATATGTTTGATCATTAAAAAGTAGGCCGTTTGGTCCCTTGTGACACAAAGTTGTCATGTGTATAGGTCACACATCTTGGCAGATATTTAAGGATTCGTTGTGATACGAAACCTCACAAGGTTTGCGATTCTCAAAAAATCAATTTGCAAAAAAATAATATCAAAATGACGTTAAAGCCATGGGTGCGAATCCCAGTTAGGACAAATATTTTTCTGATACACATGGATGTTTGTTTTGTTTTCACCCAGACGCAGCACCAATGTAATATCCGACATCCGACTCCAGTTTTTTTAACCCCCGACCAAAAAAAGGGGTGTTATAAGTTTGACGTCGACGTCTGTCTGTCTGTGGCACCGTAGAACTCAAACGGATGGGCCGATTTCAAAGCGGTTTTTTTTATTTGAAGGTTTATATACGTGCGGATGTTCTTAGCTATGTTTGGTTAATGTCGATTCAAGATGGCCGCCTCCACAAAATGGCAACAAACAAAATATTTCCTTACAAACTACCTCAATATGGGTATCAAATGAAAGGGCTTGACTAGTAGAATATTGTATAGATAACAAATCCGAGGTAGTCGGTTGATTATTTTTTTTAAATTTTGTTCTTGTTTAGTAATATGGCCTACTGGCATCAGGTGGTCTCTACATTTTACCGTCTACATCGTTAAGGCTTGAAATTGCGTTACGCGGACGCCCGCACGCACGGTTTTATATTAGAGAATGAGTGCAGATTGCAGAACGCCAATTTTTTTTTTAAATTAAGCTTTACAATACATTATATCAATAAAAAACTACCATGTATTTGAGACACATACAGTGTATAGGTCTTTTGTTTACAGTTAAATTCTGTGGTCAAATTGAAAATAGAGGTAGATTATTATTGCTCTATGGTCAAATTTCGACCACTTACCAATTACCAACCACTAGTACCTATTTATTATTTGTCGTCACCAGAAGCTACCATAGCACAGTGATAACTATTCGTGCCACACGACACGAAGACGCCGAGGGTTGACCCCTACGAAGTAAAAATAGTGAGAAAACTGTCTTGATCCAAAGAAATACTGATAAATAATTTACCCGTACTTCACCAGCGTGGCCTTGCTTCTCTTTTTAAAGGAAGGAACCAGCAACAGAGGTATAATAAAGTCTTATAGCTCGTGCTTCCAACGCCATGATCTGCTTTAGATGGTTCTTATGGTTTCCGTTCATTACAATATACCATTATGCAATGTAAAGTATGACAGAGGTGGTCCCCATACATTTTATCTATCTCTTGGATAGATAAAATTGTAACGTATATGGGACGCTTCGGTAGAGTAATATCTGGTTTCAGTGTAAGTGGAATGTAAATATGGTTGATTACTCAGCTATATTTACATCAAATCGACTTTTCCATAGTCCTGATGTCTCAGCGGAACTGTTTTATCCGTTCTTCACTGAATTTATCACGATTATCGGTAAAAATCCTCATGTCATGCTTAAAAGTGGACTTTTATATTTTTTATTACTTATAGCATAAACATGCACTAAAGGATCCCACTTTATGTTCCGTGACTTGGTGTCTTTTCTCACACAAGAGAGAGTCGAAGCTGTAATCCATCACGCTGGCCAAGTGGGGGTTGGTAGATGACATATTTCCTCGAAAGATGTATTTATTGGATAACTCGGTTTCATCACGTTTTTCTTCACCTTTAAAACCTCGGATGGAAATAACTACGAAGATGACGAGAATGTTTTGACAAATATAAACCAAAGTTGCCACGAAACCCTGTTTTAAGTTTGTCTCGACACGGTCTTGGCCATATTTTTTTTGGGCTTGATTTATTGAGAATACCTTTCCGCCACAGATGTTGGGATTTGCGAGGAGCAAGGATACGACGATCCCGTAGTAGCTATGACCTTATTTTTTGTAAAGAATCCTATTAAAACAAAATCTACTCGTACCTATGTACTAATATACTATCGGTCTTATTCATAATAAATGCTTATAGAAGACTTAAAACACTCATTAGTTAAAACGCTCGATAAGCTTATAAAACGTCCTAAAAAATCCTTATTCATAAACGCTCTATAAGCCTTCTATAACTAAAGCATTACTGATATCAGTTTCAGGATCAAAATGTTGCCATTATAATGAAATCGATCGATTTTATAGACAAACTGACAGAATCGTCCACAGATAAAACGAGTTTGAAGGGGGAGCCATAGACAATGTTACAGAATTAAAATAAACTATTTTTTACAAAAAATTAAACCGACTTCAACACCACAAATAGGCACTCAAAAGCGAAAAATAATTTAATATAGACTTCATATAGATGAGTGAGTAGCGGTTATAATAATTACCTATATTAAATTATTTTTCGCTTTTGAGTGCCTATTTGTGGTGTTGAAGTCGGTTTAATTTTTTGTAAAAAATAGTTTATTTTACCCTTTTTAGTGCTAAACAAGTTTTCACTAATGAATTTACACGATTTCGTGTTGAGATCTCAATACATGAATTAAACCCAAACACTGGGTAGTTCCTGTAAGCCGTTAAGAAATTCCCTTGACTGTCCTTTATCTTCATCATCAGACCACTAATGACAGTCACAACCCATCTATGTAAAAAGTTATCATCAATACAAATTCATCGAGCCCAAACACAAGGTAACTACTGTGTACCGTCGAGGAGTTCCTCGGCCGTCTCCTGCTCCCTCATCAGATCGACTCCAGACCATCTTTAAACTATACTGCTTTAAAATGCTCAAGCAAAAACTTAAGTAACGCACTAGTCATCTTTACAATTTTCGAAAGTTATCCTCGATTTCTCTAGGATACCATCATCAGATCCTGGTTTCCTTATCATGGTACCACCCTTGGAATATCTCCTTTACAACAAAAAAAAGAATCATCAAAATCGGTTCATAAACGACGAAGTTATCCGCGAACACACATAAAAATTAAAAAAATAGTAAAAAAAAGGAACATACATACGGTCGAATTGAGAAACCTCCTTTTTTGAAGTCGGTTAAAAAAATGACATACGCTGTGAAGTTATGAAGCGGGGAAATTTAAAGTTAGATTACTAAAACGTAGTGGTGTTCGTTCGTTCTCTTATTAATTTATTGTATTTTATAAGAAAAAATGCTAAAGAAATAAATTAGAAATAAATTCCGAAAGTAAAAGGATCACTCCTACTTATATACACCTTTCGTCGATGTGGATTACTTTCATGACAACATGTTTTATTCTTTCACCATCAACACCAAACATTACATTGGTTTTTATACACTACATAATATATACTCACTAAATTAACATACATTTAAACGTTTGGAATATTTGAAGCAAGAATCCAGGTACCTCGATTTCACGTGTTTTCCGACAATCAAGCTCATAATTCTGAGAAGCTATGAAGAACATGGAAGACTGAGCACCTGAATTAAGAACATAATATCTTATACCTTTAAACGAGCAATTCTTGTATATATATATATATATATATAGAATCTGAATATCGGAAACGGCTCGAACGATTTTCATGAAATTATGTATACAGAGGGTTTCGGGGACGATAAATCGATCTACCTAGGTTTTATTTTTTTAAAACATCGTTTTATGCGCGTTTTTAGACAATGAAAAACTTCTACAATGTCATTAGAATACGATAACTTATTTCGCCACTGTTCCGTAAGTCTAAATGGCTCAGACGGAATATGCTCGCCCTCGGAGTCAACAGGCCCCGGTTCGAATCCTGACTCGGGACTTTTCTTTTTGTTCTTTTTTTTCTGAGAAAATCTTATAGTTAGAGCCTTTTATAAACGCATTTAATTCGTATATAAGTAGGTCTAAGTAAGTCATCAACGTAATTCGTACCTGCCTAAATATCATTTTAAAAACCGAGCAAAGCTCGGTCAACCAGGTACTAACAAAGATACTCCCAACGCTCAAACGCTGGACATTGGCGAAATTACGTTGACATAACCGAATCGAAACAAAAAAAAGTTGAAGTTGAATGTGTCACAACGCCATTTTGACACTAATCAGCTGTTAAGAGTCGGCAATATTTGCCTTAAAACACCGCTAAAGTAGGGTTCTTGGCTCTATAACTTTATAGAAGGCTTATAGCACGTTTTAGCGCTAAAATGCTTACCTTACGTTATGAATACCATTTTTCCTAACACGTACTATAGCAAGTCTTTAGACATGCTATAACTTTTTATGAATAAGACCGTAAATCTATACTAATATTATAAAGCAGAAGAGTATCTTCGTTTGAACGCTAGAATCTCGGGAACTACTGGTCCGAATTGAAAGATTATTTTTCTATTGGATAGTCCATTTATCGAGGAAGGTTGATGTGACAGCACGTGTCTAAAATTGCGTCATTATAAAACTTTGCTAATCAAATTTGTTCTAAATCTGAGTTGGTACGACCAACTTTCGACAGGTGGCGTTAGCAGGTAGCTGAAAAGATATAAACGCGATATTCTCAGGAATTACTGAACCGATTTCAAAAATTCTTTCACCGGTGGATATACACGGGATCCCTGAGTACTATAAGGTTACATATGTACCACGAGCGGTGCCGAAGCGTGCATCTAGTTATACTATATAAAGCTGACGAGGTTTTTTGTTTGAACGCGCTAATCTCAGGAACTACTAGACCGATTTCAAAAATTCTTTCACCGTTGGATATGTACGTGATCCCTGCGTGCTATATATTATGTACCACGGGCGAAACCGAGACGAACCGCTAGTAGTATGTAAAGAAATGTTGCATAGTGTGATTATTATCATGTATTACTTTTAACATTAGTTTATTACGTTGTTATGTATAGTATATAGTTATGTTTAGTATATAAAGTTACGGCTGGTCTAGTTGGGAGAACGGCGCCTGCCGATCTGGAGACCCTGAGTTCAAACCCCACACGCACCACTGTCTTTTCAAAGTCATGTGCGTAATGCCACTTAACTTAAAAACGGTGAAGGAAAACATCGTGAGGAAACCGACATGTGCCTAGAACCTTTCGAAGTCATGTGTCATCCACCAACCCGCACTGGGCCAGCGTGGTGGATTATGGCCTTAACCTTGCGAGAGAAGGCACGAGTCCCAACAGTGGGAACATTTAATGGGCTGACGATGATGATGTATAGTATCTATCCAACGGAATCTTTGAATGTGATTTCGCCCCTTTCGAAACGAAGGAATAATTTGAAACTTTGTACACTTGTCAAGGACCGATGGCAATGCAATAAAATGAAATATTAAAGCCTCCTGCGGTCCATTTCAAACACATTATTGACAGATTCTTCCCATTCTAAAAACGCTATATCACATACTTAATCAAGACTTATTTATTATTTTCTAAGAAAAAAAAACAGTTTAAAGAAATAAATTAATTTATTTACTCGTTTTGTCGGGTATTAACAGTAAAGTAACAAAATTACAAGATGCGAAGGAGCCCCTCAAAAAATAGATATAAGTTTATTGTAAAAACAGCCTATGAAAGTTAAATACGAGTAAACTCCTACAAGTTCAAAACTAATTTGACTACTTGTTTGTACATATTTGCATCTAGTATTAAAGATGAATACACAATTTACAGATTTCTATACTAATACTAGCAAAACTATTTTATTTGTTGCGAGAAAATAGCCCAACATCAAATCAATAAATCAATCCTGGGCACATTTGAACTGTTGCCTCAAACACCAATTGCCTCAATAAAACCTGGTTTCATTCGTGTTGTAGAGTTCAGTGGAGTCGATAAATCACGCATAAACTATTAAAAAATCAATCCAAATGCGAAATCACAAACCGAAGTAATGTTTACTTAAGCGTGACGTCATGCGATGTGATTGGTATTTCAGTCAAAATGGCCGATTGCAGTATGTTTTTCTTTTATTTGGTTGAAAATTTTATTGATCTCATACTTTTATACAAAGCTAAATCTTTTTAAATTGTATTTTCTCCTAAACAATTAAATCTTTGATGATTACGTGATACTGTCGTCATGCTTATTGCAAACATGAAAAAAGTGGTCAAGTGCGAGTTGGACTCGCCCATGAAGGCTTCCGTAGCAGCAAGTAAAATAATATAAAAGTTCTTGTAGTTCGTTGTTACTTTAATCAGTGTTTTAACAATAGTGAATTTATGACGTATTAAAATAAAACTACTTACAGGACCTCATTCTAACCAATTTTCGTTGAAAGTTTACATGGTAATATAAATCACACATTTTTTTAGTTTTGTCATTCTCTTATTTTAGAAATTACAGACACACATTTTACCACTTTGTAAGAGTCTCTCGCGCAAACTATTCAGTTTAGAAAAAAAATTTGTTAGAAACCTCAATATCATTTTTGAAGACCTATCCATAGATAACACAAACGTATGGTTTTGATGGAAAAAAAATTTGAGTTTCAGTTCTAAGTATGGGATACCCCGAAAATTTATTGTTTTTTTCTATTTTTAACCCCCGACCAAAAAAAGGGGTGTTATAAGTTTGACGTCGATGTCTGTCTGTCTGTCTGTGTGTGTGTCTGTCTGTGGCACCGTAGAGCTCAATCGGATGGACCGATTTCAATGCGGTTTTTTTTTTATTTGAAGGTTAATATCCGTGCGGATGTTCTTAGCTATGTTTGGTTAATATCGATTCAAGATGGCCGCCTACACAAAATGGCGGACAAAATATTTCTTCACAACCTACCTCAATATGGGTATCAAATGAAAAAGCTTGACTAGTAAAATACTATACACTATAACAATTTTCAAATCCAAGATGGCCGCCACCACAAAATGGCGAATTATATTATTTTTTTCACTACCACCACAATATGGGTATCAAATGAAAGGGCTTGACTAGTAGAATACTTTGCACTATGACAATTTTCAAATCCAAGATGGCCGTTACCACAAAATGGCGAAATACATTTCTTTTTTCACAACTCCCTTAATATGGGTATCAAATGAAAGGGCTTGACTAGTAGAATGTTGTACAGATAACAAATCCGAGGTAGTCGGGGGTTAATCAAAATTTTTTAATTTTGTTCTTGTTCATACAAATGAAAATCTTAATGAGGTTCACAGAATACATCTACAAATTTCAATAGTACTTATAGTTTTTATACTATCTAACTTACAGTTTTAAAGTGGCTGTTACATACGGACAGACAGGCAGACATGACGAATCTATAAGGGTCCCGTATTTTGCCACTTGGCTATGGAACCCTAAAAAACACGAAATCACACGATGCGCCACATAAGTGAGGACAATTCACATGATTTAATTAAAATAATCTAAATAATGACAGTGGAGTTATATTGGAGTGAATGAGTGGTGGGCTCTTCTTTCATTCGCTTTTAGCGCGATGAGAGTGCCGTCGAAAACGCTTACTGGCAATATGACCACGAAAGTTAAGGCAAACGTAGAATCCTGTGAGTCTTATTTATGATGCCAGTGAGGAAATTGACAGTTTCAAACCAAATTTCAGGTCCCAAACGACTCAAAAAAATATCGAAACAAAAGTTTTCGAAGGTGATCTGAGAGGAGCTGTACGCCTCCTAATATCAAACGACACTTATGCTAAGCACGATCCCAGTACTTTAGCTGCCCTGAAACTAAAACACCCTAGTCCATCGCGTCCTCTTGTGTTTCCTCCAGCGCCGGATAAATCAGATACTCCAGTTTCAGTTACAGTTGAGGATGTGGGTCTGGCGTTGGGTACTTTTTATAGTCGTTCTGCAGCAGGGTTGGATGGCATCCGGCCGGGTCACTTGAAAAAGCTGACTTCGGTGTCGGCTGGTGAAAACGGAAAGCTTTTGATGGAGAGACTTGCTAAACTGGCAAACTTTTTGCTAAGTGGTCAATTGAATCCACTAATATGTCCATATATGTACGGGGCCACTCTCTGTGCAATAGCAAAAGGGGATGGGGGGTTGAGACCAATTGCTGTTGGTAGTGCCTTTCGTCGGCTGGTCGCAAAATTAGCTTGCCGAGCGGTGAAGGATGATATATCTGAATACTTGCAACCGCATCAATTAGGCTTTGGTGTGCGCCGAGGTTGCGAAGCGGCAATTCATGCCGTACGTGCTTTTGCAATGGATTCTGCCAACTCGGAATGTGTAATTGTAAAACTTGACATTAGCAACGCTTTTAATACATTAGAAAGAGATGTTCTTTTGTGTGAGGTTAAGGACAAAACTCAATCCATTTATCCCTTTCTGCATCAAGTTTATAAAATTCCCTCAAATCTCTTTTATAACCATCTTTTACTTTCGCAAGTGGGAGCTCAGCAGGGAGATCCGATTGGACCGCTGGTGTTCAGTCTGGCTATCCTCAAGTCACCTCTAAACCTATGGTATCTGGATGATGGAACCATCGGTGGAAAGCCCGAGGTTGTAGAACGGGATATTCGTATTCTGGTCTCACGCCTTAAGGTTTAGAGGTGAATGCGTCCCAGTCAGGGCCTCAGTGATCTTAATCCTGAGACCTTCAACTTGTTGGGTTCTCCCATTTTTATTGACGCAGTTCCTGAAGCTATCGCTACTCGTGTGAAACTTCTTCTTCATCCCGGGAACGTCTTAAGGATAGCTCAGCACACGTGGCGATGGTGTTGTTGCGTATGTGTTTCGCGGTACCTAAGGTCACATACTCATTGCGAACTACTCCAACATGGCTTTGCCCAACAGAGGTCACGATTTCCGACGGGGTCCTTTAAGACACGGTGGAGTTGATCTTCAACGTCTCCCTTAACGATTCGCAGTGGACGCAGGCGAGTCTACCGATACGGCATGGGGGCCTCGGGATACGGCGTGTCCACGATGTCGGCCTGCCAGCCTTCTTGGCTTCGGCTCATGGGGTTGCGGACCTTGTTGCATTCATCCTTTGTTCTAATGGCGACAAGACGAGTATTCCTTATGTTTCTGAGGCAGCGACGGCCTGGTCGGCTCTTAGTCGGCCAAGTCCAGTTACCCCGCAAGTTCAGCGGGCATGGGATGACGTTGGTGCCAAGAGGATCTTCAAAGACATGGTTAGCAATGGTACCGATTTGGCGAGGCTTAGAGCTGTATCACAATCAGAATCCGGGGCATAGTTACATGCGCTGCCTTCACCTTATCTGGGCACTTTGTTGGACGATGATTCCTTGCGGGTAGCTACGGCTCTTCGCCTGGGCTGCAGGGTGTGCGAACCCCATACATGCACTTGCAGAACCATGGTTGAAGCCGATGGTCACCACGCGCTAAGCGCTAAGTTGTAGTTGGCGGATCAGGCCGCTAGTAAAAAACGGCAGAAGTACGCGGCAATGGAGCCGCAGTACTTTTTTGTTCCAGTGGCCGTGGAGACTATGGGCAATTGGGGAGCCGATGCGAAGGCTTTTTTATTTATTTAAATTAGCCACTCCACAGACTCCGGGGTCCGTGATCTTTGTCATTACAATCATATATTATTATTATTTTACACATATTTTGGATAAGGAGAAGAAGAGGACAATAGGAGGGAGTTGGGTACATTTAAAATCTATTTTTTGTCATTTGCCTAAGCTGCCTCCTCCCGGCCCAGAGCCTCCACAACGGCCGCATTTCTGTCCCTGATGGCCATCTGTAGGTTGAAATCTCGGATGGTCTTCGGTGATGCAGCCCACGCTCGCCGCACAAACCGACCGATGGCGTCGTCGGTGTCGTCAGCGTAGTATGTGAAGGTCCCCGTGTGCCGTGAGATTGCAACAACCGCATGGGGTACGCTCTCGTGCAGCTTCATGTTTGCCTTGGTTTTGATTGCGATTACCGACTCGTATGTTAGTCCCTGAGCTTCATGGATGGATGCGAAGGCTTTAGTCCGCGAGATTGGGCATCGTCTCCATAACCAAGGTGACGACTCGCGCTCTGGATCGTTTCTGAGGCAGAGGATTGCCATCGCTATTCAGTGAGGCAATGCGGCCAGCGTTTTGGGCACATTTGCACCAGGAACGGTTCGAGGCGGGTTATTCTAATTGACATGACTTTGTGGACGTCTATTTTTGTAAATAGGGAAATTAATTATAATCTAATATATAAAATTCTCGTGTCACAGTTTTCGTTGCCATACTCCTCCGGAACGGCTTGACCGATTTTGGTGAATTTTTTTGTGCTTATCCGGTATCTATGAGAATCGGCTAACATCTATTTTCATCCCCTAAATGTTAGGGGTAGTCCACCCTAAATTTTATTTTTATTTTTAGGCAAAATTTTAATTTCTATTTTTTATGATACAACATACAAAAAATACATACAATTCTCAATTTTCACCCTTCTAAGATCAACCCCTATTTTTAATAGCCATTTTAGTAATTTAATCATTTTTCATCCCCGGTCGATAACTGATCAATCGTCATTTATTTAGTTATCCCCACCAGTTGTCTACAGGTGTCACTTCTGACACAGTAAACAGCACGATAATTTGGGGATCAAAAGTAGCATATATGTATATAGTTTGAACACGTTAATCTCGGGAACTACTGGATCGATTTAAAAAATCGTTGACCGTTCTTTCATATGTACGTAATCCTTGAATGCTGTGGGTTATATATATGTACCAAGTACATATATGGCGCCGGGGCGGGCCGCTTATATTAAATACTAGCGGCCCGCCCCGGCTTCGCACGGGTACATACACACACACATACACCCTTTTTTTTGTATCGGGTTTCAAAAAAAAAGTAAAATTATAAAGGAAGTTAGAATTTTTTTGTGATTTTTTTTATTCATATTTTTATTAATGTTTTTTAGATTTTTGTATTTTTAAATTTTATACATATATAATATTATTTACAAAACAAAAGCCATATTAGTTTTAGTGAGTCAGAGCTTCCCTGTAAACGATATTTGAAGTAGTTTTATTTTGTGGCAGCAAAATAAATTGATTTTCAGGAGCTCCGACACGTGATAGGCCAACATACAGTTGGCCATGAGTGAAATATTCTTTTCGTAGGTCGATCCCTAATACTTCGAAGGTTTGGCCCTGGGACTTGTTAATAGTTAACGCGAAAGATGATTTCACCGGAAACCGAAGTCGTTTAAAAGGGATTGGCAGATCAGTTGGAATCATCGGTATCCTCGGTATATGAGCTAGTTGACCAGCTGGTCCAGTGATAAAATTTTGTTCAGCAAGCCGCTGCGAACGCTCGATACTTGACTCTCTAGCACGCGATTGCGACGCGTATTCTCTCCGACTTGCAAGGCGATTTTCAGTTTCTGATGAAGATTCCTCATTACGCCGTATTTTTATTGCCCTCGCCAGGGAACTTTTAGAAAGTTGAGATCTTGATCTTTTTGGCATTTTTGGGCATTATAAAATGAAAAATAGAAGGAAATAAATAATTAAACAGGCTTTTACTAAATTTTTGCTTATTGAACTATATGAAGTACTAAGATTTTTGAATAATTAAAATATAATATTTATTATCAGGTAAGTAGTAGTAGGTACTTATTGAAAGAAAATTAAAAATATGGGTTTAAAAAACTACCTTTTACTAAATTTTTGCTTAAATTTTGAACAGGAATACCCATAAAATACTACTATAACCAGTTTGATTAGTTACATCAAAATATAATATTTATTATCATATACTTATTTACCTACGAAACGAATTTAAAGCGAATTCAAAATTTTTTTCAAGCTAAAATCATACGATCACGCACACGACCGCTGCGTAGGGAGCCGATTTTACTTTATTTTATTACATTGACTTTACCCCCGTACCCCCGTCATGGACCCTACATCGCATGCTGGCTAGCTGAGCGCGGTGAGCGACAACCTCGCGACTTTTTTCTAATACTTGCATTTTTAAACTCGTAATATCTTCCGAATGAAATGTCTGAATTGAATAATTCAAAAAGTTATAAAAAGGTATTAAAGCCGTCTTGAATATAAAGTAAATTATTTTGATAAGGATTAATACCAAGGTACAAATGAAGAGCCTTTTCAAGAGGCGGCATATATAAATTAATATTTTAGAATAAAAAACTGTTTACTGTGACATAATAACTATAATATTTAGACATATGCTGTCGCGACATTTTTTGTAGATAATGATGAGTTCTGCAAAGTCGTAGTAAATGATTTTGTTCTATCATCAATAGTTTTCGCAGCGCACGCGACGTAAGGAATTTTTCAGGTCTTTTTTTTATACCTTATGTTACATTATTGGAGTTTTAGTAAAGATTCCTAATTTTTTTTGAAATATAATATAGCCTATGTTACTCGAGGATAATGTAGCTTTCCAAAGGTGAAAGAAGTTTTGAAATCGGTCCAGTAGTTTCGGAGCCTATTCATTACAAACAAACAAACAAATCTTTCCTCTTTATAATATTAGTATAGATAGTATAGATTGACATAAACGAATCATTTACATAATTGTTTTGTTGATTGAAGTATACATTCCATTTAATTTTTTTTTATTTTTACAGAAATGCAGGTTTGCGGTTCACTAGTTATTTTTAGTACAGTAAAATCCGTAAACAAAATAATCTCATTTCAATTCATAATCTAAACATCATCTAAGAACCACGTTTTTTATAAAAATGTATCCTTATCTTTATTATCTGTACTTTTTGTTTTGAGAATCAGAATTTTAGTAAATTTATACAGTGTGTTTTTTTATAATATAGGGTGAACCAGCGCCTGATAGTGGTAAGCAATAAGTCTGCTCATAGCATCACAGTACCAGTCAGTTATTTTTAATATATGGTCAGGAGATATACAGATGGAAAAAGCTCTTTGGTGTCACAAGACACAAACTAATTTAAATATTACAGTGAAACGCTTATAACCTAGCACTACAATCTCTTTCACACATCCAGATTATTGTTTGTATTTTAAAGATTAATATATTACAAAGCTGTTGATGATGATGAATCTCTATAAAACTACCCATCATATTTTTCAGGATAAAGATCTTTAACATACATAAGAGCACATACAGAGTGACCGATGGAGAAACTTCAAAGACTTGAAATTCGGCGCAAAGTTGCAAGTGTATAGGTTTTTTATTGTTTCGTAGAGTGTGCAGCAGTCCTGCATCATTAAAAACTACCTTCTCATTATTTCTATTCCTATAGATTTTTGCTTTTGGTAGTAAAAACATCTCAACTTTAGAATGCGTTCCCTGAGTGGATATTTTGCGATGGATATTATCTGAGTGTCTTCAAGTCTAGAGAGAATTGGTTTCTGCTAGGTTTAGTTAGTTGCTCCGGAACACGGACCGCATCGTTGCTTAACATCAGGCCAGACGACGGGCAAGTGCAAAACTTTTATCGTGACAAAAAAGACGATTCGATATTTTAACATTTTTTTATAAGAATTACTCCACCATTTCAGTATGATTGTAAACTCTAAAAGCGTCTACATAGAGGTATAGTGATACTAGGAGCGCCCCGCGATATTGCCCGCGTAGTTCCCGTTCCCGTTATTTTCTCGAGATAAAAAGTAGCCTATGTGTTCTTCCAGACTATGATCTAACTGTGTTCCAAATTACAGCCTGATCCGTTCATGCGTTTCGACGTGATTGAGCAACAAACACCCAAACATTTATAATATTAAGTAGGATTTCCCGCGGTTTTACTCGTGTAATTCTCTAAAGGGATCCTTTATTTTCACGGGATAAAGAGTAGCATATGTATTATTCCTGACTATTATTTATCTACATATGTACCTACTAAATTTCATGCGGCTGCTTTTAGGACGTCTACTCTCTTTCCACGAAAAACGTAATTTCGCAATAAACTCGCGACTTTCCCACTCCGGTTCTGCTTCAATCCGACATTTCGTCCGTTTAATTTCTATTTTGGAGTATGCTTAGAACATTTACACGGACGAAACGACAGATCGAAGTAGAACCGGAGTAGGAAAGTCGCGAGTTAATTTTCGAAATTACGTTTTTCGTAGAAAAAGAGTCGACGTCCAGTAGTTTTTGGTTGAAAGAGTAAAAAAACATCCATCCATGCATACTTTTCTGCATCCTACTAAAAGCGTCCACACATGAATCCTAAAATCAGAGGAAATGACGTAAAAGTAATGGGGCGTAGCCTACATCGAACCATAAATCACCAATCATATCCTACATCACACCATATGATTGGTGATTTATGTTACGATGTAGGCTCCGCCCCACTTCTTTTACGTCATTTCCTCTGAGTTTAGGATTCCTGTGTGGACGCTTTAAATACTAATGATTATAAATGTCAATGAGTGATGTTTGGATGTTTGTTGCTAAATCACGTTGTAAGGTATGAACACGGCGGAAATTTTGAATACAGGTAGACTATAGTCTGTGAGAACACATAGGCTACTTTTGATCCCCGGTAAGTAACGGGAACTACGCGGGTAACACGGCGGGATGCTGCTAGATTATGATAATATTAGTAGGATAAATAATTCATATTACTTACCACTCGAAGGCATTGTAGTGGTAATAGCAGAGCCCCAGTCCGTAAAGAAACAGTGGATCCTTCCAGTTTTCTTGCTCAAGAGCATAGAACTTCTGGTATGCGGACATTGCTGAAACAAATAATGTACCATTGTAGTTTGCAGTTCATATCATGTACAGAGATGAATCATCTTGTATCTCTGGGTGACAACCACAGTGTTAGGTAACAATATACGCTTTTCATGTTCCAATAGCTGTGTGACACTGTGCGATACGAGCAGGTGTTTTGCTTACCATGAGGTACATGTCTTGTCAATATTTAATGTGAAAAACTTATAAATAATTTATATTAATTATCTGCCTGCTACTTTGTAAAGAGTTAACAAAATGGATTCCTACGAAACTCCAGCATAACGGCACTTTTGATGAAGGTAATGGGTTACTTAATATTGGTGGGTGAACTCTCAGGGTCTAACTGTTCTATAAAATAATATAGTAGCCCTAGATGATACGCGTACATTCGCGTGTGTACAATTAGTTTTTAAGCCTTTGCGATTAGAACTCATATGGAAAATATTACACAATTAATTGCAACCATTTTTTTTTCAATAGGGGAAATATATTTACGTATCCCTACCATGCAGGAACATGGTGAGGTATGTCAGCCATCATGACGACGACAGACATGGTGCCCCTACCGACTAAAACCACAGTCGCGGGGTCACTTTTCGCACTCCCGTCAACGACCCTGACCCTTGCCACTCCCCTTGAGGACCCGCCTCGAGAGGGGCGTTAGTATCTTATCCTATCGTATAGCCTTTATTTAGCTGTGGTGACTCGCCGGAAATCAGCGGCGCGTCACCTCCTCGAAAGCCTAGGCGGGGTGCCGGCGGCCCTAAGCGTCCGATACCCAGGGCCTCCAGTGGAGACGGGATGCGAGCCCAGAATCACAATCTCCAGGCTCGTCCCCGTGTTCGCTTTCGCCTCAGTGTAGGAGCTTTAGGAGCGTTGGAGGACCGAGAGGCTTCCAACTCTCACTCCTCCAACTCACATGACCTCTCACTGTCGAGCGTCACGGCGAAGATGGTCGGCAGCGAGAGGTCCGCCCTCACCACCGCGGATAGGAATAGCCAAGGTTCCGCCTGTATGGGCGCACCGCAGCCCTTGTCCTTCCACTGACAACTCCGCTAATCAGAATTCTCGTGGAGGACCCTCATCTAGAATTTTATATAGCCTATATGTCGGCCGAGTAACCTTCCCAAGCCTTCCAGTCTCTCCATCTACCAACCTCTACACGCACTGCTCAAGGGGATGAGGAGCGCGTGTAGAAGTTCCCAGCTCCCGCCAGGATTCGCCATCACACAACAAGATGCCACCGAGAAAAAGCTGTTGTGTGAAATCCAAGGTGCACCGCGTGGAGGTTCCCGAACCACGCACCCCAAAATTACCGCAACTTAAATTGTTACTAAAATACCCCGACGAAAAGTCTTCTCGTAACCACGGCAGTTGTAACGCTGTCGAAACGTTGAGGTAAATAAATAATAACTTAGATCGCGATTAAATTTAAATTTAATCACTACTGAATTCAGTGTAGTACTTGCATTTGTATTGCATTGACTTTGGCATTTAGTAAGCTAGCATACTAAATCCAGAATTTAGCCAAGTCTATATAAATCTTTAAGGCTAAGAACTCATGGAGCAATTTTCACCCGCGATTGCAGCGGTTTTGAGCCCACAGCTTCTGTAGAATGCAGATATGTATGTAAAAAATGGAAGCACAACTCACGATGTCTTTTACGCCCTCGGCGCGAGTGGTTGCTTGCGGCTCTCGCGGTAGAACCGCGCAATCGCCCGCAGACTCGGCAGGTAGCGCCCGCGCACACAGCGGTCGGTTAGACCTCAAGTAATCGTTAACCGCTCGTCGCGATAATCTCAACCGCGGCGGCTCAGAAATAGCAAATGAACAGCGATCTCGTGAGTTTTTAAATAAAACCGTAGTTCCGCAACTGCGGCGGGCGCGGGTGTAAATCACTCTATGAGTGCTTAGCCCAAGTCCTGTATAATTTTTTCAACATGTGTATCTAAAATGACAGCAGTATAGTAGTGTGAGTAGTAGGCATTTGTGTAGAATTTTGGTTGGCTGATGAGGATGTTATTCTAGGGTCCAAAAGATTATGGTTTTATTTTGTTTGAACTTATCTTTAAATATATATAATTAAACAGGATTTTTGCCCAGCAAAAGCTCTCAATGTGGTAGGATTCTTCATTTCATTGGGAAATACTGTATTGATAAATATGGTTTGACAATACCTTTTGCATAGTCTTCAAGCAGAAGATGGAAGTGACCCAACTTGCAGTATGTCTTGGGATCAATACAGATGTCTCTTCTGGCAACAGGTGAACAGGAACGCTCTTCTTCCTGTAATTAACAGACCAGTTTCTTACTATTCTACTGCCTAGCGGTAATGTGCAAAGATCACAGTATTCCAGTTGAAATTACAATGTTTCCAGAGAAATCACAGAGTATACAAATAAGTCATATTATATCTCTGGGGGCCAAGCACAGTGCAGTGCTAGGTAATGACTTGTACTTTTCATATATAGCATGACACTGTGCTTCTATGGGCAGGTTTACCATCAAGCACATGACCTGCTCATCTCGTCACTCTATCTTTATACTATGGAAAATAGTGGGAAACTATACAGGTTCAGAAGCTAAACTTACAAAGTATTTTCTAGACATGGCATGAGTGCTAGGTAATTTAGACTCTTCATGTTCCAACAGTTGCATGTCACTGTGCTGTTGTGTGGCATGTTGCATACCATCAGGCACATGTCCTGTTCGTCTAGTAGTAGTAAAGAGTGCTTTGCTATAAAAAAATGTCCTAACCAAGACTAGATTAATGATCTTAACTCATGAACCTGTCTGATCCCATAATTAACATTCATTTCAATGTAACACATTTTTAGTAAAAGCAATAAAGGTTACCTTGACTTGTACCAGCATCCCCTCCAAGTACTTGACTGCTTTGAGGACGAGGGCTCGAGTTCTGCCATGTTCTGTGCCACGAAGCTTCAAGAAACCAAATTGTCGACTGTAATGGAACAGATAAACTAATTACTTTAACTAGCAATTCATTGAAATTTACTCTCATTTTTACAACCACTATTCTCAGAAATCTTTACTTGTATTCAG
The DNA here is from genome assembly GCA_017562165.1 of Ectropis grisescens. NCBI lineage: Eukaryota > Metazoa > Arthropoda > Insecta > Lepidoptera > Geometridae > Ectropis > Ectropis grisescens. The sequence continues at coordinate 7,994,770 of CM029771.1, read as the reverse complement.
GTTTGGCAAAGTAATAAGACTATACAGCTAAACTACAGAAATAAGTCCTGGCCTGCAATGTATAAGTCTAGTTGCTGCTTGTATTTTATAGGCATTATATCATTCAGTCAAAACCATTTATGGCGACTTCGGTTAGAACAACATACCGGTTATATCGACCAAAATCCAAGGTCCAGGCTGAATGCTATATGACCGCCTTATCAAAAAGATTGGTATTTACGACATTGTTTACTATGACATACCGCATTAAGCGACCACATTTGGTTAATATTTCGGAGAATTATATCTGTAGAACAACCGGCTCAGGTGTATTGAGCTTTGTTAAAGTGGTTTAAATATCAAAGGACAAATAATGTGCCTATAAATGGACCAATTCTTCAACAAAAAGCAAACGATTCGTCTAGTTGGATTCAACGTTTTCGAGCTCGACATGGCATTGTCAACGGGAAAATGAGTGGTGAAGCTGCCAATGTGGATAAAGGTGCTGTAGACGAATAGATGACGCAAAAGTGGCCTAAATTATGCGAAGGCTACAGTCCAGAAGACATTTATAATGCAGACGAAACCGGATTTTTATACAATATGACACCAGACAAGACTTTAAAATTCAAAGGAGAGAATTGTTGTTAGTGTATTACGAATCACAAAATGTGTATGCACGACAGAAGTGTTCCAAACAAACAAAAATTACAGATTTTATGCATACAAAAATTATGGAAAAATGATATTGTTATTTTATATTATACGATTGTATTGTAAACAAAATGTGGTTTAATTTCCTACTAATATAGATATGTATTATTTATCCTATTAGTACCTGTCACCGGTTGTTACAAATATATCGGTTTTTACGACTAAATATGAGTAGTCCTTTCGATGTCGTTGTAACAGATTTTGACTGTACATTGATAATTAATATTTAATTTTGTAATTTGTTCCATATTTTTAGTAAGAATTTGTACCATATTTTTTAACAAATGTAATTGAGTATTTTAGAAACAACATCATATGGCTTATTTTGTGATCATAATGCGGACTTTTGGTTTTTATTATTTCAACATTACAATAGAATTTTATATTATTCTTAATTTGACATCTAGTCTTGATTGTAGCCTCAAGGCTCATTATTTTTATTTATTTTGAATGTTTGATATGTATTTAATTTTTTTTTTTTTCATTTATTGCGTATCACATATTATTTGTATTTAATTAATAAATACATACATATTTTTTCAAACTTTTCTCACATAGCATTGTATTATTGCATATATTTATTGCATTTGGAGCTAGTCCAAACCTAATATTATCTCTTCTATCTCCAAATTAAACAAAGCACATATTATGGGACATTATTTTGGGATAGATGATATAATACTAATATAATTGTACATACATATTTATGATACATAGATACCTAAACACAACAAATATTTGTACTGAGTAGGATTTCAACCCATAACCTCCGCAGACAAAATGACTACCAACTAAGCCATAAAGCTAGTTCCAAATAACGATATGAGAATTACATTGAAAATTAGCATGTGCATGACAATATTTACTAAACAAATACTTGACAACTCTTGATTTCGTGTTCTGCAAATTTTATAGGCAAAAGGTGTATTATTATTAAAATCTATTTTAAGATCAGATACGAGTTCAACTAGCAGCAATGTAGTAGTATAAGATCTTTATTCAGCATGTAGTTTGGCCTCAATTTGTAGACAAAATAGGTGCCTAACAAATAAATGTAGTATTATTGTTATTTATTTGTGTCCTTCTAACTTCTAATAAAAAGTTCGTTGTATTCTTCTACTGATATGAGTATACAAATACTTTAAAAGTAATAGAATTTTAGTTACAGAAATCCTCAGCCGGTAAATATATCGAATTGATTATGATACAAACTTTATTTCATACTTGTTTTCACAAAAATGAAAATATACCTGTCAAGTTCAGACAAAACTTGCAGCTCTTGAGAGGTTAGATGCAACTCTTCTTTTTCATCCATTGTGTCGGAATCTCTTACAATAAACCACTAAACACTTTTTTATAATAACTGCTTTGCCATTATGCCCTAATTTAACAATAATCTTACAATTTTATAGAAAACAAGATGTTCTCAACATACGCGTCCCACTGACAATTTAACAACTCACCAATGACAGAATGACACTGACATACAACTTAACTGACATTTGACATAACCTTCAGTTGGGACACAGATTATAAATGCTAAATATATTGTTCATTCAATCACTTTTTAGTCGATAGTATTCTCTAGTCTTATTGCCCCAACATAGAATGGCTAAGAATAAGCAACACTATCTATGACAACAGGTATTAAGTTGTCACAAAATAATAGTGCCAGATAGATTGTATGTTTGCTAATTTAGCTTATTTTTCAAACTCATTCTAGGAGAAAACAAATAAGTTTTTTCTCCTTGCAAAAAATGCCTTAGTTTGAAGAAAACTTTGGTCTTCATCACCATCTTATTAATTGATTTCACAAAATGAAATTTTTAGTCTTGTAACGAATATATTGATATTAGTTAATAGATTGGTAATATCCAACGGATTCATATTTTATGTTAGTAATCTAACATATTCTGATATGCTAATATTTCATATTCAACTAACTTCAGATATGACTATTCACAACTGGTTATATAATATCACTCATTCGATTGGTTTCATTTCTCGACACAGATCACAGATCCATATGGGTCAAAGATTAAGTACCATATTAATACTCAATCTGTGGTTTGGATGTTTTGTGATTACTTAGCTTCTTATTAGCCGATACTCAAAAGGAGATATCTGTGAATTGAACTGTCGTAAAAATATTGTTTCTTTTCTACAAACCAAATACATCAGCTGAGCTGAGAATCAAATTATAATTTAACCAAAATATTTGATGTATTTGCGAAACTTCAAATTTGAAGTTGTCACAAATAATCTAGATTATTCTTTTTCCCTGAAAATGGGAAGGGAATTCATAGTGATTACACTTTTGATATACACATCTAGTGCGTACTTTAGAACTCTTTTTGTCTTGTCGGAATATCCCTCATTGAATAAACAAATTATGACATTGTTTTACACTAAAAAGAGTAAAAGAAGTTATTGTTATACAAAAATTTAACCGACTTCTAACCCACCAATAGTCACTCGAAAGCGAAAAATAAATGAACATGATTATTAAAAGCGCTACCCACTCATTTTTTTGAAGCAGGTGCCAGCCAAGTCTAACAAGGAGTAGATAGATACTACCTACTTACCGATTTATGAGTATTTGCCTACTACTGTAACTTACTTTCTGATATATAATATTATAAATGAAATATAATATCGTAATATAAATTGAAAGTTATAAATATAATAAATTGATACGAAAATACTATCTAAACATAGTATCTATCTACATACTTATTTTACTTGACACCGACAAATAGATGTGTGTGTAACTTTTATTACTTATATTAATTTATTTTGTGCTGTTGAATGCCTATTTGTGGTTTATTAGCTGGTTTATTTTTTTGTATAAAAATAATCAGTTCAACTATCCCACTAATCCAACTAATTTTAATAGTAACAAGTAGCAGGAGACGGCAGGAGTAGCCACTAGTAAAGAAGATGATGATTATATTCTTTTTGAAAACCAAAACAGAAATCAACCACAGTCATCTAAAATGGAATTAAATAGGGGGGGGGGGGGGAATTGCTTGTGGGGGGAAATTGGAGATTTTTCATTGTCGAGTTTTGCAGTTTTTTTAGCGAATACGGCACTTATCCAAGCGAACTAAGTACAAAAATTTCACCACCTTTTCTTATGGGAACTTGTCGAAACACTTTATGGAGTAATAGAAGCTATTTCTGAAATAGCGAGTAATAAAAATATATTGTGTTTTCTATGTATAATAAGTATGTATTTATTTATTTATTTCCACGGTGTACATACATTTATTAAATAGATCTTATAGCTAAAATCTATAACTATGTGTACAAAGACCCTGTTAGGGTGTTGCAAAACAGGACGATAACACAGTTTCGTCCGAGAGGTGTAATTATAAATTGTATTAAACATGACATTTATATAAGATTTAAGAAAATGTTACAGGAAGCTGTAGAATTAAAAAAGTACTATTTTTACACTTTTATAAATTAATGGGACCTACCATCTATCTTCCATAAATTCTTGTATGCTGTAGTAACCTTTTTCGATGAGTTCGGATTTAATTTTATTTTTAAATATGCTATTTTTATTTTTTAAAGTTTCAGGTAATTTATTGTAAATTCTGACGAAACGATAGTCAGGACTGGTTTTGAATAATTCGAGGTTGGGAACAGGTAAAGCTAGTTTCGTTTGGCGGCGTTTTTTTCTGTCGAAGTTAAAGAGTTTTAAATTTTTTCTTACAAACATTATGGTTTCAAGTATATAGAGGGAGGGTAGGGTCAAAACTTTTTCTTCGATAAAATAAGGTCTACAACTATTTCTTTGTTTAATGTTCGCTATTATTCTCAGGCATTTCTTTTGAGCTATAAATAAAGCGTTTGCATCCGTGCTGTGACCCCACATAACAATTCCATAACGTAGCCATGCGTAAGCGTACCCGTAGTATGCAGATTAAGCGCATTCTTTTTTGGTGTTTGTTTTTAGTACGCTTAGACTTTAGAGTTTTAAGTTTGGAAATGTTTTTTTGGGATTTTGAAAACATTTTGGAGAGAAATTGAGGTGGTCGTCAGCGTAAAAATATGTTTTAGGGGTAAACGAATGTATAATTTACTTTGGGGGCTTTTTTCCAGAAAATCCACTTTTTGGGGGATTTCGAGAACATTTTTAGGAAAAATTTAGATGTGCTTCTGACAACACTGCTGGCAACACTACTGAAAAAGACTAAAGAGTAAAGATCGAGCGAGAGACGCAGTTTATTTTCAGGAATTTGAATTTTGTTATAAAATTGGCAAAAGCTCTCAGAGTGTAATTCTAGTGGTCGTTATATTATATTGAAAGTGAATAATATTTAATCGTTACAATGAGTTACAGAGATTCGGTAAGTAAATTATATTATTTCGTGGTAACATATTATTTATAAAATTAAAATTATCATATAAATGAATAAGTTCCTCTTGTACTGAGTATTTATTGCGTCAGTAGAATGAGTGCAGAATCTACTTAAAATTTTGTTTTCACCTGTTCTATTTTGGGAACATATGAGTCAGAAATTCAAGGCCAAAGGGGAATCGTGGGATATCATTTTCCCCGATTGTTTTTCTATTTTTAAGTTTCTGCAAAGCTCTACACGTGATGATTCACGTGCGGCTTTATTTTATAAATCATACAGTGGCGTAAATTCTAATGTATTTTTATGTGTTCAACTTCAACTTTTGGTTTATGGCTTTTATTGTGGTTAAGCCTCACATTTTCGCCAATTTTATATGTTACTGGACAAATAGATTTCAATCCAGTATTTCTAAAGGTTTATTGGCATTGTTGACAGCAGCTAAATAAGTAACAAAATGCACATAGAATTTTAATATTCTGCTGCAGTATTATGTGAAAAGCGGAAATTTTCTTCAGAAATCCCAATAAATTCCTCTTTTCACAGTATTTGTACCCTCGGTGTTCCCGCCGCCATGTATCCTATTATGATGTATGTACAAAAAGTTCACTGTAGTTTTATAGTTTGATTTTTCTGTACTAAATGTTTTTTTTTGTTTTATTCTCACATTTTCTAGCTTATGGTGTCAAATTTTTTCTTAGTCTTGACTCCAGAATTAAAGTTTTAAGAGATATTTTTAACACTGAAATTAAAACACTTAACTGCTTCATTCATGATCATCTCTATATTTAAAAATGTGTACGCATCAAAAACTCAAAAAGTTCTGCACTGATCGAGCTGAAATTTTAGAATGATAAAAGTACAGATAATCCGCATTAAGGATTGTTTTATCTAATTTTTGCATCATAATGTGCCACACCGAAGCATGGCAGGGTACAGCTAGTTTATTATATGTATGTTATTGGAATTTAAAAAAAAAATAATACTTTTTTGGTCTAAGAAGTTCCTTCCACATAAATTAAGGTTTAAAAATTTTATGAAATTACATCACTTCAAGAATAGAAAAATCATTTTAGTTTAGTAGTTTTAAGTAATTTAGTATACTCTAAATTTATTTTGTTTGTTGGAATTACTCATTCAATCTGAAGAACTGCTGAAAAATATATCATCATCTGATAGTACGCAGGGGCGATAATAATAATATATGAACACTGAATACAGATACACAGAAATGTATTTATTTTCTAATAGAACTACTATAGAAATAAGAGTTTAATAAAAAACATAAAACAGTTGTATTGTAAATATTTTATAAAAATGGAGTCTAAGATGCACGACAGAAGCATATGCACTACAATAATGTCAATAATTTATTTTAAAATCAGTCTGCCTTCACTGGAATATTCAATTATGTATATGCACCCTATGTATTGTTGTTAAAATTTGTGAGTACAGTAATATGAAAAAAAAAATGTTTCCATTCATAATCTGATCAGCCTGATTGACAAATTTTAAAAAAGTTCTAAATATATTCACAAACATCATAAACATATAAAAAATATATTCACAGTTTATAATAATTGTTTTTCTTGAGATAAGATCTTAGCAGATTCACTAATTTAGTATTAAACTACAGAAAAAAGCTTCTATCATAATGCACTTGCACTTTACAACTTTTGAGAATCTTATGTATAAGAACACTCAAACTAAGTTTAAGAGAGTGTACACTTGATGTTAGCACAAGTACTTTTAATATTTCAGTTGCAGAATTCCTAATTTTTTTAAATTGTACCACTTGATGATTAAACTTAGTAAATGTACTATCGAGACAGTTGTACAGTGCAAGTGATATAGTAATTAATTTCACATTATTGTGATAAAATTCTTCTCACCTTAAAACTGATTATTGCTTAAATCATGCATGTCTGCTGCTATTAACACCATGATAATTATATCAACAGCAGTCATTCTTTCCACGATCTCATTCATACTGCGCAGCCACGGAACAGCGAGTGGGATCCTACTTGAGGACCCTGATGGTATTTATTATGATGCACTGATAATTTAGGGGTGTGGTGTGAGTTCATTAGTATCAAATAGTAGGTGGAGGGCAATTGCTCACAAAATAAATATTTGAAATAAGTTTTGTGCCGACCCTATATTTATACCCTATATATAAGTATGTTGGGTGTTACATATATTCGCATCCGCATCCGCAATCGCGGAATATTCGCATTAATTAAGACATCTGCATCCGCATTCACATCCGCATCAGTTAATGCGGAGTTTTTCGGATGCAGATTCACATCAACATGGAACTACATGTAAGCATGTGCTTCGTGTCTGTTTTGGTAATTGCTGACTTCATTCAGTAACTGACGAATTGATGAAATTGGTGCAGATTTAATAAGTGAATTTAAAATTCTCTCCAAATTAGCATGCAGATATTTATCACCTCCAACTGCTAGTGTTCCCAGCGAACAATTATTTAGTGGAGCTGGGTTAAAATATTATAATCCACTAAGAAACAGGTTGGAAGCTGATAAGGCTGCAATCTTGCTATTTATTAAATATAATTTACCAATTTTTCAATTTAATTATTCAACAAAGATTGTTTGTTATAAAAAGCGAAGTTGTTGTGCCATAAGTAAAACTAATAACTTGTGTAATTTTTTTCCAAAAATATGATTAAATAAATAAAACGTTAAAATTGAATTGATTTTCAGTTACTTATGCACTTAAAATTAAAATAATTAGGTGGTATCCTTTTAAAGGCCCAAAATCCGTATCTGTATCCGCGTCGCATCCGCATCCGCGGATGTGAACTTCAAATAATTCGCATCCGCATCTTCTGCGGATATTTAAATTTTCGCATCCGTAACAACCCTGATGTGTACTACAACAATAACTTGTAATTTGTGGGGTAGGCAGTTCCGCATGAACTCAACCCTTACCACAGCATTGTTAAAAGAACAGCAGGTCTACTACGAAGTCCGCTAAACGATATATCGGCCGAAGTTGTATGGACGTTTTATACCACGAAACACAATCGGTCGGTTGATGACACAACAAACAAACTGTCAAATCAGCGTCGGTCGGGATGAACGCCCGATCAGAACAACCAACCGATTGTGTTTCGTGGTAAACGTCCATAACTTCGGCCGATATATCGTTTAACGGACTTCGTAGTAGACCTGCAGGTTCGCACTCAAGAAATTAACACTTCTTTAATATTTAAGAAGTATTACCCAACAATAATGCACAACTAATGCTCCTTCTGCACTAGTTCAAAGTTAAAGTACGGCAGCACAGGCCAATAAAAGCCAACTGCAAAGGCCACTTAAAAAATTTCAGGACGTCTGCTCTCTTTCTACGAAAAACGTAATTTCGAAATAAACTCGCGACTTTCCTACTTCGGTTCTACTTCGATCCGTCGTTTCGTACTTTTGAATGTTGTAAACCTACTCTAATTAGAGTAGGCCTAGACATTTTAAACGTCAAACAATGTTCGATCGGACGAAAGAACCGGAGGTACAGTACCTATGTCAAATTTGGATATCCGGATGTGCATTGTGCACATATCGTAAAAATTCAGTAGGTATACGGAGACAGTTGCCATTGCCAGCCACCTTCATGATATAGTTTTCTGTTTAGCTGTGTGTGTGCGCGCGTCGTAAAAAAATCGCTCATCTTTTTTAAGCGAGCCAAAAGTAGCATAATATCAAAAACTTTTTTATAAGACAAATTTTAAAATGTCAACAAAATGGTATAGCATCTTGTCTCTTTTATGTTCTCAAGAGTGATTGCCTTACACCCGAGTCCTTATCATAGGGTTGTCAGAATTTTAGCTGTGTGCTATTATACATTCATGAATTCTTAGTTTATTTAATCTATAGTTAAGGGCCATCCATAAAGTACCTCACATGTTAAGTGGCAGGGAAGTTGAAGAAGTGTGACATTGTGTGACAAGGGGCAAGAGTTGGTTAAAATACTAAATTTCGTGACGTCACATTTCAAAATATTATGCATGTAAAAGAAAGAATTTAATTGACAAGAAAACTAATATCGGAACGGATGTTTTAATTTCCTTAATTCTAGGTGTAAAAATGTAGCATCACTCTAAGGACAAGGGGTGTCACAAATGTGATAAAATAAAAACGAAATTAGTGTGACGTATTTTATGAATGACGCCCTAAGTATCTATTAGGCTGTATCATTTTAGCAGCACACTTCTAATTAAACAGTGCATCTAGGGCATAAGATAGTTTTTGTGTGATCCTATTGTTACCATTACATGTCATTTGTATTTTGATATATAATTAAAAATAAAAATAAAAATTGTGGATAGCAGATATGTATGTGCAATATGTAAATAAATTTTTTATTAGTATATAAAAAATAATTGGATTCTATTGACAACAACCTTCTTCTAATGATAGGTAGGTAACTCCCTAAAAAACTAGATTAAGAAATTCGTAAACATGGAATTTAAAATACAGGTTTACACAACTGGTGTTATAAGTACCTAATTCGAAAGGCAAAAGTTTAGGTTTGGTTTGATTTTCCCTAGAACCCTATTTTGTCTGTATTTATTGAGTGTGAATTAAAATTTTGCATGAAATTTTTTAACAAACACAATAGTGAAAATGGTCTTTCCAATAATGTGTTTTTCTCTTTGTAAATCTACCTGCAGTAATCTAGTCATTGTTACGGATTACTATATAATATTTAATTGTTTTTTTTCTTACCCTATTTCTGACCATCTACTCATATAAACAAATATGTACTTGGTTACTACGGAGCACTGACACGAAACTACATATCAATAACTAGTTCAATTACTCTCTTATCTATTGAAAGTCAATCATTAGCATGAACCTTACGAGTAAATATTATAATAGTATAGTTCGTTAATACCTTCCTATCTTATATAGAAAAAAATAACCAAGTATTGTGATTATCTGTTTAGTTAATGAGGCTACCTTGTTCGTAGGTTCAGCATCTCGTACGATGCGTAGTGTGTACTTTATCGCCTAGTGATACGGTTTAAAATTGTAATAATACGAAATGTTATGCGTGAATTGAACCGAATATGTTACTCTGATAACGGTCTGGACATTTCTGAAATTGTTTTGTTGACTAACAAACAGTTTGTGCACGAGTGTGAGAGAGTGTAGTGTAGTGATAAGTTTATTAGTGTAGCGTAATGGGTGCGCTTTTGTCTAGTTGTTTTTCAAATATGTTTGCTGTGCAGAGTTTCGGGTCGTCTCCATCGTCAGTGCTCAGTTCACTGTCTTCGTTCCGGGCTCGGCCGTTCGCTGAGGTGTCTTACAGCCCAGCGCCAGATATGAATGAAGTGTACCCTGGACTCTTCGTTGGTGACTCGTATGTATATTTCTACTAATCTATTCGTGAATATATCATAGGTAACTGTATACATAGGCTGTATATTGTTCTGTTTCGACAGTTACAGAACCACTCTTTATAGCTCACAACACACTTCTTACACTTAGATATTTAGTGAAACAAAGTTAAATATTCAGTATTTTAGAGCTTATTTACGAATAAGGGGGTAGTAATATTGCAAGGAGGGAGCAATGACCAGTTCAAAGTGGCGGTGTATATTGTATGGGGTGACATAAGTCGAGCAGTTGTTGATGATGATGATAAGGTCATGTCACATTTTAACGAAATTGAACTTAGGTGTTTACTAATAAATGTTGCACCACTTATTTTTACAGTATGTTTACAGTGACAAACTCAGGAAATGCGGATTGCTAGGTATATGTATCTACATAAGTACGAATCATTTGATTTCTAGAAGATGTTCTCTTGGGAAATGGTTTAACGCGAATGAAAACTCATTGTAGGTATAGACTAGCACTTTTTTATTCGTGCGATATTTTTTTTCTATTTTATTAAATATAAAAAATACCGATATTAAATAAAACTAAATCACAGCAATTCTTAAATTGCTATATAATATGTCCCAAGAATGTTTCGTAATCATGCGTCATCCAGACCCGCCGCATAGGGCCAGCGTGATGGACAATGGCCTGGAATCTCTCATTCTGAAAGAATGTCCAAGTCCCAGCAGTTGGAACATTCAGTGAGTTGTTGGTAGTTACAGCAGTTACAGAGTCAGTAAGTGACATAGACTCGTATTTCACTGTTCTAACGGTGAACGCAAGAATGCAAAAGACGTGGCGAGCAATGGGTTTGACGGAGGTTGGGCAAATGCCAAGTATCCCATTTGTTACTCTCCCAAGGTACTCTACTTCTTCATCAAATTAAATAAAACTAAATCACAGCAATTCTTAAATTGCTAAATAGCAATTAAAAAAAAAATTCTTAAATAGCAATTCTTAAATTGCTGTGATTTAGTTTTATTTAATTTGATGAAGAAGTAGAGTACCTTGGGAGAGTAACAAATGGGATACTTGGCATTTGCCCAACCTCCGTCAAACCCATTGCTCGCCACGTCTTTTGCATTCTTGCGTTCACCGTTAGAACAGTGAAATACGAGTCTATGTCACTTACTGACTCTGTAACTGCTGTAACTACCAACAACTCACTGAATGTTCCAACTGCTGGGACTTGGACATTCTTTCAGAATGAGAGATTCCAGGCCATTGTCCATCACGCTGGCCCTATGCGGCGGGTCTGGATGACGCATGATTACGAAACATTCTTGGGACATATCGGATTCCTCGCAATGTTTGCCTTCACCGTTTTTAAGCTAGCGGCATTTTTCACATGAGTTCTAAAGGACAGAGTGGTGTTTGAGATTCGAATCAGGGGCTCCGGGGCCCCTGATTCGGATCGACGGTTGCCGTTATCCCGACTAGACCAGTCGTAATTGACTCCAAAACCAATAAATCAACCGATTTCATCCTTAGTGTTGCAGCAAAAGACAAGCAATTCCTCCGTCGCATGGGCGTGAACTACGTCCTAAACACAGCGGAAGGCAAGCGTTACACTCAAGTGGACACGGATCACCTGTACTACCGCGATGTCCCTGGCCTCCGATACAAGGGTTTCCAACTCATGGACCTACCCAGCACTGATATATCCAAGTACTTCCATATTGCGGCCAACTTCATCGATGAGGGGGTGTCTAGTGGAGGTACGTAGCGATTTATTAATAACTTTAATTTTTTTTTTTTTACTGGGCAGAGCCTTTATTAACAAAACTAAAATACAATGAGAACTACATACACTACACTACAAACCTAACTACTTACACTAAGCACACCTGAATTATCCATAGATCACTGTAGGTATACAGATAATCAAGATGTTCAAGCCCACTATCAATCGGAAGCGCAGCATGCTGGTGGCATTACCACGCTGAATGGCAATGCTTATGCGTTGGGCCAAATAAACGCCAGCATTTTGGTCACATATTTGAGCCCTTTGGGGTTGAGACATTGGGACCGGGAGCTAACCTCATCTTCAAAAGCCTATCCGAGCGCTTGGTCGACGCGACGCGTGACCAAAATGCTGGACTTTAAATTGTTATGAACTTCAATTTATTAATATCCACCTAGCGGTGTTATCCGCGCAGTTACCGTTCCCATTATTTTTTGACGATAAAAAGTAGCCTATATAATCTGTGGTCCAAATTTAAGCCGATCCGCTCAAACGTTCCGACGCAGTTGAACAACAAACATCTAATTTTTCGCATTTATAATATTCGTAGCGTTGATGTGGTACCTGTTGAATACATATCAAACAGAATAAAATGTGGTTGTTGCACAAAGGATGTAGGTACACTAAGTTACACTTTACATATACAGGTAGTATACTTAGTCCGAAACAATTGTTTAACAATCATGGCCTCCAATTTTTTCTATGGACCCAACTTTTAACATGGACCCATGCGCGGTCCGAAGGGGGTTCACAGGGGACATGACCCCCCCCAATCGTATACGTTAAACTGAAAATCTAAGAAAATTAAAAATATCTAATAGTACATAGACTATTTTTTAACGCGGGAAAACAACTGGAACGGGAACTACGCGGGTAAAATCGTGGGGCTCTACTAGTAAAGTATTTATTTTAAAGTATTAATTGTATTGAATGGACAGTCTATGAGTGTTTACTTATATGCTGAAGTTATGGTACACTCCGCGAGGCATAAGCTGAGCTTTGCATTTGTGTGAGTGTACATGGATAGTGTAGGTGTGACAACCGGCCTTAGGCGCGGCGCCATTCTGTCTCGCCGCGCTCCTGCCTGATTGGTGATCACTCACACTAATGCAAAGCTCAGCCTATACCTCGCGGACAAAATTTCAAGCTCCTGCCTGATTGGTGATCACTCACACTAATGCAAAGCTCAGCTTATACCTCGCGGAGTGTACCTTAATAAAAGGGACATAATGTCGGTTGGCATCAGATGCCTTTTACTTTGGGCTGGCATAGAGGGCGCAGGGCCTAACTAACCTAAACATAGTTCTCAAAACCCATCTTTTTTCGGAAGTTTTGAAGTGAAAACTTCTTTTGGCGCGCCACAGACAGATTTCGTGGGCTGTGAATTGAATTCTAGCGTCACGCTCGGGAATGATAAGAAATCTTCGGGTGAACTCGGAGCCATGGCCATTGGTCATCTAGAAATGCTGACGCATTTCCCATTGGCTATCTAGAAATTCGTCAGCAATTGCTCATGGCCTCGCCCTCCGGTTACATCCGCGCAGTTTCCAAAGTATGTATGTGCAGTTCCTACGACTGCCAATTTTTTTTTATAATTTATAGGCTGATAAATTTTTCATCCCGATTTTTTTTAAATCTTAACATACTTAGTCCCCATAATATACATCTCAGAATTAAACTACGTGTGTACCTAAATATGTTTGCCACGTATCGTAACAGAATTCCTGCTTACCTAATACAATTACTGAGCTTCACTAGGAAATATTGGATTACCTGCAGCCGAACGCCGCAATGCAATCTGTAAATCATCTGCAGGTCGCGTGCTCGTCCATTGCTTCATGGGCGTCTCTCGGTCGGCGACTTGTGCACTCGCCTTCCTCATGATCAAGCGAGGGATGTCCTTAACCGAAGCTCTGGCGTTGGTACGCTCCCGTCGTGATATCCACCCCAATGAGGGCTTCCTACGTCAGCTCCAACTTCTGGACAGGGAGCTGAGGGTCTCTCGCATCCGCTGACCCTACACCCCCTACTCGCTCTTCGTGTCCCGCATCGATACGGAGCCCCGGCGCGTCCGCAGCCTCGACAGGACGCTCAGCCATCGCTACTATTAAGCAATCTTAGGGCTTCGTGCATAGAATATGGTACAACTTTTAAAAGGTCATTATTTTTAAAGTGGAATGAAACGAAGACTTAGCCTAGAGCTTTGCGATTATCTTGCCACTGCTCGAGACCTCTCAGATGTAGAGAGTTAAAGCCTTAATCCACCGCATTAGTCAAGATTAAATTGGTGGATAGGTAAATGCACCGAGAAGCAACCCTTATCCATGGAAATTAGGTTTGATTCTTGGTTCATTTAAATGTAATGTATGTTTGTTTAAACAGACGTAATAATAAAAAAGCGAATGGACGAAAAAGTGTCTACTAAAAACATATATACGGTCGAATTGAGAAACCTCCTTTTTTGAAGTCGGTTAAAAACACGAAAAAGTTAATTTTATAAGTTCTATATGTGACCTATGACAGATGGTTTCTACTGCCAGAACTTTGGAGTTGCACAGGGCCCTTCTAATCTAAAAGTAAACTAAGGTCATATAATTTTTTAATAGTTGTACCACATCTGTATTCGATAAATAGCTAACCAACACTGATGCTAATGAAGACAAACTGAAGAGCATTATCGCTATATATCACTAAACATGAATGCGATAACTTAAAACAAAATGTAGATAGTCAAAACTATTTGCTATGGATTGCATTTTGGAGATACAATATTTTGAAACTAATTACAGTATATCATCATATTTAACTAATAATTATATAAAAAGTGTAGAAGAGATCTAATGTTAGTGTTACATATGAATAGAGATGAAATAATAATAATTACTTGTTTCGATGGAGTGGTTTTAACCTTTAAGTGGCTACCACTATGAAACTATATGGTGTAATAACCTAATATACCTGCTAAAACTACTTCGTCATAGAAATTAAAATGTAATAATAATTATTAATGATGAATACCAAGTGCTATGAAAAGTATATTTGCTACTGTTTGAAAACAGCAACCAAAATAGAATAACTTATTAAGAAAGCTATGAGTCTTGTCATATAATATAATTTTACACTTATAAAAGTGTGAACAATAATATTTTTATAATTACTTCTTGTAACATGGTAGATATTGTAAAATCAATTTACCTGTTTGTTTTGTTGATTTTTAAATTAAATATTTTTGTAACATATACTAGAATTAGTTCTCCCACTAAGCTGAGTATAAACATATAACTTATGTGAATACAAGTGTAGTATGTTATGCTTTTGACACATAATAACATGTCTACATAGATGATGGAGTCTAATCGAATTCTGAAGTCTTAATTGAGGATTTGACTACAGTAATAACTATTTACAATTTCTGAGGTATGTTTAATCATATCTCAGCTATATTCATTATTACTTCACTACCATTTCATTCAGTGTATGCTACTTTTACATTCATGAATATGCTTACTATGAGCTTAGTGGGATACTATAAACTGAAATACATAATTAAATTGTTAAATGTGATTTTAAATCTATGTTCTCTTGTGCCATTTTATGTAATGTTATAAAACGTTTTATTTATATTTTTGAACAATTTAAACTAGCATTAGTGTAAGAAAATTTATAAAGTCCAGTTATAGAAATGTTAAAGCTTTCTAGTGTGTAATGTATCTTTGACTATAGTACAACTCTTAGCCTTACAGTCATGTGATGACTTTGAATTCCTGTAGCCTCAGTTTTGAACTCACATGTCTAAATTGATGATTAATTGTATAGCTGTTACTCTAATCATATGATATAAGCTTTGAACTATGCTAGTCTCTCGAGGGAGCATAAACCAGTCAAATCTTGATGACTGTATATTTAGTGAGACAACTATTAAACTGACTAATCAAAGATGTGAGAGTTTAAAAATGTGACTCCTGATGTTATTTTGATAGTTATAAGTTTTATTCTTCAAGACTGGCAATTATGGCACCTGAGTTACTAGTAGTTGGATTTAGCTTAGCAAATGTGTCAATGCCTGGGCCTTGTGAGTGTCACAGTGGGTGAGCACTCATTGTTGGCGACTTGCACTAGTTGCCAACCAACGCAACATTTGGCTGCACATTTGTGTCACTACACACATGTTATATAGGAGTTTACATGGGTGTGTTTTGGGTGACTGACATAACAAGATAGTGGTGTTGAGTTGACTGTATGACCTGCTAAATTTAATTTGGTAAAACTATTAAGATACTTACAATAAAACTGATGGAACAATTTATCAAATAAATTTGCAGCTGAAGTAAAACATTTTGTGCAATGTTTAATTTCAGAAAACAAGGTTTGATTGTCCAAAGTAAGCCATAAGTGTTATATAAATTGAAAAAATGTTCACTCCTAACATGCTTCTGTCTGTTGTGTCGATTGAAATATCTCATAAAATATTGCTACTAACTTTTTATTTGTCTGAAAATGCTGTTTACAAAGGACAAGTCAACATTTTGACTTGATTCATGCTGATTAAATTATTTATGATGTTAAAATCGAAATAGCATTAAGCAGTCACCTAATAAAACCTTGTATCCAGAATCACTGTTATCATAAAAAATAATAGAATTTTAAGTAACACCTATTTTTAATAATTTTATTTTATTGTGAAGAGGATATTTAGATTGCAAAGAATAGCTGATACTACTCGGCTGATAGTGCAATAAAATGTGAACAGCACCAAAGGAAGCAAACATTGTGATAATTGTATGTGAAGAGGAAATTAAGTATATTTTTCTGATAAAGAGGTTATTGTAGGTTGTTATTTTTTAGTCTCTGCTTTTGTACAGTTATTTGCACTTGAATTGACATGAATATTATTGAAGCAGGATTATTGATAGGTTTATTATAGTTGTGAGTGCATGTAACGGTATATTTTTATTTATAGACACAAGTAAATATGTAGGTTTACTATGGGATTTAGTGCTACCAACATGCTAGATGTTTTGTTTTCATCAGATATCTGCAATTGATTAGTATGATGGTAGCACTAAATATATTAAAAAATATAAGTTGATATTAATCAGAGCAAAAACTTATTTTATCATTTTAAATATGGACACTTGAGTTTAGTGTAAGAAGGCCATAAAAACTACAGAAGCTTTGATACCATCATAATAAAGCCAATTAATAATACAAATGTATTTCAATGTCTTGTGAAAAAGGTAAGCTTGCAATATATTATGTATGAGGCAACTATTTTATATGATTGTGATTTAGTTTTATTGTTTATTTGAGTTATTTTTATCAATGAATTTAACTATCCATTATTGTTACTATTGATTTGTAATTGTGATACCTGAAACCTACTTATCTACTGTAAATCAGAAATAAAACTATTTTTAAACAGCAATTAATGTATTTTTACTAAAACTATCTTATTTTTACATTACTACTACAAGTAAAATAGAAACATTGATAATGTACAAACACTGCATTTATGCACCACATTGAGAACTTTTAGAGACCGTTTAAATGTTATTTATACACATGTTTCAGACATAATATCTATGTTTCAATACTAGGAGTATATTATGTGAAGCTGGCTGCGTCTGCATCTTTCTTAAGGTTCTGTTTTTGTGAACTGGCAGCTTGCATATGTTATGTAAGTAGCAAATATTTACAAATAAGGTCTATTCATCTCTGTCTTTTTAGCTTTCTTGTCTCTAGCTCTAGGGAACCAACGGTGTTCCGTTGTTAATGTAATAGCAGCCAATTGCTTTCTTGCTATCTCTGGCTTTGTGTCCCGGAATACTCTTTGGACATCTTTTACATTATCCATCCGTAGAATACTATTGTTCTCTGCTGGTTCAGCAGGAAGAGGTCTTGAATGCTCGTATGGGAATCCCTGATCTTGATGTAGAGCGACGATGGTAGACCCGTCGTTTGTGATAACAATTTTATTATAACATCTAGTGATTAATTGTCTAGGCGTAAAGCCTATTACACGAGAAATACTAGGCATTGTCTAGTATTTCATTAAAATAAAACGAATATACTTTTGCAGCTTTAACCTAAAAATCAGTTTTAGACATTACCGAAAACGTCAAAGTCTAAAGTCAAAATTTTACATAGACTTCAAAGTTGTAGATTAATTATTTTTCACACTTCACAGATAAAATATTACGTGATGTAAATATACACTTAAAAAAGTCGATTAAAATTTTTTCATTCGAATATTTATATTAATTTCTAACAATAGACAATAGTCACATTAATCTTAAAATTATGTCATTACAAAGGGCATCACTAAATTTCAAAGCTACCAACTAAAGAAAAAAAATCTAAACATGCACGTAGTATTTACATTCTCTTTGCATATGCACAGACTAAGTAGAAAGAACGTATTAACGTATGTCAACATTCAACAATCGGAGTGGATTATGAAGTAATTTTAATTTTCACGAACCAATTTTAACTCTAATTAGGAGAAAATAGTACCTACCTAGTAAAAATGGATTTCCCTGCTACTCCATCTCATACAACAGACACAAATGATTATACTGGAGCCGTGCCTTCCTCCTATACAGGTTCTAGAGACGATAACAAACGTCGCAGGTATATATGATTTTGCTTGTTATTCTCTCATTAAACACGTATAATTCCATGAATACTGATCATGCTACCTTTGAAATTACAGTTCGTCAAGATCCATAAAACGCAGACGATTTGACGATGAACTCGTGGAGTACAGTTTGCAACCGGGGGCCTCCCTTGGGAAGGGAGACAAACGAATGCGGACACAATCATACTCGAGTCAAATACCAGAATATCCTATTGCCAGCAGCGCTCTTCCGACACCATCAAATCCGACTCCTGATCGTAGACGAGTCGGCAGCAGGGTTTCTTCTATAGGAGGTAGTATGGGCCGTAAAGCAAGACGCAAGGGCCAACTCAGTCAGCTGTCGACAAAAGATTTAGGGCGCTGGAAACCTACTGATGACCTTGCATTGATTCTTGGTGTCCAACAGGTTAGTATTTTGGAAATGATCTATTTTAAGACAACAGTTCCGGACAAGGTAGCATTATAATTTATGGTATATTTACCGTGGCTGCAAAGATGCAGCATTGATTTTGTGACTTACCCACACATCATGTGGGAGAATATGTGCCTAAGAAGAGAGAAACATACAGTATGTAACCATCTATTATTATCCAAAACTTAGATAAGAGATTTAGATTCTAAACTTCTTTTACTCCCTACCAGTTGCAATCCAAGCCAAGGTTGTTTCTTCTTAGTAGTTGTTAAATATAGTAAGATTGTGTTAGTAGAATCCTGCTCGGCATTAACCCAAAGTCTGGCAGCCAGTAAAGACAACATGAGACCGACTTTCACAGGACTTTAAAAATTTGTTTTGCTAACTTGTGCAGTAGTTTAGTCTTATATTTTTCTAATTGTCTTCATTTTTATTAATATTCCTTCTTTCATCTACGATACAACACCCTAAAACTTGAAATAATACTTTATTTGCATCATTTCAGACAAACGATTTACGTATGGTCCACCGAGGCATAAAGTTCTCCTGTCGTTTCACTGTGAGTGAGCTGCAGTCTCGGTGGTATGCCTTACTGTACAATGCTGAGGTTTCAAGAATCGCTGTAGCGGCTATGAGCAACTTACATCCAGACTTGGTAGCTGTTGTGCAACAGCAAGCCTTATATTCAAACGCTGAGGAGGAATTACTTGGCACATTGAAAAGTGTATGTTCCCTAAATGTCTATCCTATCTCTTGATTTAAAAACTACCTGCATAATATTCCTTTTATGTAGTAGTAGATGAAAAGCAAGATAGCTTGCTTTCCACTATTATGTAAGCAACTGTTAAATGTTGCATTAGTAAATTAAATAAAGAGTCATGCCTCTCTTGTAAGTTGATGTATCTCCAAAAGCATCATTTAACAGAAGAGCATTTTAAAGACAACATTGCATTTAAATCCCTTCATTTTGGTAAGATTTGTTTTGTATGTATATTTTTTTAATCCAAATTTTACAAAAATATTACAAGAAATTAATTAAATACAATGTTTATCTTACGCATGCTCTCCTGTAAAACCATGACTTTACAGATGTAATCACATACATGGGAGGCATCAATTTAATCTTATGGCAGTTGAGATATCTATATTGATTTGTGGTATGTTTCAGAACTCTCATCCGACAATAGAGAAGTTCCAAGAACTTCTAGAAGCAAACCCTCATGTGTTCTACCAGTCCCGGGACACCCAAATCTCTCATGAACCACTGGCAACTGTTGAAGCAGTACCAACTATTGCCTGACCAAACAGTGCAGCCTCTGCCTAAAGGTATGGACACAGTCAGTTAGAAGTAAAATAAAAAAGGTTAACTATATCTCAAAGACTTAAAATTAAGAAGTTTTTCTCCACTTTTGTAGTAAAAATGTCTAGGCTGTGGAATGCATAGCGTGAATGGGCTTTTCTTGATGGATACAATTTGGTATTCAAGTAAAGTGTGAATCGGTCTCTTCTAGAGGTCAGTGTGTTGTCTGCTCATAGGTGTGTGAAATGTCCACCAATATTTAATAGATCCCATTGTTGCTTTAAATTAAGTAAAATGGAGGTCAAGTCAAGTCTATTATCATTGCTTACAAAAAATAAGTAATAAACCAAAATAGTCACACATAATTATGTAATAGTCACACGTAATTAGCAAAGGCTGTTTACTAAACTGCTTTTTGTAACACTTCATTAGTGAGTAAATTTGACTGTATTCTTTTTGTACTATGTGGAAGACTAACCTCTGCACTGTCATTTATAATCTTAATCACATAATATATTTATTGGAATGTATATTATAACCTGGTAAAAATATGTTTTATATAAAATATAGTGATGGCGTAAGCAAGACTTACGCTTGATGGTAACCAACACGCCTGCCCATTACAGCACAGTGGCTGTAAAGCAGTCCACTGTGGTTGTCACCTAGAGATATGAAGATAAGAAGATGATTTATTTGTTTGTCCTGCATTTTCTTTGGAAACATTGTCCTTCTACAGTGTTTGGCAGTAGAATGACTGGCAATAGCGAGGAACTTCCCCAGACTACAAAAGGTTACTTAAAAAGCAGTTACAGTTCCTATGGCAATAAGCATATCCTACTATAAATGCGAAAATTTGTGTGTATGTTTGTTATCTAACTGCTAAGTCTGTAGATCTCTCTAAGATTGAACTAAATTCAAATAGATAAAAAGCCTCAAAACAAAAACAACGTAGTACAATCAAAGTAAAAAATATAAATTACAAATTTTTGTTAAAAAATTTAAATGTATTTGGGCAGTAGCTTAATAAATCTGATTAGAGCCACAACCTGCAATACATTTTACTCATCTTGTGGCTGTGCTTTAGGAAGTTAGGATAATAATATTAAAAATGTACCTATTAGCTTGAAATATAAACTAAATAAATAAAAATATTTTAAATATGAAATTAATTAAAGTTATTTAATTAGTCGCTAACTTCTTTCCAGGTCAAACTGACAAGATCCTAAGCTTTTCCGATGCTGAAGAAACAATGAATGACTCTGAGCTGCCCGACTACAAAGAAGACGACATTGATATTGAGATGCAATTAGCAGACAGGTAAAACTATAATTGTTGGAAAATGAAGAACTAAAGTTTATAAGTTTAAACAACTTTTATTCCACGGTAAAGCAATTTGTACTAAACAATTCTGACAAGATAGACATAAGCTGTCATTGCAGTTTACTTTTTATTCAACATCCTTTACAAATACAAATAAAATTTTAAGTATGATGTCGCCTTAATAAATGCATCAGCTACCGTCATATCTGTCTGTAAATACTGCACATCAATGGCTCCTTCAACTACTTTGTTACGAACAAAATGGTGCCTCACATCTATGTGTTTAGTTCTAGAGTGATAACTATCAGAACCTGAAAGTTTAATAGAACTTTGATTATCACTATAAATAATCATTGGCTCATTCTTCAGAAGAGGCCAAAATGTTTCATGAAGCTGTTTCAGCCACATAGCCTCTTGCGCACAAGACGACAAAGACATGCACTCTGCTTCGATCGTCGACAGAGCAACAGTAAGCTGGCGTTTTGAATTCCAGCTGATCGCTCCTCCTTGGAACAAGAATGTGTAACCAGTAAGAGTAGTCATTTCCCAAGTTTTATTTTCCAATAGTGATTGATACTCCTCATCCATTGCTGCTTTCCAGTGTTCAGCATCAGTTCCCGACATGGCTTCTTCAATGGTCAGCGGATCAGACACCTGCTTGACACACATGAAATTATTATGTCTCTGATGAGATCTTAATGTCATATTTCTTGTAAAACTTTCAGTGCTACTATCATCATTTGAACTCGGATAATAAGTTTCATCAGACATTCTATTCAACTATCGAAAGACGTGTCAGTACTGGAGTGTGATGATCTGTCATCTTGAGTCTCACTCCGTGTTCTGTCATCGATAGATATCACTTCATCATTATTTGCACTTAGAGGAATTTTTACAGGCTGTTTGGTAGGTAAGGGTTCTTCTGTGTTATTCATATTATTATCCATAACTTCGTCAATAAATATGACATCTCTACTAATAATAATATTTTTGTTTATTGGATCATACAATCTGTAACCCTTTGTATTGTCACAATATCCTACTAAAACCAACTCTCTTGACTTCCGATCCCATTTTAAGCGCTTTTGTTTTGGAAGATGTACCATAGCCTTACAGCCAAAAATCTTTAAATATGATAGGTTCGGTTTCTTACCAGTCCACTTTTCATAAGGCGTTACTTTATCCAAAACTCGAGATGGTGATCGGTTGATGACATGGGCTGCAGTAGTGACTGCCTCTGCCCACAACTGTTTATGCAGCTTTGCTTCAAATATCATGCATTTCGCACGTTCAACCAGCGTCCGATTCATCCGCTCCGCCAGCCCATTTTGCTCAGGTGTATACGGAGTACTGGTCTGATGTTTGATGCCGGAAGCCGCTAGAAAATCCGAGAAAGCTTTGTTACAGTATTCTGTTCCTCTAACGCTTCTAATTACTTTTATTTTCATATCTAATTCATTTTCTACTTCTTCTTTAAAACGTTGAAACACTGACTTTATATCCAACTTGTTCTTGAGAAAATAGACATAAACTTTACGGGAATAGTCATCTATGAATGTTATGAAGTACTTCGCACCACCAGCAGACAGTGTCTCCATCGGACCACATAGATCTGTATGTACTATTTCTAGTAATGCCTTTGCTCTCGAACCAGAGTGTGGAAACGGTAATCGTGTTTGTTTAGCTTCACAACATGGT
Source organism: Ectropis grisescens (assembly GCA_017562165.1). Lineage (NCBI taxonomy): Eukaryota > Metazoa > Arthropoda > Insecta > Lepidoptera > Geometridae > Ectropis > Ectropis grisescens. The sequence continues at coordinate 7,971,191 of CM029771.1, read as the reverse complement.
ATACGAGGGTCAAACTGAAAGTTCTTAGAAAATCAAAAACTGATTACATTAGCCAGTTATTAGTTTTATTATATCTTTTCAAAATATTGTCCATTCACGTCAATACACCGCTGCATGCGATGGAACCACTGGGAAAAGCACTTTGCCCACTCGTCCTTAGGGGTCTCTTCAATGGCATCGCGATACGCAGCCACCGCTTCTTCAGCATTCATAAACCGCTTTCCTTTAAGTTTTTCTTTAATTTTTGAAAATAAAAAAAATCACAAGGCGCGAGGTAGGGGCTATACGGCGGGTGACCCAGTAATTTAACGTTTGATGTCGCCAAATAGTCGATCGTTCGCTTGGCGGTGTGCGATGAGGCGTTGTCGTGGTGAAGGAGGATCCTACTGCGAGGTCGTTTCTCTCGAACTTTTTCCAAGACAAGTGGCAAACAATTGGTAGTGTACCATTATGCAGAAACTGTTTTTTGATCCTCTAACACAATTGTTGCGAAATGACCTATCCTTCCAAAGAACGAGGCCACCATTTTTTCCCGCACTTCGATCTCTCTTCACTTTAGTTGGCAACTCCTCGAAAGGAAACAACCACTGAGCAGATTGTCTTTTGGTTTCAGGATCATAACAGTAAATCCAGCTTTCGTCACCTGTTAGTATGTCGAACACAGCATTTGAGTCACCTCCGTTAAATCTTTCAATCATTTTACGGCACCAATCCACACGATGGAGTTTTTGAGCCTCAGTCAAATTATGAGGTATCCACCGGGCGCAAAGCTTCCTGACCGCTAAATGTTCGTGTAGGATTTTGTGCACTTGACTCATACCGATGCCTAAGCTTGTCCGAATCTGCTGATAGGTCACTCTTTTGTCAGTCTCTATCATACGCCGCACAACACAGATGTTATCTTCAGTCGTCGCCGTAGAAGGCCGTCCCTCACGTAAATCATCAGTGAGATTAGTGCGACCACGTTTAAACTCATTAAACCAGTTGTAAACAGTCGCACGAGATGGGGCTTCATCGTGAAAGGCCAATCGTAGTCTATCATAACTTTCTTGTTGACTTAAATGACATCGAAAGTCATAAAAAATCATTGCACGAAAATTTTCTCGTGTTAAATTCATGTTGACGTGACACAGACAATTTTCAATTTGCCGCCAAATCGTAAAACAAATGACAAATGAATGAAGTATATACTCAGTAATATTGGCAAAGAGTTCTATTTTCAAATTATAGAATTCTTTTTTTATTATATTGTTTATAAGTGGCCAGTTCTAAGAACTTTCAGTTTGACCCTCGTACACACAGTATCAACATCTTTGTTAGTGATAGTTATACCCTCAGCACACGACTCTAATCTCTTTACATCAGCTAAGTTTAAATGCCCCATTCTCTTATGCCATGTAATAAGGTCAGTCTTATTTTCACCCATAACAGCACAAGCGCTCATAGCAACAGTGTTCAATCTGTACATGTTATTGACCAAATTTGCATTTGCTATGAGAATCTTATTGACATCAAAAATATTACATCCTTTGTCGGTGAATTCTATTTTGCAGCCGTTTTTAGTCAGTTGTCCAACTGATAACAGGTTTACACTCAGCTCAGGAATAAATAAAACGTTTCTTACCTGGATTGGACATTCATCTTTGCAAAAAATGGTTTGAATATTTACTTTACCCATATTTTGCACGGAGACAGCATCATTATTAGCCACCTTTATTTGCTCTATCGGAGATGCTTGGGTATCGTACATCCAGTCGGACCGTCTCGTCATGTGCATTGTAGCACCGGAGTCGATGTACCAGTTTTCGTTATCCACATTGCTATAAGCTGAAAATACGGCTGAAAAGCAGTTACAAAGTGCACGCTATGAATTTAGAAATGCAAAGTGAGTGGTTAACCATAGGTGAGTTCTGTATCCCATTAGCTCTAAAATGGCGCACCTTGATCTATGACTGGTCCCCTGCCTTATTAAAATTTTATCTAAATGCATTCCAAATGACCCTCCCTGACCAGAGTAACTTGGTAAGGTGGGGAAAAGCCTCTGAAAAATGTTGCTATACTTGTGGAGAGGCGATATGTACAGCAAGGCACATATTGGTGGGATGCAAGGTGCTCCTTAATGGGGGTCATTACTCACGGCGTCATGACAGAGTACTTGAAATCATACGTGAAGCCATGAGCCTTTCGGTAGCTAGAGCCCAAAAGGGATTGACGACAAACAACAGACAAATTAACTTTGTAAAGAAGGCTCAACTTCAAACTCCAGGAACAAGCCTTACTCAATCCTGGGTACAGCACCTGATTGGACTATTTTAATGGACACGTATGAAAAGCACTACAAAATCCCAGAGGATGTGGGTGTTTCGTCATCCAGACCGGACATTTTCCTTTTTCTAGAGCTACGAAACGCATAGTCCTTGTAGAACTTACCGTACCGTGGGAGGCTAATATACCTAAAGACCACGCGATGAAACAAAATAAGTATTACGACCTCCTAAACGAATTAACAAAAAACGGCTATGTAGTTAGTTTATACGCTGTAGAAGTGGGAGCGAGAGGTATACCAGCAAAATCTCTCTATAACCTACTGAAAGACCTTGGCTTATCCAGAAGTGCTGTAAGTTCTATACTAGAACGTATCTAAAGCTGCACTAGTAGGCTCATATCAGATTTGGCTGGGCAGGAGAGAAAAAACGAGTGGTGAAGGTGAGTGTTGATGTACGTCAGAAAGGGGCCCCTTAAACCTACGCCCGAGTCACAAGTCTCGGGAACTACTCGAGTTTTTCTCTCTCTGCCACACGATGGACCCGGCACCCGCACGGTGAATCCATGGAATGCTAAGAAGATCGTCTCTTTCATTATTGTTGGATTTCTTCACTGTGCTTTGATTTTTAAAATGTCCATATTTGTTGCAATTGAAGCAACGAGGGCCTTTTCCTTTTAGCTTGTCATTGTTGTTAGAGGTATTTTTGTGCTTTGTAAATAATGCAGAAGACTCGGAAACTTTCACTTCCTGTAAAAGTTTTATCTTGACAAAATCTGATGAAATTTTTATGCCGGAACTTTCCAGACCCATTATCATCGGTTTATAATTTTCCGGTAAACCTGCCAGCATGAGTGTTCCCAGCCATTCGTCATCAACTTTGAAACCAATATTTCGTAATTTGTATGCAGTACTCATAATTTTATTCACATATTCTTCGACGCTTGAGCAGTTGTCCAGGGTTGTGTTGATTAAATCTCGCAATAAGCCGACTTTCCTTGCTAGCCCGGAGTCTTCGAAAGCGTTTTGAAGGTTTATCCATACTTCCTTTGCTGAATGTGCATTCTCGATATGTATGTAATTTATAGGGTCCACCAACAAAATGATTTTAGACTTTGCTTTCAAATCTTTCTTACTGTCGGTATCGGTGCCAGGATCGACACAATCCCACAAGTCTTCGTGTTGTAAATACGATTTAACTGCGAATTTCCATGTAGAATAATTTTCCCGACCGGCTAATCTGTCAATTTGCAAATTTGACATAGCCATTGTTTTTTGGGTTGATTTTCGGTGAATACTCGAAAATTACTTTTTTATCGGTACTTTATAAGAATAAATATTAAACTATAAATCTTTAGGTTTACTGGGCTGGGCCCATAACCTGTTGGAAAATGAAGAACTAAAGTTTATAAGTTTAAACAACGTTTATTCCACGGTAAAGCAATTTGTACTGAACAATTCTGACAAGATAGACGTAAGCTGTCATTGCAGTTTACTTTTTATTCAACAATAATCTACTAGTTTTCCCCGCCACGCTTCGCTGTGGCACATTGTAATGCAAAAAATAGATAAATAAAAAAACAATCCTTGATGTGGATTATATATCATTCTAAAATTTCAGCTCGATCGGTGCAGAACTTTTTGAGTTTTTGAAGCGTACACAAACCAACATAACATTTTTATATATTTTTTAAAGAAGATTATAAAGCTGAAGAGTTTGTTTGTTTTAATGCTGATTTAATGTTTTAATGATCTCGGGAACTACTGGTCCGAATTTAAAGATTATTTTTCTGTTGGATAGTCCATTTATTGAGGAAGGTTATATAACATTATGCTACTATCAATAGGAGCGGGGTATGAATGAAGAATGTAACACAAACGGCCAAATATATTCCTTTTTGAGAGCTTTCTTTGCTGATTTGCACTGAAGTCCGTGACAGCATGTGTCTATCATATAAGGTTGCAGCCTAACCTAATTTGTTCGAAATCTGAGTTTGTACGACCAATGTTCGATAGGTGCCGTAGACACGCGCGCAGGGTTCAGCTAGTAGGTATATTATGTAGGTGTCTGTGGGATACATGTACAATATCTGATAACTGGCAGAGTATCGTACTTGCTCAGGCAAACTGCAAGTATCTTTACTGGTCCACTGCTGGATATCGACCTCTCTCAAAATACGCCACTCGGCGAGGTCTTACGTTTCTAACTGCCACTAGTTAGTTTTCGATCGTCACTCTACCCTTTGGGCATCCTACACTACGTTTTCCGATTCGCAGTCTCCGCTCTGTCTATCTCAACAGTCATCGGCAGGTCTACCGACTTACTCTCCTACTTTCTGCTATGCTTTCATTTGTGACGTCCAATTTGCCAACGCCGATGAAAGCAGACTACTACATCTGCTTTCCGTGTGCAGCGGAACTAAAAGCAGAGGTATAGTTGTCTGCTTTCATTGGCGTTATCAAATTGGCTGATGAGATCACAAATCAAAGCATAGCAGAAAACGGGAGAGTCAGGCGGGTGGGTAGACCTGCGGGTCTGCGATAGATATGACATGATGTGTCATATTAACACAAATTATATTTTTTAGCTTAAGTTTTTTTATAATATAGAGTGATGAGATGAGCAGGACATGTGCCTGATGGTAAGCAATACCCCTGCCTATAACAGCACAGTGACACACAGCTATTGGAACTAGAAAAGTCCCAAATGCACTTGGCACTGCATTGCGCTATTCACTAAGAGATATAATATCTCTAAGCCCTCCAATTTCTGTCTGTCTGTCGCACTGGCCATGATCTCGAGTTGTGAACTCGAGATCATGGCCAGATGGCGGCGGCTAGTTGACCATGGTTAGAACCATGGCCATTCTTATGGCCACTCCCTCCAGTTTCACACGCATAGTTTCCCAAGTAAGCTATCAAATTCTGAGTTATAAGTTTTCACTTCTATCGGCAGTTCTTATGACTGCCAATATTTTTTTTTATATTTAGGTAGGTTTACTCTTGACCGCTATGATGTTAAGCGACGATGCGTTCTAAGCTGAAGCGTGCTTACCTATAAATAAAAACAGATGCACTCACGATTTGAAAAAAATAATCCCCTATCACATAGTTTTTACCTCAATATTTGTATTCACCACAGGATTGAGAAGAAAGACATCCGTATACTGGAGAACTCTCTGACGCGGTGGCAAGTGCTTGTGCAGTCGGTGGCCGGCGGGAACATCGAGCTCGACAAGAACACGCTAGCGGTGCTACGAGGACGCCTCGTGAGGTACCTCATGAGGTCCCGAGAGGTAAGTTCATTATTTATTTACTAGCTGGTCCCTGCGAGCGTTGATACGCCACCTATATAAAATTGGTCGTACCAACTCGAACAAATTTGGTTAGGTTATAATGACGCCCCCCCCGAGGGATTTTCGTTTTGACGAGGCGGGGGGGCTCAGTAGCCGTGGTTTGGTTAGCCACGGTGAAGCTAAGAGGAAACTCTCGCTCGCGAGGGCTTTGGGTTCCAAGCCAACGGTAATGCGGTCAAGAGGAAGTCGCGCGGCGCAGGCGGCGCCGGCGTGACTGAGGAGGGCCGCAATTCTTGGCGATGAGCATCGCGGCAGTAGAGAAGAGACCGCGGCGGGGGGAAGAAACAAACGACGATAGAACAAAGAAGGACCACAGAACTGACCCGTCGCGGGGGACTAAGGGTGTCCAGACGCGTCTGTCACCCATTTACTTTGGTCCCCGAGGTGGTCACGACGACCACGACGTATCCGGGGTTCAGATGCTTCTGTGACGGGGGTATGCCCCATAGGAGGGCCCGAAGACGGGCAAGCCATGGCGGGTTTCTTTGAAGAATCCGTGAGCGGTCCCGCGTTCCCGCGTTCAAACGGCAGAGTTCGAACTCCGTGGAGGTTTCAGTCGGTGGGGCACCAAGTCCATCCGTGGTGTCGAATCCGACATAACCCGACCGTTACCCCCAGGCGTTAGGATGTGCGTAAAATGTATTTCCTCCAAAAAAAAAGGTCCTAATGACGCAACCACATGCTGTCACGGACGGGCTCTCAAAACGAAATATTTTTTCCCGTTTTTGTTACATTTTTCATTTATTCTATTTTCTATTGATAGTAGCGTAATGTTATATAGCCTTCCTCGATATATGGACTATCTATCAGAAAAAGAGAGTATTTAAATTCAGACCAGTAGTTCCCGAGAGCCTAGCGTTCAAACAAACTCTTTATAATATTAGTATAGATTTAACAATTGATTACTATTCTAACACCTTAAGCCAACACACACAGCAACGAGTATATTCCAATTAAATATACTCGAATTATAAGGGGTCTATCTAAGGCTGGCTTGGTGGCTTAGTTGGGTGTTTCTATGTATTTACGAGTACAATTGTATATATATTATTCACAATGTAGGTAAGTAAAACGGGACCCTATTACTAATCCTCTGCTGTGTGTCCATCTGTCGTGTCTGTTACAAGGCCTATATCTTATGAACCGTGATAGACAGTTATAGATAGATAATTATTGCACACATCAAGACAATAACATTATAGTAGAAGCCTACTAGTCAAGCCATTTCATTTGATACTCATGTTGAGGGAGGTTGTAAAAATATATTTTATCCGCCATTTTGTGGTGGCGGCCATCTTGAATCCAACCGCAAGGAATGGCTTTCATATACAAGAAAAAATTAAAAGTTTTGATTAATCGCCGACTACCTCGAATTTGTTATCTTTACAACATTCTACTAGTCAAGCCCTTTCATTTGATACCCATATTAAAGGAGTTGTGAAAAAACAAATTTATTTCGCCATTATGTGGTAGCGGCCTTCTTGGATTTGAAATTTGTCATAGTGAAAAGTATTCTACTAGTCAAGCCCTTTCGTTTGATACCAATATTGAGGTCGTAGTGAAAAAAATAAAATAATTCGCCATTTTGTGGTGGCGGACATCTTGGATTTGAATTTTTGGCAGTGTATAGTATTTTAATAGTCGAGCCCTTTCATTTGATACCCATATTGAGGTAGGTTGTGAAGAAATATTTTGTACGCCATTTTGTGGATGCGGCCATCTTGAATCGATATTAACCAAAGATAGCTAAGAACATCCGCACGGATATTAACCTTCAAATAAAAAAAAACCGTATCGAAATCGGTCCATCCGTTTGAACTCTACTGTGCCACAGACAGACATACATCGACGTCAAACTTTTTTTGGTCGGGGGTTGAAAAAAAAGTGCATTGAAATCGTTCCATCCGTTTGAGAGCTACGCTGCTACAGACAGGCAGACTGGCATACTTTGGTTTTAAACATTCGCGATTTGAACACATATCGTGGTCACGAGAAGGCTGTGTGTCTTCAAGTAATTAAACAATAAATCATATTTAAATAAATTAATTTAAAGTAAATTAAGCCCCTTATAATATAAACATTATGACGTCAAACTTATGACACCCTTCATTTGGTTCGGGGGTTAAAGACTAGTATTAACCACTTAACCAGTCATCGGTACTGCCATTAGAAGTGAAACCTTATTATTTAAGAGTTTAGTATTAAAGAGAGTTACATATGTCATCTGTATCCTGTAGAGCTCGATAGCTCCAAATACGAGAGTATACTGCAAAGACAATTACCCATTTGACTGATCGTACGACTCCCCCTCCGTAGCGTTTTATAAGCATAATTGCACATCCAACCTACCGTTGAACACGTTGGTGTCTTTGCATCCTGCTCTGTCCTTAGAAGTTTGCATAACTCTATCTCGTTTTGTTCAATCATTGGTGGAAAGTAGTGCCACGTGACATGGATATTGGGCTTATCACACTTAATGAATTTAAGCAGATTTGTTTCTTGCCCGATCAACAGGGTGCTTAATCTATGGCATACTGCTACTAGCAACGCCCCCGCGATTTTACCCGCGCGGTTCCCCTTCGCGTTATTTTAAAACTAGCCTATGCACTATACCAGACCATAATCTCTGTTCCAAATTTTAATCCGACGCTCCAACATGATTGAGCAACAAATATCTAAACATTAACATTTATAATTTTAGTGGAATTGCGCATATGTCGATGACACGATCTCGCAAATTTTTACTTTTTCTAAAAGCGTCTAGAACGCGTCCGTCCCGCTCCGCTGCTCAGCTACCGCAAGGAAAAGAAACCCGAAAGATTATCCTGTACCAAAAAGTGCTAATCGGGACTAAAGAAGCTTTTACTTCAAAAACAACTCAAGTCTAATACTAATTACTTAGTAGCCAATACGGATATCTTAATATTGTTCCCGGCTCAAGGTCACTGGGTCACATATGGAAAGTTACTGGTCATATTTTAACGTTACTACATGCAGGGTAACGCAGAAAGCTTATACGAAGTCGAAAGGGGTTTATGGAACATTATTGAAGATAGCAAAATTAATGATACATTTATAAATTTCAGTGTAAGTATATGGAAAAAATGGATGTAACTTAAATAAAACGGTGAAGGAAAACAGCGTGAGAAAACTGACATGGTTCTAGAATATTTTGTGATTGGATTATGGCCTTGACACATTGTGGGAGGAGGCCTCGAGTCTCAGCAGTGAGAAGTTGAGTGGGTTGCTTATGCTATGCATATGGAAGTAAATAACAAGTTTATATTAAACTAGCAGTACCCCGCGGTTTCATCCGCGTAGTTCCCGTTTCCGTTATTTTTTCGAGATAAAAAGTAGCCTATGTGTTCTTCCAGACTATATCTGTATTCCAAATTGCAGGCCGATCCGTTCATACGTTCGACGTGATTGAGCTACAAACATACATACATTGACATTTATGATATTAGTAGGAGTTAATAAAAATCCCCAACCTAATTGATTGTTTCAAATTTAAGATCTTGTTTACAAATCAAGCAAAATATTAAGATTCCTACCGCAGCTAATAAAAAAGCTGATAACTTTGAAACGTCTGAACCGATTTTGATGATACATACTTATAGGTAAGAACACTCCCGACTAAAGCAAACAAACAAAACTAAAATGAGAATTGATTTATCCGTTCGGGAGCTACCGTACCACAGATAGAGACACACACACACACACACCCTCACCCTCCCTCACACACTCACCCACCCTCCCTCTCACACACACCCACTCGCACACACATACACACACACACACACACGTTAAACTTATAACACCCAAATATTAACGCGCCCTTTTCAGCCTACAGAATACATTCTGTGTAATCCAGTATAAATAATGAATTACCTATCAATCATAATGATTGATGCATGGGCATGTGACAATATTTCTCCAAAAGATACCATCGTTTCTTTCTTAATGAGGAGCCAAATTTAACTTTCTTACCTAATCTACGACATGACCTTCACCTGAAAACTTAATCCAGGACAGGTTTCACAACACTCAAAATGAAATAAACGTTGCCTTTTTCGCAAAAAAATGTATTTATGCATTTAGGTACTGTAAAAAAATTCGTGCAATTTTATTCTACCTTGCCTTACTCGTTTTTTTGAGTCATTCCTTATATATCGTAAGCAACCCACTAAATGTTCCCATTGTTGAGACTCGGGGCCTTCTCTCACAAGAAGAGAATCAAGAGCATAATCCACCAAGCTGGCCCAGTGCTGGTTGCTGAATGACACATAACCTCGAAATATTCTAGGTCCATGTCGGTTACGATGTTTCAAGTTAGCGGTATTACGCACATTACTTCGAAAATACAGTGATGCGTGTAGGATTTGAAGCCGGGGCTGCGGATCGCCAATTTCCGTTCTCGCTCTTGACCAGCCGTAACGTATCTATAAAATAACGGGCCTTACGTATTCTTATCTTCCTTTTCCTATGCCAGCACGATAGCCTGGTAGAGATCCCTTTACATTTACACGAATATCATTTAGGTAATGATTTTAAAAAATCAGCCGTTTGGGATGTTGATGGTAATATACGCTCACAATCGGTTCAACCGTCAGGTATCTAAGTAACATACACTCAGAACTCTTAACCATTTACCTATTCGGAGCCCCGGGTTTAATTTTTTTAATTTTTTTGTAATTAAAAAAATCCTACGCCCATTAGTCTTTTCGAAGTCATGTGCATAATGCCGCTAACATAAAATCAATGAAAGAAAATAAATCGTGTACCTAGAATTTTTCGTGGTCATGTGTCATGCACCAAGCCGCACTGGGCTAGCGTACTGAATTATGGACTTGTCTTGCGAGAGAAGGCCTCAAGTCCCAGCTGTGGGATCATTTAGTGTGCTTCTTGTACTAATAACATACACTCACAATCGGTCCAACCAGTTAGGCTATCGGTGATAATATGCAATTGGTTCGACCATTTGTATGTGGTAGCTAGGTGGTAACTTATACCTCAAAATCGATTCGACCATTTGTGATAACTTACACTCAATAACACTTCAACCGTATAGGATATAGATGGTAACATACGTACAAAATCGGCGCAACCGTTCAGTCTCAAGTTAGTTTGGTAACATAAGCTTTTCAAATTACGTACCTACTCTCGCAAAGTGTTACCCATTCTTGCGCAATCGGGTAAAAACTTTCACATCGAAAGTAGAATAGCGGCGCTATGAATGGACACATGTCATACCGTAGTTTAGCCATTGTTGCGTAGATTTTGTTGTCTGTAAAATTACCATGGTGATATTACCCGTGTATAGAATATAGACAATATTGACTGACGGCTCAAGCGTTTGTTTAACCTACGACAATATTAGAGTTCTGTTTTTTCAACACGACTGTGAAATGTAATACTAGATGAATAAATGTTAGTTAAATTATGACTAATTAATGAAATTATGATGCGTCTAACGGTCACCTGTAAAAATGTTAAATACGGGTATAATAATGCATAGGTGAGATTCTCATATACGAAAAGTAGGTCTGTACTCCAAACAAAAGAAACAATTTTTTTTATAAAAAAAATATTTTATTTTGAATAAAATTTGTTGGAACATGAAGAGTCCAAATCATCACCTAACACTGCAGTGTGCTCGTCACCCAGAGATCCAAGATATTATATCTCTAAGCCCTGTAATTTCTCTGGAAACATTGTCCTTCAAACCGGCTTCAAACAGTAATGTTTGCTCATTACTGCTTGGCGGTAGAATAACTGGCAAATATATGGTACTTCCCCAGGCGGACTCTGCCAAGAGTCTACAAAATAAAATGAGGGTTGACAGATGGCACATCGAAAAATATTTTTGTTGTTTTCGTTCACCATTAGAACTAGTGTTGATGTCAAACTCATATATTTCGCACATGAAAAATACGCATAGGTGCAAGCAGGATTTGATCCTAAGTTGTCGATTGTGAAATAGGACTTTCCCGCTATATAATAGGTATCTGGGCTCCCAAAATACATACAGGCTTAGCCTAGTTTTGTTAGACTGACAGAAGCTTATACAATAACGCCTACTTCATTTTCGTGTAAATAATCACGAGTCTGAACAATTGAAGGCTGCTGTAACATTTGAATAGAAACCATGTCAATGAAGGTAGATAAAGTACAACCACAATTAAACCGATCCGTGAGTTCACCTATATTCGCCGTGAGCGATGAAAACGAAAGCTCTGAATGTAGGTATCTATGCCAGGGGTAGTGACAGCCTGTCAGGGTTGCCAGATAGCTAGAATCAACCGTGACTGAATGTGTGCCTCTTTGATTTGGTTATGTTCTACACACTGTACAGATTATGTATGTAAGTATAGTTAGTAAGTCTATACATATTTGCTTAGTTTGGGGTTAGATGGTGTTGTGTGACAAATGTACACCAATATTGTTAGGCTCAAAGGTCAGTAACAGTAATATGTATCATATGTAAATATGTACGAGTACCATAAGCAGGCATGTTTTTGTAAAGCACGCGTGCACGGGGGCACTGTGTGCCCCCATAAACGCACCAAAAGCACGGAGTTCTCCAATAAATTATACACTTTCAAATTTCGAGAATTAGCGTGCCCCCAAAAAAGAATTGACAGAAAAAGGCCGGACAATAAGTACCTATTTAAAGTTACCTATATATAAGTAAATATTGTATCAGCTATCGAGCTATCTAGGTCCCATAATGCATGCTTTGCTTAGTTTTGGGCTTGATAATGGTGTGTGAGAAATGTCCACCAATAAAAATTAGTAGACGCCGTTTGAGGCCTATTGCCATAGGTCCCTTTATAAAAAAATTTGCTTGGTTTCATCGTTTCGTCATTGGAGTTCCAAAGGCTTGAACGAAGAGGATTTACTCCACTTCTGTGGATGCAATCTAGGTATCTGCAAATAGGCAGTGAAGTCCATCGTATTGAGTACAACTCGTCCGTTACAGCTTAGTACAATCGTTTGATATTTGTATGAATGTACTGATCTGGAGAACTGGCAGACGAAGAAGATAAAAACATGTATTGGATAACACAAGATGTCATATTAGCTATTTAACATAGTTGGGTAAACCGTGAGACAAAGCTAGAGCGTAGAGTATAATATTATCAGAGGATTTATTAGAATTCAGATTTAGAACTAGCAACCCCTGCCGTCAGGTATGTTCGTAGTAGCTATTAAGTAATCTGTGTTGTCCTCAAGGGCACATTACTTTACGTGCCACCCCTAACGGCCTGTCGATTGACCGCCGCGCCGCTTCACAGAAAATTATAATCCATTCATTTCACTATCCATCACACGGCCACTATCGATTGCCCTCTTTTCAATGTTTTGATAATGTGTCATGTGTTACAGGCTATTTTAAATCTCGTAAATTTGATGTTATAGCTATTTATCTATGGAAAATATGCTATGACCCATTGTGATTCACTCTATCGTAGATATAATAATAAGAACAAAATTAAAAAAATTACCGAATTGCTTGGATATGTAATCTACAGAACATTCTACTAGTCAAGCCCTTTCATTTGATACCCATATTGAGATAGTAGTGAAAAAAAAATGCAATACGCCATTTTGTAGTGGCGGCCATCTTGCATTCGAAATATTTGTTGTAGTGTATGATATTCTACTAGTCAAGCCCTTTAATTTGATACCCATATTGAGGTAGGTTGTTAAGAAATATTTTGTCCGCCATTTTGTGGAGGCGGCCCTCTTGAATCGATATTAACCAAAGATAGCTAAGAACATCCGCTCAGAAATTCATCTTGAAGATTAATGAAAAGAAACCGCATCGAAATCGGACAATCCGTTTGAGCTCTACGGTGTCACAGACAGACACACACACAGACTGACAGGCATCGACGTCAAACTTCTAACACCCCTTTTTTGCTCGGAGGTTAAAAATGTAACGGATCGCCTGTCTCTACATGGAAGATATATGAGAAAAAATATTATAGAGTACCTTTATCAACGAATAGCATTCAAAACAATGATTGTTGAAATTTTTTATCTATTGGTCTGTGTGTTTGTGCACGGTAATCTCAGAAAGATGTAGTTTTACTAGTGTTTGTTTCATGTCAATCCGTTCATAAATTAAAGAGTTATGCCAATTTCTACAGTGTTTATAAACTAAATATATGTATATTAAAATACTAAGCCAGCATACTAGGTCTGCCCCAGCTTCGCCCGTGGTACATAATATATAGCCCATAGCACTCAGGTATCATGTACATACCCAAGTGTGACAAAAAATTAAAATCGGTCTAGTAGTTCCTGAGATTGTCGCGTTCAAACAAAAACATTCTTCAGCTTAATAATATTGTATTAAACATTAATATAAAATATGATGCCTAAAGTCACTTTTCCACGTAAACAAAGTCGCGCGCACAGCTAGTAATCTATATATTAATACTTGCATCAAAAACTTTGTACCGCTTTTTACGAAAATTGCGCGGGCAGAAATTTCGCATGAAATTTAGCACACTTTTAGTTTGTAGAAATATGCACAATGCTTTTTTTTTCAATTATGCAGTACATTAAATCAATAAAAAAAAAATTGGTTGCCTGTAAAGTCGGTATACGGGTGAAAGTTTTACGTGACAACGACTTTGAGTGGTAAAATAATTTTACGGAAGGGACGCGTGCCTTTCACTTTTTATGTCTGTCTCTCTCGCTCTTAGGCGGGCTAACCATGCCCGAGTGGAAGGGACGCGTGCCTCTCACTCGCTCTCGTTGTGAGCGCATAACGTGAGCGGAGCGTAACGCAGTTTCTTGAAGTGTCACCCGGCAAACCAATTTATAAGACGTTGTCACGTCAAAAATTACACATGCTACGTTGAATAGGTATTTAAAAATAAATTTTAGGTTTCTTTCAGCGTTTTTTTGATTTGGCTGACCGTTTAGGATGTGTATCGATCTAAAGTTGCGTAACAACCATTCTCACATTTATAGGTTTATAGGTAGCAGAATACTTCGTATAATTGTAGTGATAGGACTCTTGGCAGAGTCCACCTGAGGTAGTGCCACACCTTTGCCAACATTACTGTGTTCCGGTTTGAAGGGCAATGTTTCTAGATAAATTACAGGGCTTAGAGGTATAACATCTTAGATCTCTGGGTGACGAGCGCAGTGCAGCGCTAGGTAATGATTTGGACTCTTCATGTTCCAATAGCTGCGTGTCACTATAGTGTTATGTGGCAGGCATGCTTACCATCAGGCACATGTCCAGCTTGTCTCGTCACTCTTTATTTAAAAAAACTAGCTGTACGTGTGAATTTGGATGGACATATGTATATACAAAAGTATCTAGTAGGTATATTGGACTATCTGTATACGTGGAAGAAATGCATTTACGCATACCCTAGCGCCCGGGGGACACAGCCGGATTATGTTGCACTCTATAACATGCATGGGTATGGTGCCTCTATCTACTAAAACCTCCATGGGGTTTCAAACGATTTAGTACTCAACTTCGGTCGAAAATTAATGATTATATGGGTACTTACACAACACTATAAAAAATTACATGCAGTAGAAAAACCTACATATCATATTATTAGTAGAAACGAAGACATTTGGTCAAAAACCAAAAGATGTATATTTTGCTAATTATAGTAGTCATAACATTGTTCATAACTAAAAAGTATAAAATAAAATAAACATAATTTAAAAACCCAAAAAAACCGAATGCATAAAAAGTGAACCAAACTACATACTATAAAACTGAAAAGAACAAAACAAGCACTTAGATTTCTGGTGGTCTAGAATTCTATACTATGTTATTGAATTAATACTATTGCAGATAATAAAATATATCCTAGAAAAGGAACATAACAACTGAACAGTCGGGATCCATTATTATTCTACAGCCAATTTAGTTGTTAAGGATCCAACTCGGATGGGCAGCGTTCGGGAAACTTCGGCACATCTTTGAGTCCAGAATACCCCAATGCCTAAAGACGCAAGTCTTTAACCAGTGCGTGTTGCCAGTGATGGCTTATGGAACTGAGACGTGGTCCTTAACTGTGGGCCTCATAACGAAGCTCAAAGTCACACAGCGAGCTATGGAGAGGGCTATGCTCGGAGTATCTTTGCACGACAGAATCCGTAATGAGGATATTCGCACGCACGCAGGAGAACGAAAGTGGCCGACATAGCTCAAAGAGTAAGCAAGCTGAAGTAGCAATGGGCAGGCCACATCGCTCGCAGAACTGACAACCGATGGGGAAGAAAGGTTCTCGAGTGGCGACCACGAACCGGAAGACGCAGTGTTGCAGGTTGCGCAGGACCGTTCGTTGTGGAAATCTAGGGGGGTGGCCTATGTTCAGCAGTGGACGTCTTGCGGCTGATGATGATGGCGATGAATTTATTTGTTCAATGGATCCCACTGTTCAGTTGTTACGTTTCTAGAATATATTTTATTTTCTGCAATAGTATTATTTCAATAACATTATAGAATTCTAGACCACCAGAAATCTAAGTGCTTGTTTATTCTTTTTAGTTTTATAGTATGTAGTTTGGTTCACTTTTTATACAGTCGGGCTTTTTGAGTTTTTAAATTATGTTTATTTTATCTTGTCATGTGAACCTCATTTAATGATATTACTTTTATTATTTTCGTCTTTTTTACCACCTCCACCAACACATTGCTAGAATTCCACTTCATTTTGAAATTCAAACAGTGCGATCATCGAGCACTTGGCCAGTTTTTAGTATTTGTTGTTATACTTTAAGCTTAAGCCAATTGATATTATAAATGTTAAATTTTGGATCTCTAGATGTTTGATTATGAACGTAAGAACTGAACGGGTCAGGGTTAAAATGTATAATTGTAATGTATTATAAGGTTAAGATAGATTATTATAGTCTGGAATTACAAATAGGCTACCTTTCACTCCGAAAAAATATGAGTTTTATGAGTTTTGTGAATAGCCATTACTAAATTGGACGTGAAGTTGCAGGCAGATTCTAGTAAAATATAAACTCTCGTCGAATTATCTAGTAATTATAAATAATTAATAATATATTTTTATTTAACTCCGGCGCCGTCGCAACTGGCAACATATACCTGCTATGTGAATATCCCAATTATTATTTGTCTGTTAACGTTTGGACTTAAAATGTGATGTACAGACAATGATTAGAGAATAATCTAACTGGTTTTAATTGACGTGTAAATTATATATTTACCATTATATTGTGCATTATTATACCGAATTATGTTTTATAATTTGTGTATGCTTACAATTATTATGCTGACATGTGAATTGGCTTTATGAAATAAATGATTATGATTGTATTTATGAATAAAGAACTTTGAAATGACAAATATACTTTTTTTTTTAATATTGAGTGACGAGACGATCAGGTCATGTGCCTGATGGTAAGCAACATGCCTGACACATAACAGCACAGTGACAAGCAGCTATTGGAACATGAAGAGTCCAAATCATTACCTAGCACTGCACTGCGCTCGTCACCCAGAGATCTAAGATCTTATATCTCTAAGCCCTGAATATATACTTATACTTTGCCTATACAAATAAATAAAATTGGGCTATCGCTATGTAATATCAATTAAACAGCTTTTTACTTAGCTAAATCGAAAATGTATACGATATCTATATCCAAAAAAAATATTTTTTATAATTGTTGGCTGTCTGTCTGTTTGACTGACTGTTTCTACTAATCTCCGAAACGGCTGGACCGGTTATGACGGGACTTTCACTATCAAATAGCCGATGTTCTAAGTTCTAAGGGCCATCCATCTTTGGTTACTATCAATTGAGGAAAATAATTAAAGTTCCAAAAAAAACCGCAAGCCCTTAAAACGCGGTTGATCCCACTGGTACAGCAGAGCTGTGTAGTTTATATTATTATTTTAGCTTATCTTCTTCCAATTTTGAGCAAAGGCCTCTCTTCTCTACGTCCAATTTCCAAGAAGTCCTACCACTGCAGATCCCATTCAGTATGCCACTAATAATATTTCTTTATCAGGAACAGAACACTCACACCTGACACAAAGTAATATTATAATTAATCGATTATTTTAACCTCAGCACTACGCAATCCGATAACCCTAAGCGCGCAATAAATATAAATATTCAAGTGGGGCCCGTCGTGCGTATTAAAGTACATAAATCGTTACTTTATGCTCGCAATTATATTCGGTAAATTCATTAACCCTGAATTAATTTACGTTATTTGCATACAATGGGTCCTTATCACTGATGTACGTATCTTCGTTAGAGCATTCGTTCTCTTTATTAAGTATTTTTTCAAGATATTCACTCAATACGTGTGTTTTATAAAACTGAGGAAATCCAATCCTTTTTTATTTTTTAAGCACCAAACACAACTGCAAGCACATACTCCGTGATATGAATTTCATATTAATGTAACCTACAACTGAGTTTTTTATCATAAGTTATTTTATATGTTCTGCTACAAACGAGAGTACAGAAGTCAAGCTTATGTATGTACCTACCTCACTTTTTATACCTATGCCTGGTGATCGTGCTAGGGTTATCAACTCTGGCTTTTCCGAAGACACTATAATGGTAGGGCACTCGTATCTCGTTTGATTGATCGTTGAGAATAAAACAGTAAGAACGGAAATAAAAACCAAAACGAAATAAAAGAATTACATTTTTATATTGTATATACATTGTCTATATCATTTTCTGTGACATAACAAATTTATAGATATATAATACACAGAAAATAATTTTTCATCATCAAGAAAATAATTAAACAACTGTCAAGTGAGCAGTCATAATAACTCTTTTTTTCGTTGTTTACTTTTCATTGTTCCTTCGTGCGTCTCCGTTGTTCCATTCTCCAACATTCAAAACCCATATCTAAAGTGAATGGCACTCGTGCTCACCCTGTTGCCAACTGTTCCGAAATATCGGGTCCGTGTCCGTTGCTCGAGTTCGCTTTGTATAGAGCTTTTAACGTCGTCTGTACATACAAACAATCAGTTTGTGATTCTGCACTGCAAACTTAAACTCTCACCAGAAACTGCAATTAAGAAACACCACAAAGTACTTGTTTGTTAGAGTAATTCTCAATTTTGCTTCAAAAAATTTTGAAGATAGTATAGTTCTTGCTCAATTACAAACATGTTTCTAGTACGATTCTTTCATATCTATTGTGAAATTTATTTCCCAACACCGCGATGTCACGTACTAAGATATTGACTAGTAAGATTTTGAAATTGTTCGCCGGCGGATATTTAAGACAGCCACCGTGTACACCCCAAAAAAATAGTTGTCAAATGTAAAACGTGGCAACTATTCAAATTTATTATTTTTCCCAGCTCCGAGCCGAACTGATTTGTTCGTGTAAAGATCTCATTGTGTTATTGTTCGCAGAAGAGGCAAAGGCGGGTGTTTACAAAACATTCTCTTGCTACACGGGTATTGTTTGGTCCGAGCAGGGGCAGGTATTCAAATGTTATTAGGAATTATTCATAAATACGTGACGGAATTGATGCCTGAGAAATTTGTCAATGTCCGGTGAATCCGCGCGGCGTTGTGTTTCGCTACACGTTAAGCACACGCCGTTCGGTATTTTTATTTTAGTAATAATATATATTTATATACTAGCTGCGTCCCGCGACGTACATAAACTATCGATTCTGTTTTTTGCTCTAATGAAAGCGTAATTTATTTACCCTTTATAACGTTAGCTATCTGCCAGTGAAAGTCCCGTTAGAATCGGTTCAGGCGTTTCAGAGATTCGCCGGAACAAACAGACAGACAAATACAAATTTTAAAAATTATTTTCATTGTAAGTACCGTAAATACATTCATACATTATATACATATACATATTTTAGTGAATTGCTGTTGATTTCAAAATACAAACAGACACTTAAGTTTTATTTAAATGTATAGCTTTCTATAATATTTAAAACATTTTAACCAAAAAAACTTCGTGTGTAACAAATTAACATTTTAACAAAAATAACGGCTAATTTTTATTAAAAAAAAATACATATAAGCTTATAGAGAAATAGAGATAGTAGCCATTCGTACTCGTACGTTTTAAAGATATGCTTACTAAGAATATCAACCTATAAACAAGCTTGCGTAGGTGCTTTAAATGATACCTAACCTCTTCGGCGAATAGATGGTAAGCAGTATTTCATGCACGTCAGGTTTAGGGTTCCCTTGTAAAACCTCGAATGGAAATCGGCGCGGGTATTATGTGTTTATATCTATATATTGATGTTACGATCTTACGATAGATAAATTTATTTATTATAAAGGGGTTGAAATGGGGAATTAAAGCTACATGAAAATTGTCATTGTTGAAGAGAATACCATTAAAACATGTTAAACCAAGTTAATACCATGAAACTTTGTATCTAGACATTCGAGATGATGCAATCCATACAAGTATGTATTGAAACAACTCTGTCTGTCTGTTATGCCTTTATACCTAAACAACTGAAACAAAAAGTATAAAAAGTATAAAAATGTTAAAATAAAAGCTGTTTTAGTAAATGTAAATTTGTATTGCATTATGTATAATGTATAAAACACTAGCTGTACCTTGCCACGCTTCGCTGTGGCACATTGTGATGCAAAAATTAGATAAAAACAATCCTTTATGCGGATTAAATATCATTGTAAAATTTCAGCACGATCGGTGCAGAACTTTTTGAGTTTTTGAAGCGTACACAAACCAACATAACATTTTTATATAAAGAGATAGGTACTGCTTGAGTTACATTTAATATTTATTTCACGCGGACGAAGTCGCGGGTAAAAGCTAGTATTGTATAATATAAAATAATATATTTTTTCTCTGTTAAACGTAACAACCGTCTTCAATTATAAATTGAAGTTCGTTCACAGTGCATTAATTTTAATAGAATTGTTTATAAACTAATGTATGTATCTCCGACGTATTTATTTTTGTTGATATCTATACTAATATTATAAAGCTGAAGAGTTTGTTTGTTTGTTTGAACGCTAGGATCTCTAGAAGTACTTGGTCCGAATTGAAAGATTCTTTTTCTATTGGATTGTCCATTTGTCGACGAAGGCTATAGAACATAACGCTACTATCAATAGAAGAGGAGCAAGAATCAAGAATGTAACAAAAACGGGAAAAAATATTCCTTTTCGAGAGTTTTCGTACCGTGCTTTGACATGACAGCATGTGTCTGAACCTTTGCTAATCAAATTTGTTTCTAAATCTGAGTTGGTACGACCAATTTCTGACAGGTGGCGTAGCAGGTAGCTGAAGAGGGTTTTTTTGTTTGAAAGCGAAATTCTCAAGAATGACTGAAACGATTTCAAAAATTCTTTCACCGTTGCATATGTACGGGATCCCGATGAGTGCTATATATGTACCACGGGCGAAGCCGGGGGCGGACATCCAGTGATATATAATCCGCAAGGATTGCTTTTATCTAATTTTTGCATCAGTCACAGATGTGCCACAGCCCACAGCGAAGCGTGGCAGGGTACAGCTAGTATGATATATAAGAACAGCTCTAGCAATTTTGATAAAATTGATATGAGACTATTCGGAAAGTCCCTTTAGAACAAAAAAGAATAATCTAAATCGTTTCACTCAGTCGAAAGTTCTGAGGTAATCATTTTATTATTATTATCTCAGCCTATATATAGTCCCATTGCAGAGAAAAGGCATCTCTCCCCTCCTATCAAATATACCAAATATAATCTGAGGTAATGAATAAAATATATATGTATATAAATACATTACAACATACAAATACATAAATACATATAGTCGAATTGAAAACCTCTTCCTTTTTTTGACATCTGTTATAATTGTTTTAAAACGGTGATCGTACAATATCAGCCTGTCGGCTGTTTGGTTTTTCGTCTCGCTTTTTCGTTATATCCTACTAATATTATAACATAACATATAAAAGTTTTATTGTTTGTTGCTCAATCATGTCGAAACAGCTGAACGGATTGGGATCTTAAACATAGATAATAGGCGGAAATAATACTTACGTTACTTTTTCCCGCAGGGAATTATGCGGGTAAAACTGTTGGGCGCTGCTAGTGTTAATTAAATGGCTAAATCGACTCAATGCAAACTGTTGTGCTAATTACTCGTATTTCATTAGATACATTGTCCCACGGCTAAAATGATTCCACAAAATCAACAGGCAGAAAAACAAAACTTAAATAGCAACAAATAACATTAACGTTTTATACGGAATCACTAATTACGACATAAACTTTTCTTGACTACTTGTTAGTTTTGTTATTTAAATGCAGTGTAATAATTGTGTTAGTGTCTTTTGGAAAATTTTAGCCCCACGTATGTGTGTCTAATTGTAGAATCGTAATTAGTCTGACTGAGTTGTTATTTGAATTTTACGCCATCACAGTTTTGTTTCTATACTTGGAAATATTTTAATATTTGATGGTATTCTGTGTGGTATAATTATAATACAAACAGAACCCGCCAGTTTTACCCGTCTGGTATTCGTTCCTGTTATTTCTCCGCGATAAAAAGTAGTATATAGCTAGTCTGAATTACATAAATGTTTGATGTTTCACTTTTTGAAATCATGAAACGTACTAACTGTCGCATACGCAGCCCACTTTATTATTCCACTGCTGGGAATCTGGGGTTTCTTTCGTGAGGACAGTCGAAGCCATAATACACCAAGCTGGTCAAGACCGGGCTTGATGATGATACAGGTCCTTGAAAGATGTCTTTCTTGAAACGTAACCGATTTCCTCAGATGTATACCATCGCCGTTAAAGCCAGTGGCGATGATAAACTTGGTACATCCTTTTAATACTTGCTATACCTACGTAATATCTACACGCCAATTAAAATGCTTTGATATTAATATATTTTTTTATTGTAATTTGCTTTCTGTTCTTGTGACTTCCAATAAATAGTTGTTGTATTGTACTCGTATTGTGTGCACTTGGAAAATACTCTACTAAAATACTACAAGTACTGCCAGGCTAGAGATTCGAACTTCCTCACAAACGTTAAATTGGATATTCTCGCTACTAGACGACCGCGGACAGAAATCCTACTTCTACTGATAATATTATAAGTTTGAAAGCTTGGATGTTAGTTTCTCAGAACAGAACAGATAAGGATCAAAACGAAACAGAACAGATAAGGGTCGAACGAATCGGGTTAAAATTTGGATAATACTCGTACTTAGATTGAAATCTGGAATAGCCAATAGACTACATTTTAATCACAGGACTATTACAGGAATTGAAAATACGCTTGTAAAACGGCGTCGTTGCTGTAACCGCCGTTGTAACGCTGCCGAAACGTCGAGGTAATCAAATAATCATTTCAATCGCGATTAAGTCCTGAAGTCCTTTATAATGTTTTTAATATGAGTTAAAATCGCGAAATGTTTAAAACCTAAATGGTCCAATTCAGCATAATTGAGGTCATTGGCGTAACACACTACAAATTACGGTCCACGTCAGCGTTTGTTATCTGATGATATACCGTAGATAGCATCGGTGGATTTGTAACCTCTACATACACATGTCGGGTCAGCAATAACATAATAAACTAATGCGCCGGCCTTGGAACCTTGTTTGAATTTTCATCATTAATATCCCTGTTATTTTAAGTGTTTATATCAAGAAAATGCGTATTTAGGTGTACTTACTTGTAATACTTGAACGGATCCTTGTATTGGTCTATTAAGAGGTCTATCGAATAGGATGCCGTTGGAAGCTCTCAAGGAACTTCTTGGTTGTTAAATGTCTTTAAAACTTTTTTAACTTAATAAAGATAATGCTCTCAATTCGGTTAAATTGTTTATGTATGTTACGTGATAGGGCAGCCAATTGTGATTCGATTTTAATGATACCTTTTTAAACCCCGACACAAAACCGACGGAGTGTTATTTTTGTTTAAAAGTAGATCTACAGAAGTGGTCCTATGTAAATTTTAAATCGGTCGAGCAGTTTTTGAAACATCAACAATTAGGTATCTAAAAATTGTAAACTTAGATCAAATTATTTTCGTTTTCTCCGAAACTGCGAAATCTCATTGGAGTAGTGCTTTTAGTAGCCTTGTCCGTATTATTTGGTTTCACGCATTTGATAAAAAAAATTTGTGGTATGAATTTGAGTTTTTTATATTTTTTAATCGATTGTTTGGATTTTCATAGAAATATTAAAGAATATTATTATCTGGTTATGCAGTTTCAGTTTATTTCGAAGATCTTCTGTACATAGGTCGATACGACGCTCATTTTTTAACCAACTAACCAAAATAGGGGTCCTAACAGTTCATGACAATACATTTCTATACAAAAGAAATAATCCCATAATTATAATAATAATCCCATTGTAATTGATATGTGATGTCACATCCGTTCTGCTCGTCTCGCTACTTCACTGTATAGAACAAATCACATTGAACCCTACTATCGTAACAGTTATTATGTATATTTGTATATAATACTTGTAGTCTAAGCAAAGTTTCTAAAAAGTACTATTTCTATGTCATTTTTTTCAACCGCCAAACAGTAATTGATGTGCAAACATTACCGGGTTCCTGTGCGAAGGGCCAGAGAAAAGGGATTATAGGGCAAACAGGTAAATCATCTTATATCGTTGAGTGACGGGCGCAGTGACGTACTACTAGGTAGTAATTTAAATTCTACCAAATTGTACCAATAGCTGCATGCCACCATCAGGTGCAAATCGTCACGTTAGTATAGATAAAAATACTGTGTTTTTTAATTTTCTTTTTGTTAATACTTTATCTGACAGTCAAGTGCACAAACTTCCAAAACTCTTCGCCAATGACGCTTGTACCTGTCTACGTCGACAAGAGAACAATCATTGAGATAGATGTGTATCTTTTATAATTTTATTGTTATTCATCTGCGTGTGAATTTCGTGGATTACGTTTTGGAAATATTCAAATTCAGTAATCTCCTGTAAAAATGCAAAAAAATACTGCATGAATTGAAGATAATTGAGGGTCTGTCGCAGCCAACTTTAGCTTAATCAGCCCTTCAATCAACAGCCTAGCCTCTGTACTAAACAGGACCGTATCACTGGCGGCCTGAATGACTTTCATCCGTTGGTTACAATCTTATACCTTTAAACGAGCAATTCTTGTAGGTATATAGGTATTTAATAAACTGGTTTACTAATGCTAATGTAATTCGTACAGTACGATGAAGATGTGATCGAAATAAAAATGAAGAAAAATCTGTCAAAAATCTTTATTTAGTACTGTAAAATGTAACTAGGTTAGATTGGTTTATAAAAAAACGCATTTTTTTTGTTTGCTGACGCCATTTTCATAGTTTGGAGAGTTTTGGCGCTAGGTAGCAGAAAGTGGTACTAAATTGAAATTAACAGGCTAGGCAAGTGATTAAATGTCAAAGACCTAAGTTATTTGCCGAGATCTTTGACCCAATGGCTGAATATCATTCAGGAAGCTGGTTAAACGACGCTGTTTAAAAGAAAAGAAAGCTGTGTACACAGACGCTGTGTAAAGAGGCTAGGCTGTTGATTGAACGGCTGATTAATAAGCTAGTGTGGTGCGACAAGTCTACAGCGCTAATCTTTGAAAACTGGGGTATCGAACTTGAATCTTTGTATATTTTTACAAACTTAAAACTGAATTGATCCAATTTAAACAAATCTCATGTAAATCACCTTAGGACAACTTTGCTGGTTAATTTTACAAACAAAAAAAAATGTTATAAGCATGTAAATTTTATCTAGCTTATCTAAAATCATCGGTATAAATTAATATTCTGAACATACAAATGATATGTTTTTATTTACGACCACGATATTTGATATCGTAATCATAATCAAATTTGTTTCGTCATCGTGACCATCATATACGTAGCAATGGAAATGTATGCGTAGATGTGGGAAGGTTGGCTATAAATAAATAGAAGTAAATATTGGTGAACATTTCTCACACAACACCAATTAGCCCCAAACTAAGCAAAGCTTGTACTATGGAAGCCAGATAGCCGATAAAATACGTATATAATTGTAAATACATATTTATTAAACACCCAGACACAGAACAAATGTTTGTATTTACCACAAAATAGGGTGGGAGTCAAACCCACGGCTTCGCAAGCAAATTTACTACCAACTAAACCACTCAGCTAGTGTGAAGGTAAATTACACTGCACGGGGTGGCTAGGGCTTTAACTACGTTTTTTTGGTATTGGTAGCTATAGGCACGGCGCCTACGACACAAATTTTATCTATTGACGGACAACTCAATGGGCCCCATGTTTATCGGAAGTTATGACTGTATTTTTAGGGTACCGTAGCCAAATGGCAAAATACGGGACCCTTATAGACCCTGTCTGTCTGTCCGTCCGTATGACACAGCCACTTTTCTCCGAAACTATAAGAGTTATACTATTGAAACTAGGTAAGTAGATGTATTCTGTGAACCGCATTAAGATTTTCATACAAAAAATAGAAAAAAACAATAAATTTCGGGGGTGTCCCATACTTAACTTATGGGTTATCTATGGATAGGTCTCTGTTTAGTTTGCGCGAGAGACTCTTCCAAAGTGACTCAACTCTTCCCCCCCCCCTCCCCGTCTCCCCGTCCCATGACAAAAATAAATAAAAGGTACGTTTAATGTAGTAATGTTACCATGTAAACTGTCAACGAAAATTGGTTTGAATGAGATCTAGTAAGTAGTTTTATTTTAATACGTCATAAATTCACAATATTCAATGTTACTTATGCTACATGGGCGAGACTTTTTTTTTCAATAAACACGCACGTGCTTTAGGCTTCGATATTAACCAGTAGATGCGCCCTCCCAAACTTCAGGCGCATGGAATTATGTCTTCGTTGGGAAGCTCACTCTTTGCGTTCTAGTCGCTTGCAGGAAGAGGTTAACGCCGGACGTTTTTTACCTATCACTATTCGTTGTCAAGAACCAAAATAAGTAGAACCACAGCATATCTCGCCGCTAGCGATTCTAGGGATCAAGTAGATTGGTTGTATGTAAACCACTTATTTACATACAGAGACGCAGTTTATTACCAATTTCAAGGTGCTAAGGGCACATCCATTGGTTTATATCGCGTTAGGCGTTAGGGGACAGATATTCCCATTTGTGGGAAACATAATATTATTGTGTGGATGATCCTCATAGTAATAACTAGCAGGGTTCTACGCTTTCTGCAACAACGGCAAACAATTTACAGAAGGCTGTTTAAGGCAACTGCCATAGGTCCCATACTTAAATACAGATATGTCGGTCGTAACAGGTAACAGTGTCGCGAGTTCAATTGTTTTCTTTAATATATCAAAAACTCCCTTTAATTGTTTTCTTTAATATCCCAAAAGTCATTTTTTGAAGTTTTCAGCTCAAAAATCATCATAATAAGAACCTCTTTATAGCCAAACCGCCTAAAGAACGTAGACGTATTGTTTTTAAATACTGCCTGAACGGATGAACCTTTTTAGAATGTAGTGTTATTGATGTACCGTTAGAATACATACGAGTTTACATGTATAGCATAGGTTAGTTTTGATTACATTTCATAGTGAAGCCATGATTGGTGATTCATATCCTACTATCATTATAAATGCGAAAGTTTGTGAGAATGGATGGATGAATGAATGTTTGTTATGTTACTGTTCCACACAAAAAAAAAACTACTGGATCTGGATGAAATTTGGTACATAGATAGTAGTCTGGAGTAACACAGGCTATTTGTTATCC
The DNA here is from genome assembly GCA_017562165.1 of Ectropis grisescens. Classification (NCBI taxonomy): domain Eukaryota; kingdom Metazoa; phylum Arthropoda; class Insecta; order Lepidoptera; family Geometridae; genus Ectropis; species Ectropis grisescens. The sequence goes on along the minus strand of CM029771.1, from coordinate 7,943,809 downwards.
CGAAAAAAATGTCAGGATCAGGAACTACCCGGGGGTCTACCGCCTAACGCTACTGCTTTCGGCTATGCTTTGATTTGTGACGTCATCTGTCAATTTGGTACCGCCGATGAAAGCCGAAAACAACATCTGCTTTCCGTAAAGCCGAAAGCAGATGAATGAACGAAACTCATACATTTGCACTGAAATAGCGACCGCCTAATTTTTATCTGCTTTCAAGCAAAGCATTTTCTGCTTTCAAGTAATGTCATGAAGACATGGCCAAATTCGATGCTGCTTTGCAATTGCTGTAGTGTAATTTTCTAGTATTTTCGTAATTAAACTGGCTTGTCAAGATAGATAATTGTGTGGTGAATATATACAATTGCGGGAACACTGATAACTTCCCAAGATTCGTCATAGAAACGGTGATTTTACTAAAAATAAGTAAATCACAGAATTTTACACTTTGGAAGGGCATAATTCCCTCTTGCATCTTTCCCGAAAAACGGGACATCAAACTTGAGATAAAGGTAAGCACGAACTTATAATGATACCTACCTTTTTTTGTTTTGATATTAATACTTAGCTTTATTTATTATCATTTGCGATTTAATAGGTACTTACGTTCACAAATTGTCTCAGAAACTGGCTAAGTTACTACTATGAATTATTATTTTAAACATTCTGAACTGCTTGAGATCAATATTATTGTGAGAGCCTTGTTATCAGTCTCAGTACAGTACATTAATCATATTTTGATGGTAGGTATTGAATATAAAACTCAATTATAAAAGACATGTACTTATACGAAATTAAACATGCAGAATGTGCTTCAAAAATAATAATTAGCAAGTATTAGATTCCATATTATAAACCTACATAGGTAATTTATGAACCAGCCACCTAATATTACCTCTTACTAATATCATAAATGTGAAAGATTCTTTTGTGTTTTGTTGCTTAATCTCTTTGGGGTGTCTGAACAGATCATATGAAAATATAGAAATGTAGGTACATGCTGCTAGTCATGTAATGAAATGTTAATATTTCATATCAATATAATTAAACTTTGTTTTGTTTTAGGAGTTACAAGAAATATTGACTGCTGGCTGCTCCATAGCTTACAAGAAAACAATAAGTCGTCTCAGAAGAGTACCCAACCCCAAGTCAACAACCCCATAGAACTGTTAAAAATTATTGAGAATAAATACACGCACATTTCTTTTGTATTATGATTCCTTATTTCTTAATCTGGATGGGAAATAGAAAACCTTTGCCTAAGTTATCCTACGACCAAAGAGCACACATGATCTTCAGTTTGAATAGCTAGACTGGCTGGCCTAACTGATAGTAAGTGTGCCAAGCCACTGCTGTAGACCAAGCGAACCCATGGGTTGAGAGCTCGATCCCCACCCAGTGCAAATATTTGTGTGACGAATACACATGTTTGTACTATGGCTGAGCGAGAATGTAAGTGAGAAAATAAGTATGTATTATTATATCAGCTATCTGGCTGCCACAGTACAGGCTTTGCTTAGTTTGGGGCTAGGTGTTGTGTGTGAAATGTCCACCACCACCAATAATAGATTGATGTATAAATTGGACACTTATGCATTGTAAGGACATAAAGTACTTTGACTTTAGAAAACCTTGTTATTATTACATCTCAAGGTGTCAGTTATGTATTATTAGGACTCTTTGGAGACACCTGGGGCACACCACTTTTGAGTGAAGTACAGTACTAGGCAGTGATTTATTTACTCTTCCTGTTCAATAGTTGTATGGTTGCTACCATCATGCATTATCTCAGCTCAATCATCTGCTGCATGAATCTACACATAAAAATCAATATGTGTAGATTCATGGATCATTAATAAATCATTACATTGGTGTGCTACACTAAAATTCTCATTTAGGATCCAAAAAATTAATTAAAACACAATATTTATTGTTGATGCAACAGATACATTTAATTTTCAATACTTTTACATCACACTCTTGTAAATAACTATAGGTTCTTCGACAATCACTCTTCAAGCTTCGTTTTAATCAATCAGCGACATCACTTCAGGAATGTGTTTTGTAAGTTGAAATGGTCTCAGAGAAGCTTGATATATCAGCCACTGCAACCATGATGCATAACAATAGATATATCTGAAACAAAGCACTTTTATTTTAACATGTAACTTATTGATGCCATTTATTATATTTGTATATATATATTGGTAGGACTTCGCTAAGTCTCCTGAGGAATCAACACCATTGCCTGTTTTTCTACAGCCATGCAGTAATGTGCAAACAGAATCAGAATCCTTTATTACTTATAAGTTCACTGTGTATCACTTTGAAAGATAAAGTGTCCATAGAAATCACAGGGCCTAGAGATAATCATCTAATCAAAAGCTGTGGGTCATGGGTTTGATCCCCACCCAGTGTAAATGTTTGTGTGATGAATAAAAATATTTGTACTGATCCTGGGTGTTTTCTATGTATAATAAGTATGTATTTAAAAATATATAAGTATTATATCAGCTATCTGGCTTCCATAGTACAAGCTTTGCTTAGTTTGGGGTCAGATGGTGTTGTATGTGAAATGTCCACCAACATTTAATTTCTCTATGTGCGCAGCGTAGCTAATGATTTCGACTCTAATAGGACTCTATAGGTTTCCAATAGGTTTGTGACACTGTGCTGTTATAGGCATGTGTGTTGCTTACCAAGTGGTACATGTCGTGCTGCTCTTCCTACCACTTCTATAAAACACACCAGTCCGCCTGAGCCGCCGTCTCGATAAACATTATATCTATACTAAAATTATAAAACATGGGCAGCCCAATTTAAGCGCGTCTCCTGCAGGGACTCTGCGCCTTCACATGACATGACAGACTTTACATCAGCTCTTAGAAAAATACTCTAAAGTGGTGGAAGCGGGATTCGAATCCAGAACCTCACGAAATGTGAACACAAGCTTATAATTATTAGCAACGATAGACACTAATCAAATTTGCCTATTATCATTACATACATCTTAAAATAGAGTACCTATTCAAATACTTTTTATTGTCATCGCCGAAGTCCTTTTGTAGGGAATCACTAGTGATCTAACTGCATGACTAAAAACTAACTAACAAATAATATATTCGATATTCATATTATGTTTTCATTGTTTTACATAAATTAAATTGTAAGTGTTTAACTCAGATAGAGGTTATTTAAAAATTTAAAATGTAAACAATATTTTACATATTTACAATGTCAATTATCAATGCTGCCAGCCAATATATCCAAAAAATGCTAGGGTTGCGTGGATATTTTTAATATTACAATTAACTTTTCAATTAACTTAATAGGTAACTTGTAACAATTTCTTGTGTAGAAGACTTCATTTAAAACAAAAGGTATCATTAAATTTGAGAAATAACGATGATTTCCTATCAATTATGGATATTTGAGGTTTACATAAAGTATTACAATTTAACCTAGGCAGAAATTTAAATATAAGGTGGGAACACTTCGATTATTTGTCAAATATCGCGTTCCGTTTTTTGTTTTTTCCTATCTTCGGTTAATCGTAACGCTGATAATGCTCTTCTGATAATTACCTAAATAAATGAATAATAAATGTAAATAAAACAAAGTTATAGCAATTTAAGTAATTTGAAATACCTTTTGACGTTTTAACTGTTGATGAAACTTATAAAATATTTTCGCATTGACTAGTCTCACGAAACCGATTACGTGGTGTTGAAACGTAATTAGGTGAACGCATTTCTTCACTTATTTTTAATCTGTCAATGCACGAGCAATTTTTGAAAGAAGATATCGATAGGCGATCGCTCTGAAATGAAAGCATGACAGGACAAATGCTATGAAGACAGCTCATGCTTTCCGTCTGCTTTAGAGTTAGGCGGTAGACCCCCCGGGGGTCTACCGCCTAACGCTACTGCTTTCGGCTATGCTTTGATTTGTGACGTCATCTGCCAATTTGGTACCGCCGATGAAAGCCGAAAACAACATCTGCTTTCCGTAAAGCCGAAAGCAGATGAATGAACGAAACTCATACATTTGCACTGAAATAGCGATCGCCTAATTTTTATCTGCTTTCAAGCAAAGCATTTTCTGCTTTCAAGTAATGTCATGAAGACATGGCCAAATTCGATGCTGCTTTGCGATTGCTGTAGTGTAATTTTCTAGTATTTTCGTAATTAAACTGGCTTGTCAAGATAGATAATTGTGTGGTGAATATATACAATTGCGGGAACACAGATAACTTCCCAAGTTTCGTCATAGAAGCGGTGATTTTACTAAAAAATAAGTAAATCACAGAATTTTACACTTTGGGAGGGCATAATTCCCGAAAACCGAGACATCAAACCTGAGATAAAGGTAAGAAGGAACTTTGGTATAATGAACTAGAAACCTTTTTTGTTTTGATAATAATACCTACTTATAGCTTTATATATTATCATTTGCGATTTTGTCATAGAAACTAGCTAAGTTACTACTCTAAGTTATTATTTTAAACATTCTGCTGCTTGAGATCAATATTATTGCGAGAGACTTGTTATCAGCACATTAATAATATTTTGATGGTAGGTATTGAATATAAAACAATAATAGACATGTATAAAAAATTGAACTGCAGAATGTGCTTTAAAATAATAATTAGCAAGCATTAGATTCCATATTTATAAACCTACATAGGTAATTTATGAACCAGCCACCTAATATTACCTCTTACTAATATCATAAATGTGAAAGATTGTTTTGTGTTTGTTGCTTAATCTCTTTGGGGTGTCTGAACGGATCAGATGAAAATATATAAATGTACTTTCTATAACAGGAAAATACTTGGATACTGCACGGGTAAAGCTGTGGGGTGCTGCAGGTGTATTGAAATGTTAATATTTCATATCAATATAATTAATCTTTGTTTTTGTTTTAGGAGTCACAAGAAGTATTGACTGCTGGCTGATCCCATAGCATACAAGAAAACAATGAGTTGTCTCAGAAGAGTACCCAATGTCACCAACCCCATAGAACTGTTAAAAAATTATTGAAAATAAATACACGGACATTATTTAAGTGTTATGATTTCTTATTTCTTAATCTGAATGGGGAAATAGAAAACCTTTGCCTAAGTTATCCTACGATCAAAGAACAAACATGATCTTCAGTTTAAATAGCTAGTCTGGCTGGCCTAGCCGATAGTAAGTCTGCCAAGCCACTGCTGTAGACCAAGCGAAGCGAATATTATAATATCAGCTATCTGGCTCCCATAGTACAGGCTTTGCTTAGTTTGGGGCTAGATGGTGTTGATTGTGAAATTTCCACCACCAATATTAATAACTGTAATAGATTGATGTATAAATTGGACATTTATATGTATTTTAAGGACATTGAGTACTTTGACTTTAGAAAACCTTGTTATTGTTACATCTCAAGGTGTAGTCAGTTATGTATTGTTAGGACTGTTTGGAGACACCTGGGGCACACCACTTTTGAATGAAGTACAGTACTAGGCAGTGATTTATTTACTCTTCCTGTTCAATAGTTGTATGGTTGCTACCATCAGGCATTATCTCATCTCAATCTTCTACTCCATGAATCTACACATATAAATCAATATGTGTAGATTCATGCATCATTAATTAATCATTACATTTGTGTGCTACACTAAAATTCTCATTTAGGATCAAAAATATTAATTAAAACACAATATTTATTGTTATTATTGTTGATGCAACAGATACATTTAATTTTCAATACTTTTTACATCACACTCTTGTAAATAATTATAGGTACTTCGACAATCACTCTTCAAACTTCGTTTTAATCAATCAGCGACGTCACTTCAGGAAGTTGTTTTGTGAATTGAGATGGTCTCAGAGAAGCTTGATATATCAGCCACCGCAACCATGACGCATAACAACAGATATATCTGAAACAAAGCACTTTTATTTTAACATATAACTTATTGATGCCATATATTATTTTTATTATTTGTATATTGGTAGGACTTTGCTAAGTTTCACTAGGGAAGTCAACACCTTTCCCTGTTTTTCTACAGCCACACACGCAGTAATGTGCTAACAGAATCAGAATCCTTTATTACTTATAAGTTCACTGTGTATCACTTCGATGAAGTGTCCATAGAAATCACAGGGCCTAGAGATGATTATCTAATCAGAAGCCGTGGGTCATGGGTTCGATGACCCAGTGCAAATGTTTGTGTGATTAATAAAAATGTTTGTATTTGCCTGTGTTTTCTATGTATAATAAGTATGTATTTAAAAATATATAAGTATTATATCAGCTATGTGGCTTTCATAGTACAAGCTTTGCTTAGTTTGGGGTCAGATGATGTTGTGTGTGAAATGTCCACCAATATTTATATTTTATTTATTATCTCTAGGTGCGCAGTGCAGTGTTAGCTACTGATTTGACTCTAGTTCCAATAGGTTTGTGACACTGTACTGTTATAGGCAGGTGTGTTGCTTTTCAAGAGGTACATGTCCTGCTCTTCCCACCACTTCTATAGACACACCACACACCAGTCCGCCTGAGCCGCCGTCTCTGCAAACATTCTATCTATATTAATATTATAAAACATGGGCAGCCCAATTTATGCTTCTACTGGTGCCTTCTCTCAATGACAATGATGACAGACTTATAAGTACATCAGCACTAAGAAAAATAGGTACTCTAAAGTGGTGTAAGCGGGCTTCGACCCACAACCTCACGAAATGTATAAACAAGCTTATAATTATTAGCAACGATAGACACTATTCAAATTTGCCTAAACTACTAAATAATATATTCGATATTCATATAATGTTTTCATTGTTTTACATAAATTAAATTGTAAATGTTTACCTCAGATAGAGGTTATATAAAGTGTAAACACTATACAATGCTGCTAGCCAATAAATCGAAAGATTGCTAGGGTTACGTGGAAATTTTTAATTATACAATTTACTTTGGCGGAGAATAATAGGTAACTTGTAACAATTTCTTGTGATGAAAACTTCTTTTAAAACAAATGTTTTCATTACATTTGAGAAAGAACGATGATTTCCTATCAATTACGGATATTTGAGGTTTACGTAAAGTATTATAATGTAGCCTAGGCAGAACTTTAAATATAAGGTGGGAACACTTGGATTAATTGTCAAATATCGCGTTCCGTTTTTTGTTTTTTCCTATCTTCGGTTAATCGTAGTGCTAACAATGCTCTTGTATAATGACCTTCATAAATGAATAATAAATGTAAAGTAAAACAGATTTACAATAACTGAAGTAATTTGAAATGTGAACCGATGCCTTGAGACGTTTAAACTGTTCATCACACTTATAAAATATTTTCGCATCGACTAGTTTGACGAAACCGATTACGTGGTGTCGAAACGTAATTACTGAACGCATTTCTTCACTTATTTTTGATCTGTGATTGCACGGCCAATTTTTGAAAGCAGGTATAGTTAGGCGATCGCTCTGAAATGAAAGCATGACAGGACAAATGCTATGAAGACAGCTAATGCTTTCCGTCTGCTTTGGAGTTAGGCGGTAGACCCCCCGGATGAAACCACGAGATGCTACTAGTAAACAGTAAATCTCAACAAACACGACTCACTCACTCGATTAAAGTCGTCCATTAATCACCTAATGTCTCAACTAAGATGTAATAAACTCCGCGTTAATAACTTTTTTTTTTCATTTGAAATGCGGAAGACATATACTCCCTCCCCCATGGCTATTCGTGGTGAGGCTGGTACCCAAAATCACGTGTGTTTTTTTTGTACAAAGTCTCTTAATAAATTCAGAATACCCGCCGAACTGTGGGTTGTCGCGGCTCTCGGGGATATTGTTGTCTAGTGACGGAGTACAACGGAGAATCAAGGTCACGGACCGCTTTTCTATTCAAAAATAGTAATTGAAACACCCCGACACTGAACAAACCTCCTTATTCATCACACAAATGTTTATCCTGGGCGGGAATCGAACTTATAAACTACGGCTCAGTGAGCAAACTCATTACCGGCTGAGCCACGTGGTCAATAAGATTTTATATTTTAAATTTTTCACTGCACGTATTTAATAAAGTTGTCATGAACGCTGAAAAATATCAGTATTTATCTCAAGCATTACATATAATAACTATCAAGTTATCTCACTGTTGCCATTCATTAACTACTTATCTAAGTGCCTATATAATTTTATGATACTTAAACGTTACACATTAGTCTGACAACGAAAGGAAGTCCAAAGATAAGTCTTATAAATTACAAAGATAAGAAATACGCGGGTGTAATTTAATTACGATGTTATTGGTGATTTATCGCTTTTTGGTGATTTGTCCCCGTCGAAGTGTCTAATCCATGTTGTTTTTCCACACCCTGGGACTCCATTGACCCACTGTATTCTCGGGATCATTTTTGTTTTCGGCTTCTTCTTTGATTAGCTACGGCTTTTTCTGCGGCCGCCCTCCCGCTGTACCCTTTCGGAACCGTAATGTTTATAATGTACAGGACTTAATCACGATTTAATTCATTGTTTAAATACCTCGACGTTTCGGCAGCGTTACAACCGTTAAACAATGAATTAAATCGTGATTAAGTCCTGTACATTATAAACATTATGTGTTCAAATCGCGAAAGCTTAAAAACCTTTCGGAACCGGTTTCGATGGTCAAACTAGGATGCCCCTAGTTGTCAGTTGCATCTGTTTGGTCGTTCGAAGTGGCTCTGAGGAAGCTCAGGTTCTCTCCCTATCCTCCCTATCCTCCGACAACCTCCTAATGTTTTGAGGCATCAATGCAACCCAGCCGGTCTGCGACTTTTACTTTGTTAGTTTGTTGTTTGTTACAATCGTTTTGTTTTTCGATCGCCAAATCGGTGACCGTCTACCTCGCACACTGACATAGCATCGTAGGTTTTCCGCTTGTGACTTTTGCGGTACTCCCATTGAGAAGACAAGCCAAACCAGGCGACAAACGGACGCGTTCCCGCTCCCAGGGGGTAGCAAAAACTTGCTCCGAACCTTTCTTTGTTGCTGTCCATGAAGAGAGCTACTCCACGAATACGGATCCCTGCCTCTCTGAACTCTGAACTCATATTAAAACATTATGCAGGACTTAATCGTGATCTTTATTATTATTAAATTATCTCGACGTTTTGGCAGCGTTGCAAAGGCCGCAGTGGGTGCTGAAACGCCGAGGTAATTAAATAATAATTTGGTTCGCCTCTTATTGCTTTATGTGTTTTGCTTATTTTTCATTTAATTTTTGATTTCAAAAGTAGCATTATAAAATTAGCAAATATGTATCATCATCTTACTATCATAAATTGTAAGAAGTGTTACAGTTGCTTCTTGTCCAAATTATATTTTGTTTACTTGTTTCATTGATTATAGTTTCTTCTTCAGTTACAGCTTGATTGTGGTCATATGTGGCTGTAGTAAGATTATATATGATAAATATGTTAAAGTATTGATGTACATTATCTGGTTATGAAATAAAATTACTAATAACTAATTACTAATGTTTTAAAATATCCTGTAAATAATAATATTAGTGCAGTAAACAACGATAGTAGTTTAGTTAAACAGTGATAGTTAAGGATAATGTTACACGTGTGGTGTTCTGAACACAGTACATACAAACAGTGACTACACTGCACACAAGTATACTGTGAGGATATTCTCGTGGTTGATATTAGTATGAGTAGTATTAAATTGATATTTATTTATTGTCTTATAATAACGTTATTTGAACAACAGGAAAATAAGTGGCAACGATAAAATTTCTCACAATGTGATATTATGTAGGCCTTCCTTCCTTGTAATGTAATATTATACATAATGCTGACGCTTTATGTCGTCTCTTCTAATATCATAAAAAGAGAACGCTGAGTTTTCCAGTTAATTTGTGTAAGTATAGATAATCTTTGAAGCCTCTGCCCTAATACCAGTAAGTCTTAAAGAATTTAATTATTCAAGTATCTATTTTCAATTATTTGCAAGCTTTGCTTACAGTCTAATTTAGGCTTTATTGAACTTGTTATCCCTAAAAAAGTTGTAGTTTATAGGAAATCCCGTGGCGCTACTAGTTCATACATCTTATACCTTTAAACGACCAATTCTTGTAGGTATATATATATATATAATCTGAATCTCGGAAACGGCTCGAACGATTTTCATGAAATTATGTATACAGGGGGTTTCGGGGACGATAAATCGATCTAACTAGGTTTTTTTTTAAATATAATTTTATGCGCGTTTTTAGACAATGAAAAACTCCTACAATGTCATTAGAATACGATAACTTATTTCGCCACTGTTCTTTAAGTCTAAATGGCTTAGACGGAATATGCTCGCCCTCGGAGTCAACAGGCCCCGGTGCGAATCCTGATGGTTACACTCGGGACTTTTCTTTTTGTTCTTTTTTTATGAGAAAATCTTATACTTAGAGCCTTTTATAAACACATTTAATTCGTATTTAAGTAGGTCTAAGTAAGTCATCACTACGTAATTCGTACCTGCCTAAATATCATTTAAAAAACCGAGCAAAGCTCGGTCAACCAGGTACTAAATACCTATTGATTAAACAGTATCTGAGTCGTTATGGACCGGTGTTGTTAACCCCGCAGCCCACGTGTGTTTGGTTTACATCAGGGCCTGAATAAATAATAATTGGTACTGTACAGTGGTAGCACCGGCGCTGTCGCAGTAACGGCGGACTCAATTAGAGCATTTAGCACAATTAGTTGACGGATCATTCTCGCACCGGTTACTCGGTCCAGAATCCGGTACCGTGCTACAGTCATACTGGGTTAACGTATGTGTAACTACTAGCAGTGCACCGCGGTTTTATCTGCGTTGATCGCATTCCCGTAATTTTCCCGGGGTAAAATTAGCCTATGACCTATGAGCTATTCCAAGCAATAATCTATGATCTAAATTTCAAACTGCTCAGCCGCAGCCGGTCCGGCGTTATTGCACGTCGGTGTTCAATAACAATAAACATTTCAAACATTGACATTTAATTTAGGATTTCTGTAGGTCTCTTACTCGTTGTTGGTTGTTGAGTAGTCTCGTAGTGGCCTCGTGGCTAGAACGCGCAATTCACTATCGTATGGTCGTAGGTTTGAATCACGCATGCACCTCTTGAGTATGTTCCCAATTGCAAATGTACTAGGTAAATGTCGTCATCAATTTAACGTCGAAGGAAAACATTGTGAGGAAACCGGTATGTTCCAAAAATCATTCGGTTATGCGTCAAACGTTATCATGCACGAATAGGTCAGCGTGGTGAATTATTTATAACCTGGACTCTCCGTGCGAAAAAAACCTCAAGTCCTAGCAGTGGGAAAATTTAATGGGCTGCTTATGTTACTTTTTTTTATACTTAGTAATTTTTTTAGGGGCACGCTATTTCTCTAATTATTATTATATAATTTATCACTTACCTGCACCTACCACCTTCGTTGTCGCACTCTAGTCTAACGGTCGGCTTGCAAACCGGGAGTTTACCAACATGGTGCTAATTGATTTAGCTTTACTTGAAATTTCGCCTTACTTCTTGTTGGCCATTCGATTCTAGATGTTATTGTTAAATGTTTGTCGAGTGCATTTGTAGTTGTGTGCTATATGGACGATCTGTTGTTTCTGATTGAAAATCTTTCCGTAGGTAGTTTTAAATTTAAATAATAAATTTTCTTCTGCTGTCGTTAAAACAGTAAACTAGGGCGCGATTGATTAAACTATTCGTACAATAATTATACACTATTTAATTACAAAATAAAACGAGAACAATCAACTTCTTAGTGGTAGTACTGCTGTTAAGAGCTGGTTAAAAGGCTGATATTCTTGTTGTCTTTGTCACTGTTTTGATTGCCATGATTCCAAACATACAATTGTACTACAATAGTAATAGGTAGTGGTTTATTTTTAGCCGTTAGTTAATATTCTAAAGAGCTTTTCAATGTACATGCGCCGAAGCACACAAAAAATATTTTATTTCCTACTGTCCGCTAACTATCTGTAACTATCCGCTTGTATATCTACATTTTTATCCAAAACATTGATGCTACATAAATAAATTTGCAAATTGGCTAACCTATCTCGATCATTATTACTTATTCTGAAATAAGTGCTCATAAAAATCATTTATCATTCTTTATCTCTGAATGTCAAAATGACCGCCAAGGTTAGAGTTCAATGTCTTTAACTAAAAGTAAGTTCATTATCTTGAGAAATTACATCTACATATCTACGTATTTCACCCTTCGATTACTATTCAATTAAAAATCTTATAATGCAGAATTATGCGATTTATAACTGGAAAATTCTCGTATGATTTTATGACAAAGCAGCCATTTGTGACCGCGAATTTTATTCGCCGTTACCTTGGTCGTTGCAAAATCAATCAAAATTTTACATTCTTTTTATGCCTAGTTTAGATTATCGCTGAAAGCTAACGCACTCGACTGCGTGTTAGTTTTGTAGGTAAGTAATGTTCGTAAGTATTAGCATTGAAATAACGTCTATCGCAGGATTATTACGTGGATGAGATCGGCTCGCGATAGAAAATCAACGGCAGAGGATGGAAAATCAACGACACAGGGTAGAGGAGACCGCCACCCAGCACTGAGTCGACATAGACTGAAAATGATGTTGACTTTGCAATCGATGTTACTAATATTTAATGATCGCTCCATCGTAGACCGCACCGCCGCTTAACATCCGACAAGATGGCGGTCAGGTGTAATCATATAATGGTTAAAAAAACTGAATTACAAATTTCGCCGTATCATGAAAATTTAATAAAGCACAATCACGCCTTTTTGAGGTTGTTTCTCGTTACAAACGTTTGGAATTTCTATAGCAATTTGACATGCCCCCAATAATTTTAATTTTAGATTTTTGGGTCGCATAAGCCTTTAGCAAATGTTAACAACGTTACAATAGTTAATTTTTCCATTCGCAAAATATTTACTAATTGAATTATTCATAGCTTTTAATATTTTTATTTTTATCGTAATAAAATAAAAATATTAAAAGTTATGAAAACGTAATTCAGTTTACATCCGATCTGGTTGGATCCGATGTCCTTGATAATTAACTTTGTAGAAACACCTGATACATCGGCATACATGTACCTACCAACTAGTGTCACCCCGCCGCTTTGCTTGCGTCAACTTAGAGCTTGTGTTACTTTTGGAAAATGTAGTTTTCTGATGTTAATCGGTCTATTTCATCAGTCACGGACAAATCTTCCTTCTTCGTAATATATTTATTTTAACCCAAGTATAGGTGGGGTCGAGTAAGGGATAATGGCACTCGTAAATATGTGTGATGCTTTAATAAAAAAAAAACTATGTATGCTTTAGGTATGCTCTACATATGCTTCTCTACTTTCCTAAAGTACGTTAGAAAGTAGAGTCTGCTTGCCAAAGGCCCTTAAATCTTTAATAGATAGTAAGTACCGTAACTAATCAAATACTTGATTCATCGTAGACATACGGTCTACGGTCGCTTAAAATCAGGCGAGATGGCGGTCAAACGTAAGCTTCTATAACTGCAACCTTGAAAAATTATCTAAATTTATTTGGCTTATACCCAAACGTTGTCCCAAATTTTGATCATGGAGGTTAAGCTCTATAGGTGCCCTTCATTTGTATGCAGGACGTAAGTATTTTCCTCAGTGCAATTCCGACGGTGCTAGATAGAAATCTGCACAAACGCTAGACGTGTAGGTAATGCACATGTATATTATATCTATATTCGGTCGTGTCCCGCAGAGCTCTTTCTGCGGGACACGACCGAAGACGGACGTGTGCACGATACTGCATTTGTACTCGTACGAATAAAATAAGTACCCACAAGTTCTGCGAGAGACGCCTATTTTTTGCGTGAGTGAGCCATACACTTTAAGATTCCTCACTAAACACTCGGATGTGCCCCAACGTTATTACACACAAGGATTCAGCACACACAAAACCTACTGTTTTACGTTCAAACCTACTCCAGCTAACGTTACGCGCGATCCACCCGCTTCTCTGTTTTAACTCACTTGTCTGATTATTTGTCGATTATAAGATGTCTAAATCACCAGCGGAGAAGTCTACGTCTGATACTGAGTTGCGACACGCTAGAAAGTTTAAAAGGCCCGTGAGGATCCTTGGCAATCTGAGTTCAAATCACTTAAGGATGAAATGCTTAAAGCCATACATGCGCTTAGAACAGACATGACCGCGAGACTCACAAAAATGGACTTACAGTTAGGAAAACTCGGTGAAATTGAGAAGGCGATGGAGTTTATTTCAACACGAAATGAGGAACTATCGCGTACTGTGAGCGAACTGCAGGCAAAAATGATCTACTATGATGATTATATCCAAAAGCTGGAGGGTCAAGTAGATGATATTTCGCGCAACTCGGTCTGTTCTAATTTTGAGATCCGTGGCGTTCCTAAGCGCGATAGCGAAACGAGGCATGACCTTGAAAAATACATACTGAATCTGTCAAATGCAATAAACTGTAAACCTCCAGAGCTGCGTAATATTTATCGTTGGAATACAAAAAAGGAAGGTCACCCTACTATAGTTGCAGAACTAAACAACGCTCAAGCTAAAGTAAATCTAATTAGAGCTGCTGGGATATTTAACAGGAACAACCCAGGAAACCGACTCACCGCTTCTCACCTCGGCATTGTAGGAAATAACTCGTCTCACATTTTTATTGGTGAACAGCTGACTAACAAGAATCGTCGTCTATTTTTTCTGGGAAGAAAACTAGTTAGAGATGGTGTCTGTAAGTTCTGCTGGACCGCAAACGGAAAAGTCTTTTTACGAAAGTTTGAGGAGCTACTGCCATACTGATAAGAAGTGAAAGTCGGATAGATGGGTTGAAAATTACTGCGGATATCACCGACACCACTGCGATTCCTATGCAGTGACTCTTTTATTTAACCACAAAACAATGTTTGCCTTTTATCGTTTTTGTTTTGTAATGCGCATGGGCTCGTTTTACCAGTCTCGTTCAAAAGTTAGATGTAGTGGTGAGGCTAACAGGCGAAGCAATATAAGTTTACCGAAGTTTTTAAACATTATACGACTGCATTCACACGAACGATTTGAACTATATTGCACATTTTTCTCATTTACCTCTGCAAAACCTTTCAAAATTGATAGAAATGTAAGCGCCCGATACATTAAATCCCATTCTATATACAAGCTATTTATAGTTATAAAAAAATTAGGCATACCTACATATATTCCAAAAGCAATTTGTAACTTAATGAACCACTTAGCTATTCCATTATCGGACACTACGCATACACATTCACTACTACACTCACTAATGCAATATCTTTGCGCGATGTACCTGAACTCCCAGCTACAACTATACATGCACGTATCACTAACTTATATGGAAAGAACAATATCTCCAACGCTGTGCAAATTTCCCTTTTGTACTAAACCAGACCTTGAGTCACTCACACTTGCATACCTGGGGTTGTTTATCTTTCTATACGTGTCACCATCCAATCAGGCGCAGCATACGTCTTAGTGCATTTTTCCGCTGGTTCTCAATCTTGTACTACGGGTTTTTGCGGTTATTCCGATTGAACTTGAGATTTGTTATTTTGTGTTTTTGCTGCACGTATATGTATATAGATGATGAATTGTAATAATATAATGTCAGAAATTGATTCAATAAACATCTCGACTGTGATTTCTTGTGCTCAGAGGAATGTTCAAATAATATTGGAAGACTAAATGACAGTATAAAATATTACATCTCAACATACGAAGTATTTATGCTAACTACTCACGTTTAGAAATTTTACTGGAAAGAATTAAGATAAAATGTGACTTTATTATTCTTACTGAGTGTTGGATAAATAAAAATAAAAATTTACCTATTCTTAACGGTTACAACGCACATGCTACTGAACGAAATCATAACCAAAATGATGGTGTCATAATTTATGCTTCCACTCGACTACATTACTCTGTTTTTGAGCCACCATTTAAAGGGGCCAGTTGCTTAGTTCTTAATCTTAAGGCTAAACAAGAAATGGCGATAATTGGAGTATACCGTTCTCCGTCAACACGTGACATTAATAATTTTCTACAGTCACTAGAAGAAATAGTTATACCTCTGAAAAAAATACCTAACATCGCCATTTTGGGTGACATAAACATAGACATTCTTAATTCTATAAATAATGATATTACTTCTGAATACCTAAATGTCATTCTTGAACTTGGACTCTTCCCGGCGCATAACTTACCTACGCGAGAATGCAACTGTCTAGATCATGTTTTACTGAAAACCTCATATCCAAGCTTTGTCAACGTTATAAACACTGATGTTACTGACCACTTACCTATTTTATTAAGTTTGAATAAAGATTTACTAAGAGATAAACCAGTAAAGACCATTATAAGGACAGATTGGTCCGAAGCAATTTCAATTGTGGAACAAGCCAATCTGTGCACTATTTTTACGTTAAATTCGCTTAACCTTGTTGCAGAAACTCTTTTAAATATCCTTTCTGGAGCTATACAAAAATGTTCAAAAACAATTTATTTATCTAAAAAACAAAGAATTTCAAAGCCCTGGATTACACAAGGTATTCTTAGATGTATTCGACATAAAGATAAATTACACTATATTTCTAAAAGAACTCTGCTGACCAGGATGCTAAAATAATTTATAGTAGATATAAAACTTTTTGTGACAAGTTAATTGAACAATCTCGGAATGCGTATTATCAATTTGATTTGGAAAGTAACTTACGCGATTCTAAACGCACATGGAAAACGATTAAAAATATAACACATATGTCCACAGATAAAACTATTCCCAACGATTTACTTCAAATCTGCCATACTCCTTTTGAATCTGTTGAAGTTGTAAATAATTATTTTGCGAATATAGGAAGAAATCAGGCACAGAGTCTTATTACTAATAATCGACGAGAAGCTGACTTGAATCATATGATCTCTCCGAGCCAGTCCTGTGCTATGTTACCTACTGATGATTGCGAAGTCATTAAAACTATCAACAGCCTAAAATCTCACGCTGCTACTGGTTGGGATAATGTATCATCGAAATTTTTAAAAATGACTAGGCATGTTATCACTCCTATTATTACAAAGTTATTTAATATGTGCGTTGAACAAGGAAATTTCCTGATGCTTTTAAAAGGCCATCGTTCTTCCTGTTCACAAAGGTGGGGATAAGGGTGCAGTTAGCAACTACAGGCCCATCTCGATACTGCCGGCTATGTCAAAAGTCTTTGAAAACTTTTAAATAAAAGACTCTTGGATTACCTGACCAAACAAAATACACTATCTGACCACCAGTACGGTTTTAGAGCTGGCAAGTCAACGGAAGACGCAGTGCGTGATTTATGTGTCAATGTCTCTCAAGCACTGGACAAAGGTAAAAATGTATTGCCGTTTTTCTTGACATTGCAAAGGCATTTGATGGACTTTCGATCCCTATCCTAGTCAGAAAACTGGAACGAATTGGTATAAGGGGCAACTGTCTAGATTTGTTCAACGACTATCTTTCAAATAGAACTCAAAGAGTGAGAATTGGTAATCACCTGAGTAGTGAGGCTGTCATTTCGTACGGTGTGCCACAAGGTAGCATAACTGGTCCGAGTCTGTTTTATGTTACATAAACTGTCTGTGTAACCTTGACATTGAAAATGCTCAAATCTACACGTATGCTGATGATACTGCGATTGTATTTCAGGGTAACACTTGGGCCGAAGTTTACGCATTAGCAAATGAAGGAATGAAAAGGTAGCTTCTTGTCTCCAAGATAATATATTAGCGCTCAATGTCTCAAAAACTAAGTATATCCCATTCTCCTTCGTTCTAACAATAACCCCTGATAATCTTACTATCACAATCCATTCTTGCAATGAGACTACAGCAAGTTGTGCCTGCCCTTGTTTAGGAAAAGTAACACAGATAAAATATCTGGGGGTGATGTTGGACAATAGAATGTCATGGCTTCCTCACATAGAAATGGTATCTGCGCGTGTACGGAAGTTGGTATGGGTGTTTAAGAAACTCAGGAGTGTTGCTAATTCTGATCTCTTGAAAATGACGTATACAGCCCTCTGTCAATCCATATTGACCTATTGTATAACAGTATGGGGCGGTGCTTTCAAGACGCATTTACTTCATCTCGAAAGGACCCAAAGATCTGTTTTAAAAGTCATGTTATTCAGACATTTCAGATACCCTACTACTGAGCTATACAAAATTGCAAAAGTTTTAACAGTTCGACAGCTGTATATACTTGCTATTGTGCTTTACCAACACACCAAGATTCCATTTGACATTGTTCAGGCACACAGAAAACATCGCAAGCTAAAATCAATTCCCATCGGATCTCACATATATCGAACACATTTTATAAAACCCAATTTTCTTTTTGTGCTCCCTTTTATACAATAGGGTAAACAAAACTTACACATTATAAATTTGTCAAAACAGGAAACTAAAACAGTATTACAGAACTGGCTACTTTCTGCTGATTATGTACAAACTGAGAATCTAATGGTGGTGCAGAGCTAAATGATAATTGCATGTGAATATTATATTACAAATTACAAACAACAAATATGTATTGCAAAAAAAACTTAAATTTAATAAATAAATAAACATACATGGAATAATGTCATATAGTGGCAGTTGAACTTGTGACATCAGTTTCAAATACAGATAAATACTATAATGATCGATGACTGGTTTAATTTGGCCTAGACATGAAAGTTTGAGAATTGCTTGCCATTGTTATATTTCATATTCATAGTGAAGTTTATTCATAACTACCCACATATTATGTTACTTATATTGAAATGATTTTGTGATGCATTAGGTTGGTGGTGGGTATTGTTGTTTTGTATTTTTTGTTTCTTTGAGTTTTTGTTTGTGTACCGTTGAAAGATGTCGGGTCCGAGATACAGGGTAACCTAGTTCGGGACCGACGCACCAATGTTTTGTAAGATATCTTTTTAGCAAATAAAATTTTATTATTATTATTATTTTTCAGTCATTTATTCATTCTTCTTAATTTCTAAGTTTTTTACAATAAGTATAAAAATATAAACATTATAAAAACTTAAAACTAGGGTGCCGCCAGCAGCGGGGCAGGACCCAAGCTACCGGTGGTTAGGGCTGCAGAGAGAGGAACCTCCTGACGATGCGTGCTGTGTCAAGGATGACTGCCTTCTGGATCTGGCCCTTAACCCAACCGTCTAGCGAAAGTCTCTTGAGATGTTGGTCGAGACTTTTCGCTATAAGGCCGTTTGCCGACACGACTATTGGGACTATGATCGTCGAATCAACTTCGGCGATAATAGTCCTGTCCGTGATGATAGAGCGGTCCCAGTAAACAACGCACGACCATTCTCGAGAACTGGCAGAGGTGCGTACTTATAGTACGGCACCTCGGACTCGACAAGGCCGTGTCGAAGAGCAAGTTGCTGGTGGATGATCCTGGCTACTAGGTTATGTCTGTGCAAGTACTCGCCGTTAGCAAGATGCGAACAACCGGAAATAACATGACGAAGTGATTCGCCTGGACGGTGGCATGCCCGACAAATGTCGACCGTACCGTCCTTCATTATGTATTTCCGGTAATTGTTCGTCTTGATAACCTCGTCTGCAATTGCACAGACAAAACCCTCGGTTTCTCCGAAGAGGTCCCCGAAGCGTAGCCAGTTCACCGACGCGAGCAGATTCACATCGGGTCCCGTTAGGGTCCGATAGAATCGCCCGTGCAGCTCCTTGCTCTTCCACACTTCCTTGCGGTCATCAGTGCTGAGCACCGATGGTTTGCGCCAGTTCTCGTTTGCCAGTGAAAGAGGCGTGAAGCTTCTGTCAACTGCCACAACATCGCGATGCATCCCGGACTCGCTGTTGCGGAAATAATCCCTGAGACTGCATACTTCGCGGTTGTGTAGGTTCTTGGCATTTAAAAGCCTCGACCCCCACTTCCGCGGAATATACAGTCTCATAACAGACGAGCGCGGGTGTAGCATTCGGTGTGTTGTGAGCAGTTGACGGACCTTCCTGTCCAGGGCGTCGAGCTCAGTCTGAGTCCATCTCAGTATGCCAAAGAGTATATCAGCAGAGGCATTACCCAACCGTTGAAGGCTCGCGCTTTGTTACCGCCTGACAGAAGACTTTTAAGTACTTTTGTCAGCCGGCAAAAGAAGCGTTCCTTCACCGATTTCTTAATGTCATCTGCTGATATACCCAATGACTGTGACATACCGAGATATTTGTGGGTCTCGTCTTCGGAGAGATCTGAGTGTTATAGTCTCGGAAAGTTGTAAATTCTCTGAATTTACTACTTTCCCTCGCTGTACATGCATGACCGCACACTTGTCTACACCGAACTCCATCTTGATGGCGTTACTAAAACCTCCGTGGTTTTTAATAGCTCCAACAAGTCTTGGCGTTTCGGTGCAAAAAGTTGAGGTCGTCCATGTACAACAAATGAGATATAACCTCACCTCCTCTACGAAGACGATAACCTAACTCTGAATCCTTCAGCAGAGTGCTGAGAGGATTCAGACTTAGGCAGAACCATAGGGGACTTAGACTGTCACCCTGAAAAATGCCTCTTTCAATCCTAATCAAGTCCTCCGAAACAAAAGAGCTGTCTACACTACCTGGTTGACGAAGGACTGTGACCCACTGTCCCATGCATTTGCTTAGAAAAGATTTCAGAGTTGGATTTATTTTGTACAACTCTAAAACCCTTTCTAGCCATGAATGGGGCACCGCATCATAGGCCTTCTTATAGTCAATCCAAGCAGCGGAGAGGGCTCCTTTGTTTCGTTTGACTTGCTGGCAAATGGTCGTGTCAATGAGGAGCAGCTCCTTAGTACCACGGGACCCAATCTTACATCCATTCTGAGAGGAGGCCAAAACGTTATTTGCGACTATGTGCGTGTTAATTTTTGCTCTCAGAATGGATGTAAGCAGCTTATAGGTGGTAGGTAAGCACGTAATGGGTCTGTAGTTCTTCGGTTCCGTGGTACTACCAGACTTATGGAGCAGGAAGGTGACTCCGGTGGTCAAGAAACTGGGAAGAGAACCCGTCTCGAGGGCTTCTTGGAATTGTGTTGCCAAACGTTCATGTGAGCATCGAAACCACTTTATCCAGAAGTTGTGCAATCCGTCCGGCCCAGGACTTTTCCAGTTCTGAGTCGTTCGGATAGCACAACTAACGTCTACGGAGTCTATCGTAATAGGCTCCATGGGTTCGATAGGCTCACATGCACGTTCGATAACACGCATCCAAACTCCTCTCGCGTGTTCGACAGGCACCGACCAGATGCTGCGCCAGAAGTTTTTCATAGCGCTAGGATCCGGTAGCTGCCCGTCGTTCACACGTTGACTAGTTCCTTCCCAGTTTCGGTACACCTTCCTTTGATCACTCTGGAAGTCGCGATTTTGCCGATATCGATTCACACGCTCTCTGTAGCGGCGAATGCGGTTTGCCCACGCATAAACTTTCTGCTTCAGGTAGTCAATACGTTCCGTAACATTGGCAAGATAGTGCTGGGGACTGATACCAGTCCCAGCGAACGCCTGTGCTACGAAACGCATGACTCGGGGACGACTGTTCCCCTGACTGAAGCAGATTAGCTTTTGCTATAAGAGTCCTGAATTTGCTGATACGCCGTTCTATTCGTACTTGCCATGCGGGTACATTCCCAGCGGTTCGCGTTGTACGGTCAGTGTCTGGGAACTTGACACGTGCAACGCGACACGCCGCGATAACACCACAGTACAGAATAGAATGGGTATCAGTCAAATCTTTGCTAGTTCCCAGGTAGGGCACTAGCAAAGTATTCAGGGCTCCCATCAAAACCAAATTTCGTTTATGGGTGGGCAAACGCGGTAAGCGCGGCCCTAGAGTTGGGTGTGGATCTATATCGCAAGATCGCGTCTTCCAGAGCGCTCCTCAGTTGCTCTATTACCTGGTCAGATAAGCCCGTACTCGCCGAATCTCCCTCCTCGATATCGAGATCGACCGGCGCCGCAAGTGTCGCCACTGATATTGGCACTGAAGCCAGGGTCGACGGTGCGGCGGGTGGATCTCGGGTCGAAGCAGGAGCTGGGCGAGTACGTTGTTCTTCCAGGCGTAGCCGATCAAGTGCCGAGTCATCCAGCAACTTGCATCGCCGGATGGCGCGGACTTGGTCTGACAATCGTTGGGCGGAAACGGCGACGGTCGGTTCGAAGGCCTGAAACAGAAGCAGCATCCTGGCACAGTACGCGGTCAGGTGGGTTCCTCCTCTGTAGCCCTGTAATAGGCGCGCATGCAGTTCTCGTTCATTTGGCGAGTCCATCGCATGCGACGCACTACACCACCGGTAGCGAGGGCCGGGCGCGAGGCAGGTTGCCTCACAGGCCCCAAGCGTGCCGGCAGCGGCGGACGACCACGACGTCCTGATGTTGTGGGCGACGGGGTCCGTGTCGTGTTCTCGTCACTCGAAGCACTAGTGTCGCGGGGTCAAAAGGCTTCATCCGCCGACGACGACGAACTCGGTGGTGACGGGACACGTATTGGTGGTGGGCGTGCGTTGTTGGTATCCGCTTCGTTTCTTCTCCTCGACCGCGTAATCATAATTTCATTTTGGATGTGGTTTCGTTCCGTTTATTGATTTGTTTACATATTTTGTTGAATTATTGCGAGTCTTGACGTTGTCAAAATGCATCTTGAAAGTGATTCTCTTTGAAATTAGGTTTAAATGTTTTACCTCGTTATTTTAGAGTTTTGCCTCGAATTTTCCTTTACTTTGTTTGTTGAATTATCACTAAAAGCTGTATAAAACGGGTGAAAATAAATAAAATTATAATGCGATAGAAAAAAAACGTCAATTGGCGACAGCGGTTTTTTTTTTTTTTTTTATTATTATTATTATTATATATTTTATTATTATTATTATATATATTTTATTATTATTATTATTATATAGTAAGCGCGATGCAATGTCTAAAGTCTTATCGATTTTATAGCCGCGACACGAGGTGCCTGAATGCTAAAAGTACTGGAATCGATTTCAATTCCATGTTTTCATGTACTTGTGTCTGGTTCAAGGGTACACTCATATCTACTGAGGTTCTGGATCTTGGATCCATAAAAATACGAAAGCTTTTTCGAAACTATTTATTTTTTTCAAACGGTTTTATTCATAAACACTTTGCAGATTTTTGGCTCTGTTAAAAACGTTTTTACCAGACTACACTACAGTGAAATATATTTTTATAAAAGTATCTCATTATAATAACTATACTTACATACACACACACGAAGCCGAGGGGGGTCGGGGGTTCGATTCCCACCCAGTGCAAATATTTGTACGATGAATACAAATATTTGTACCTACTGTGTCTGGGTGTTTCTATGTATTATAAGTATGTATTAACAACTACATAAGTATTATATCAGCTATCTGGTTTCCATAGTACAAACTTTGCTTAGTTTGGCGTTAGTTGGTGTTGTGGGTGAAATGTCGACCATTAATTATTATAATTAGTTGTTAATTATTATAGGGGTAGAACAAACACAAAAGTATACATGTAGCATACTCGAAGCATACCTGAAAGTCTTCAAGAAAGTAATTGGTTTTCATTAAAATCCTCTGTACCATGTCTACAGATCACAATACCGGAGCTATTTGTAATATTCACATTTACAAATTAATGTTTGTTCACAAGAGTCGACGGTATCTCTCGAGCGCTTGTTTACACAGCATTACAGAGGGTATTAAGCGTTATTTGATAATGTGTTATTTGCTTAAATCTTATTGTACCAAATGGAAAAATTTATAGGTGAGTCAGGGCAAATAGTGTTTGCACTGAAACGATTCAAGGAATTTCTTACACTTTGAAAAACAACATTTTCCATACTAACATTATCACGACTTAGTCCTTTGATATACTTTCATTGTCTTTGGTTAAAACTCCAAATTGTTACTGTAGGTTGAGAATGTGTTTTTTATATAGTACCAATCTAGATTTATCTTCTCCAAATTTATCGATGAGAGTTGGCATCATTACTTAACATCGGACAAAATACGCTTTAATGCGTTTCAAAATACCAAGTTATCCATTAAAAATATCCCAATAAATGTATTTTTTTATAAATTACTTTAGGGATGCGTTGGGCTACATTGTATGAATTTAGAGGATGTATTAACTGCACTGAGCGTGCTCGACTCGACAATTACTGATAACTCGAAACTAGTTTCGAAGTATTCTGGTGAATACCAAACCAAATGATAAGCCGTCCAATACAGGGAGCTCAGTAACTTATACATTGGAACTTCGACTAGAACAATTTGAATCTGATCGTACATAAACTATGCTACGCAGCTTATCTGAGTAATAAAAAGTGTTAAATTCTTTGCCTTTGTAGATATTAACATTTGGGTTCTTGGGCGCTCCTCAATTCATTAATTTTGAATACCTTTAATTTAACAAAACCGTAATTAAAAATTTTGATTTACCCCGACTACCTCGGATTTGTAATCTATACAACATTCTACTAGTCAAGCCTTTTCGTTTGATACCCATATTGAGGGTATTGTGAAAAAAGAAATGTATGTCTCCATTTTGTGGTGGCGGCTATCTTGGATTTGAAATTTGTCACAGTGCACAGTATTCTACTAGTAAAGCCCTTTAATTTGATAACCATATTGGGGTAGTAGTGAAAAACATTAATGTAGTTCGACATTTTGTGGTTGCGGCCATCTTGGATTTTAAATTTGTTATAGTGTATAGTATTCTACTAGTCAAGTCCTTTTATTTGATACTCATACTGAGGTAGGTTGTGAAGAAATATTTTGTCCGCCATTTTGTGGAGGCGGATCTTGAATCGACATTAACCATACAGCTAAGAACATCGAACGAAATCGGCCCATCCGTTTGAGCTCTACGGTGCCACAGACAGACACACATACATAGACAGACATACACACAGGCTGACAGACATCGACGTCAAACTTATAACACCCTTTTTTTGGGCGGGGGTTAAAAACCCTACTGCAAAAACTTTAGTGATAAAAAAGCAATATTTAATACAAAATACTATCTAAGGACACTTGGGATCATTGATACGAATCTAATGATATCTTTTAATTGTCAAAATCCATCCAGCCGTTTGGAAGATAGATGGGAATAAAGAAATTTACAAACATACAAGATACGCGCGAAAAACATATCCCCTCTTTCAGTCGTGTAAAAAAAGGTACCATTGGGATCAACCGTTATGTGAATCATATATTTGACACGCTAAAACAGCTATTGTGATTGTGTCGTGTAACCACCGAAAACTGTCCGTAACTTTTATAGCTTTACTTTAGTGATCGCTAAGAAATTCCTAGTCGTGTTTCACTAGAGTTCTCGACATTGCTTTTGTCGGTTTCCTCGTGGCATTATTATCGCAATACTATTTGACAGTAAATATATGTAGCTCTGATTTGTAAATGCATTTGTTTAAGATTTTCGCCTTGAGACTTGTGGTAGTGCACACCCTACGAGTCTCTCGATACGTATCGGTGTCATTTGAAACTTTCAATTAGTCGTTAAATAATCTACTTTCCTGAAAACAATCGAGCCATTCTCAGATTATGTGTCTGCTTCCTAGTAAAGTAATTCAAGGCTGCTGTTCTAACTTTGAATTTGCTCCAAATCATAGTAAGAGAGCAGTAGCATATAAGCAAATTTGTTAGATAATAAAGGAACGGTTTGGCGAGACGAGGCATAGGCCAAAGAGGCAACGCCTTATTTTATAACAATTGTAGCACTTGACCGCTTTCTTGGCTAATTTTAAGCGACGATGCGGTCTACAATAGATGCTTACCTAGAATAAACCGTTGCATTCTTGAGTTGACACCAAAATTGTATCCATCGTAAATACATATTATTCCGCTCAGACAGCGCATTCCTCAGCCTAGACCTTCTACGATTACGAAAGTGTAGTCAAACGTCCCTGTTCCAAACTTTTTAACTTCTACTATCAAACGTCGATTTTTAGTAGCTATTAGACCGATAGAAAAAATCAAGGTGGTATTAGATCTTGCAATTTTGCTGCACACTCTACAAAACGTGTTCGTACACGAGACTAAGGCTAACTAATGACATTCACTAGTTAATTGACTATTTTTTAAAGTGATAATAAAATAAATAAATTTGACATATATATATATATAAATATAATATTGACAAATAAATACGAATAATTTTTAAAACAATAACATTTTGTAATATACAGAGAATAAAAATATTTGAATAAACTTGTGAAGCGAAATGTATGTTAATAATAAAGTGTTTGTTATTTCAATGCTTTCTTACTTTTACTTCAGAGATAAATATGTGCCGTTTTCAGACCAACCACTAACGGTTAGATAAACGATATCAACGAGAATAAAACTGAGATGCTTATTGGACTTATAAGAATAAACATAAATCCTATATACCAACTATTTATATTAAATTGTCTATGTCTCGATTCCCGTAACTCGCTAGTTAACAAAGTAAAATACGAAATTTAATGGAGTTGTCGTAATTTCGTATAGTTTGCTTGACATAAACGTTATCGGAAACTGAAAATGAGGTACAATATTTGCATTACAGCGACATTGTTACTGTGACGCTCGCTGTTGTATTTTTAATTTCTGAAATTTTTGTTTGTGTAACAATAGAAAAATATTGTAGTACAAAAATGTATTTAGATTTAAAATTATATTCTTTCGAGCAGAGAAAACCTGTGTTCGTTCGTGAAAAAGCAATTCAAATGCTCGTGAAACTAGGTAATACATATACATATTTGAGTTCTACAGATATGTTTTTTTACTTTTTTGTTTACACTTGACAACCATCTCGCTGGATGTTACGCGTCGATGCGGTCTACGATGGTGCGTGCTTATCAAGAAGACATCGATTCACTCTCGATTTTAAGACAGTAAGATTAAACCACTCAGGCAATGCATTCCATAGTCTAGACGGTTTCGTCACAAAAGTAGAGTCAAACCTTTTCAGTGGAGTATTTGGAACGTGTTTGTCGTTACGGTATCGCACGAAAGGCTCAAATCACTTGTGTAAAGTAGGTTTGCGTGTGAATAGTCGAGATAGTAAGCCGACTTCCCTCACATAAGTCCACTTTCCCACTCATAAGTTACACAGAGCTTCCGATCCTCTTATTTATGTCGTATGGAATTTCACAGCAAATCAATAGTTTTTTTTACGAATATGCGAGGGGTGTTCAATGTATTCTCGGTAAAAGCATGAAAACAACCGATAATTCACAAAATTTTATTTATTTTTCAATGAAATCACCCATAACCTCAATACACTTGTTACATCTCGAAATGCCCTTTTTCGAACTTTTCTATGCCCTGCACCAAAAATAACTTTCCCCCTTGTCTGAAAAATGTGCATTTATAGCCGCCTTCAGTTCTTCATTGTCTGAAAATTGCTTTCCACGAAGAACTTTTTTCAAATTAGGAAATAAAAAGTAATCACTGGGGGCTAGGTCCGTGCTACTAATTATATTAATATGGTGGTTAATTTCTTCGAATCCACAATTTCGCACAGCAGCCTTGGCAAACCGTGCGGTGTGAACTGGCGCAATGTCGTGCAGCAGAAGCAACACGCCGGCGGCCAATTTTCCTCGTCTTTTGTTGGTTTTGGTTGCGTAACTTCTGCGTTTGTTGTTTCACCTTTTTTCATGTATTCAATAAACAAAATTCCTTTCGAGTCCCAAAAGACTGTGGCCGTGACTTTGAAAAATAACGGAACAGGAAAAGTCATTCAATCAGAAACTCTGGAAAAACGTCACTGGAACCGTCCGTTATTTTCCAAACCCCAATCTCCTCGTCTGTAGGTCTGTCTATCTTTCTGCGTGACATATGCAGAATTATTGGGTAAATAACGATAAAGCCATCAATTAAGAGTAGTAAAATAGTAGCATCGCTGATTTTTTAATAGTCGGCTGAAACCGCGATACCCTAGAACTCGACTTAAAGTCCCGTGATATCTCATAGGTAAATAATATTATAATCGTATGTCGTAAACGACACTAGCGACAATTTATCGTTGTTTTTGTAATTTTTATCATTAATATTATGTTAATCAGTCACGATTGTAGTTGTCTTGATAGATGTTACCTGTCGATAACGTATTTTATGTCGTTGTTCATGAACGAAGGTCGAGTGTTTGCGTAAAGCTGCTTGTTTCACTTTTACACCGATTTACGCTTTCAATGCCGCAGTTCTTTTAAGGTCGGAAGAGCTTTCGTTTTCAGTTTTCTCTTGGTAAAACGGATGTTAAACTAAAACGATAAATTTACAATTTGTTTTTGCTAAACTACCATTTACAAAAATGGTAATTACCATTTGAAAGTGTGGTAGTTTACTAAATACATGAGACTAAATCGAATTTGTAAAAACATCACCCGTACGTTTTCTAGATTGATTCTTTAGCAACTTCACCGTAGGTTCCATTTGGTAAAATGTGTTCGTGATACGAGCGCGTCCTTTCGTCTATGAACATATTCTGGTAATCGTGATACTCGTGCGAAAACTCGAATTGTAACATTCTGACAAAATCTATAGACTTGTGGTGGAATAAATTATAATTCAGGAGTAGGTTGGATTGGGTTGCCATCCGTCGCGATTTCATTCATCGGAGTGGTCTTAAGATAAGAGGCGTCTCAGATTGGTAGGTACTCGTACTTCCGAGCGGGATATTTAATAGCGTCTCCGTGACACAGATAATAATTTACCAAGTCATCAAATAACATGCATGCATTTTAGAACATGTTTACAGTATCGTCTGGATACAATGTAATTTTTCATAATTAATTAATTCACTTATTTGGTTATAATATATTTACTCGTAATAAACACATATTAAATTAATTAAATAACTCTATATTCTGCGTCTCTACGTTATATTTCTCCCTAGTTTGTTTGCCGTATAAAGTACAAACCGTCACGTATTACATTGCATGTGTAATATTGTAATCTGCAATTATATCTGAAATCTGCTGCTTTACTTTGATGATATTAGCCTCGAACTGAAATACAAGTTGCAATAATTATACACATAAACGTTTTTTCTTGATTGCTACCTCTACTCACTTATAATTCCACTGATAAGAATCTAATCGGACGTTTATGTTATCTTACCTAAAGTGCTTAGGCCCTGACTCGAAAGTAAATTTCAGAACAAATATTCTCAATTCATGTCAGTAATTATTACCAACCACTGAATTATAAAAGAAACAATGACATTTGTAGGGGAAAAATAACACTAATCGTTACGAACAACTTTTACTACTTAATTTACTCTAAAATCGCAAATAAATTAGTTAAACACATGTACAAATGAAAAATGAACGAAAACGTCAGGGCCAATTTTTTTCAAATTTTTTGTTCAGTAACAGCCGAACAGTCGTCGATAGTGCTATACGGTGATTTTTTTTAATCTTGGCGTTCTGCGTAATCTGGTTTAGATTCCCTAAAAATACGAGTAGTGTCAGTAGTCCGGTTGTTAGTTCGGTTAACCGAACTACTGCAACTTTTTGGTGTCAGTGTCAGTTCGGTTGCACGTCATCACCGAACTGTTGACACTGCGGAGTGCCAGTAGTCCGGTTGTTAGTTCGGTTAACCGAACTACTGCAACTTTTTGGTGTCAGTAGTTCGGTTGCACGTCATCACCGAACTGTTGACACTGCGGAGTGCCAGTAGTCCGGTTGTTAGTTTTTTAGTGTTAATTTTTTAGTTGCATTAGTTTTTAAATTCAGATTTTATGGCATTCAGAGTAGATTATTCGTAATCTACATGTATTTCCTTGGAATCCCACTCTGGAATTTTGGACTTTATTAATTCAAAGACGATGTTATAAGACTCGTGTTTTATGGAATTTGAAAGCAAATGCCCGAGGTATCATGTTTATAGCTTCAATTGAACTACCCAAGTCGCCAAGTATGCTGAATAATTAGCAAAATGGAATAGGGCTGGCTTTAAACGTACCATCCATAAAGTACACTTTAATCTGTTTAAAAAAATCTCGTGCATGATTACTATAAAAATTATAATATCACCATCAAAATAATCTGCCAGTAGAATATCAGAAAACAACGTAGGAACTTGCATCTCGGAAAGAGATGTTGGGCGTATTTTCTCTACTCCCGCATTTTGGCGAATCTAACGTTCATAGATTCTCGAACAATCTTAAATTGTACATTTCTTTTGAGAGAATGATGGAATTGGGTTGGGAGTGGCTAAATCTAAGCCTTTATTTTTAATGCAAACTAAACATTGGCGATATACTCTGGGTGTAGGTTCTCTACCTTCCGCAGCCTCAATTATGCTTTTATTTATCAAAGCATCAATTTAAAAAATCCAAATTGCAGGTATGCTCACTGGCTTTCTCGATTTTGTCCGCTTCCTAAAACACAGTTGATATGATTCCACTAGTATTATATGATTATAAAGTAAGGAACTACAAACTATAAATGAAAATAAGGAGATAATGCATGAAACGCTTACTTTTGATAATGTTACGTAGCCCTTACATTGCAAATTCGGTCTTCTAATATTTGCAACGGCAAAAGCTGCTTTTTGAGGCATATACGGAATTCCTATAAAACTGGTATCCAGAAAAAGTAACACCCTGCCTCTTCCTCGCTGCATTATCTTAAAATCGTCGTTGTCGTTCATCTTACTATACAAGTTTACTTTATAATTTTAGATTTTAGATATAATCTCCACTAATTATCAACTTGGAAAATAGCTATAATAATATGTACTTACTCATCAAATCGACCGAATGGATAAAAGATTGATACAAATGAAACTTACATGAAAAATCGCAAAAGTTAGTGTATATTTTTATATACCGCTGAGATGGTGAGAGAGTCGCTAGTTTTCAATCAAATGAAGCGGTGTATCGATAGTTCGGTGCGTAGATGAACCTGAATTTCTATAAGTAAGCAATAGTTCAGTGCTTAGATAGAATCAAAACTAATGCAATTAAAAAGTTAACATTAAAAAACTAACAACCGGACTACTGGCACTCCGCAGTGTCAACAGTTCGGTGATGACGTGCAACCGAACTACTGACACTAAAGTTGCAGTAGTTCGGTTAACCGAACTAACAACCGGACTACTGGCACTCCGCAGTGTCAACAGTTCGGTGATGACGTGCAACCGAACTACTGACACCAAAAAGTTGCAGTAGTTCGGTTAACCGAACTAACAACCGGACTACTGACACTACTCGTATAAATATAATACATGCCTCCTCAGACAGTCTCAAATATCGTAATACCTCGAAAAACTCGTCGAAAACAAAATCTCACCAAGCTCGCAGCGTTACCTTTCTGAATTCAAACTTGTAAAAGATCCGCCGTATACATGGCCGTATAACAAAACCTGATTTAGGCTCCATTTTGTTTGTTTGCGATCGTTTGACGTTTCAAAAAATATTAATCGAATGGACTGTACCTCAACTATTTAAAGATTTCGCGTAACCCTTGAACCGGTGTTGGAAGATAGCGCCTATTTAAAATACTGCTTATATAGTCTTCTTTTTACTCTTACTTTTTGTTTTCGCTAGAGATTAGGTATAGAGAGAGAGTAATAACAAGAGCTACATATAGGAATTTGGTTAGGCCGCACACAGCTAAGTAGGTAGATGATAATTCTCAAATTCGAATACTATTGTATTTGACGACACTTTCTCACAACACGAGCTAGCTCCAAACTAAGCAAAACTTGTACTATAAAATCCAGGTGGAAGATAATGTTTGCATTTTAAATACGTTCTTATGATGCTTATGCTTGCGCCCAGAAACAACAAACATCCGGATTCATCATACAAATGTTTTTGTCCTGGGCGGGAATCGAACTTATGACTTACGGCTTAGTGGGCAGACTCACTATCGATTGAACCACGACGCCAGTCAACGTGTCGCGTTATATTTATGTGCCGTTCTTGTGGCTGATGAAATTAAGTTAAATAACATTTTCAACGCATCGGCACTTTATCCAACGTCGGTCATATCATGTAACGCTGATTTGACGGGGTTAAAAATAAACAGTGTGATAACAAGCTCACTGTACACACAGTAGTTCTGCTACTACTTAATGTACAACTATTATTTGTTACAAAAATGCTGTAAAAATATGCTACTAGTAAATAAAAAATTGAAATTTTCCTAAATATTTATTAATGACCGAAATTCAGCTCCTTAGTAATCAATTTTCTGAATTTTGTCTAGAAAAAAATCTTGTATAACTGTACTCTAACGGTGCAACGCCTGTGCTGTCTCAACAACTGCTAGGTTTAACGGGATAAAAAAGTTGCATTTTTTTTAAATGAAGAGTGTCGAGATGAGCAGTACGTGTGCCTGATGGTAAGCAACATGCCTGCCACATAACAGCACAGTGACACGCAGCTATTGGAACATGAAGAGTCCAAATCATTACCTAGAACTCCAGTGCCCTCGTCACTCAGAACTGCTTGGCGGTAGAATAACTGGCAAAGGTGTGGTACTTGCCCAGGCGGACTTTGCGAAGATGCATGTGTGTTTATACAGATAATGTTACTAAGTATTTAATTTCATTCAAATCCGCTCGCTCACCCATTACAGAGATACGTGGAAACAAACGTACACACTTACAACACACTAAATTTCGTCTATATAATAGTAGTCTGGATAGTCTATAAATAGTCTTTTCATAAAGCTGAAGAGGTGATTTGTTTGAACGCGCTAACCTTAGGAACTACTGGACCGATGACAAACAATCTTTCACCGTTGGATATTTACGTGATCACTGAGTGCTATATATTATGTACCACAGGCAAAGCCAGGGCAGACCGCTAGTCACAGAGATACGAAGAAACAAATTTACAGTTACAACAGCATTGGTCTTGTTATTGGTTGTTGGTAGGTAAAGGCTCTCTCCATAAGGTTATAAGGACCTATCATATTTTATTTTTATGATTTTGTTTCAAATATATACCTAGTTACATATTTCCTTTTCTTTCTACTTTTTAGGGTTCCGTAGCCAAATGGCAAAATACGGGACCCTTATAGATTCGTCATGTCTGTCTGTCTGTGTGTCCGTCCGTATGTCACAGCTACTTTTCTCCGAAACTATAAGAACTATACTATTGAAACTAGGTAAGTAGATGTATTCTGTGAACCGCATTAAGATTTTCATACAAAAAAATAGAAAAATACAATAAATTTTGGGGGTGTCCCATACTTAGAACTGAAACTCAAAAAAAAATCCATCAAAACCATACGTGTGTATGTATTATCTAAAGATCTTCAAAAAAATGATATTGAGCTTTCTAACATTTTTTTTATAAACTGAATAGTTTGCACGAGAACTCTTCTAAAGTGGTAAAATGTTACCACTACTAAGTCCTACCTTTAACTTACTTCTAAAATAAGAGAATGATACCATGTAAACTATCAACGAAAATTGGTTTGAATGAGATCTAATAAGTAGTTTTATTTTAATACGTCATAAATTCACTAATATTGTTAACACACTGATGAAAGTCACAACGAACTACAAGAACTTTTATATTGTTACTTGCTGCTACGGAAGCCTTCATGGATGAGTCCGACTTGCACTTGACCACTTTTTTTTTTTAGTTTATCATTGAACATGTGTAAAAAAAGTAAAAATACCACCAAGGAAGGCACTGGATATTCACAACACAGGACTTCACCTAGCGTGAGATCCAGGGTTCCTTAAACAATATTACTATTGTACTTACCATATTGTTTTTGCTCAAATAAAGTTTTTATTTATTTACAACACAAAATTGCGCCTCTATATGATAGTAGTCTGGATAGTCTATAAATAGTATTTTCCTAAGTTTTACAATGTAGACAATTCTAGTTCGAAAAATATAATAACATTGACTTAACGTCTGTTTCTTAAAAATTATTATAGATGTAATAGAAAGTGACTGGGCAAGAAAAGAAACGATTATATAGTTAATATTTTATTGAAAGACTGTTCACTAAGACACGCCTGACTCTTGAGATAGTCTTGAACGAACTAAATCAAGAATGGTTTCACAGATATTGCATACTCTGGCGACATTGCTACTGCTAACCTTAACCGTACTCGTACTCATTAGTACATTGCGATAAGGCCGCCATTAATGGTACTAGGTATAAATCACACTCTGTAATTTATTCGCCGTATTTCATCTGGTGTGCTTAATTAAGTGTTTCTGTCGGTCTGTCTGTCCCCGAGCTCGAGCTTCAGTTTGTGTCGTAAACAAAGATGCAAATACCTAATAGTTTAAATAATAAGCAAATGTAAAATACTTAAAATTTACTACAATTTCACGTACGAGTAACTATTGATTATACTTTAGCAATATAACCACATCACAGGAATATCACATTTTAAAATAACCTTGATATATTCATTTTTGTAAAACTTTTTTCCTGTCACCAAGATCTGCAACAATTTAAATAAATATCTAAAAAAATTCATGTGCGGTCAAATTGCGATATTTTGCCGCATGCCGCATATTTTTATAAGTTTCTGCAAAATAAAGAAATTTCTGATTCACAGGTTATCTTCTATTTTACTGAAACTAGATATGGACTGGACATTAAGCGAAATTTCTGTAAATACACGGGTAACTCACGTTTAATATAGTCAGTCCAGTCCGACTCAAGTTTCGATCGCGTCCGGCGATCTAGCACTGAAAACGTGCTAAACGAGCTGCGAACCCGCGCGCGCACTCTCCTTGAAAAAGATCGCCGGACGCGATCGAAACTTGAGTCGGACTGGACTGACTATATTAAACGTGAGTTACCCGTGTATTTATGTAAAATGTGTAATAACCACGCTAGTTTTCATACGAAATTTCTGTCTATGATTAGGACTAAATGTTGTTTTAAAATGTTTGACCTCACTTCAAATGTTATATGTATGTTATATAACCTCTGCAACATCGCACCAGCATCGTAATGTGTAAAACCACAACTGAAAAAGTATATACAGTGCTACACATTTTAACACCTGTCACTAAATGTTTATCAATTGCTTCCTTTATCAATTATAAATCGAATAGTAAAATAATACGCGATCCACAAATGATTAATTAAACCATGAAACTACCAGATTAGATACTGTTTAAGGTTAAATAAATGGAATGTATCAATACGAACAGCTAGCGATACACTGGCAATTGTGTTCTTCGTAATACCCACCAAAGTATGTTCAGCTGATAACCTTATCTGTTCAATTAATGTGTCAACAACATTATCTGGTATTGTTTCTAGCAATGTAATACCAATGACGGTACAGACATACAGATTAAATTAGTACATATTTTCAACATTTCTGTTTTAGTTTTAAAATGTGGTGTATACTGTGTACTGTTATTTTATAGCAGGACTCTACATAGTCTGCCTGGGTACCATACCTTTGCCAGTTATTTTACCGTCATAGGATGAGAATGAAATGCAAAGTTAACTATGTTTTGGGTTGAAGGCTAATGTTTTCGGAAAATTACAAGGTAGTAAGATAAATACACGGGTAACTCACGTTTAATGTAGTCAGTCCAGTCCGACTCAAGTTTCGATCGCGTCCGGCGATCTTTTTCAAGGAGAGTGCGCGCGCGGGTTCGCAGCTCGTTTAGCACTGAGTTACCCGTGTATTTATGTAAAATGTAATAACCACGTTAGTTTTCATACTAAAGTAGTAAGATAAATCACCTTTAATGTCCGTGTGGTGAGTGCAGTGCGGTGTCTAGGCAGTGTCCTGAGTTCTTCGTGCTCAAATAGCTGCGTGGCACTATGCTGTTGTGGGCAGGCGTGCTATTTACTATCATGCGCACGTCTTACTTGAACCATCACTCAATCTTATAAAAAACTTATCATGCTACTTACGACTTCTGATTGTAAATTAAAATATTCGCTGGAAATAACAAGCGGCAAGGTCGGAATTATAATGAATTATTTTTCATTAAAAAGTGTATTCATGAAGTAAACGGGGTTCGCACGGGCGGATATTGGATCTCAATATAACATTGCAATAGCTTTTACGTAATGAAGTCGCAAAATCTACCAGGGTTTAATGTATAGGCTGAAATTAGCTCACTCATGGTTATCAAAACGTGAAAGCACCCAGTTTCAGAACACCCAAAACAGCGAATTCCAAACCAGTGAATCGGTAAACAAGTTTCCAGCAGCTACTCACAACTAGCGTAAACTAATTGCTTCCCAATATTATTTACAGAGTCCGTTTGCTGCAATCAATTTATTGCGTGCGTGATTGAAAAACGTTAATTTAACGTTTTAGTTAGGCAGGTGGTCGTACTCGGCTAGGTTAGTGGCGTTTCAGCTCTGACGTCGACTACGCAGTAACAAACGCAATTAACGATGTACCACGATACGCGGCTGCATTTGTAAGCATTGTTGTCGATTTGTGTGGATATCGTGTTTTTTTGTTCTTCTTTTGATTTGGTAATGGCAGTTTTCTTTTTACATTTCTTTTGTCTGATTATCAACATCTGTGTACCTTCCCATTGGTTGTCTTGTGCTTGTCATATTCTCATATACCTAGTGCCACCACTATCAACACTTTACTATATACTTTCTACTACTACATACTATAATCATTTCTATTTTTTCAATATTACCCCGCACCATGTTTCCACCATTTTCTTACTTGACATCTGGGATGTTATGGAGCTCCGTAACCGAAACTATCGGATATCCGAAATACAAATACATCCGAATCCGTATTCAAAAGTTTCGAATAAGGGCGAAGACTAAATATTTTTTTATTGTAATATAATATAAAACTTAAAATTAAGTAGTAAAATTAAGTAAGTAGCCAAATGATAACACAGACCAGATAAAACTAAATTATGACACACTTCGTGTTTATGTTTTACCTCAATCTCATATCCATAACCGAAACTAACCGATAATCCGGATTAATTACATTTCCGTAATCGTATCCGAAACCGATATAATTTTATTCCTATATCTATATCCGTATCCAGATCCGAAATATCATATCCATAACAAGGGAACTTGAGATTTACACATATGTAAAGAAGTATGTTCCTGTAATATTGACTGCCCTAGTGGCTTAGTTGGTAGTAGCTCTGCCTGCGAAGCCGAGGGTCGTGGGTTCGATCCCCACCCAGTGCAAATATTTGTGTGATGATATCAAATGTTTGCACTGTGTCTGGGTGTTTATATGTATAATAAGTATGTATTTAAAACTATATAAGTATTATATCAGCTATCTGGCTGCCATCACACAAGCTTTGCTTAGTTTGGGGTCAGATAGTGTTGTGTGTGAATTATCCACCAATATTTATTTATTTATATTTATTTTAATATTGTTCTGTGTATCATTAAATTGATTTCACTAAAAGCATTAACCCTAAACCAGAAAAAAAATCGATATAAATAAATTCTGATCTTCTATTGTGCGGTAATTACTCTGATTGTGGGAAGTTAGTGTCATTAGAATGTTTTTTTTTTTTTGGGTTTGCCTCGTTGTAGGTGAATATACTAAGAATCGTTAATAGGGTAGGTAGTTTGTTGGTCACAATAATTGTTTTTCGAACATTTACTCCAAAAATAATTCGTATGAAGTTACGTGTGGAACACATGATCAGATACCTAGTGAAGATTGAGTTCATAAAGTCCGACTTATTTCCAAAGTAGAAACTTAACGATCAATCTATTGGCATTCACTGTAAGTATTTGATTATAAGGCTAAATTATTTGGGTTTCTTTTTTCATTACGTTTCGTTCTCGTAGATTATTAGCAGCTGTACATACAGGTTGTACGACAAATAGTTAATTAAATATACTACTATCTTGGTATTTAATACATTAAAATTTCTGTTTTATTTTAATATAGTATCTTTCATTCTGTGCCTTGCTGGTATCTATAATTATTTTAATTTGTCGCATTGCAAGACAAAGGCACTTCTCTACTTCCACTATTTCCGGTTCAACTCACATATCTGTAATCGTTTTAGTCGAACAAGGGAACAAATACGTTCCACAAAGATAGTAAAGCGTTTTGGTCCCCAGCTAGGCAATACATGAAACCAGATGGACACAGACACACAGATAATCTGGCTGGTTGGATTATTGCTGGAATCCTCAAGGTTCGATGGTCTGCTGAGACCTATTTGTCTTTGGATACGCAGACGATAGCACCGTCGGGGAGAGTTAAATGTACAGTGCACAAGCTAGTGGACAGCAAACAATATATTCGAGCGTCTGAGCTTGGCCCTTAATCCGCAGTCCCCAATTTGAATGATGCCCGTACCTGGCGAAGTTTAGTGAAGAAAAGACGCAGACGTAGGTACCTGTTTCCGATAACAAGAACAAAATTAAAAATTTTGATTACCTTAGATTTGTTATCTGTACAACATTCTACTAGTCAAGCCCTTTCATTTGATACCCATATTAAGGGAATTGTGAAAAAGGAAATGTAATTCGCCATTTTGTGGTAGCGGCCATCTTGGATTTGAAATTTGTCATAGTGCAAAGTATTCTACTAATCAAGCCCTTTCATTTGATACCCATATTGAGGTAGTAGTGAAAAATATTATATAATTCGCCATTTTGTGGTGGCGGCCATCTTGAATTTGAAATTTGTTATAGCGTTTATTACTCTGCTAGTCAAGCCCTTTCATTTGATATCCATATTGAGGTAGGTTGTGAAGAAATATTTTGTCCGCCATTTTGTGGAGGCGGCCATTTTGAATCGATATTAACCAAACATAGTTAAGAACACCCGCACGGATATTAACTTTCAAATAAAAAAAAACCGCATCGAAATCGGCCCATCCGTTTGAGCTCTACGGTGCCACAGACAGACACACACACAGACAGACAGACAGACAGACAGACAGACCGACAGACAGACAGACATCGACGTCAAACGTCTTTTTTTTGTCGGGGGTTAAAAAGGAGTCTTTTCGATCTGTCGTCTACTTTTAGTAATGTATCTGTTCCGTTCCTCCTCCTTGCTCCATGTAGTCTACATGGAGCTTTCGGTCGTTTCATTAAGTGTGAGTCTAAGACGAAACTAGCTGCCAAATAAATTTAGTGTCTTTTCGAAGGTGCGACCAGTAGGTTCTTCACGTCTTAACGTTGTTGCTCACTTTGTACCAAGCGCAAATTCGATCCTGTATGAAATACCAACTGTTCGCATCATTGGGACGGATGAGATAAGTACCCCAACTGCAGGCTTTAGATTCAATTGAGAGATGTGCCAAGAAGTTCATTGGCAACTTTGCCCTCGTCAGCGTGAAAGTACCGAAATGCACACTTCACACACTTCCTATTCGACTAATCGGAGCTCCAAAATGAGATACCGTTTCATGGTCGATCTTCATAACATCCAAAGACGGAGGTTATTTCGGTATAAAATAAATATTTTTCTCTTAAAAAACCAGAAACCTATACTCACTTCTCACTTACCTAGTGTTAATAAAATTTATGAAAATAAAATGTGTAGGTCAAACAAACGAACAGCTCCAATGACACAGCGAGGTTCGACCTCCGAGAAACCGTTCTTTTTCAATAAAATTTAAAGGGACTACCTGGAAAGTAGGTATACCCTTTGAAACAACGTAATCGTAAATTCGTAAGCGATGAACGTATTTTTTTTTAAATGTCGACATTAATTTTTTAAATGAGAACTACATTATTATATAAATATATTTTTGCCGCTCATAAGTCCGCTTTTGACTCGCCTGTTGGTAAGTGAAGATATGGTCTTAGAGTCTAAGGTCTAAGATATAACATGCTGAGAGAAAATGCTTGACTTATACGTTGTTTGGTAAATCCGAAACTGTGGGTCCAGAATCGACACCTGTAATTAAGATGATGACTTAACGATTGGGTCAAAAATATATGAGACACGTACTTTTTGGTTTATCAAACTATTAAAAAGCAACAAAGATATCGTTTGTCAAACTTCAGGAGTGGGGGGTTGTATAGTGGCCGGCAAACAAGTTGACCCAAAAGTGACGTAGAAGGGGAAAGTTCGCGCATATGCACTTCCACCAAAGATACTTTAAAAACGTTTCTGCGCAGCCATGCGCAGCTAACTTAATTGGTTCAACTTGTTTGCCGGCAACTATAACGTCAAGTCTTGACTCTACAAATGAAAAATGAACGAAAACGTCAGGGCCAATTTTTTTCAAATTTTTTGTTCAGTAACAGCCGAACAGTCGTCGATAGTGCTATACGGTGATTTTTTTTAATCTTGGCGTTCTGCGTAATCTGGTTTAGATTCCCTAAAAATACGAGTAGTGTCAGTAGTCCGGTTGTTAGTTCGGTTAACCGAACTACTGCAACTTTTTGGTGTCAGTGTCAGTTCGGTTGCACGTCATCACCGAACTGTTGACACTGCGGAGTGCCAGTAGTCCGGTTGTTAGTTCGGTTAACCGAACTACTGCAACTTTTTGGTGTCAGTAGTTCGGTTGCACGTCATCACCGAACTGTTGACACTGCGGAGTGCCAGTAGTCCGGTTGTTAGTTTTTTAGTGTTAATTTTTTAGTTGCATTAGTTTTTAAATTCAGATTTTATGGCATTCAGAGTAGATTATTC
The DNA here is from genome assembly GCA_017562165.1 of Ectropis grisescens. Classification (NCBI taxonomy): domain Eukaryota; kingdom Metazoa; phylum Arthropoda; class Insecta; order Lepidoptera; family Geometridae; genus Ectropis; species Ectropis grisescens. The sequence goes on along the minus strand of CM029771.1, from coordinate 7,903,125 downwards.
GTAATCTACATGTATTTCCTTGGAATCCCACTCTGGAATTTTGGACTTTATTAATTCAAAGACGATGTTATAAGACTCGTGTTTTTATGGAATTTGAAAGCAAATGCCCGAGGTATCATGTTTATAGCTTCAATTGAACTACCCAAGTCGCCAAGTATGCTGAATAATTAGCAAAATGGAATAGGGCTGGCTTTAAACGTACCATCCATAAAGTACACTTTAATCTGTTTAAAAAATCTCGTGCATGATTACTATAAAAATTATAATATCACCATCAAAATAATCTGCCAGTAGAATATCAGAAAACAACGTAGGAACTTGCATCTCGGAAAGAGATGTTGGGCGTATTTTCTCTACTCCCGCATTTTGGCGAATCTAACGTTCATAGATTCTCGAACAATCTTAAATTGTACATTTCTTTTGAGAGAATGATGGAATTGGGTTGGGAGTGGCTAAATCTAAGCCTTTATTTTTAATGCAAACTAAACATTGGCGATATACTCTGGGTGTGGGTTCTCTACCTTCCGCAGCCTCAATTATGCTTTTATTTATCAAAGCATCAATTTAAAAAAATCCAAATTGCAGGTATGCTCACTGGCTTTCTCGATTTTGTCCGCTTCCTAAAACACAGTTGATATGATTCCACTAGTATTATATGATTATAAAGTAAGGAACTACAAACTATAAATGAAAATAAGGAGATAATGCATGAAACGCTTACTTTTGATAATGTTACGTAGCCCTTACATTGCAAATTCGGTCTTCTAATATTTGCAACGGCAAAAGCTGCTTTTTGAGGCATATACGGAATTCCTATAAAACTGGTATCCAGAAAAAAGTAACACCCTGCCTCTTCCTCGCTGCATTATCTTAAAATCGTCGTTGTCGTTCATCTTACTATACAAGTTTACTTTATAATTTTAGATTTTAGATATAATCTCCACTAATTATCAACTTGGAAAATAGCTATAATAATATGTACTTACTCATCAAATCGACCGAATGGATAAAAAGATTGATACAAATGAAACTTACATGAAAAATCGCAAAAAGTTAGTGTATATTTTTATATACCGCTGAGATGGTGAGAGTCGCTAGTTTTCAATCAAATGAAGCGGTGTATCGATAGTTCGGTGCGTAGATGAACCTGAATTTCTATAAGTAAGCAATAGTTCAGTGCTTAGATAGAATCAAAACTAATGCAATTAAAAAGTTAACATTAAAAAACTAACAACCGGACTACTGGCACTCCGCAGTGTCAACAGTTCGGTGATGACGTGCAACCGAACTACTGACACTAAAAAGTTGCAGTAGTTCGGTTAACCGAACTAACAACCGGACTACTGGCACTCCGCAGTGTCAACAGTTCGGTGATGACGTGCAACCGAACTACTGACACCAAAAAGTTGCAGTAGTTCGGTTAACCGAACTAACAACCGGACTACTGACACTACTCGTAAAAATATAATACATGCCTCCTCAGACAGTCTCAAATATCGTAATACCTCGAAAAACTCGTCGAAAACAAAATCTCACCAAGCTCGCAGCGTTACCTTTCTGAATTCAAACTTGTAAAAGATCCGCCGTATACATGGCCGTATAACAAAACCTGATTTAGGCTCCATTTTGTTTGTTTGCGATCGTTTGACGTTTCAAAAAAATATTAATCGAATGGACTGTACCTCAACTATTTAAAGATTTCGCGTAACCCTTGAACCGGTGTTGGAAGATAGCGCCTATTTAAAATACTGCTTATATAGTCTTCTTTTTACTCTTACTTTTTGTTTTCGCTAGAGATTAGGTATAGAGAGAGTAATAACAAGAGCTACATATAGGAATTTGGTTAGGCCGCACACAGCTAAGTAGGTAGATGATAATTCTCAAATTCGAATACTATTGTATTTGACGACACTTTCTCACAACACGAGCTAGCTCCAAACTAAGCAAAACTTGTACTATAAAATCCAGGTGGAAGATAATGTTTGCATTTTAAATACGTTCTTATGATGCTTATGCTTGCGCCCAGAAACAACAAACATCCGGATTCATCATACAAATGTTTTTGTCCTGGGCGGGAATCGAACTTATGACTTACGGCTTAGTGGGCAGACTCACTATCGATTGAACCACGACGCCAGTCAACGTGTCGCGTTATATTTATGTGCCGTTCTTGTGGCTGATGAAATTAAGTTAAATAACATTTTCAACGCATCGGCACTTTATCCAACGTCGGTCATATCATGTAACGCTGATTTGACGGGGTTAAAAATAAACAGTGTGATAACAAGCTCACTGTACACACAGTAGTTCTGCTACTACTTAATGTACAACTATTATTTGTTACAAAATGCTGTAAAAATATGCTACTAGTAAATAAAAATTGAAATTTTCCTAAATATTTATTAATGACCGAAATTCAGCTCCTTAGTAATCAATTTTCTGAATTTTGTCTAGAAAAAAATCTTGTATAACTGTACTCTAACGGTGCAACGCCTGTGCTGTCTCAACAACTGCTAGGTTTAACGGGATAAAAGTTGCATTTTTTTAAATGAAGAGTGTCGAGATGAGCAGTACGTGTGCCTGATGGTAAGCAACATGCCTGCCACATAACAGCACAGTGACACGCAGCTATTGGAACATGAAGAGTCCAAATCATTACCTAGAACTCCAGTGCCCTCGTCACTCAGAACTGCTTGGCGGTAGAATAACTGGCAAAGGTGTGGTACTTGCCCAGGCGGACTTTGCGAAGATGCATGTGTGTTTATACAGATAATGTTACTAAGTATTTAATTTCATTCAAATCCGCTCGCTCACCCATTACAGAGATACGTGGAAACAAACGTACACACTTACAACACACTAAATTTCGTCTATATAATAGTAGTCTGGATAGTCTATAAATAGTCTTTTCATAAAGCTGAAGAGGTGATTTGTTTGAACGCGCTAACCTTAGGAACTACTGGACCGATGACAAACAATCTTTCACCGTTGGATATTTACGTGATCACTGAGTGCTATATATTATGTACCACAGGCAAAGCCAGGGCAGACCGCTAGTCACAGAGATACGAAGAAACAAATTTACAGTTACAACAGCATTGGTCTTGTTATTGGTTGTTGGTAGGTAAAGGCTCTCTCCATAAGGTTATAAGGACCTATCATATTTTATTTTTATGATTTTGTTTCAAATATATACCTAGTTACATATTTCCTTTTCTTTCTACTTTTTAGGGTTCCGTAGCCAAATGGCAAAATACGGGACCCTTATAGATTCGTCATGTCTGTCTGTCTGTGTGTCCGTCCGTATGTCACAGCTACTTTTCTCCGAAACTATAAGAACTATACTATTGAAACTAGGTAAGTAGATGTATTCTGTGAACCGCATTAAGATTTTCATACAAAAATAGAAAATACAATAAATTTTGGGGTGTCCCATACTTAGAACTGAAACTCAAAAAAAAATCCATCAAAACCATACGTGTGTATGTATTATCTAAAGATCTTCAAAATGATATTGAGCTTTCTAACATTTTTTATAAACTGAATAGTTTGCACGAGAACTCTTCTAAAGTGGTAAAATGTTACCACTACTAAGTCCTACCTTTAACTTACTTCTAAAATAAGAGAATGATACCATGTAAACTATCAACGAAAATTGGTTTGAATGAGATCTAATAAGTAGTTTTATTTTAATACGTCATAAATTCACTAATATTGTTAACACACTGATGAAAGTCACAACGAACTACAAGAACTTTTATATTGTTACTTGCTGCTACGGAAGCCTTCATGGATGAGTCCGACTTGCACTTGACCACTTTTTTTTTTTAGTTTATCATTGAACATGTGTAAAAAAGTAAAAATACCACCAAGGAAGGCACTGGATATTCACAACACAGGACTTCACCTAGCGTGAGATCCAGGGTTCCTTAAACAATATTACTATTGTACTTACCATATTGTTTTTGCTCAAATAAAGTTTTTATTTATTTACAACACAAAATTGCGCCTCTATATGATAGTAGTCTGGATAGTCTATAAATAGTATTTTCCTAAGTTTTACAATGTAGACAATTCTAGTTCGAAAAATATAATAACATTGACTTAACGTCTGTTTCTTAAAATTATTATAGATGTAATAGAAAGTGACTGGGCAAGAAAAGAAACGATTATATAGTTAATATTTTATTGAAAGACTGTTCACTAAGACACGCCTGACTCTTGAGATAGTCTTGAACGAACTAAATCAAGAATGGTTTCACAGATATTGCATACTCTGGCGACATTGCTACTGCTAACCTTAACCGTACTCGTACTCATTAGTACATTGCGATAAGGCCGCCATTAATGGTACTAGGTATAAATCACACTCTGTAATTTATTCGCCGTATTTCATCTGGTGTGCTTAATTAAGTGTTTCTGTCGGTCTGTCTGTCCCCGAGCTCGAGCTTCAGTTTGTGTCGTAAACAAAGATGCAAATACCTAATAGTTTAAATAATAAGCAAATGTAAAATACTTAAAATTTACTACAATTTCACGTACGAGTAACTATTGATTATACTTTAGCAATATAACCACATCACAGGAATATCACATTTTAAAATAACCTTGATATATTCATTTTGTAAAACTTTTCCTGTCACCAAGATCTGCAACAATTTAAATAAATATCTAAAAATTCATGTGCGGTCAAATTGCGATATTTTGCCGCATGCCGCATATTTTATAAGTTTCTGCAAAATAAAGAAATTTCTGATTCACAGGTTATCTTCTATTTTACTGAAACTAGATATGGACTGGACATTAAGCGAAATTTCTGTAAATACACGGGTAACTCACGTTTAATATAGTCAGTCCAGTCCGACTCAAGTTTCGATCGCGTCCGGCGATCTAGCACTGAAAACGTGCTAAACGAGCTGCGAACCCGCGCGCGCACTCTCCTTGAAAAAGATCGCCGGACGCGATCGAAACTTGAGTCGGACTGGACTGACTATATTAAACGTGAGTTACCCGTGTATTTATGTAAAATGTGTAATAACCACGCTAGTTTTCATACGAAATTTCTGTCTATGATTAGGACTAAATGTTGTTTTAAAATGTTTGACCTCACTTCAAATGTTATATGTATGTTATATAACCTCTGCAACATCGCACCAGCATCGTAATGTGTAAAACCACAACTGAAAAAGTATATACAGTGCTACACATTTTAACACCTGTCACTAAATGTTTATCAATTGCTTCCTTTATCAATTATAAATCGAATAGTAAAAATAATACGCGATCCACAAATGATTAATTAAACCATGAAACTACCAGATTAGATACTGTTTAAGGTTAAATAAATGGAATGTATCAATACGAACAGCTAGCGATACACTGGCAATTGTGTTCTTCGTAATACCCACCAAAGTATGTTCAGCTGATAACCTTATCTGTTCAATTAATGTGTCAACAACATTATCTGGTATTGTTTCTAGCAATGTAATACCAATGACGGTACAGACATACAGATTAAATTAGTACATATTTTCAACATTTCTGTTTTAGTTTTAAAATGTGGTGTATACTGTGTACTGTTATTTTATAGCAGGACTCTACATAGTCTGCCTGGGTACCATACCTTTGCCAGTTATTTTACCGTCATAGGATGAGAATGAAATGCAAAGTTAACTATGTTTTGGGTTGAAGGCTAATGTTTTCGGAAAATTACAAGGTAGTAAGATAAATACACGGGTAACTCACGTTTAATGTAGTCAGTCCAGTCCGACTCAAGTTTCGATCGCGTCCGGCGATCTTTTTCAAGGAGAGTGCGCGCGCGGGTTCGCAGCTCGTTTAGCACTGAGTTACCCGTGTATTTATGTAAAATGTGTAATAACCACGTTAGTTTTCATACTAAAGTAGTAAGATAAATCACCTTTAATGTCCGTGTGGTGAGTGCAGTGCGGTGTCTAGGCAGTGTCCTGAGTTCTTCGTGCTCAAATAGCTGCGTGGCACTATGCTGTTGTGGGCAGGCGTGCTATTTACTATCATGCGCACGTCTTACTTGAACCATCACTCAATCTTATAAAAAACTTATCATGCTACTTACGACTTCTGATTGTAAATTAAAATATTCGCTGGAAATAACAAGCGGCAAGGTCGGAATTATAATGAATTATTTTTCATTAAAAAGTGTATTCATGAAGTAAACGGGGTTCGCACGGGCGGATATTGGATCTCAATATAACATTGCAATAGCTTTTACGTAATGAAGTCGCAAAATCTACCAGGGTTTAATGTATAGGCTGAAATTAGCTCACTCATGGTTATCAAAACGTGAAAGCACCCAGTTTCAGAACACCCAAAACAGCGAATTCCAAACCAGTGAATCGGTAAACAAGTTTCCAGCAGCTACTCACAACTAGCGTAAACTAATTGCTTCCCAATATTATTTACAGAGTCCGTTTGCTGCAATCAATTTATTGCGTGCGTGATTGAAAACGTTAATTTAACGTTTTAGTTAGGCAGGTGGTCGTACTCGGCTGGGTTAGTGGCGTTTCAGCTCTGACGTCGACTACGCAGTAACAAACGCAATTAACGATGTACCACGATACGCGGCTGCATTTGTAAGCATTGTTGTCGATTTGTGTGGATATCGTGTTTTTGTTCTTCTTTTGATTTGGTAATGGCAGTTTTCTTTTACATTTCTTTTGTCTGATTATCAACATCTGTGTACCTTCCCATTGGTTGTCTTGTGCTTGTCATATTCTCATATACCTAGTGCCACCACTATCAACACTTTACTATATACTTTCTACTACTACATACTATAATCATTTCTATTTTTTCAATATTACCCCGCACCATGTTTCCACCATTTTCTTACTTGACATCTGGGATGTTATGGAGCTCCGTAACCGAAACTATCGGATATCCGAAATACAAATACATCCGAATCCGTATTCAAAAGTTTCGAATAAGGGCGAAGACTAAATATTTTTTATTGTAATATAATATAAAACTTAAAATTAAGTAGTAAAATTAAGTAAGTAGCCAAATGATAACACAGACCAGATAAAACTAAATTATGACACACTTCGTGTTTATGTTTTACCTCAATCTCATATCCATAACCGAAACTAACCGATAATCCGGATTAATTACATTTCCGTAATCGTATCCGAAACCGATATAATTTTATTCCTATATCTATATCCGTATCCAGATCCGAAATATCATATCCATAACAAGGGAACTTGAGATTTACACATATGTAAAGAAGTATGTTCCTGTAATATTGACTGCCCTAGTGGCTTAGTTGGTAGTAGCTCTGCCTGCGAAGCCGAGGGTCGTGGGTTCGATCCCCACCCAGTGCAAATATTTGTGTGATGATATCAAATGTTTGCACTGTGTCTGGGTGTTTATATGTATAATAAGTATGTATTTAAAACTATATAAGTATTATATCAGCTATCTGGCTGCCATCACACAAGCTTTGCTTAGTTTGGGGTCAGATAGTGTTGTGTGTGAATTATCCACCAATATTTATTTATTTATATTTATTTTAATATTGTTCTGTGTATCATTAAATTGATTTCACTAAAAGCATTAACCCTAAACCAGAAAAAAAATCGATATAAATAAATTCTGATCTTCTATTGTGCGGTAATTACTCTGATTGTGGGAAGTTAGTGTCATTAGAATGTTTTTTTTTTGCGGGTTTGCCTCGTTGTAGGTGAATATACTAAGAATCGTTAATAGGGTAGGTAGTTTGTTGGTCACAATAATTGTTTTTCGAACATTTACTCCAAAAATAATTCGTATGAAGTTACGTGTGGAACACATGATCAGATACCTAGTGAAGATTGAGTTCATAAAGTCCGACTTATTTCCAAAGTAGAAACTTAACGATCAATCTATTGGCATTCACTGTAAGTATTTGATTATAAGGCTAAATTATTTGGGTTTCTTTTTTTCATTACGTTTCGTTCTCGTAGATTATTAGCAGCTGTACATACAGGTTGTACGACAAATAGTTAATTAAATATACTACTATCTTGGTATTTAATACATTAAAATTTCTGTTTTATTTTAATATAGTATCTTTCATTCTGTGCCTTGCTGGTATCTATAATTATTTTAATTTGTCGCATTGCAAGACAAAGGCACTTCTCTACTTCCACTATTTCCGGTTCAACTCACATATCTGTAATCGTTTTAGTCGAACAAGGGGAACAAATACGTTCCACAAAGATAGTAAAGCGTTTTGGTCCCCAGCTAGGCAATACATGAAACCAGATGGACACAGACACACAGATAATCTGGCTGGTTGGATTATTGCTGGAATCCTCAAGGTTCGATGGTCTGCTGAGACCTATTTGTCTTTGGATACGCAGACGATAGCACCGTCGGGGAGAGTTAAATGTACAGTGCACAAGCTAGTGGACAGCAAACAATATATTCGAGCGTCTGAGCTTGGCCCTTAATCCGCAGTCCCCAATTTGAATGATGCCCGTACCTAGCGAAGTTTAGTGAAGAAAAGACGCAGACGTAGGTACCTGTTTCCGATAACAAGAACAAAATTAAAAATTTTGATTACCTTAGATTTGTTATCTGTACAACATTCTACTAGTCAAGCCCTTTCATTTGATACCCATATTAAGGGAATTGTGAAAAAGGAAATGTAATTCGCCATTTTGTGGTAGCGGCCATCTTGGATTTGAAATTTGTCATAGTGCAAAGTATTCTACTAATCAAGCCCTTTCATTTGATACCCATATTGAGGTAGTAGTGAAAAATATTATATAATTCGCCATTTTGTGGTGGCGGCCATCTTGAATTTGAAATTTGTTATAGCGTTTATTACTCTGCTAGTCAAGCCCTTTCATTTGATATCCATATTGAGGTAGGTTGTGAAGAAATATTTTGTCCGCCATTTTGTGGAGGCGGCCATTTTGAATCGATATTAACCAAACATAGTTAAGAACACCCGCACGGATATTAACTTTCAAATAAAAAAAACCGCATCGAAATCGGCCCATCCGTTTGAGCTCTACGGTGCCACAGACAGACACACACACAGACAGACAGACAGACAGACAGACCGACAGACAGACAGACATCGACGTCAAACGTCTTTTTTTTGTCGGGGGTTAAAAAGGAGTCTTTTCGATCTGTCGTCTACTTTTAGTAATGTATCTGTTCCGTTCCTCCTCCTTGCTCCATGTAGTCTACATGGAGCTTTCGGTCGTTTCATTAAGTGTGAGTCTAAGACGAAACTAGCTGCCAAATAAATTTAGTGTCTTTTCGAAGGTGCGACCAGTAGGTTCTTCACGTCTTAACGTTGTTGCTCACTTTGTACCAAGCGCAAATTCGATCCTGTATGAAATACCAACTGTTCGCATCATTGGGACGGATGAGATAAGTACCCCAACTGCAGGCTTTAGATTCAATTGAGAGATGTGCCAAGAAGTTCATTGGCAACTTTGCCCTCGTCAGCGTGAAAGTACCGAAATGCACACTTCACACACTTCCTATTCGACTAATCGGAGCTCCAAAATGAGATACCGTTTCATGGTCGATCTTCATAACATCCAAAGACGGAGGTTATTTCGGTATAAAATAAATATTTTTTCTCTTAAAAAACCAGAAACCTATACTCACTTCTCACTTACCTAGTGTTAATAAAATTTATGAAAATAAAATGTGTAGGTCAAACAAACGAACAGCTCCAATGACACAGCGAGGTTCGACCTCCGAGAAACCGTTCTTTTTCAATAAAATTTAAAGGGACTACCTGGAAAGTAGGTATACCCTTTGAAACAACGTAATCGTAAATTCGTAAGCGATGAACGTATTTTTTTTTAAATGTCGACATTAATTTTTTAAATGAGAACTACATTATTATATAAATATATTTTTGCCGCTCATAAGTCCGCTTTTGACTCGCCTGTTGGTAAGTGAAGATATGGTCTTAGAGTCTAAGGTCTAAGATATAACATGCTGAGAGAAAATGCTTGACTTATACGTTGTTTGGTAAATCCGAAACTGTGGGTCCAGAATCGACACCTGTAATTAAGATGATGACTTAACGATTGGGTCAAAAATATATGAGACACGTACTTTTTGGTTTATCAAACTATTAAAAAGCAACAAAGATATCGTTTGTCAAACTTCAGGAGTGGGGGGGTTGTATAGTGGCCGGCAAACAAGTTGACCCAAAAGTGACGTAGAAGGGGAAAGTTCGCGCATATGCACTTCCACCAAAGATACTTTAAAAACGTTTCTGCGCAGCCATGCGCAGCTAACTTAATTGGTTCAACTTGTTTGCCGGCAACTATAACGTCAAGTCTTCCTAAAAATCGTACAATGAAGTGACATCACTCGAATATTCTAAGCATAGTTTTTTTTGTTAGTGTAAGAAAAAAAAATACGTGTCCTATATTTTATATAGTTAACTGGTAGACTTATCTAATTCGTTTTTAGAGTCGTATTGCCCCTTGCACAAATACTCAGGCTCGCTTCGTTGTCCGCAGATCGCAGTGGGTAGGAGCACCCGCGATCAGCCTATCGACGTGGACCTGAGCCTGGAGGGTCCCGCGGCGAAGGTGTCCCGCAAGCAAGCGACAATCCGGCTCCGGAACACCGGCGACTTCTTCATGAGCTCTGAGGGCAAACGGCCCATCTTCGTTGACGGTCGCCCCGTGCTCCAGGGGAATAAGGTCAAACTCAACCACAACAGCGTTATAGAGGTAACTAGTCTTCGAGAAATATCATTACCTAATTGTTAATTCTTCTCCTTGTAGAGTGCGGCTGAGGAAGTGTCATACCTTTGCCAGTTATTGTACCGCCAAACAATAATGTGCAAACATCGCTGTGTTCCGTATTGAAGGGCAATGTTTCTAGATAATTTACAGATAAAGCATCTTATATCTCTGGGTGACGAGCGCAGTGGAGTGATAGCTGCTATATTATTAATATTATCCTGCTCGTTACTCTACCTCTATATTATAAAAATACTTTTTTTATAGTTTAGAGCCGTTTTGACATTTGTAAAAGACTCTTTTCTGGAATAAATTTATTTTATTGTACCATTATTATCTGGCTTCCCTAGTACAAGCTCTGCTTAGTTTGGGGTCAGATGGTGTCGTGTGTGAAAAGTCCACAATATTTATTTATTGTTAAAACTCGCCAAGAAAATATATGATCTTTTTAAACACATATTTAGTTTAATTATATTATTGTTTCTTTCAGTTTCGTTCCAAGCTACATTCTAGGGTTATTTCTTAGATGTCAAAACGGTTTTTTTTAACTAGCGTAAATGTATTCAACTGTGGCTACAGTAGGACTAACATTTTATTTTATTAAATTGCCTGTTATTCAACTGCCAAACAATAATAGGGCTCTTTGCAGAGCCCTATTGCCGTATTATATGCCGTACAAAAATCATGCGACTAGGAGAAATGATCGAGGTTTAGAACCCCCCCTCTTCAACTGCACTCAGTTGGACAGCTTACAAGTGACGGCATAGTGCTCAATCTTATTACTTTATACTAGGGATGAGCCGAAATTCGTTTTACATTCGGTTTAACCGAACTTCGGCAGCTTGAACCGAACTTCGTCATTCGGCCGAATTTCGGTTAAAATGCCGAACATTCTGCACTAAATATACTTGCACTATCATAATAGAAATTAATGAAAAATCATAATATCTGTAGTAACAGTGAAATAAAATAAGTCTGATATACCTACTTATAGTCATTTATTTGAATTAGAAAAAGTAATCATACGTTACAAACAAAAAACTTAAATTGGCCTTTTTAACTACCAACTTTTTAAAAACCAACAAAAATCACGTAAAATCAATTACGTGATTTTTGTTGAACAACAAACAAGAGATCGCTTCGCCATGCTTCGCGGGAAGGACGCGCGACGGACGGCCGGCGCGGGCGCTGTATTCTACGGTAGTCAGTACAAGCTGTCACACAGGACAGAGCGTTCGCGATCCGATCTCACGAGTTGTATTTTTTTACAACGTAAGGTCGTGAGCAATTTGATCGCTTTTGGTCGCGCATCTACCCGCCTCGGGCTGCGGGCGGTAGCCCTGTGTGACATGGTGCGGACCGCTATCGCTTTGCACTGGATCGCTATCGGATCGCTTTCTCGCGGCTCCCGCCCCTGTGTGACCCGGTTTTAACGTCCAGTGGCGCGCACGAGACGGGCGGGAGCGGGGCGGGCCGGTGAGAAATGCCGCGCTTACAAATACGTCACCGCCGCTCCGCCGCCGCCATCGCTAGTTTCGTGCCCGCAGTCAATTTTTTTTTTTAACTTTTATAGGTTTACACTTGACCGCCATCTCGCCTGATGTTAAGCGACGATGCGGTCTACGTGTTTACCTAGAAGAAACCGATTCACTCTCGATTTGAAGACACAAAGATTGTAACCATCGGGGAAAACCCACTCAGGCAACGTATTCCACAGCCTAGACGTTCTTATCACAAAAGTAGAGTCAAATCTCTTCGTTCGTGTCTTTGGAACATCAACCATGAAACGATGTCGCTTTTTCGAGCTACGAGCATTCCGATAGAAAAAAGGGCAAGGTGGTATCAGATCATGCAAATCAGTCGCACACTCTCCAAAGTGTATCCGATAAAAAACCGATAGGCTGGCAATTTTTCGGCGATGATTAAGACTTTGTAATGGTGTTTGTGCTTCGTGTTCATATCTCTATTGCCTGGGAGTAGATAACTGTCTCAGCTCCCCTACATCGATGCCGAGTTATTGAACCAGTAAACAACGCCTTATTTACTTTGTTACAGATCGCCGGCCTCCGATTCGTATTCCTCGTAAACCAGGAGCTGATCAGCGCTATCCGCCAAGAAGCTGTTAAAGTGAACGTAACCGCCTAAAATAAAAATTATTTCAATAAAACTGGTATTTTATTTAGAACACATTTATTTGGTCAATTTTAAAACATCTTTAAAAACTAAATTCCACTCAAAACAATACATTTTCCGTTAACAACTAGATGTGGCCCACACTGCACACTTCAACAGTTTGTAACATTTACTAAAACTTGTATCACCGAACATGATCACGCTTGTTACTGGCATAGGATATGCTATAACGTTAAACTCACCACATGTAGCTTAACTATATAATTACTAACTTACATCATAATGTTCCATAACCCTTACAAATTATTTTAACCACAGTAAATATACCAATTCACTTAAAAATTACAACAATGGCCACCGTGCAAGAAACGTAAAATAACAACCCACTCGTTAGTGCGTATCAAACATACAAGTACGTAAAATTATAAAGAAAAACGAATTATAAATAATTATCATTATCATAAAATTGATATCAGTCATCAGGCTTTATTTGAATCGCGATAAAAAACTAGTAGGTACTACAGCAATTCACAAACTACCTATTGATGGCAGATTTTATCGTGGAATGAATTGCAGTGCTCTACACAGACAAATATACTGTGTCGATATTAAATATATATGTAAATATGTATCATTTGTGAATTATTTTTACGGTTCAATATATTGAACTATATTTCAATTTTTGTACATTCAATATGTGTATAATAAACGTACATAGCAATTATAATACACAATTACTTATACTTAATGTTACCAATTCTTAGAGAAAACATCAACTCTATTAATAAATTAAGTGCCCCGTAAATATAAGGACATCCAAACTATATCAGAAAGTAGGTTAATCTAAAATCGATCTTGCGCTATTTTAGATACACACTATTTACTAACTACAAAGGCAACAGTTGCAAATACATAACGTACTAGCTCGCAGGACGCAAAAGTACATATTTGGTATATTTTATGAACACCCTGTACATGATATAAAAATATAGTTAGTATTTAAACATTAATAGGCACGACAGGCAGATACGAACAATAGTGCCTGGTAATGAGATCATTAAAATAGATATATATACTCTCAAAATGGCCAAAAATTTATAGAAATAACAAGTAAAATCTAGAATATTCCAATATTTTTTGGTGTAGTGTAATATCATTAGCATAAATATAAAGGCACAATAGGCGCTACAATTGCGCAGATATTTTCGAATTTTTGAGTTGTTTTATTTCACGAAGACAGGTGTACTCCACTTTGTCCAGGTAAGTGAACAGACAAACAGACACTCATATCAATACCAAACCAAAAATGTGTACGTGCAACTGCACATTCGACAAATTCGCCTTCGCAAAATATAACAACTGTAATAGATTCAGATATGTTAAATGAATACTCCGTGAGAATGGGAGGGATAAGATTTAAATAGACAGAATTTTAGACCAGTGTTGCCACTAAAACAGCAATGTAAACACAGCAGAAACCAGTAAATCGGTCAATTTTACTGAAGATTTTTCTACAGTAGTTAACCCCGTAAACAACAATACTGACGACAAATTTCCAAACCACAGCTTTCAGTACCATATTTGTAAAGTCGATCTATGTGTTAGGTCTGTGTTCTATTATAACAACATTCTAAATTTCAAGGTAATGACAAACAAGGACAAAATAGTGACACTACAAAAATCAGTAGATTTACTGTTAAAACAACAGGTAGTAAGTAGGCTTGTTGACAGTACATCTTAGGTACCAACTTTCGTATCATTACTCCTAAGAGTAAATCTATAATAATAATTGGCTGGAATTAAATGAAAAACAAAAGTAATCCAGGTTTTTCAGAATTAACGAAAGGGGATATTTGCTGATGGATATAATTCGAGTCTTAAAGTGTATCGGTTTTTTCTTGGTTGATATGTTCCGTCATGGGCCGCATCGTCGCATAACATCGGGCGAGATGGCGGTCAAGTACAAACCTATTATCGATAAAATATAATATATATATTTATGCGTATTGGTTTTGTTTATTTCACGGTTTAATTTTATTATTCACCTATACCGTTCATTCGACTTATATATCGACGAATTTTCTTGTTTTTGAAAACTAGCCACAATGATTACATAATATTTTGTACTTCAGCTCATTCAACATTATCAGTCCATATATCTACATAATTTAGTAGTGCTAAGGATACTGTAATAGTAGTATGAGCAAACTGTCATATTAATTAAGTAATTGCTATTTATTTACAAGTTACACACTAGTTGATTTCACAAACCATTTAGGAAATAAAATATCTAACTACTTTTTCATATACATATTTCACGTTTGAGTGTTTTATACCCATACTCACACAGATACCCATGTATATCTCGACAATAAAACCATAATTATATATGAGGGTCTACTCAAAAGACATATTCGAAAATGAAAATACCATTCTCCACATCATATTGACTATAGTAAAACGCGATACATATATTTTTATCTTAGAATATGTCCATAGAATTGTGCCTATAGATTATTAAAATAATAATCAATGTAATGAACTCAATGTTCCCGAGTTTCATTATCCTTGAGCACCAAACAAACAAAACATTGATCAACCTGCTAACATAAAATTATAATTATACAAATTCAACACACAACAAAACTCTTAGGCTAATTAATTACATAAAACAAATTTATTTTTTAAATACCTACCTTCTTACCTAAGAGTGCATCATTTTCCTAAGCCATTAAACATAATATTCAATAAATATTTAACATTGTGTGCAATATAACTAATAACATTTACACAAATAAAATAATCTAAAAAAACAAATTGGAATGAATAGATAAACAATTCGAATAAACTTTGAAACTTTGTAACAAAATCAGATCAAATTGCAAGTTAACAATGCCTTTATGTCTTTGTTTTCTTATATCACACTTAGTTATAGAATTTGGCATTTTTGTTACTAACTATACATAGCGAACTCATTTAGGTAACTTAATCAAAAACTTAACACGGATTGACATCTCTATATTTTTAGTAAAATAAAATAGGAAAGGAATGATAGGAGACCTTGTCTTTATGGGTGGGATAATTTAAGCTAAACATTCAGTCACTCTAAAAGAAACTTCAAACAAGTTACATAATTAAGAATGTTTTAATCTTATAGTATACTTGAGTTCTCCTTTGGATGAGTCACTTGTTTTGGGCTGTGAAATTACAAACTTTGGGCTACAATTATTTACAGATTTATACTTTTTAAAATTTTCAGCTAAAACATATATATTTTTTCTGTGGCTAAATATGGCTTTTGTTTGGTTTCTCTTAACCATATTGTCAATGAAATGGTTCCTTTCAAGGAACACCCAAGGTTGCCATTTCCTACCTGTCAAGTCTGGATTAAATTTCTGTTTACTAGTTGAACTTGTGTAATGTGATCCATTAACATTTTTCTTAATAACTACTTTTGGTACAACATTCTTATTTTTTTTTAGTGTTTTCTTTATGCATCTTAATTTGGACTTCATCAATATTTTTAAGGACATCTTCAAAATTAGGTTTTGGTTTTGGTTTCTTAGGAATTGTTAAAATATTCTGTTTAACTATCTTTGGTTCATTTTTTGACAGTTTCAATTGTTTTAACTTTAAGAGCTTTTGTTGTGGCAAGGGCAACTTTACTTTGAGATCACGAATAGATTCTTTTAAAGGCGGAATGTATTTTTGCGCACCTTTTGTTATCAATGGCCTTTTTGGAAAATTTCCTTGAGAATGGGAATAATCTTTAGATTCAGTGAATTTACACCGTGGCTTATTATGACTTACTTCATTTATTTCGGATACCCTTGAACCATTATAATTGGTTATTTTTAACAATATACTTGAACTTTTTTTCTTCAAATGTTGTTGAAGACACCTCTGGTGAACTACTGGATGATGCATCATTAGCTTCATCTTTTTTATCACAAAAGACATCATCTAAACTAGATTGAGGTACAGGTTTAGTGTTGTCACTTTGAATACAGCAAGAATCATTTTTAATGATGTCATCATTCAAATTATTTTCATTTGTAGTCTTATTGCATGCAGAGTCTTCAAATGCAACAACATTGTTTTTCTCAAACATATTTTCCTTGTCTTCTGGCAAATTTGGGTCTGTATCATCAGGTATTGACTCTGTATAATCTGATGTATGAAAAGGTGATATTCTTGTATTATAAGACTTTAAAAGAATGTTTTCTAAACATTGACCACTATCAAGCTCTTCATAAGAAACTGTCTCTTGTGGTTCATTGTCATATAACAATATTTTATTGTCACTGCGAATGGGAGATCTGTAAGAGTTATCTGGTTCTAAATTATGTTCACAAACTGTTTCTTCATTGACGAAGTTTACTTCATCAGTAATTTCACTCATATCATTATTGAAAATCCCAGATTCATCATAGTTAGATATTTCAACATCTCTTATAAATTCAGTTTCATCGTTTTCGGTATTTTCAACTGTATCGTCACTAACAACAGTTTCTACACATGCAACATCATCAAGCCAAGATTCTTGGATGGATTTCCCATCACTATAATTCATCATCACAGTATCTGTATAATCCATCTCATTGTCACCAGGGCAACAAATAATTTCATCTTCAACTTCTGCAGGAGAAACTTCGGTTATGCAATCTTCTGATACTTCGGCAAAGCAAATTTTGTCAGATTCAGTTTCTTCAGTTATGATGCAATCATCATCAATCAAGATGCAAAATGAAACATTTTCTGCATTATAGTAGGACGAAATAGAATTCCTGCGATTTTGTATAAAGTTACAAAAGTTGTCTTCTATAGTTTGCTGTTCACTATCTTCAAAGTTATACATTTTTCGACGTTTTGGTGGCCACATTGGTGTATTGTCTACCAATTGTCTATCAGGACTATCTCTTTTTTTTAAATTGTTCAAAGCGGAATCCGAAAATGATCGTTTAAGAGATAGTCTCTTAGTTTCTGGAGGATCTGGAAAAGTAGCTTCTATATTTGGTATGTCTGATAACTCTGTCTCTAATTCAAGCAGGTCATTCTCTACAACTAAATTACATGAGATGTCTTTACTATCTTCACAACTCACATATTCTATAATATCATTGGCTGTTGCTGGTATGTTCACGGCGCTTAATGTCGTCGTTTGCTCATTGCAATCTTCAATCCACTGATTAGACAACTTGATAGACAAAGCGTGGTCGCGTGGTAAACTATCAGGATCGTTACTATGTTTACTATCAGACAATTCTGATTTTTCTTCTTCATCTGTTTCAGCTTCGGCTTTTTTTATTACACTATCTATTTCAATTGGAGTGTGATGGCCATCAAAACTCTTGCATTCAAAATTGAGATCAGAACTGCGTGAATCTTCACTGAGATCCATCGCATCATCTGTGATGAGATCGGATTTTATAATTTCACTATCTCCTTGAAATAGTTTGTATTTTTCATTGTCACAAATTGATGAAAAATTTTCTTGATCCTTAGGTTTATATGTGTTATATGTTGTACAGTCATTGTTTTTCTCAGGTATATTATCAACGTTATCTTGACTCTCATGACATGTATTTTTAACTTGAATATTAGGATCTAGAGGTTTCTCAGCAAAACATTTATCGTCATCGTCATCATTAACGCTTTTAGTAATATTTTCAATTCTTATCTGTTCTGGTATTTTGCATTCCTTAGAATTTTCCAAACAGTTATTCGATGCCATTTCAGAAACACTATTTTGTCCCTTTTCTTGAATGTCGTTTATTACGTCAGTAATTTTGGTTTCACGTAAATTAGTGTCAGATTCAGTAACTACTATAGTGTTATTATTCAAAATTTCATATTGGTTGTTATGGCTACAGCCAGCAACCATTGTAGCATCTTCGATTGCTTGCCGGCTGTCTGAATTAATAGAAGTTTGTTTTTTATCACATTTATCTACTGATTTAGCAATACAGTTATGGTGAGCATTGTTTTTATTTTCTTCAATTTTGCATTGTATAAGAGACCCGCTACTTAAACTGCAGCTTTCAGGATAATTATTCATTGCATGATCTAAACCTTCTTTCTCATACATTATATTGTTACTTGCAGTTTCCGCTAATTTTTCGCTTCCTGCATCACAAGTATTACGTTCAGCGATCATAATTTCTTCGGTTTGATGTTCCCTTGCTTCAAGTAAAGCAACATTATTCATCGTTGACATTTCGGAAAGACTTTTGAGATCATCGACATTCATTGAATTACTAGTTGACGCATCCGATACTCCAACATAATTTTTAATGTCTATGACATGCTCCATTTTTTTAGATTCCTCGGTTTCGCGATTGTCATTACTTATAGTTTCATCGCCATCTATATAAATTATATTTCTGCTTTTAACTTCAACATTATCAGCGACACAATCTTCAATAATGTTTTCAACAACTTGTGACTCTTCATATTGCGCGGTAACTTTACCGGGAAATATAATAGGCAAGTTGTCAGCACAGGCATTCTGCGTTTTTTAAATAAATATTTTCAGAACTAACACAATCTACCAAAGATTTGTTTGAATCCTCATTATTATCACCGGATGTTGCAGCTTCATTTTCTATATTTGTACATGTTTCATAATCAACCAAAACTGAGTTATTAGAGGATTCACTGAAAGTAATATTGTCATCTGGTATACCCAAGTTATCATGATGCGTTGCAACAGATTGACAGTCTGTAATCCTGCAATTTAAAATTCGTGATTCTGTGTCAGTATCGAAGGTTTGACTCAACATTGTGTTTTCAGTTAAGTCTGTTTTTAACGCTTTTTCTTCTGTTGTGTTTGTAGAATTATGTACAGTCGAATCTTTGTCAGTTAAGAATTCAGCATCACTTGACATATTACTATGAATAAGCTTTACTGTTTTTTTAATAGACAAAGTATCTTGACCATTTGTTTGATTGTGTTCCAGCGCATCGACAGAACATTCACTGTCCTGCTTACATACTTGTCTCCCTATTTTTTTAGCCAATTTATCTTTTTTTATTTTTGTGTTTTTTATATCAATCGGCCTTCTTGAGTGAAGTTTTTTAGTTTTTTTTAATGCTCGTTCTTGGCGTATCTTTTTGTTATTCACGACATCGTGCTTTTTATTTTGAATGTGAGTTGTATCATTTTTTATTTTCGGATAATATGGTTATATTCCTTTTAGAAGTTGTGACAAGACTTGATGCTTCATTTGCTACATTATATTTGAGTTTATGACAACTATCTGATGTTAAATCCATTAATGTACTCTCTCTTATAAACTTATTTAAGACAGACTGAGATTGTTCTAAACTTAGTATTTCATTATGATTCAAATTAGAATCACAACTTTTTAAAATTTCTATTTCAGGGTGAGTGAATTTCTCAATGGGTTCGTCAGGGTCAAAGATAGATTTAATATTGTTTTGGGTTGTTTTATTGCATGAACCTTCTATATGTATCATAAGTTTCTGAATCCAAGGTGAATAAAGTTCTTTGCTTTGATGACAATTTTTAAGCAAAGAATTTGAATTTAAGACATGTTCGTTGTTTGGAAGTGACGTTTCGTCAGTGCCTTCTTGAAACAGTTTTTCTAAACTTGCGGAAATTTCATCATGAACGAAATCATTTTCAGTTTGAGAGTTAATAACACAGTTATTGTTGTATCCTGGAGGATCAAATAATTGTGCGGTATTATCAACACTTTTACTGCAAGGGTTTTTTGTGCATGTTAATGTGGATTGTTTATAGTTTTCCAAATCAATTTCCATATCAGGTGTGGTATTATCAACACTTGTGCCTACAATCAGAACATTTTCATCGCCATTGTATTTTACCTCTGAATCTTCTAACTTCTCAGATATTTTATTTTCACCAGGTTTATCAATCATCAAAAGGTCACCATCAGTATGTAAATCAATAACAGTTTTACTTTCGATTTGTGTACTTGCAATATCGCTCTCACTATTCACAACTGGTGATTTAATAACATCTTTTGCGACTAAATCCAGTTTGTTGTTTGCAAGCTCATCATGTCTTGTATCAATTTGAATTGTATGACCTACATCAGCATCATTCACTATTTTGTCTAGTGTGTAAACATTTTTTTCATCGGGCAAGTCATTTTCACATGAAACATCTTGATGAATTTTTAAACATGAATCATTTTTATCACATGGTTTTATAGGTTCATCTGTGACATTCGGATTTAGAGAAAAATTATTAGTAAATTCACTTTCCTGATATGGTGTTTCTGAGGACATGACATTTTCAGATGGAATATGAGACCGTTCCAGTGTCACATCTTTTTCAGTTTCAATAACTGGAAGGTCATTAGATTTGCTCAAACTAAAATCCAAAGCTATATCATCTTTATTTACAATAGGCTCATGTGGTGAATTACACCATTGTGATTGCGAAGATAAATTCATGGGTACATTTAAACCATTATCTAGCATTTTATTTTCAATATTTTCTGGATTTTTTATAATAACACTGTCTGTTCTAATGATTTTACAGTTGTATTCAGATTTATCAATTGAATTTGTCTTTGATTTTCTAAATTTACTAAGTTTGTTACATGTTTTTTCACAATCTGTTTGGGTTGTTGTATATTTTTCAGAGTCTGTGTTATCTTCTTTATTATCAGCCAAATTTGTGTTATCTTGTGGGGTGCTTGGGTGTGAATTAATTGCAGCAGAAAACCCATCTATTTTATTTGCATTTATGAATTGCTGGTTGACTTCAGCAAAATTTAACTCAAT
This sequence comes from Ectropis grisescens, assembly GCA_017562165.1. Taxonomy (NCBI): domain Eukaryota; kingdom Metazoa; phylum Arthropoda; class Insecta; order Lepidoptera; family Geometridae; genus Ectropis; species Ectropis grisescens. The sequence continues at coordinate 7,881,469 of CM029771.1, read as the reverse complement.
TTCATTGTCCAGTCGAGGAAGAGATGCTAAGCATATCCCAGAGTTTATCTCCAAATCATGTAAAGTATAGCTGGTTTTAACAGAATCCATATTATTTGTTGAATAGGGACTTTGAATCATTTTACAACTTGAATTTTCATTCATAGCAAAAACATTGTCTTGCCTTCTAACTGTATGACAGATAGCATTTTCATCTGGTTTATTGGGTAGTGGTGATTTTACTATTTTGGACAGTGGATTTGAAACTTTTTCTATTACCCTCTCACTCAAAATATTTTGTGCTGGTGCAGCAACTTCTACATTTAACATTTTAGGGCTGCAAGGCTTTATTTCAAAATTGCATCCCACCTCTTTGTGGATAACTGATTGACTAATTTTGGCCTCTACATCAAGTGGAGAAACCGGCCGTGGTTCACCAACCAGTTTTGTCGAGTTTTCTTTCATGTTCTGGAATTCTTTGGGAATTGTTTTGAAAGGTGTAGTATTGCAAGATTCCATGGCCTCTTCAAATCGGCTAAATAATTCTAAATTGTTGTAGCCTTTAATATTTTCTGGAAGTTTTGAAATTTTTTCAATATGTTCATATTTATCAAGGTCTTCGCTTGATACATTAACTAGGCCAAGAACATACAGTTGATCTTCAGTGCTATTTGGTTGTTTTGTAAGAATAGTTGTTTCACTAGAGCCTGGATGAGCTATAATTTCTTTAGGGTTATTATTTTCTGTATTATTTTCATCTTCACCTTCATTCCACATTTGTAAAAATTGTCTAACATTAATTTGCTTTTGCTTGTTGTCTTTGGAATTTAAATCTGCTTTGTTAGATGTGTGCAAACTTCCCACAATAGGACCATACCTAAATTCATGCCTCTTGTAATATTCATGAGGCAATCTGTAAATACCTGAATCAATACTTCTCACACTAGTAGTCGATGACTGACTAACATAACCACAATCTTCTTGAGAAGTTCCATGAGTTTGGGAAGTATCATTACTTGTCGTAGAGTCAGTTGGAGATATGGCCAATGTGTTAGGAGAAAATTGAGGTGCATGTCTTAGCACTGGATTTCCAGTCAGGTGAGGATCAAAGTTTCTAAAGGTGGGCATATACTCAAAAGATTTCATTTGTGTATTATCTTTTAAATAATATTGTTGGGAGGGCACTGCACGCATGCCAAGTGGAGAATAATTTGGCATAACCATTTGATTTTTAAGTGGGTGAAACCTATTCAAATCATTGACATAGTAATTATCTGCCATTGGATAAGGTTTGGTTCTGGAATTTTCATAATCAATATACATTTTACTACTGTTGTCATAATGTAACTTGTTTGAAGGAATGGATTTAATAGACCCATCTGATAGATATGGTTGTACCTTTTGCGGAGTGTTACCAGGCACCTGAGCGTAAGTAGGATGGATCACTTGAGTACGGTATGGAATGTTATATTGGTGTTGATGACTGGCTGATCTATGGTAGCCATCCAGAGCAGGGTCCTGAATCCTGTTGTCTAAATATTTAAGTGGTGGATACACAGGATATGGATGAGAATGAACTGATTTTGGAATGTCATATTTAAGAGGTTGCACAGGAGGTGGAGGATGAAACTGACCTGGATAATTACCAACATATTCATACCTCGGTTGTGGAAAACGCTCTTTCATTGGTGGATATGGTTTGAGTCTTCCAATTGCTTCTCGATAATAATGATCTGGGTATACATACGCTGGATCTTCCTGCATAGTCCGGTGAGGCCTAGTCATTGGGATGACTGGAGGCCTCTGAGTTCCACAGTTGGTATACTGTGGATACTGGTATGGTTCCGTAGCACTATATGTCCTTGGAAGTGTTCACATTGACATTACCAGAGGGCCACGCATGTGGACCACTCCTTGCCAATTGTGGGTTTGCACCAGACACATATATTTCATGGTCCCTAACATTTTTAGGTTCATTTGGTAGAGTATTTAGAGTATAAGGCACATCACAGTACTTGGCCTCCGGGGCCATGTTTGGTTTAGCATTCTTTGATATAGCGACACTTCTGTCTTGGATATTACTAAAATTTGCACTATCACTATGTCTAATGGTGTTGTAAGTGGGTGGCACATTAATTCGCTGCATGTTCTCTTGGAATGTTTGTCTCGGTGATATGTTTCTGGCAGGATTTTGATGAAGCCTGTGAGGATAATCCGGTGGACGACGGTATCCATTTTCAAGGCTCGGCCACGGATCGACTGCAGCTTTTTTTCAGATATGCGTCGCTGGCAGCGGGCGGGGGTATCACCCGGTCGGGGCCGATGACAGCGCACGGCCGCACCGGCACCCCCTCCGCCTTACCCAATGGAGTAGATCCGATATCTTGATATGATTTGTTTCTGTTGCACTGGAGTGTGGCGATGCCACCCTGAGAGTACTTACTGCCATCGTTATTGAGTTCGCTCAGAGCAGTTTCCGTTCTCAAATCTTTAACATCCATTGTCAACGAACGGCTGACACATGTTCCACTTTAAAGGTATCATTTTCTGAGGATCCATTTATGAGCACAGTCCTCGAGTCCAAACAAGATACATGCTGAAATATAAACAAAATATTAGAGGTACAATGTCAACTGTCAAAACACTGCCACATAAGCTTACTATAAATCCTCGAAGACCAAATAACTTCAAATAACTGAAGGAGTGAAGGACCAATAGTTACCTTTAGGAATCCTGGAATATAGCAAAACATCGATATTATTTCCAAGGAAACACCGATTTATCACATCTCTGTACAGTCGTCATCCATTGGGTTGAAGTGTTGCCATAAAACACTTTGATAAAAGTACCAAAACTGGCTACCAAAAATAAATATTTCATGGTAGGTTATTTTTTTAACAGAAGTTCAATAATAAATATATTATATTATCTATAATTAATTCATCAAAGTTACTGATAAGTGGGGGAGTGGCTCATTTTTTACTTACTATTGATTTATGTCTGAGGTCTACTATTTGAGAATATCTCAATATCAATGAAGCATACAATTTTATGTAATAAGAAAACATAATAATGGTACTGCCATTATCGATATTGTGATATATCATTACTTATAGAGTTATTACAATTTTGTAAATTATAGACAAGAGATTAATCATCGATATTCAAATCATTTACCATTTACAAAATATAGATAAAAGTACTAGCGATTCTTCCTGACTTTTAACAAATAAAAAAAATATTCAAATAAGATATAATAAAAAAAAATGTGTGCGCTTAAAACCGCACGGCAGAAGTGAAAACTAAAATAAGAAATACTTATATTTAAAGACCACTAAATAATTTTAATAATTAAAAATACAAATTATTTAGAAATTGAAAATTAGTATAGACCTAGTAAGCACAACAACACGAGAATAACATGTGGCGAAATGATAATTACCTATGGCCAAGAACAAATTTAAAAAAAAATTACGCGGTTCGGAAATAGGGTTTGACGTTTGACTAGCAAATTTTTTAATGTTTGCTATTTATTTATTTTATAGGTATTTCTAATATCTGGAAGGAGGGAAGAGAGGCCTTTGCCCTGCAGTGGGACAATCTAGGCTAGTAATAATAATAATAATAACTAACCACCGGTCGCTTGGGCCTTGCCCCGCTGCTGGCGGCACCTTAGTTTTTAAGTTTTTTATAATCTTTATATGTTTTATAACTATTGTAAAAAACTTTAAAATTAAGAAGAAAAATAAATGACTGAATAATAATAATAGGTATTTCGCTAAAGTGCATATATATGTTGTGTTTAAAGTGTATGTGTAAGTGCTGTGATAAAACAGTAATACGAGTATATTACAACAAAAACTTTTTTTGTGAAAATTTGATGTGAAATGCAAATTTAATATTTCGTGACAAGTTCAATTAATGACATTAGTGTGGTAAGTACCTAGAAGTTAATGTCGGTATAAAAGATATGTCTAAATATAATAAACACAGGTTCACAGGGACTATATTATCTTTCTCGCTCTGACGCGCTTGTTCACTGTATTTTGTTTCTCGCTCTAGCATCCCGAGTCCATCCGGAAATTATTATCATACCCGAGCGTGACGGATAAATTCATTTTACAGCCCACGAAAATTGTGTCTCAAAGCGCCTAATGAAGTTTTCACTTCAAAAATTTGCTACTCTGGAATAATAATTTTTGAAATGGTCCAGTAGTTTTTGAGTATCTTCGTTACAATCAGGAAAATATTTAAAATATCATCGAATCACAACATATGTATTTGTGTTGACGTTTAATTAATCTTTTTACTACCTAGCCTGTTTTTGTAAGTTGAAACTTGAGACAAAAAGAAATGTAATGGGGAATGTTAATAGGTATGTAAAATCACTTGAAACTTTGTTATAGGAAAGGTTTTTTATAACACAAATACACTAGTTTTTGTTTTGTTCAAAAATACCAAGTAGTTATAATTTTAAAAGCATTCAAAATACATAAAAATATCCACCGCGTGTGACGTTATTACACTACGGTCCACTCCGCTTAGGCGCAAGTCGGCCGCTGTAGTAGCTAGCAGTAGTTTACTAGTGCAATGTTTTCTTTTGTTTCATCGCTTCCAGTTTTGAACAAACTGAGCGAGTGCTGTGGTAAGACGTCACGCCCACCGTTCACTTTTTAAATTCTATATCTTGGAAACTAATTGATGTATTGAAATAATTATGTCACGAGTATTTATTATTTTGAACGAAGAATACAGAAAGCTAACATTCAAAATGAGAGTACATTCTCCATTGCAAAATCCTCAAAAAGTCGCGGTTGCTTTTGTTTTCTTGTTATTTTCTAGTTATTTATATTATATTACTAGTTATTTAATGTTTCCAGCGAAATTACAGGTCATAGGGGTAAAATATCTTATATCTCTACTCAGACTCTGGCGCTCTTGTTCACTATATTTTCTTTCTCGCTCTAGCATCCCGAGTTCACCCGAAAATTTCTTATCATACCCGAGTGACACTCTAGAATTCAATTCACAGCCCACGAAAAATCAGTCTGTAACACGCCGAAAGAAGTATTCACTCCAAAAACAAAATACACGTGTGGTCTGTGGTGCGCCGAAAGACGTCTCCAGTTCAATAAATTAGTAAATTGCGTCTGGGACTGTTAGATTAAGATAAAACTACTATTTAGTTTAATACTATATATTATATTTCAGATCTCTTAACGGTTATATCCACTTACTTACGAAACTACAAAAAATGTAAAGTAATACCAGGACAAATAGTACTAAAATGTAAAATAAAATCACTAAAGCACAGTTTTTAGTCTTAGTTCTCGATTGACAGGTGTTAGGACCAATTCCCAATACTTTGCCAAGCTGTATGATTTAAGTTATTTTTGTCACTAACTGCTATATTTTTGTATCACTAACAGATACTGAAGTTTTATTTGTAAGATCGTTTTAATTATTCATATGAATGGGATTGATCATTTGAATGATAATCATTTAGAAGTATTGTAAAAAAATTAAATTAGCACACAATAGTGGCGCCTTTTATTTATAGTTTTATCTGGCAATACTACAAAATTAACTTATTAGTACCTAGTCGCGATTTAAAAAAACTTATCCTGACAATGACTTCCAGAGTTTTGTACGAATGCTTTGCCAACTTATTACTTTACCCCTAATTTAAGGTAAAATAATGGTACCTGAGGCTAATGGTCGAAAAGAGCACTTTACAATGTTGGATATGGAGTGACTGACAAAGGACCGACGACAGAAGGCAACGTGAAAGAATGGCCTACACCCAACAGTGGAATAGACTAGGCGGATAATGATAATGATGGTGGAGGAAATAAAATAACGTATGCAAAGTACAAATTCCAATAATTGTTTTACTAATAATTTGTAAAAAAGACAGTACTTGCACTTTTTAATATTTCCGTAGTTTCTTTTTAGTGACGCCATTGAACACTGTATAAACCATTTTGTTTTTCTTTTTTTAAACACTTCATAAATCATAAAGTCTGATTAATTTTATAGTCACATTTTGTTTGTTAATTTGAATAAAGTGTAAAAAAAATATTGACCAAATAAGTGTGACATTATAGCAGTAAAACTAGTAAAAAATGCGCGAGCTCAAGACAGTACAAACCTGAAAACAACATTATCTATTCTAATTTGGAAGACTGTAGTACACTGTGGACTGTGGTGACATTATATTTATAATAGGATGATAAACAAACCAGTTTTAAATGTCTGTAACCATCGACGTAGGAATAAATGGAGTCAGGTCTCTAACAAAGAATAGTGCATGGAATCCCTCCGCGGAAGAATTGAAACTTTTCACTCTCGCTCTGTCTCTTTCTATTGCCCCTACCCCGCAACAACACATTTCATAGACCTTCCTTATTAGCGTTAACGTTTAACGCAACCATGTTGGAAGTCACATAAGAAGTTTCACTATAACGGGAACGGGAAAAGCGCCGGTAAAACCGTGCGGCGCTGATGCATAGATAAAAATATTATACATAGAACACACCAGACACGGTACAAATATTTGAATTCATCTCACAAATATTTGCTCTGGGTGGGAATCGAACCCACCTTCGGATTCGCAGGCAGAGTTACTAGGTTACTACCCACTAAGCCACAAGGCCAGTCAATAATATACGATTATTTGGTTTTAAAGCGATGTTTTGGCATAAAATGATGTGAAAGATTCGTGAACCATAAAAAAACACCCAGAGAAAATGGGGAAACTTAAACTCTAATTAAGAACACCACTTTTTTTGCAAAACATGCGAGTGCCGAGTGTCCACAAACCAGAAACTGCAAATTTTACCGACTTTGAGATATGATAGTTATTTATTTCTTATGAGTTTAATGAACTGAATTTATCCATTATGAAATATATATCTGTTAGTTTGGTTCTCTCATTAATTTTTGCAGTGTACGTAATAAATACAATATGGACATTGGCTGAAATATTTATACCACCTGTCTGTAGTCGTGGCGAACGGTGTTACACCTCGTATTTATCCTCAGATCCAGTTCAGCATTTGGTTCTGTTTACTTCTGTTAGAAAACAACCGTCTTTCGACGGTTCCTCTTTAGAAGCAGTTACAAAAGTTCATACTTCTATGAAATTTGACTACCGGAATCCCGTTACTTTGTGAGTGAAAAATTTAATTCTGCTAAAAAATGTTACAGGAAGCTGGAATGAGTTTGTATTCAGTGTGGTATTACGTTTATTCTGTTTTGTTCTCTTCAGCGACGTCACCTTGAAAATTCCTCGAAAAACAAGAAACAATGGAACATTGTATATGCATGCCGCATTACTGGATGACGGGCGGTTGTATATGGGATTTGAAGATATATTACGCTTCGAATCTATTCATACCATTCCTTTAATAACATATACTGAGCCACAAGCCGAAACATTTAATCTACTCCAACAAAATGTAAGTATTGCTGCTGTTATTTATTTACATTATCAAACCAAACAACTATCAACCAAACTAAAAAGTATAGTTAGGTCGTTTTTGGATGAAATTGCTGTTGATGAATTGTGTAGTAGGGGTTGCTTGAGTTTGCCATTATAAATGGCTTTTTTACTATAGAAATAATTAATAAATAAAATAAATATTGGTGGACAATTCACACACAACACCATCTGACCCCAAACTAAGCAAAGCTTGTAGTATGGCGGGCAGATAGCTGATATAAAACATATATAGTTTTAAATACATACTTATTATAAATAGAAACAACCAGACACAGTGCAAACATCTGAATTCATCACACAAATATTTGCACTGGGTGGGAATAAAACCCACAACCCTCGGCTTGGCAGGCAGAGTTACTACCCACTAAGCCAAGAGGCCAGTCAGGGCCGGATTTAGAGGTGTGGAGGCCCCGGTGCCGGGGGCTGATAATCTTGTATTTATTAAGCTCTTACCTTGAAATCCAGGTTTAATTCAGGTTATGTCTCTATTGTGGAGGCCCCCCGTTTGTGGAGGCCCTGGGGCATGTGCCCCGGTTGCCCTCCCCTAAATCCGGCCCTGAGGCCAGTCGAATTAATTAGAAAGTTATTTTTTAGTTGGAACTAGAACAGTTACAAGACAGTTACTTTTAAGATTGTATATGCCTAGATATAATAGCCTAAATGGTTCTGGGATAAAAATCCTGCACACACTTTATAAAGTACTATCAACTACTTAATTTGTGTTAAACTACTATTACAAGAATCCAAAAAAATGTACTATTAAAAGTTTTTTCTAATAGGTTTGTTGGAAATGCCAAACATTTAAATTTGTAGTTGATAAACAATGTGCTCTTATTGAATGAAAATCTGTAAGTATTGTTGCTTATTTACCTCTGGCTTGTAATATTTGTATGAAATTACTTCAGAGGAAAAGACAAGCTAGCTAAATAGGTTCACTAATGCACTAAGGCTTGCATATTTGACTATCCCCAGGGTCAACCTACTGCACTATACGACATTGGAGCTCCAGAGCTATATGAATCCAAATAAGCATTACTAATATTTTCACAAACTTACTAGTATTTGCCTGGGATTGAGTTTGACTATAAATTAGACAAAAGTTATTCCCTGAAAGGACCTTTATATATTTTCATGATAAAAAGTGCCCTGTGCCCTTGTGCTTTTTGGGACTACAATCTAAGTTTCAAATTTCATTGACATACAGCGTGGCGCTTTGGTGCCGACATTAAATGAAACCACCTATAAAATATCATATTTTGACCCATTCTGTCAAATTAAATTTCAATTATCGTTATTATTTACTGAGTTATTCGCAATTTTCCAAAATACCATAATAGAGCAGGCTGTATCTAAAATTTCCTGCGCAGAGGTCATTACACCGCAGCCCACAGTCCATCCGATTTATCAATTAAAAATCAGGCGAAAAGCAAATACTAAAGAAACAAGATAGGTGATGTCCTGCAACACACGTGCAAACGTACGCACGTTGTGAATGAAATGCAGACGAAAGAGAAATAATGCACACGCCTCTTAACTAATGTTAAATGTTGTCTTTCTCTTTCTCTAATTTTTCACTAGTTTTGTGCTAGCCGCCGGGATGCGAAGTTGACCGTGTTGTCCCTGACACATTTCTCTAAATGGCGCGCTAAAACTTTTAGTGTAAATCCTTAACTAGGGAATTTTGTAATCTTAATTATTCGGGAAAAAGACGCTTACATGTTATTTTTGTTCGTTCTTTTAGTGTAATTTATTTTTAGAGTCAGTGTCAATAAGATTAGGTTGCTTTTCGTTTTGTTTTTGTGTGACTCTGATTGTGTTGTGAATAGTTATTTAATTAGTGACGCCGAACGTACAGTGTTTTCTGAGTGTACCTATGCACATGTGATTTTAGTCTGATAAGTCCTACAATAGGATTTTGAAAATCGACCCAGAACATGTTTTCGACCGTTTAAAGCTTGTAAGTATACTAGCAACAATAATTCGATTTTAAACAAAATTACCTTTTCTCTCAAAGGGTTTTATTGGTTAGATTGTTTACGAAATTTAAATCGTATTGCGAGAAGTTGTTTTTATTTTATTTCTTAAGAAAGTTGTAGGTACCAACCAATTCAACAGCTTTCACGCTAAATGCTCTTTGTTATTACCAAGTGCTGGTCTAGTCCCGCGTTTAAATCCTACGCGCACCACTGTCTTATCGAAGTCATGTGCGTAATGCTGCTAACTTAAAACGGTGAAGAAAAACATCGTGAACAAAAAACCGACATGTACCTAGAATCTTTCGAGGTCATTTTTATGTTAACCACCAACCCGCACTTGGCCAACGTGGTGGATTATGGCCTTGAGTTTTTCCGTGCGAGAGAAATCCCCGAGTCCCAGCAGTGGGAACATTTGGTGGGCTTCAAAAAGCAATCATTTTGTAATGTTTCGCCAAAGTTACAATAGATACCTACCAACGCATTTACCTATTTACTTGATGTTATTTTATTAGCTTTATTATTTGGTAGGTATCTAGGTATTCGATTTATTAGTGATGAACAGGCATAAAGTTGACGGGGAATCCCCGTCCCCGTTCCAAACTATCGCGCATTTGTAAGTACCTACCCCTCTCGACCGGGGCGGCGTTGCCGCGCCGTGCGCCCGCGCGCCGCGCGCCGCTTGTAGATAGGTACTTTCGTGCGACGTTGCCAGCTTGTTTTACGAAAAGCGAACGTAAATCACGCACACATTGACGTTGAATGAATCTAGTGCACAGGATGATTTTCATTCTATCGCATGATACAATTATTTAGTTTGTTAGAGAAATTTTTTTTTTCAAATAAGCGAATATTAATTTTTCACACCTTTTGTATGATTACTGGTCAGTAACCCTACCCGTGTGTTCATTTAATGTCGGCACCAAAGCGCCACGCTGTATAAATAAATAGACTGATCAGTCTCAATTAAATACTTTGCAAAAATGTAACTTTGTTTTGAAATGTATTATGTCTTTTCAGGTAGGAACAAAAGAGAAGCCCTTGAAGAAGAACATTCGTCCATATGCTCACATTTCAAGAGTGACACCACTGTCTATTCTCACTGACAACTTGAATCTGCCTGCTAATAAAATTCCAGGGGAATTATACCCTTATATCAGGTAAAGGACATAGTTTGGCCTTCTTTAAGCAATAAGTCTGCCTCATAGCCCACTGTACACTTGCATCTGAAGAATTACATATATCTGATAGAAGTGAAATCTTGTTACTTAGTATTTTAGTACTAATGTACTAAACAGGAGTAATGTTACACAATACACCATATGTATGTCTACAAATATACTGATGCACACTTAACAAGATTTGGTCCATCCAAAAAGCATCTAATGTGTATGTTTCACTCCGCTGTTCCGCCATCGCCCTACGTTAGCCTGTCAGTGACGCATACTAATAGGATTTCCTCTACCAATGTAATAAAACAAGTTTTAAATTAAAATATGCTATAGAATATTCTGTTTGATGGATTGTTTTATGATTTTAGACTTCGGAACAGCAAGTTCCTGCCAATAATTCAGCACAATGTGCTCAAGTCCCGAATCTCACAACTGCAGCTACTAAACACCAGCACTACAGATGTTAATGTTACAATAGATGTAGCCCCTGCCTCGTACGGGTCTATGAGGCTGGCTTTACATCTCCGATTGGCTCTAGACCAACTGCACAGTTTGGGATTCAGTCAGAAGGATGTGGACGATGTCAAAGGAATTTTTTGCTGATACAAACTTGTATCTGCTCTCAGCCACAGTACTGATTGCTAGCTGTCATGTAAGTTTTTTATTCTCAGACTTCACAGCCTATACTTTCATATCATAAAAACACAGCTAAACCTCGTCAAATTTCTATTGTTAATTTAAAAGTTTATTTATGAGGTTTGTGTCTACTTTTTGTGACATTCATTCGGTCATATGAGACATTCCACAGCCTTACTTATTCCGCCTTACAGCTAGGCTGTGCAATGTGTTGATTTTTCCTGATGTATCTTCAAGTCGAAAGTTAATCAGTTCCTTCTAGGTAAGTATGCTCCATCATTGACCGCATTGTTGCTTAACATTCAATGCGGGAACGCAGTGAGCGTCATGGGCACCTTTGCACCGGGAGTGGTTCAGGGTGGGTTAGTTGGGGAATAGTTTTTGTGTAAGAATTAACATATTATTTATTTTGACATGATAGTTATTAAATAGTAATAGTTAAAAAATATGTATTGTATGTATTTGAAGATGAACTTGCTAAGGTTTGTTCCCTTGAACTGTGACTCGTCAATAGTTGCTACTTTGTTGCATATTAGAGAAACTCCTGAGTGCCTTTTAGCCTGCCCATTATATCTGAAAGTGAAAATTACTAATTGAGGATAAAGCCTCTGTCGGTAACCAAAGATCAGCAATATTTTACCACAAGATATGTTATCTACGGTTCGCCCGGAGACCGCGACAGGCACTTGACACTATGGATTTGTATGGGCGCCAGTTCGCGCCGAGACCGCGACAGGAGACCGAGACTCGTGTCGCGAGACATGTGTCGCGGTTTCGGCGCGAACTGGCGCCCATACAAATCCATAGTGTCAAGTGCCTGTCGCGGTCTCCGGTCGCGGTCTCCTGTCGCGGTCTCCGGTCGCGGTCTCAGCGCGAACTTGAATCTTAAGCCCGAAGGTCCGGATTTTATACCAAGACAAAAAACACTTCTATAAATAAGTGTTGTTTGTTTTCAGCTGCTGTTCGACTTCCTAGCGTTCAAGAACGATGTGTCGTTCTGGCGCCGCAAGCGCTCGCTGGCGGGTTTGTCCGCGCGCACGGTGCTATGGCGCGCGTTTTCGCAGCTTGTCATCTTCTTCTACCTGCTAGACGAACAGACCTCAATGCTGGTGCTGGTGCCCGCCGGGATCAGCTCGCTTATAGAGGTAACACTTGTGCATCTTCTGCTACCTGCTAGACGAGCAGACCTCAATGCTGGTACTGATACCCGCTGGGATCAGCTCTCTTATTGAGGTAACACTTGTGTAATGAGCCAGCTCGTCATCTTCTGCTACCTGCTAGACGAGCAGACCTCCATGCTGGTGCTGATACCCGCTGGGATCAGCTCTCTTATTGAGGTAACACTTGTGTAATGAGTCAGCTCGTCATCTTCTGCTACCTGCTAGACGAGCAGACCTCTATGCTGGTGCTAGTGCCCGCCGGGATCAGCTCGCTTATTGAGGTAACACTTGTCTTGTGAATGTATAGGCTTCTTATCATTCTTCCTCTAGAATAAGTCGTCTTCTTGTAGTGGTATGACTCTTTTATATGTTTCAGATATTTTATAGGAAAGTAGAATTACTAAAATTGAAACTGCTCTTTGTGAGACGATCTTCTTAGCATTCCATGGATTCACCGTGCGGGCGCTGGGTCCATCGTGTGGCAGAGAGAGGAAAACTCGAGTACTTGTGACTCGGGCGTAGGTTTAAGGGGCCCCTTTCACCTTCACTACTCGTTTTTCTTTCCCTGCCCAGCCAAATCTGATATGAGCCTACTAGTGCAGCTTTAGATACTCGTTCTAGTATAGAACTTACTGCACTTCTGGATAAGCCAAGGTCTTTCAGCAGGTTATAGAGAGATTTTGCTGGTATACCTCTCGCTCCCACTTCTACAGCGTATAAACTAACTACATAGCCGTTTTTTGTTAATTCGTTTAGGAGGTCGTAATACTTATTTTGTTTCATCGCGTGGTCTTTAGGTATATTAGTTTCCCACGGTACGGTAAGTTCTACAAGGACTATGCGTTTCGTAGCTCTAGAAAAAAGGAAAATGTCCGGTCTGGATGACGAAACACCCACATCCTCTGGGATTTTGTAGTGCTTTTCATATGTATCCATTAAAATAGTCCAATCAGGTGCTGTACCCAGGCTTGAGTAAGGCTTGTTCCTTGATGTTGAGCCTTCTTTTACAAAGTTAATTTGTCTTTTGTTTGTCATCAATCCCTTTTGGGCTCTAGCTACTGAAAGGCTCATGGCTTCACGTATGATTTCAAGTTCTCTGTCATGGCGCCGTGAGTAATGACCCCCACCTTGCATCCCACCAATATGTGCCTTGCTGTACATATCGCCTCTCCACAAGTATAGCAACATTTTTCAGAGGCTTTTCCCTACCTTACCAAGTTACTCTGGTCAGGGAGGGTCATTTGGGAATGCATTTAGATAAAATTTTAATAAGGCAGGAGACCAGTCATAGATCAAGTTGCGCCACTTTAGAGCTAATGGGATACAGAACTCATCTATGGTCAACCACTCACTTTGCGTTTCTAAATTCATAGCGTGCACTTTGTTATTTACTTGATATAAATACTTGTGTTTTGTAAAGCCTATACATATGTATAGGATATATATCAATAATTAAAAATAACAAACCTTTGCCTGCTGTGCCTTTGGGAGCAATATAAATCACTAGCGATCTGCCCTGGCTTCGCCCGTGGTACATAATATATAGCCTATACTGCCTATAGCACTCAACGATCACTTACATATCCAACATTGATTTTTTTTTTAAATCAACCCATTATAGTTCCTGAGATTAGCGCGTTCAAACAAAAAACCTCTTCAGCTTTAAAATATTAGTATAGATTAGGAATTTTAAGAACTACATATTATTGGAAGTTCTACTTCTTTTGGATAATTAGGAAAAATTATAAGAGGTGTTTTTGACAATGCCCGCGCTCGTGGGTTATATTTCTTTCGTTCAAGGTATTATCTACTAGTAGCACCCCGTGGTTTTACCCGCGTAGTTCCCGTTATTGTAATTTGTCCGCGATAAAAATATTTTTAATAATAAATTAAAAATAATGAAGTCTGGGTGCTACTATGTATAATAAGTATGTATTTACAATTATATAAATATTATGTCATCTATCTGGTTGCCATATTACAAGCTTTGCTTAGTTTGTGGTCAGATGGTGTTGTGTGTGAATTGTCCACCAATATTTATTTATTTTAAATAATAATTGATATTCCAGACTATAGTCGAACTGTTCCAAATTTCAACTCATTCTGTTCAGACCTTCCAACGTGATTGAAAAACAAACATCGAAATTTTCGCATTTATATATGTATAATGTATATAAATGCTAAATGTTAATATATATTAGTAGGATTCTATGAAGTTTGAAGTTAGCCTTCTTAGCTCTAGAAATATAGAGAAGAACGGACGTAATAAGAAGTTAATACTAATTACCAACTATTAACTTCTTACGTGCACACGCACGCATACACACGTACGGACGCAAGGATTTACTTTACACACACACTACACGACATGCACTTACTTACTTTTATTAATCTTCATAATCAGCCCACATTCGTCCACCGCTAGACATAGGCCTCTCCCATAATACGTCACACGTACGATTGTTTTTTTTTTAACTAAAGTAATGAATTGTTTCAGTTATGGAAAGCTAAGAAGATCCTCCACCTGCGCGTGTCGTTCGAGGGTCTACGGCCGCGAGTGTGGCGCGACGGCAGCGCGGACGCGGGCGAGAGGTCCACGGCGCAGGCCGACGCGGAGGCCATGAAGTACCTCTCCATGCTGCTCTATCCGCTCTGCCTCGCTGGAGCCGTCTACTCATTGGTCTACGAACCACATAAGAGGTGAATATAATCATACTAACGGCCCGTTCTGGCTTCGCTCGCTTCGATATTTACACACATAAAGACCATTAATCGAAATGAAAACTAAGTATCCTTGTCATTCAAGTTGGATGAAACGGCACACATAACAGCACAGTGACATGCAGCTATTGGAACATACAGAGTTCAAATCATTAACCTAGCACCGCACTGCGCTCGTTACCTGGACATATTTATAAGGTGTTTTATCTTTTAGCCCAGTAATTTCTCTGGAAACATTGCGACCGGAACATAGTAATGTTTGCTCACTACTGCTTGGCGGCAGAATAATTGGCAAAGGTGTGGTACTCCCCAGACGGACTTTACAAAGAGCCACTACAAAAAACTAATGTTTTTTCCTTTCTTTCCAGCTGGTATTCGTGGGCGCTCCACAGCATCGTGAACGGAGTGTACGCCTTCGGTTTCCTGTTCATGCTGCCTCAACTGTTCGTGAACTATCGGCTGCGCTCGGTCGCCGCGCTTCCCTGGCGAGCGTTCATGTATAAAGCGTTCAACACGTTCATTGACGACGTGTTCGCTTTCATCATCACGATGCCGACGGCGCACCGCGTCGCTTGCTTCAGAGATGATCTCGTCTTCCTCGTCTACTTGTATCAGAGATGGTGAGTTTCGTTTTATTTGTGTTAATGGTTTGTGACAGAGATGGTGAGTTTCCTATAATTTGTATTAATGTTTGGTATCAGAGATGTTTCTTCTCTATCAGTTTCTTATTACTGCCTTGCTCGTACTTCCTCATCTGAGATGGTCACTATTCAAATATTTTTATGCATGGTCTAAATTTTGTCGATTCGTACCAAATATCATGAGTATTCTACCGCCTATTGTTGACGGTGGCTATCTCCTGGTATGCGTTTATGTATAAAGCGTTCTTTGATAACGTGTTCGCTTTCATTATCACTTGCTTCAGGAATGATCTCGTCTTAATCATCTACTTGTAGCAGAGATGGTGAGTTTCCCATTGTATTAGAGAAGATGAGTTTCTTTTATTGACTAGACGTACTTGCTCATCTGAGGATTTCAATATTTGAATCATGTCGACGGTCGACTGGCTAGAGACGGAAACTCTCAATTAGAGTCTGCAGTCGGTAATGGCGTGGAGCCAACGCCTTGTTCTTATTTTGAAATTGTTAAAGCCCGTTCATTTTTTTTTTTTTTTTAGTTTTTATAGGTTTATACTTGATCGCCATCTCGCCTGTAGTTAAACGACAATGCGGTCTACGATGGAGCGTGTTTACCTAGAAAAAAGCGATTCACTCTCGATTTGAAGAGACAAAGATTGTAATCATCGAGGAAAACCCACTCAGGCAACGTATTCCACAACCTAGACGTTCTTATCACAAAATTTGAGTCAAATCTCTTCGTTCGTGTCTTTGGAACATCAACCATGAAACGATGTCGCTTTTTCGAGCTACGAGCATTCCGATAAAAAAAAGGGCAAGGTGGTATGAGATCATGCAAATCAGTCGCACACTCAATATTGAATATGTACTTCTACAATTTACTGTTATATTTTGTGATTTAAATTTCCATCTCCCTTTTAGCATTTCCCATGCTGTATGATATAACTATTATAGGTTTACACTTGACCGCCATCTCGTCTGATGTTAAACGACGACGCGGTCTACAATGGAACGTACTTACTTAGAAGAAATCGGTTCACTCTCGATTTGAAAATACCAAGGTTGGAATTATCTCGAAAACCCACTTAGGTAAAGCATTCTACAGCCTCAACATTCTTATCACAAAAGTAGAGTTGTTCGTGTCTTTGGAATGTCAACCATGAAACGATAGCAAAAACGGCAAGGTATTAGATTATTAGATAGTATTAGATCATATATGTATATCTGATCTGATATTATAGATATATATATCATGCAGATCAGTGGCGTACTCTCAGTAATGGGCCAGTTTGAGACATGAGAGATATATTTGTTTTATTTCAGGTTGTATCCAGTGGACAAATCTCGCACGGACACCGCTGCCAGTATGGATGAGAGTCCGGAAGAACTCGAGCCACTCAAGGAGAAGGCAGAGTAAAATCTTATCTTATAACGCAACAGACTGATACATTTAAATTGGTTATACTTAGTAATTAATAATGTTATAGCTAAACCGCGTAACCAAGACCTCGCTTCCGCCCAAGGGCGCGGAGGTAGGACGTAAATAGGAGGAGGTAGGAGGTAGGGGTTCGGCTGAGGTGCGGGCGGCAAATAAAAAGGGGAAATTCGCGCGGCCCCGCCCGCGCCTCTCGCCGTCCCCGTTTTCGTCCTACGCTTCGTTTTCCCGCATATTTTCATATGACAAATTTACCCATTCGATCACTAGAAACACAAAACAATCAAAAGTATAGCAGTCAAACTCATTATGTACTTCACAGTTACGAACGTGTAGTTTACGTACAGTACGCAGGTACAGTTGGGGCTCGTTTTGGGTTGAACTGTCTGAGTTTGTTTTTGGAACTATCGAATGTACAGTCGGCACTGTAACAAAATTCAATTCGTAGATCCTTACATCCTTTACATGTGCAAATAACACGGCGCCCGAAAACGTATAATACGTAATGTATACGAAGACGTTTTCAAGGTGCAATTAGATCTGTCAAAGTAATTTCTCAATTTCGCGAAAAGTGGCGTCAATGTTTCATTTTGAAACATATCTACGGGGATCGTGACCTTTAGTCATTTGAGCTATTTTTCTTTTACATATATATCTTGGGTAAGAGAAGAAAAAGAAAATAGGGTTGAGAACATTCTCAACCTAATTCTAGTAGTTTGAGCCGATCACTACCGGTTGAGACTCTCGTAGTCCGTTAGTAATCGATTTGACATCATCATTTGTTATTTTCCAAGCCGCCTCCTCACGGCTCAGAGCCTCCACCACGGCTGCATTTCCGTCCTTGATGGCTATCAGTAAATTGTTCTCTCGAAGGGTCTCCGTACCGTCCGTCCGTCTGGTTCGAATCTACCGATGGCATCGTCGGTGTCGTCAGCGTAGCCACCTATGGTGAAATTGGGAACTATCTTTGACCTATTTCCATCTTGAAAACGCCTCATTATGTTTTATGAAACACTAGCTGTACCCTGCACGATCCACCTTTCAAAAATTGGTCGTACCAACTCGGAAACCTTTGACTCATGTACAACAACTTTGCTTAAGATCATCACAATGATCAAATGGATAGTTTACGATTCTATAAAGACCATACAGACAAACATACATTTTATATAATAGATGAATATATCAAGCTTAAAGGTTTAAAGCAACGAACGGGATGTAGCGCCCAGGTTAGCTTTTCGAAAAGTTTTTCCGTAACCGAAAAAACTCATTAAAATGAGTACCCGTGCTTAGAAATCGTGCAGATATACCGTACTTTAAATGTATTTACATAAAATATATCGAGGCTACAAATAAGAGGCGATATTATATTATTCGATTTTTAATATTACTTATGTTAAAAGACATCGATTTATTATTAAATTGTACTTGAGATAAATACTCTATTCGAAACCCAATTAGAGAGTTCTAATTCCATGTTTCATCTCAGTTTTCGTAATTCAAAATTAAAAATTGAACGAGTTATAACTTTTGTTTATTTTTATTTAGAAATAGCTGCGCCCCGGCTATGTAACGGCGCTTATCCAAACTATTGAAAGTCATACTTTTTCTAGTATAAAAGTAGCCTATGTTACTCTTTATAACATCAGTTATCTACCAGTGGAAGTTACGTTAAAATCGGTCCACACGTTTCAGAGATTAACCGGAACAACCAGACATACCCGGAAAAAAGATCAAAACGTATAAATAGTTTTTTTTAAATAAAAGTATCATAATTTACTTTTGAATGCATTTCGAAAAAAGCTGTTAATTCAGAATATACCTACTCTGTAATGGCACATAGGTTATAGTCACAGAACACTTATACTCTAAAGAGTGGTTATAGTGGCCGACAAACAAGTTGACCCAAAAGTGGCGTGGAAGGGGAAAGTTTGCGCATGTGCACTTCCACCATAGTTGTTATTATGGCAGGCAGCGACATGATTGTTAGGAATCGAAACTAAAAATTGTCAAAGAGGCGGCTAATCTCTCGCTTTATTACATTACGGCTAGCCGTATTGAATAACGTTTGGCGTCGAATACATTCCAGCTGTTTTTTAATCAGCCGTATTAAATCTGGCTAATCGTTAAACCGCCGCTTTACAAAACGGCTTGCCGTAATGTAATACGGCGAATTATACAATACGGCTGCGCCATATGTGTATAGTATAATGCAATTATTTAATCGCTACATGTATTAAATTTAATGAAAAAATATTGAAAGACAAAATAATATATTATAGCCGTTAGAATAATATAATGCGTGCTCGTTTGAACAAAAAACGAGCACCTTATATAATTCTTTTATTAGATATTATTCCAGTAACGGCTGAATATTGTGTCTCCAGGAATAAAAACGGTGACTATTATTTGACTGTTAGCCAGTAACAGGTATGACAGCTTATTATTCTCAAAGCGTTATTATTCGATAATCACTGGCCTGTCCCTGGTCACTACAGTGCCACATTTTTTTCCGGACAACTGTTACTGGTACTGCAGTGCCACAAGCACGATGCGTTCGGAAACGCGTCTTTTATTAAATAATCTGTAACCCTGATATGTATTGACTGGGTTTTTTTATGTTCAGAAATAACCATAGATGGCGTTTAAACAAGTTTTATTTTTTTCGGCCATTTCAATTGTTTGAAATTGTCGTCGTCGCGGCGGGAACAATTTCAATCGTTTAATTTAGAAGACAAGTAGTCTTCTAAATTAAGAAAACGATTGAAATTGTATTTTTTGTTTATATTTTATCACATTTTGACAGGAAATATAGCTTGGTTTTTCAATGGGATTATAAAACTATAACAGATAGCGTAAGTTTGCTGTAGTAAAATGAAATAAAATTGGCGGGAAATTAAGATAAAAAAAGACAAATTTAAGTTTGACTTTGGTTTTTCGGTAAGAAGTCGTGAGCTTAGAGTTCATATGCTTAACTAAAATTATACCTAGTTTAATGTATTTTCAGTAATGTACTTATATTAAAATGTATTTTTCTTTTTTGGAATTGCTTCTATAATTCTAGTTTAATAAATGTTTTTATCGGGAGACGGCACGGCTTTTTCTACGCTTCTATCGGGCGGCAGCGTTAGACAGTTGACCGGAAAAAAGTCTGCTAGCGCGAACTAGTCGTGGTCGTTACGCGACGTCAATAGTTACAATAACAGCATTTTTCTACTACAGCCAAAAATCGCTATCGGGGCGTGCAATATCTAGCTATTCTCACTAAACCAGCTACAGACAAGTAACTCGATCTCGGGTCGTAGGAACGTGATGCCGCATACAAACAGTTATCGTTCGAAACCGTTTTGGAGAATAACTAAAAACCGACCTAAAAACTATTTATTAGAATAAAAAGGTTCAGAGTTCAGAAGCCGCTATTACCAGCAATCAATAGTTTCGTGATTGCCAGAACGCGTAACGACCCATAGCTAGCGCGAACTGTCAAGTGGATAATAGGAATATCTCATCTCAACCTAATATTAATGTAACTACTAGGCGAGTACAATCGCCTTTGCAAAAATATATAAATTTATTCAATGCAATCATGCGTTTGGGTTGTTTGGTAAAAGACTTGAACTGTGCTGATAAAACTAGCATGTGTGTTTTAAGAGTGATCAGAGCCATCTAGTTTCGTTTACTTAAAACTAGCAGCGTAGCGCCGCCGCAAAACTGCAACCCTAGCGGCCCATGATCACCAGATCAAAGCTTACCCTGCTATCCGAAAATACTTTTTATTATAAGGCAATTTACGGTGAGACGCATTTTACATTTAAGTTGATTTAATACGAAAAACTAAAAAGGTCAAGTGCGAGTCGGACTCGCCCATGAAGGCTTCCGTAGCAGCAAGTAACATGATATAAAAGTTCTTGTAGTTCGTTGTTACTTTTATCAGTGGTTTAACAATAGTCAATTTATGACGTATTAAAATAAAACTACTTACTGGATCTCATTCAAACCAATTTTCGGGTAATGTAGGTACATCATGCACTTTTTTTATTTTTGTCATTCTCTTATTTTAGAAGTTACAGGGGGGGACACTTTTACCACTTTGGAAGAGTCCATCGCGCAAACTATTCAGTTTGGATTTTTTTTTATTATAAACCTTAGTATCATTTTTAATGACCTATCCATAGATAACCTGTGGGTTATCTATGGATAGGTCATTAAAAATGCATGTGGGTTGTGACCCACACGTATGGTTTTGATCAAAAAAACAATTATTTTCAGTTCTAAGTATGGGACACCCCTAAAAATTTTGGTTTTTTTTCTGTTTTTTTAACCCCCGACCAAAAAAAGGGGTGTTATAAGTTTGACGTCGATGTCTGTCTGTCTATCTGTCTGTCTGTCTGTCTGTCTGTCTGTGTGTGTGTCTGTCTGTGGCACCGTAGAGCTCAAACGGATGGGCCGATTTCGATGCGGTTTTTTTTATTTGAAAGTTAATGTCCGTGCGGGTGTTCTTAGCTATGTTTGGTTAATATCGATTCAAAATGGCCGCCTCCACAAAATGGCGGACAAAATATTTCTTCACAACCTACCTCAATATGGGTATCAAATGAAAGGGCTTGACTAGAAGAGTACTATACGCTATAACAAATTTCAAATCCAAGATGGCTGACACCACAAAATGGCGAATTACATTTCTTTTTTCACAACTTCCTTAATATGGGTATCAAATGAAAGGGCTTGACTAGTAGAATGTTGTACAGATAACAAAAAATCTAAGGTAGTCGGGGGTTAATCAAAATTTTTAATTTTGTTCTTGTGTATCAAAATCTTAATGCGGTTCACAGATTACATCTACTTACCAAGTTTTAACAGTGTAGCTAGTTTCGGAGAAAAGTGGCTGTGACATACGGACGGACAGACAGACATATATGACGAATCTATAAGGATTGCGTATTTTGCCATTTGGCTACGGAACCCTAAAAACATCATAAGGTGTCATAAAAATAAAACACCTAAGATTTACTGTAAAATGAGCTAATAAAGCTTTAGGTACAGAATAAGTAAACAGATCAGGTTTTTCTGCACGGTTCCTTTGTATAGTTGCCGGCAAACAAGTTGACCCAAATTAAGTTAGCAAGGGGAAAGTTCGCGCATGTGCTCTTCCACCAAATAGACCTTAAAAACGTTTCTGCGCAGCCATGCGCAGCTAACTTCATTGGGTCTACTTGTTTGTCGGCAACTATACCTACTTTTCATCGTGGGAAAATAACGGGAATGGGAACATCCGAACATCGCGGGCAAAATCGGGGCGCTACTAGTATAGTTTGTATTTATCCTATTGACTATCTGATGTACTATCCAAATTGAAAAAAATATTTCACACCTACGTTTAAATGCAAACGTCAAGCTGAAGTCACATGATAGGTAAGGCCATAACAGTCATCAGAAAAAATTAAAAATATATATACAGCGTGTGGCGGAAAGGTCCAACAATATTTATGGTAGTTCATCTATACTAAGTATCGAATCACATATGTGAATATTAGATACGAAAGCAAAAAACATTTTTTCCATACAAAGTTAAAAATTCGTTGTTTGTTATTTTATTTGACAACCCTAACCGGCGCGGCGGTACGGCGCGTTCACTGACCGCCGCGCCGCCGCCGGCCACCGCGCGCCGCTCCGTCGGTGTCGTGCACGCCGCGCCGCCACCGGCGCATTGATACCTACCTACCTGTCGTTTGAAAAATCTCCCTAAATAGCATAGAAGTCGAACAGGAGAGAAAGATTAGGTGTGGAAGCTATTGAACTGCCATATTCGATTGAGCCAAATAGAATAAAAACAGATGCTTTTTATTAGCACTAACCTAAAGCCTTATTACCCTTGGCTAAATTTGGTCGCTACTGAATTTAGTGAAGTGTAAAAATACCTAGCATTCAGTAAGCTACGAGCCTACCTACGAGTAGCATACTAAATTCAGAAGCGAGGTTTGCTTCTTTCTAACTTGCTTCTGAATTCAATCGACTAAATATGTCAAGTGTAAGTAATAAGCCTTCAAACAATATTAGACAGGAAGGTCCAGACAAGAATTTGTCAAATGAAATATGTAAAACTAAGTAGGTACATGTTTGAGTCAAAGTCAAATAAAAAGTTAGAATAATTACTTAATTTAATTATTTAAACTCTGGAATAAGAATGGAAGATACCTTATTTTTGACTAAATTAACTAACCTTTTAGTAATCTCATTATTATTTAACCATAGTCGCACTGTAACACTAAAATTTTGGTGCACAACAACACAACACAAACATATTTATCCATTTCACACTGCAATCCAAGGTGCTTGCGGCGCGGCGCACCTTCCTCCTACGCGTAACGAGGGCGGCGTTAAAAGTCTCAGCCCAGGGTGGTGGACCAGCACCCAGCACTGCTGGTAGTACTAAAACAGGCCCTGACTCGGGCGTCTTTAGTTTTGTGGCAGGGCAACGCTTCCCGTGCTGTTCAGACGTTTGCGGGAAATTTCACGTTCTTCATGGCGACTAACTAGGTACCATGTGGTAGATATCAATTTTGCGATAAAAAACAACAAAACACCACCAACGACGCTAGAGAGCGACTGAACTTTCAACACAAAAATTTACACCTCAAATATTTCTAAAAAATCATATTGGACAATTAGGGTTCCGCAATTTAAAACCCCAAGCCACGTAAACGCGTATGATCGCGCATACTTTTTTTACAATGACGAGTGACGAGACGAGCATATCATGTGTCTGATCAGAACAGCACGCACGCAGCTATTGGAACACGTGTCCAAATCATTACCCAGCATTGCACCGCGCTCGTACCGCATAGATATAAGATCTTATATCTCTATGCTCTGTAATTGCTCTGGAAATTTTTCTCTTCAAACCGGAACACAGTAAAGCACAATACTGCTTGGCGGTAGAATAACTGGCAAAGGTGTGATACTTCATGGGCTCTGCGAAGTATCCTACCATTTCTTACTAAGAAATTGTACAAAACTGACTTTCAATGAAAAAATATTGTTTGTACCCGATCTAAGAAATAATGTAATAAGTGTCATACCACTTTAGAATCCTTATTAAATGCGCTAACTTTTAAAGTTACTTGCCAGACTTGCCAGGTATAATTTTTTTTCAGGACCCTCAGTTAAAGTAGGGCGAAAAACTGATTTATAAAACGTGGTTCTGTAAAACATGACATTTTTAGTTACAGCTCAGATTTTAAGGTTACAAATTACAGAAGCACTATTCAGGATGAAATAAGTAAAAAAAAATGGCAAAAAGTAAAGATTTGTAGCAACAGGAAAGTAAAAACTGTTACATTTTCCCGAAGATTTTTTTTTGCAATAATTTTAAAAATAGAAGACATATTTTTTATTTTATTTTTCTGATGACCTGTATAGACGAATTAGGTACATCCATTGTAATGAAGAGTTTTATTTTATCTATTATTGTTAAAAAATATTTGTTTTTTATTAATTGATTGTCACTCATTAATTACATATGAGAGTAGAATAAATCTACGGAATATACATTATATATGCACCTACTATTATTTACGTACCTTTTTGGCACCTTTTGAAATGGTGGTTTTTTGTGTTTGGGTAAGAACATATATTGGTATAAAACGTTAAATTAGATTGCCATTAAATATGTGTAGTGGACAATGACCTAGGCTAACTTAACCGACTTCAAAAATGGATGAGGATTCTCAATTCGACCGCATATATTTTTTAGTGAATTTGCTTAGGATGCAAACACTATCGATTTCCCAACATGATTGCTTGAGATTAATTATTTTATTTTTTGTTTCTATTTAGTAATGATAAGACAATATAAAATGACTGATTGATACGATATAGATAAAAAACGGGATATGAACATTCTAGCCCTCTCACGCTATTGGTGAAAAATTTCGTTTGCGCGTCGCTGCCTTGCCTCGCTTGTTGAACCCAACAAGTATCTATTCGTACATCCATATACAAACAAGAGCAACGATTTTATAGTTTAATAACATTCCACCTTTCTACGGACTATGTGTTCTTTTGTTTACTGATGCCTCCGATTTATTCCCTTCGCATATGACTGTATGGCGTACGTCATCTGTGCGTTATAGTATGGCCCATACTTAACGTTCGTTTAATGTAAGCCAAGTATGTCGAAAGTAGGTCTTCCCCGTGTAATGCATGGCGTACGCCACCTACGAGATTATCATTGAGGGGTATTGTTTCGTTAGAAAACGAAAGCAAACATAGGCGGTAACATTGTTTGCAATTTAATAATTGTTATTCTTGTTCTTACATGGCTGTAGGAATACATATTTTAATTATTACGTATCCTATAATATGGTGGTAGGTATTAGATATTTATGTTGTGTATTAAAACTCAAAGACAACATCAGCTGGAAGCGCGATGTGGAAAGAAAAAATATTGAATAAGGTTTTAAAAACCCATTATGCATATTGTATATATGCATATCTATACTTATAATAAAACTGTAACGGGTCGAATTCTGTACATTGAAGATATTTTGAAATTTTTTTTTTTGGGGCACTCCATAGTCGATACTGATGGCGAAACTGCATTTTTTTTCTTTCATGTCTGTCTGTCTGTCTGTCTGTCTGTCTGTCTTTCTGTATAGGGATCACGCATCACGCCGAAACTACTGATTCAATTCAGCTGAAACTTGGCATGATTTTAGTTTATACTAAGGACATTGCTGTTGGCTACTTTTGATCCCCAAATTCTGATCGGTTTTCTTGCGGGAGGGGGTGAAAGTCAGAATGTGAATTTGGTTGTAACTCATGTTTGCGTTGTTTAATTTCATTTATTCTTTTTTTGTTAGAAAGAACACATTTTTTTATATTGTCCCGTCAAAATTTGAACAATATCGGTCTGTTGGTCCGGAAATTACACAAACATTAAATAATAACGCCACGCGCGGCGCATTCGGTACATACTAACTTCTAAGTATTCTCTGTATCACAGACGATCCACAGAATATCTAGATTCTAGATTCTAGAAAGTGCCCACGTGATCGCGTAGCGTCGTCTCGGATGACAAAATAATTGTCAAAAATATATTTTTGTGTGGAAAAACAAACATCATTCGGTTATAATCGACTTCAAACAAGGAGGATCTTCTCAATCGGGTTGCATGTTTTTTTATTTGGTTTTATTTTACGCGATAACTCCGCTAATTGTTAGTTGATTTTGGTAATTCCTTTTTTGTTTGGTAGAAAATACTTCAGAGGTGATCTTAGATATCGAAAACAGGGAGGTAGTTTTTCATATATCAACAAAAAACTAAAATCAGCTTAGATTTATCTGTACGACACAGTTATACCACGTTATACCTTCTTATAAAATTTTGTCGAATGACAGAATTAAATTACCTGTCTTTGAAGTAGATTTTTGTATTTTGGAGAAAACATATCAGCATAATAAGTAGCAGCATCAACAACCCATTAAATGTTCCCACTGCTGGGCGTCGGGGCCTTCTCTCGCAAGGAGAGAGACAAGGCTATAATCCACCACGCTGGCCCAGTGTCGGTTGGTGGATGACATATGACTTAGAACTTAGATTATAGGTAGATTTCGGTTTCTTCACGGTGTTTTCCTTCACCGTTTTAATTACCGGCATTACGAACATGACTCTGAAAAGATAGTAGTGCGCGTGGTTTTGAACCCTGGGCCTCCGGATCGACAGTCGCCTTTCTCCCGACTAGGTCAGCTGTAACTTACTACACCAGCCGTAACTTCTTAGAAAACGTATTATTTCAATCCAAATACTGTTTAAAATTTAAAGGTAGTGTTCAACAAGCTTCGGTGACCGAAGCAGACCGTTGTTAGGGTTCCGTACACAAAGGGTAAAAACGGGATCCTATTACTGATACTTCGCTATCCGTCCGTCCGTCCGTCCGTCCGTCTGTCACCAGGCTGTATCTCAAGAACGGTGATATCTAGACAGTTGAAATTTTCGCAGATGATGGATTTATATTGCCGCTTTAATCATGGCGGAACGTATCAAGTGATCGAGTTGAAATTTTAAATAGAATTAGATTACAGTCTGGAAGAACACATAGGCTAAACATTGCCTATTTATAAGTACTCTATGTACTTATTACGTAACAAACATCCAAACAGTGACATTCATAATATTTACAGGACAACGATGGAACGGCTGAACATATTTGGATGGAATTCGAAACACACGTAGTTTGAACTCAGAAATAACAAATCGGTTACTTATAGGTTACTGTGACGTAGGAAAGACTAAGCAAATTTGGTAGAAAATTGAAACAGAAATAACTCATAATCTGAAATACCACATTTATGTATTAATTACCTATCAACCTGAAAAGAAGCATGGGTCTTAAGGAAACAAATATTAACTATCACGTCAAAACGGCACAACGATATGGGTTGACATACGAAACACACATAGTTTAGAGTCTAAAATTTCACATGGGCTAATAAGTCTACATTTTCATTTAACTCCATATTAATATACTAAGCATATATTTTCGTAAGGAACTTGATGTGATGGTAAGGTAAAAGCCAAAAATGAAAAATAGATGCACCCGTTTTGGCGTAGATAATATAGGTGATTTGCGTTCACAATCAAAATAACAAGCAACATAATATTCTCATTAGACGGCGCTAATGCCAGTTTAAATCTAAAAGCACTAAAGGCTATTTAAATCGATGTTTTGCTATTGTGGTATCTATTTTTTCTTTCATCACTAGGTGGCGTTACTGGTATTCTAAATTATACTAATAAGTTTTTGCTGCTAAAAGGATTATGATGCCAAATTTGGATTCTTTCGTTCTTGATTTTTTTCTGTGTTACCTACAATTAAATTCATACATTAACATTTCACTAGGACTTGGCTTAGATTTACGGGTTCAACTTGCTTGAATATCATTAAAACTCAAAATTTTAATTATTTTGATTCGACACAGGCTTCGTTCAAAATTTTACTACGTCGAAGTCGCGGGTAACAGCTAGAAAACAGCTTGCGGATAAAAAGAAATAGGTAAGTAGGTATCAGATCATGCATATTAGCTTCAGACTTTTCATAATGTATTCTATAAAAATCCTACAAACTTAACACTTGCGGCTATGTTCGATACTACGAAAACTTACCTACGATTTTGTTTAAAAAAAAATAAAGATGATAAAATTAAATAAATTTTTGTGTGGAAAAACAAATTCACTCAAACTCAAAGGTTTTTCAATGACTACTTATCCAAATATTTGACGTACGATACTTCCAATTAATGTATAAGTCAGTAACATCTGCTTACGCGAACGAAGTAGCGGGTTCAGCTAGTTGTATATATGATTAAAAAAACCCTTATGCTGGTGACAGATTTTTGTGCTAAATAAACACTTGCCAAGTGCGAACTTGACATATAATATG
The DNA here is from genome assembly GCA_017562165.1 of Ectropis grisescens. Taxonomy (NCBI): domain Eukaryota; kingdom Metazoa; phylum Arthropoda; class Insecta; order Lepidoptera; family Geometridae; genus Ectropis; species Ectropis grisescens. The sequence goes on along the minus strand of CM029771.1, from coordinate 7,852,810 downwards.
TACATCACAATAAGAAGCTAATATTGTTGTAATTATAAACTTAATTAAGAGAGTTATGTACTTTTAATTAAATTTCTAGATAGATATAAAAGCAAATTCTATGCATTTATTTCAACAGGGGCGATTAGCTTAATAATACATTGTTTAATTATTATGATGTATGATATGCTCAAAGGATTGATTGTATATTTTGATGTTGTCTATATATTTGTATTCTTGACTAACGTGCGTGTACCTACGTGTAATGATGGATTGAAATGTTAAGGTTAAGTAAGGGAACGTGAGCAATATTTTTTATTGTAAAATTTTGGAGAGGAGGAATTTTATTAAAATGACGAGTAGAATAGATGTACATACCTACAGTGAATGAAATTATGATGTAGCCAACATAAACTTTGAGTTCTGGAAGTAAAGTTTAAAATAAAACCATTGCTTTGCGTTTACACTTGTGCGTTTGCTTATTGTGACAAAAACACTCACACGCCACAAGGAGCGCTGAATACGCATGCGCATGGCGCATGCGTATTCATGAGTGACTGTGTGTGCATAGGTACCGATATATTATTTTGAAGTTGAACTTGTTTTGGCGCATTTGGACAAAACTATGACAGTGATTCTTTAACGATGCGCACGCACACCGAGAGCCTAAAAATAATATGTTGAAGTTGGCTGATAACTGTCTCTTCTTATAATAAAATCTAATAAAAACTTATAGGTGACTACGATGCACGCGCATACCGACAAACGAATTTGACATACTGACGTTAGCTGCACGTTTTTTTAACGGTATCGTATGTCAGAAGGATGTCTAATGCTTAGCCAACTTTGGGGTAGCGCAGAAGGAGCGTTTGTTGCGCGTTACCCTTAATTAGATCCCTCCTTAAAAGTTAGATAGTATAACTACTTGCGTGCGTTCACAAGTGCGTTCACTTTTTTAACCGACTTCAAAAAAGGAGGTTTCTCAATTCGACCGTATGTTTTTTTTATACCAACCTATGACAGTTGTCCGCAAATTGCTTGCTCTTTCTGAACCTTGGGTTAGCGCAGGACTCTACTACGTAGAATATAAAAGTAGAGCCTGCTCGAATCGTACCTAAAACATACAACGTCCATACGTAGTATTACTACAGTCTATTAAATTATACAGTCGTTCAACGAAGCTGACTAGACGGGGCAATTGTGCGGGGCGTGCGGGGACGTGAGACGCGGGAAGCGCTCTCCCGCCATTGCCAACATTACAATATCAGTATTTCGTGAGCGCGGTTCAGTTTTCGGTTTTATCTACCCGTGTCTAGACTTAATCGGCGTTTCTTCCATGATCAAAGGCAATGAACGGAACGGAAAGGTAGTATTTTTTATACTGTAGTATTACTGTCTATTCAATGGCAGTGCCCTTTCCTACATAGTTATAAGCGAGATAAGCGTACAGCGCAACTTTCTATACTCGGTTCCGAGAACTCAAAGTATTGGTGTATGATATCTAAGCAACCAGGTCCTGAAAGTTATTTGAATGAGTTTCGGAAAGAGCTGTGAAATTTTTAATGTTCTCTACCATTTAAAACTGTTTATTTTATTCTGGTAATGTTATAAGAGGCTGTAACATAAACAATACTGATGTATTTTGAAGAGCAGCTATTTATTTATCAAATAGTGGATTTATTTTTCAGTTTCCTATTAATTAATTTATTTTTTTCAATTATTTTATTTATTTACCTATCTCAGTTTGCTTAGTGAAATCAAAAGTAAGACTTATGTAATATTGTTAATGCTTTCTTAGCATTGACAATAATGTTAAAGAAACATATAAAAAAAACATCTGCAGATCTAGGACTGAATATAATAAATGCTGGAGCATTAACCTTTTATGTATTTCTCGTCTTGATCTGTCGATAGAAGTAACAATAATTGATTTGTATTTTCAGGAAAATGGCTTAACGGGCGTAACATTGTATAATAAGTCGTCCAAAATATTATGAACTTCGTGAAATGTTGAAGCTGATATATTTTTTTGCACAGATATATTGCAATATTGGATGTTATATGTTTGTAATTTAATTCGTTAAAATTAAATCTGTTGACTGTATTCCGTAGTCCATAACGGAAACTTTGCTTAGTTTGTGGTTAGACGGTTGTTGTGTTAAAAAAATGACCAATTTTTTATTTATTTTAATAGTTTTGTTTGGCTAGTTCTTGGACTTCTTATTATCTTTGCGAGTAAAATATCTCTCGCTGGATTTTACAGTGTAGTCTATGAACAATGATAATATAGAGCAATAATTTTGAACCAACAAAACATTTGAATTAATACAGAAATCATGATAATACTGATAATGATAATCGAGAAATATGTATTCGCAACCGGAAAGTTTCTGTTTTTCTGCTAGTAAGTTCTATTTTCATTTGGCGGAGCTTACAATATCGCGTTTAAGGTCTAAAATATGATCTATCCACGTCTTCAAAGCTTCAAACGCTGTTAAATGTTTTTAGTAAATGAATCGTGTTGGATTGTTATCTTTTTTTGTAATTTCTGATGCACTGTTACAATTCTATATTATCATTGTTCGTGGAATATTGTATAGGGATAGCTTTAAACAGTTGATCTTTAAATAGAATGTAGCTATAACGTCACTGCCACAATTGTTTCTTTTAAAATAAAAATTATTATTTTACTGAAAACTGTATTTTATTATAACGGCTGTATTAATACTGGTTGATACTACTACTACTGGTTGGTACGAGTAATTTGCAAAATTGATCACTAGCTTTCTCTGTAACGCGATGTAACACGCGGTTTAACAACCCTTATTAATTGGGGATAGTAAAAAAACCGGCCAAGTGCGAGTGGAACTCGCGCGCAAAGGAATCCGTAGCTAGCAAATAAACGGTGAAAACCTCTTTTGTTGTATGGGAGCCCTTTTATTTTTGTTTTTATTTAATTTCAACTAATTAATATTTAAAGCGAACATAAAACTAAATACTCTGTGAATAAGTAGTTAAAGTGTCTATCTGTTACCGTTATTAGTATCGAGCAAGAAAAGGTAAACAAGAACAAAATTAAAAATTTTGATTAACCCCCGACTACCTCGGATTTGTAATTTGTACAACATTCTATTAGTCAAGCCCTTTCATTTGATACCCATATTGAAGGAGTAGTGTAAAAAGAAATGTACTTCGCCATTTTGTGGTGGCGGCCATCTTGGATTTGAAAATCGTCATAGTGCATAGTATTCTACCAGTTAAACCCTTTCATTTGATACCCATGTTGAGGTAGGTTGTGAAGATATATTTTATCCGCCATTTTGAATCGATATTAACCAAACATAGCTAAGAACATCCGCACGGTAATTAACATTCAAATAAAAAAAACCGCATCGAAATCGGCCGATCCGTTTGAGCTCTACGGTGCCACAGACAGATACACAGACAGACAGACATCGACGTCAAACTTATAACACCCCTTTTTTTGGTCGGGGTTTAAAAATCAAGTTTGCTGTATGTTATTTTATTTTTAGTATTTGTTTATAGCGTCAATAGAAATCAAAGAAATCATTTAATAATATAATGAAATTTCAACTGTCTAGCTAGGTATCACCGTTCTTGAGATACAGCCTGGTGATAGACGGACAGACGGACGGACAGCGAAGGCTCAGTAATAGCGTCCCCTTTTTACCCTTTGGGTACGAAACCTTAAAAAGTAGCCTATGTGTTATGCTGATAATGTTTTACTACATATTTAAATTCTTTCAAATCCGTTAAGCTTTTTACTGAATTACTAATTATTTGCATTCTGAAAACTGCCTCATTCACACGTGCTAACGTATAACGTATAACTATAGGTACTTAATAAAATAATTCAAAATTCAGTGGACCAAGAATATTATGTCTTTGCAGAGTTCACCTGGCGAAGTCCACCACATCTTTGTCAGTTACCTACATATAAACAGTAATGTGTAAACTATACTGTGATCCGGTTTGAAGGGAAATGTTTTCGGAGATTATAGAGCAAATAAATAAATCAACTAGTTTTTCTATTATTTTTTCGAATTATTTATCTTCAAATAACGGCGTGACACTTTGTTATGGCCAGGCGTCTTGCTTAGCATCAGGAGCACGTCTTGCACATCATCACTCTATAATAATGAATAGCGTCACTACTGGAGTAGCCATGGATTTTGTCTAAAGTGCCCATCCATCTGAAAATACAACGTATTTGTACATTTCGAAAGAAAAAATACTAGTGGTAAAATGTAGGTACCTAGGAACCTACTGTACTGTAGGTATATCAATAAACGATTATAGAGTATGTTGGGGTCGCCTCTCTTCGCACCTTGAAAGTTCAATGAGCGTCTAGTCGATATAAAACAAAACCTAATTATATTCTAGCACGATGAATGTGTTCGTTACGCATTCAGATTTAGACAGTCAAATTGGTAAACTTTGTTGGGGAAGTCTCAGTACCCGCTCGCCAGAGCGTGGATCGTTTATTGATGACACATTGTTTCATGGTCATGTATGGTCGCAAGCACCAGCTGACCTCGCCTAAAGCCGGTGTTCCACTGCGGCGTACAGACACGCTACGCACATGTTAAGCTTCACTTTACAAGAAAATTTATTAGATTATGGGCACTGTAAACGAAGGACACGCTAAGCATAGCATTTTCATTACCTAATTGTAATTTTTTGTGAGTACCTATGCCTAATTTCCGCCTTGTTTTTCAGGCACTTTACAAATAAATTTGCAGTACATAATTATTTACTAGACAATAGTATCTAAATTGCGCAGCGCGCTAAATTCAGATGGCCACGTCAAGAATTGTCCACCAATATTTATTTATTTATGAAGCGCGACCTCGCGTGGATTCACGTGACCACAATAAATTGGTCTATTTTCGTAATTAAGTTGCGTCTCCCAGCAAAACGGGGTTTTTTCCAGTTCTACTACTCATTAGCAAACACAAATATCAACTGGTAAAAATACATTACCTACTACAATTTCTTGGCTTCAAAATGGTAGTTTCTTTTTTGCTAATGAATTTATTGTTTAAATAATCTCCTCACAACGAAACGAACAAGAACAAAATTAAAAAATTTTGGTTAACCCCCGACTACCTCGGATTTGTTATCTGTACAACATTCTATTAGTCAAGCCCTTTCATTTGATACCCATATTAAGGGGGTTGTGAAAAAATAAATGTATTTCGCCATTTTGTGGTAGCGGCCATATGGGTATCAAATGAAAGGGCTTGACTAGTAGAATAGTATACATTATAAAAAAATCAAATCTAAGATGGCCGCCACCACAAAATGGCGAATTATCTTATTTTTTTCACTACTAACTCAATATGGGTATCAAACGAAAGGGCTTGACTAGTAGAATACATTGCACTATGACGAATTTCAAATCCAAGATGGCCGCTTCCACAAAGTGGCGAAATACATTTCTTTTTTCAAAACTCCCTTAAATACCTATGGGTATCAAATGAAAGGGCTTGACTAGTAGAATGTTGTACGGATAACAAATCTGAGGTAGTCGGGGGCTAGTCAAAATTTTTAATTTTGTTTTTGTTTGGTCGGGGGTTAAAAAATCACCATTATTTGGATTTTGTACTTAGGTACCCCAACGGATAGGCCATTACGAACATTTTAGTAGAAATATTTTTTTCAAAAGACCAAAATCTTATTATTTATTCTAAAATTTGAGCGTAAAACAGCGATAAATCCTACTGTTTCTCTCTTGTTCTGTCTTGCGGTGTGCGATGAGATAAGAAATATTCAAGGTCATTTGCTCGGGGTACGGCCTTAGTACATTTGTGGAGTGCTAGGATAGGGGCTGACATATACATAGCTCAACGCATTGAATGTTTAGCATGCGATAGGTAGTAGGTAGGTACGGGTCTCATCGCTGTTTGACAATGTCGTGTCGTGTTCGTGTTTTTGTGTTACAATACACTATAGCTATACACAAATAACTACCGTGCACAGTTTTCAGTTATTTGCATGAAGATTGTTTAGGGCATTAGGTTGCACTGTCCACGTTGTCAAACAAATGAACCATGCAGCTAACATGCGCCGTGTGACGGAACGCAGCAAGCGCAGCGATGGGACAGCGCCTTAATAGTGATACAGCCGTTTAATTCACAAGGTTATGCATTTGGCTACGTCGGTGCGTTGTAGGTATGTAGATACAGATGGTTTGTAGCTTAAAAGCCGTGGTGGCCTAGTGGTTAGAAGAACGTGTGATTCACAAAAGTCGTAGATTCGAATCCTGCCTGCTTCTCTGAGTATTTTTCCAAGTGCAGATGTACCTACACGTAGCTAGCTTTAACCATAACTATTTTCTGATCTGTGCTATAACGGTGAAAGAAAACATTTTGAAGAAAGCGGCATGTATTAACAATCTTCATGCCATGACAAATTGGCAGATAGGTAGATATCTTATTTAGAGATTTTGTAAATTATACTAGGGCTTAAGAACCATTTACTTTAACGGGTAATAATAAGTAGCCAAAAAGTAGAATTAAGTAAAGTAACCTAAAGGAAAGTAGTGTAGTAGGTAGGTACCTACTAACTACGAATTTAAATTCCATTCAGATTTGTTCAGTCGAGTCGTTTAAATGGGGGAACAAACACACACAAATCCACAAACCTTCGCAGCTACTTAGCATTGAACAGTTTCTATGGGAGTTGCAGATGAAACTAAAAATCTTGACGGATTTATTTACTGTCAGTCTATAATACCAAACCTGCTTAAAAATTAACATGTTTTGTTTTAAACCATGGAGAACAACGTAAAACATTTTTTTTTTCGTTTCAACAACAATCCATATGAAAACGATTGTTTAATTAACTTGTTTAGGATAATGTTCCACAAAGTATTCTAAGATTAGAGAATTGATATCGTCCGATTACCGATGAGTACGTGCCGGAGCTTGTGTTATCAGCCAGGCAACAGTTGCAAGATTATACAAAATAATCGTTTTAACTGTTACCAGTTAGAATGCCGATTATTAAATAATCGAATAACTTATCTTATAGAATTATTAGTCATTCAAGTGTTGGCGCGCTCTCAGCGCTGTTGTGTCTCGATTGGAATGAACTAGTGATATTTGTTCGCTGGCCGGCACAAACGAGTGATATATTTACATACGCAAATTATATTATAATGGATATGTTTGATGTCCTGCTTCAAGCAGGGTTGATAACCTTTGGAATCGTTGTTTACTTGCTGTTCAGAAAAACGGTTCCCAAATATAGGAACTACAAGCAAGCAGGTTCGTATCAAATTTATCAATTCTATCGATTTTTTGTTTGCTTAGGGACGTTGCGTTTTTGTAAAGCCTAATTTCGTACAAAAATTATTCGCTATTCCCCCAATTTAATGTTTATGCTTCACTAGCAGCACCCCGCAGTTTTACCCGCGTAGTTCCCGTTGTTACTGTTTTTTTTTTCGGGATAAAAAGTAACCTATGTTTTAATCAAGGGTGTCCGCTAACGCCATACCAAATGTTACTAAAATCGCTTCCGCCATTTAGACGTGAAGAAGTAACAAACATACACACTCACAAGCGCCTTTATAATAAGATTCAAAGATGTGAGTTCGACATCTTTGATAAGATTATTATTTTTTCTTACAAGTAAAGCGGAAGAATTCGGTTGTATCACCGTAATTTTGCCAGAGTTCAGCGTACCTATGATCATTGTGAGATGTTAAATTTTATTACAGATAAGAAATTTATTAGTCAATGTCAATTAGGTACCTATTTCATTTTCGCTAAATCGATATATCTATTACTAGATGTCCGCCCCGGCGTTGCCCATGGTACATTATATAGTGCTCATCAGGATCCTGTACATATACAACGGTGAAAGAATAACTGAAATCGGTTTAGTCATTCCTGAGAATATCGCTTTCAAACAAAATACCTCTTCAGGTACCTGCTACGCCACTTGTCGGAAATTGGTTGTACTTGTATTTGTCCATGCTGTCATGTGTCATGTCAAAGCACGAAACGCACGAAAACTTTCAAAAAGGAATATTTTTTCCCGATTGTTGTTACATTCTTGATTCATACTCCGCTTCTATTAATAGTAGCGTTATTTTCTATAGCCTATAACCTTCCTCGATAAATGGACTATCCAATAGAAAAATAATCTTTCAATCCGGACCAGTAGTACTTCACGAGATCCCAGCGTTCAAACAAACAAACAAACTCTTCAGCTTTATAATATTTTTATCTATTATTCTAAAATACCTCATTCTATTAATGTTTGATATATTCAAGACTTTGACGGAATATGACCTTGCTCATGCCTATGTTGTCGTAACTATTTTGATGACTTTTTTGGTAAGTTGTAGGTGTTTCATGTAGGTACATAATTTTATGATCGAACGTTTTATTGAGTTTAATCACAACGCCGGTTTGAAAGATTTACTGGAACGACGCTATCACCGTTCACTAAGTTTATTTGCCTTGATAACTCACACTCTTATGATTGGAATATCAAATAACAGTTAAGATATTTATTATTATGAATGAAATTTATTTACTAATTTTGATTTTAAAGTCTAGATATTAAATATATAATACTCTTATAATATACTAGCGGCCCGCCCCGGCTTCGCACGGGTACATACACACACACACACACACACCCTTTTTTTGTATCGGGTTTAAAAAAAAGTAAAATTATAAAGGGAGTTTGAATTATTTTTATGATTTTTTTTATTTTAAAATTTTATACATATATAATATTATTTACAAAAAAAAAGCCATTAGTTTTAGTGAGTCAGAGCTTCCCCTGTAAACGATATTTGAAGTAGTTTTATTTTGTGGCAGCAAAATAAATTGATTTTCAGGAGCTCCGACACGTGGGCCAACATACAGTTGGCCATGAGTGAAACATTCTTTTCGTAGGTCGATCCCTAATAATTCGAAGGTTTGGCCCTGGGACTTGTTAATAGTTAACGCGAAAGATGATTTCACCGGAAACTGAAGTCATTTAAAAGGGATTGGCAGATCAGTTGGAATCATCGGTATCCTCGCTAGGTATATGAGCTAGTTGACCAGCTGCTGGGCCAGTGATAAAATTTTGTTCAGCAAGCCGCTGCGAACGCTCGTTACTTGACTCTCTAGCACGCGATTGCGACGCGTATTCTCTCCGACTTGCAAGGCGATTTTCAGTTTCTGATGAAGATTCCTCATTACGCCGTATTTTTATTGCCCTCGCCTGGGAACTATGTTTAGAAAGTTGATATCTTGATCTTTTTGGCATTTTAGGGCATTATAAAATGAAAAATAGAAGGAAATAAATAATTAAACAGGCCTTTACTAAATTTTTGCTTATTGAACTATATGAAGTACTAAGCTGTTTGAATAATTAAAATATAATATTTATTATCAGGTAAGTAGTAGGTACTTATTGAAAGAAAATTAAAAATATGGGCGTAGAAAACTACCTTTTACTAATTTTTTGCTTAAATTTTGAACAGGAATGAATACCCATAAAATACTACTATAAGCAGTTTGAAAAGTTACATTAAAATATAATATTTATTATCATATACTTATTTACCTACGAAACGAATTTAAAGCGAATTCAAAAATTTTTCAAGCTAAAATCATACGATCACGCACACGACCGCTGCGTGAGGAGCCGATCGCGCGAGTGAGCCGCGCGGCACTTTATTTTATTACATTGACTCGCGACACTTTTTGTGTAGATAATGATGAGTTCTGCAAAGTCGTAGTAAATGATTTTGTTCTATCATCAATAGTTTTCGCAGCGCACGCGACGTAAGGAATTTTTCAGGTCTTTTTTTTACACCTTATGTTACATTATTGGAGTTTTAGTAAGGATTCCTAATTTTTTTTAAAATATAATATAGCCTATGTTACTCGGGGATAATGTAGCTTTCCAAAGGTGAAAGAATTTTTGAAATCGGTCCAGTAGTTTCGAAGCCTATTCATTACAAATAAACAAACAAACAAACAAATCTTTCCTCTTTATAATATTAGTATAGAAAAGTAGAAACGGTTCGCTAATTAATTAAACAAGCTTAAAGAAAAATTCACTAGGTTTTTGCATAATAACGTGACGAAACCAACGTGCATTTGATAATAAGTAATGTTTCAGCCAATATTAGTGCACGCAGCATTTTAGCATGATTAGTTCAAGAGAACTTCTTGAGGGATCGATCCATTTGAGTCGTCATTGATCACGTCGTCAGCGCGTCACCTCCTCGAAGGCCTATCCCTAGGTAGAGCGTTGGAAGGCCCTAAAGATCCGATGGCCCAGGCCTTCTTGTGGAGACGGGGAGCGAGTCGCAACTCTCTAGGCTCGCCCCCGTGTCCTCTTCCGGCTCAGTTAAGGCGATAGAGGTTTGCAACTCTCGCTCCTTTAACTCAGTCGACCTCTCACTGTAGAGAGACTTTCATCTCGCCACTAACAGTGAAGATGATCGGCAGCGAGAGTTCCGTCCTCACCACCGCGGCTAGGGTTATCCGCGGTTTTGCCTCTATGGCCGCATCGCGGCTCTTGTACTTCCACTGAGCACTCTGCTCATCAGAGTGCTCGTGGAGGCCCTCATCTGGAAGACTTAGAAATTTTACTCGGTCGATATATCAGCCAAGTAACCTTCCCAAGTCTTCCGACCCTCCTCCCAAACCTCTACACGCACTGCTCAAGGGGGTAAGGAGCGCGTGTAGAAGTTCCCAGTCCCGGCCGGGATTTGCCATTACACAACAACATGCCCTCGAGGCAAGTTGTTGTGTAATGCCCAGGATGCACCAAGTGGAGGTTCCTGAGCTACGCACCCCACCGTTCTCCCGACTTTTTTTTTATGTGGGGGAAATTATTTTATTTATGCCTACCATGCAGGGACATGGTGGATGGTGGGGTATGTCGGGCTCGACACCATGGGATACGACATGGTGCTCCTACCGACTAAAACCCCCCCAGATTTCTCCGTGGCCAGGGGTCAGGGTCGCAGGGTCACTTTTCGCACTCCTGCGACGACCCTGACCCACTTTCCACTGTCCTTGCGGACCCGCCTCGCGGGAGGCGTTAGTATCCCCGCTCCCTAACTCACGCGACCTCTCACTGTCGAGAGACTTTCATCTCGCCTCTCATGGCGAAGATGATCGGCAGCGAGAGGTCCGCCCTCACCACCGCGGCTAGGGATAGCCGCGGTTCCGCCTCTATGGCTGCATCGCAGCCCTCATCTGGAAGACTTAAGAATTTTACTTGGTCGATATATCAGCCGAGTGTCGATATGACGAGCAGGTAGATAGTAGGTGTGTGTGTGTCACTGTGTGTAACATACACACACATAGTTATTGGAACAAGAAGAGTCCAAATCACTAACTAGCACTTCACAGCGTTCGTCACCCAGAGATGATTTATCTCCATGGTCTGCAATTTCACTGGAAACATTGCCCTTCAAACCGGAACACCGTGATGTTTGCATATTACTTCTTGGCGATATAATAGCTGGCAAAGGTGTGCTACTTCCCCAGGCGGACTCTGCAAAGCGTCCTACCACTACTAAATGCGCTTAATCTAAATATCCTCATGTATTCCAGGATGGAACTACCCGTTGAAGCTGCTGTTCGCTCGTTACGCGGTCCGTAGATGGAAGGGCCAGCTGAGTCGCAGCTCCGTGGGCGAGGAGCCTCGTTCTGTGCAGCGCGAGGGCTGGGACTCCATCACAGTGCGGGCCACAGCCCCCGACGGCTCGGTAGTGCTCCTTGGCGTTAGGAAGCTGAATGCGAGGCAACCGCTCGCGGAGACCACCGTCTTTGTTAAGCTCAGTGATGGGACTACTTATGTGCTGCCTCGTAAGTTTTTTTTACTGTTAAGTTTACACTTGACCCCATCTGGCCTCATGTTAAACTACGATGCGGTCCACGACGGAGAAGAAAGCGATTCACTCTCAATTTGAAGATATTAGGAAGTTTTAAGCTATCACGGTTGTTCACTGCACAAATATTTTTTAGCTACCAATATGTACCTACTTCATATGTATTTAGCTGATTTCTGTAATTTCACACCGCGATTTTTATATCTGGAGCCATGTCCACCAAAAGATTACCTGGAAGAGATAATTCTCAGCGATAAGGCTGCCTGATGTAGCTCTAGTTTTTAGTGATTTTCTTTGGCTATAAACTTTGGTGTGAATAATTAAGACTACATATCTAATTACGTAATATCATTAATTACGGGATCTTAGATACTTATACATATAGTTTACCTGAACTTGAACATTGATGAGTGAACATTTATAATATTTTTGTTACGTTTATTGCCAGAAAGTCCAGAAGCTGCAGTGGGTGCCTGGGAGCACTCTCAAGACGGCTGGAGTGCTAACGGGCTGAAGATTCAGGTGTTGGAGCCAGGGCTGAGGATGAGGGTCCTCTACAACGGACTCCTCACTAGGGAGCGGGATAACGCTGTTCAGCATGTCACTCTTAACCTGATGTAAGTTTCATCACAAAAGCAGACATTAAAAAGTCTTACACAAAAACATTTCTGATATAAAAACAAATAGGTATAATAACGAACTGCTACGAAAGAAACATAGGGAGAATTCAGGCTTTGACTAGTTTGGGGCATTTTCTTTCTTATGTGGAGAAACTCCATACCCGCCGCCGAGGAGAGGGTGACGTTCTGATTAGGTCTGTTGAACTTGTGGACATCTTGACTTGTCATCTCCAATTGGACGGCCTGAGTCCGTTTAATTGGTGGGAATGTCACTGTAACCAAACCCAACAAAATCCGTCGTTTTCCTAAAGCGGTAAGTACCTGTGCATAAAAGCATTTCTGTCACGGAGAAAAGGTTGTGTGCTACATTTTTAATTTAAATCAGATTCGTTTAACAGTCACAGAGATACATGGGAACAAACATACACATTTTCCCCTTATAACTTTATTATCTGCCGTAAATAGAAAGCTCATTGAGTATTTTTTTGATGTTTTTTTTAACAGATGGGTAGGCGCAACATCACCTTTGCGGTACCCTGAGGACTGGAGTAACTCTTTGGCGGCGCAGGCACTTGCCTTTGAACCCTGGCGAGACACCAACTGGTCACAAATGCTGTGAGTGTTTTGTACAATAGATTTTTTTTAGAAGACAGAGTGACATAACGAGTTATACAAACGAGTTTTAGGACTCACACCACCCACATGAAGTTTAAATGTTATTCTAGAAATGGTGAAGTTAGAAGGCGAATTATTAAGAAAAATGAATTATGTCTCAATAACATCGAGATGGATTATGCCTTCCATGTAGAGAATTGGGGTATTTCGATTAGTTGGTTGTATTTTATTTTATCTACTTTTAAACCTACTTTTCTAAAAGAATACAGCGCATACGTAATAATATTTTAAGTACTTAATCCAAAAGTAGGTGCCTGTATTCCACAACAAAGGTCACTATGTGAAATCTAGTGCATTTCATACTGTCGATGTTTAATTTTCTCGTCACATGTACTCGTACTTTATCCTGTGTTTTCATTTTATTAATGTTTTTATTGTTATTGACACCATAAACGTAACTTTATTTATAACTACATATCTTCTGTTATTTATACATTCAAAATGCCCATTATCTACTAATTGGGCCGGCAGTTCCTATAGCATTCGACAGATTTAAGATTATAATATTGTGATAACGTCGGTACATGCAGGTGGCGCAATTATTATTTAATCCTAAAATAATGTTACACCGGTACGGATTATTATCGTGACGGCGAGATTATTTATATTGATTCATATGAAATGACTAACTCTCTGAACTACACTACTCAACTAAACTACTCAATTTCCTCACATTTGTGCTCCTTTAGGTAGAACCCGCCCTTTGAGCCCTTTTTAGCTTGACATAAAATATGCATTTATACAATTCATCTTGAACATAATTATCATTGTTGTCAATGTTTGTCAATGGTTTTGAACCATTACGAATGATAATGTACGTGGTTTAAACATCGCTCAGTCATGTACTTCTATGCTTGACCATGCGATATAAATTTAACAAGGTATCCGATGAAACAAATAAAAATCTACTACAATGTGAAGGATTTCCTAGAAGAGTGTTGTGTGTGAGTATTTATATAAGTATTTAATTTGACATATCTGATGGTGGTTAGTAATATATATATATAATACTAGCTGACCCGGCAAACGTTGTTTTGCCATATAAATAATTTCCTAATAAAATAAGGGTTAATCGTAGAAGGGTGAAAATTGAGGATTGTATGTATTTTTGTATGTTGTATCATAAAAAAATCGAAATTAAAATTTTTGTCTTAAAAATAACAAATAAAATTTAGGGGTGAACCACCCCTAACATTTAGGGGGATGAAAAATAGATGTTGGCCGATTCTCATAGATACCGGATAAGCACAAAAAATTTCATCAAAATCGGTCAAGCCGTTTTAGAGGAGTATGGCAACGAAAACTGTGACACGAGAATTTTATATATTAGATATATACGGTCGGATTGAGATATCTCCTTTTTTATAAGTCGGCTAAAAAGTGAATAAAAAGCTAAAGTTTTACGTTGTTTTGATTTATTTCGTCATTCCAGAGGCAAATGGAACGATGGTGGTTGGGTCCAGTTTGGGTCTATGCAGGGTCGCTTCATTTCATACGATGACCAGGGATCCATAGATCGTAGCGAGTACCTCAGAACGCGAGGTGTGAGGGCACGCTCTTGGGCTCCGCAAGGGTACCAGGGGCTCAGGCGAGCTGTGGACATTAGCGTCGCAGCTACCGATGGCACTGTTGTGCAAATAAAATGTCTTTCACACAAGGATGTTCTTACGCAGTAAGTCGATTTTAGCCAATTTTGTCTTTTTTTGTTTCTGCTGTGATTCGATTTGTAATAGGTACAGTATAAACGAAGTTTTACGCAAAAAATCTTCTTCAGCTAGACAGAGAGCGAAAAATTAAAACAATTTTTCATATAAAAAAACAATGTTGTTTTACACGTATTCTTATTCATTGATACATTACAGAGGGTTCACTCTGTAATATCGGCGGTAACAGCAGGCTTCTAGAAAAACAAACTGTTGCCGCAATAAATAAAGCTTTAGTACATTTTCTTTATTTTTATTTTACTGGACTACTTACATTTTACATTAGTACCTGTTTCTCTTGCAGGGTTATCTCAGGATCTGTTCGGTTCCCTAATTTCTCAGTTGAACAGATCACTGGTACAGATCTGACGATGCCAGATTTCTGCGAGCGTCCCGGGCAAATACCGAACACCTACACTATAAATGTGAGCAGTAAGTTAACTATGAAATTGTCAACGAAATCATGTAGTTTCCGCTAAATTTAATCTTTTGTCCGTGGAATACAGTTCATCTAATATTCTTTTAGCATCTTCCCGGGACTTGAAAATGGTACTGAGGATAAACAGTGATGGTGGGAAGTACTTCAGTGGTGTTCCTTTCCAACATGAGATTATCTATAGAACCATATCGGCTAATATCGACGGATACAGCGGTTCCGGAATATTGGAACTGACGTACGAGTCTTCGAGTAAGTGTTAAGTTTAACAAGAACAAAATTAAAAATTTTGATTAACCCCCGACTACCTTAGATTTGTTATCTGTACAACATTCTACTAGTCAAGCCCTTTCATTTGATACCCATATAAAGGGAATTGTGAAAAAGGAAATGTAATTCGCCATTTTGTGGTAGCGGCCATCTTGGATTTGAAATTTGTCATAGTGCAAAGTATTCTACTAATCAAGCCCTTTCATTTGATACCCATATTGAGGTAGTAGTGAAAAATATTATATAATTCGCCATTTTGTGGTGGCGGCCATCTTGGATTTGAAATTTGTTATAGCGTTTGGTACTCTACTAGTCAAGCCCTTTCATTTGATACCCATATTGAGGTAGGTTGTGAAGAAATATTTTGTTCGCCATTTTGTGGAGGCGGCCATTTTGAATCGATATTAACCAAACATAGCTAAGAACATCCGCACGGATATTAACTTTCAAATAAAAAAAACCGCATCGAAATCGGCCCATCCGTTTGAGCTCTACGGTGCCACAGACAGACACACACACACAGACAGACAGACAGATAGACAGACAGACAGACAGACAGACAGACCGACAGACAGACAGACAGACAGACAGACAGACAGACAGACAGACAGACATCGACGTCAAACTTATAACACCCCTTTTTTTGTCGGGGGTTAAAAAGACAAGTTTACAATTCAATTCTGTATACAGCGCTCACTCATTGCGCCTCTTGCCATATTAGGTCACGGTAAACTAGTGGCCTTACGAGAAATTCTCTTGCACAGTATTCTTTGTCTATTAGAGCCCAATTAATTATTGACGAGCTTTAAAACTAATTCGTACATACAATTACACAGTTACAATAGATTCATTAACAACATACCTGAGGATCTACCGCCTAACCAAAACTGTGTTAGCTATGATTTTGGTCTCTCTTTTCTTTTTTCTTGATATTATAAAGACAGCAACAGCAAAGCCAAATCCGATTTCGGTAGATGGTAGAACGGCTAGAGACTTTTAGTAATTACTTAATATATTAATTAATTACTTGCCACTAGGCTAAATTACTAGCCTAATGCGAACAAGCCTTAAGCGATAGTAATCTCGGTACAGCTTGGTCTCGTCCTGTATCTTGTTTGAGAAGTACTTATTCAGTATTCCATTGTGTTACAAGAAACAGATCAGTTCATAAAATATTCCTTATTTGCAGTTACAAAAGAACCATCAACAATATCTCGCCCTCGCGTCCTCAAGTGGGCGGTCGCTGGGAGCGGGGCGGTGCGTTACTGCGTCTCGTTTGAAGAGCGCTCGGCCGCCTGTCCCGATCAAGTCGGTGGGAAGTGTGCATCGCTCGCTCTGCTACATTCGGTGCAGAAAGACGAGGTAATATTGCTTTGTAAATGGCGACGATTGTTGAGAAGCATAGGCAGCCCACTGTACTATATATTATGTTCCCTTTGCTGGGATTCGGGGCATTCTCTTGCAAGATAGTCTAGCTCTGGGCCATAATCCACCACGTTGGCCCAGTGCGGGTTGGTACATGGCACATGACCTCGGAAGATTCTAAGAACATTTTCAAGGTTCAAGGTTTTCCCGATGTTTTCCTTCACTGTTGTAAGTTAACGGTGCACATGCACATGACTTAGAAAATACAGTGACAGTAACCGTCTGACAATATCCGAGCAAAACCGGAACGGCCTGCTAGTTATAATATGTACCTAATTGGTAAAATTTATAGGGCTACCGAGTGCCACCAGGATTCTGCCTCACAGTAAAAGCGATGGAAAAGCATCTCGAACAAAATCCCGAACTAAAGGCTGCCATTAAGGAAATTGAAGCCGCCAACGAAGATTATGAAGAAAGCAACTTTAAATCAAAATGTGAAATGTAAGTAGGTACTGTATTTAGTAATATTTTTTATTTGGTGCAAGCAATAACATCATTACAATATACGTTGTTCGTGTGGTTGGTGTATGGTGTGGTTCCAATGAATCCCTGTGGAGGGTGAACTCATATATATTACTGCGTATCCTTTTGAAATCATTGGGTTAAATACAAATTTTACATTTTTGTTAACTCGTTTTAATTTTGTTTATCATTCCAGAGCGTCTTCTCTTTTCGCGACTACTGATATCAGCGGGGATGTGAAGCAAGAAATATTATCAAGCATGGCAGAATTGAGGAAGAAGGCTGGAGAAGAAAAATTGATATCGGAATTACGTTTTGCGGTTAGATCTTCAGGTATATTTATTTACTAGCTAAGCCTTATCGGTGTCCTTTGTCTTTAACGGTATAAAAAATAGCCCTTGTGTTAATCCAGGTAATGTACTCGTAGTTACTACTTGTTTATTTTCATATAAATCTGTCACCCATTTTAGTGATAAATACGTTAGGTTAGAACAAACATACACACTTAAAATCGCATAAATGTTGGCCTTTATAATATTAGTGTGATTTACTCGTAGATTCAACTTAAATTGTTATCGTAGAATTAAAAGATACATCTTTATAGTAATAGTGTGGCGGGATGAGTTAGTTGGACATATGTTTGTGTCTCTCTCCTTGTGTGATGAGGACCTGAGCCTTAGAAGTTTTTTTTAATTATCTACTCCACGGGTCCGGAACCTTTGTCGATTGGGTTCTTTTTCTACATTTAGCTTGGATTAGGAGAAGAAAAGAATAATTAGGGGGGTAAGGGTTTTTTATTCCGAGGTGTAAGAATATTGGACTGATTATATTATGCTTATGCTTCCCAGCGGTGGGCGAAGACAGTGAGGTGCTGTCAGCTGCGGGGCAGAATGAGACCATCCTCGGCTGTATCACTGATGATGACGTAATCAAGGGGGTGCAGAAATGCTGGGGCTCCATGTTTGCTTTCACCAGCGCGTATTATAGGAGGTAAACATGATGTACATTTTACTAGCAGCATCTCGCGATTTTACCTTCGTAGTTTCTGTTTCATTAATTAAGAATAAAAGTTTTTTTTAACTATAATAGGTTCGCACTTGACCACCATCTCGCCTGATGTTTGGAACAAATGTACACGCACAGGAACACTCACTTTACGTTTCCAACTACCACTAGCTTAACTATATCGTCACTCCATCAACTCAAGTGCTCTATACTAAAATCCCTAAGAACCCGTCAATCCTAACGGATATCGTGTCTGCGATAGATTTGACCGAACTACTGAGTTATTTACATAAACAGTCCACTAAATTCCACTGTTGGGACTCGGGTGGCTTCTCTCGGCCACCACGCTGACCCAGCTACATTAATGTTTTATTTAGGTCATTGTAATTTAAATTACCTTTTTTGAATTAGAATATTTCGGTCATTTAAATTCGGACCTTTTGTATTATTGACAGAATAGTCAAGTTTGCGTGTGCAGCGGCGGATTGAGTCGACCTTCTGCTTTATTTAGGACACTATTCAAATGGTAGGTCACTCAAATAAGAAGATTTTCGGTCATTTAAAATTGCACCTTTTGTTTTATAGACAGAACGGTCAAGTTTGCGTGTGTGGCGGCGGAGTGGCGGTACAAGCGCTGGTCCCAGCGCGCGCCGCCGGCGTGCTGTTCTCCCGTCACCCCGCGGCGGGCGACGCGCGCCGCTTGCTCATCACCGCCAACCTCGGCCTGGGAGAGGTACCTCATAGCATAATAGTCGTTACATCATATGTAAAATGATCAATATGGCTTGTGCAACGATGACAACCTGACAACATTTTAGGGGGATAGTACCGACGCGACGTGCCTCGGCCTAGGAAATACCTTTCCTATTAGGCCGAGGCACGTCGCGTCATAGCATAGTATTCGTTATATTATACGCAGAACGATCAAGATGGCTTGCGCAAAGGTGATAACATTTTAGGGTCTAGTATCTACGTACTTTGGCCTGGAATAGGTAACTCATAGCATACCTAATAGTCGGTATGTTACAGGCAAAACGATCAAGATGGCTTGTGCAAAGGTAACAACAATTTTGGGGCTAGTAGGTACCTACATGCTTGAGCCTAGGAGAGGAACTTCTTACCATTATAGTCGTTATGTTATAGGTAGAGTGATCAAGATGGCTTGTGCAACGTCCATCCTCCCTTTTGGAAGTTGGAGAAAAAAGATTATCAAAATCGGTTTACCCAGTAACAAGAGGTAACAAACAAAAAAGAATGCAGTTAAATTGTGAATCTCCTTTATTGAAATCCGTTAGTAAAAGTAAAAAAGTTATCAACACTGATTGCTTCTGATTTCAGAGCGTAGTGTCCGGCGCAGTCGAACCAGATACGTTCATAGTCGCTCGCAGCTACAACTCTCCTGAATTGAAGATCGCCCAGACGATCCTCGGCGAGAAGAAACAGAAGGTCGTGGTGCAAGGGGAGGGGGTGCAGATGGTGGAGGTATCGGAAACCGAGAGGGGGTGCGCCTGCCTCACTGATGACGAGGTTCTTAGACTGGCGAAGATTGGAGTCGCTCAAGAGGAGATGTGGGGAGCACCTAGAGACATCGAGTGGGCCTTTGCAGGGGTAACCCTTTTTAAAATCTACTAATGTTACAAATGCGATAGTCTGTATATGGATGTGTGAAAGATTCCAGCAAAGCTGAATATATTTAGATGAAAACTAACGTGGTTGTTACACATTATGTATTAAGATATCGCTACCAAAACGGCTTTTGCTTTGTGTGCCAAACGAGCAGGGGCTACACGCGTGCACTCTTATTGAGAAAAAAAACTCCCGAAAACGACGGGATAAGAAACTACGCGAGCGTAAACGCGGAAAGCTACTTGGCTGGCCTGGACGTCTACTATTATAGTTTATTTCAAAATTACGTTTTTTACGTTTTTCGTAGAACTCTTTCCACGAAAACTCTTTATTTTCTTTGTTCAAACGAAGTTCGATCGTCGATCAGACAAAACGAAGTAGGAGTCGCGAGTTTATTTCGAAATTACGTTTTTCGTAGAAAGAGAGTAGACGTTCTGGTGGCTTAGTTGGTAGTAAGTCTGCCTGCGAAGCCGTGGGTTTGATCCCCACCCAGTGAAAAGAAATGTGTGATACAAATATTTGTACTGTGCCTGGGTGTTTTCTATGTAGAATAAGTATGTACCTATTTAAAAATATGAAAGTATTATATCAGCCATCTGGCTCCCATAGTACAAGCTTTGCTTAGTTTGGAACTACATGGTGTTGTGTGTGAAATGTCCAACAATATTTTTTTATTTAATAGTTTATCATATGGTAATCAATGAACAAAGGTTGTGATAGATGCTGATAGAAACTGATTTATGTATGTAAAAAAATCAAGTTATATATTCCCATACGTTTTCTACATTATCATAGATTCAAATGCTAGAACGTGAATGTTTTAAATACCACACAATTGTGTCATAAATGTTGTAGTTAATGTCTAGGGCAAGCAGAAGTTCTAAAATAAACTAACTTGGACTTTTTTAAATCATCGCCATCTGAGCGAAAGATTATATTTATCTAATTTATTTTTTATCTCGTTATAATGTATTTGTAAACGTATATATATATTCCCAGGAGGAGTTATTTTTACTGCAAGCGCGCCCGATCACTTCCTTAGAGCGATGGACCGAGGAAGAGTTGCTGCACGAAACAGACTGGCCCATCATGGCCGATGATGAGCTCACCACCTTTGCCAATACGGGAGAGGTCAGCTTGATTTTACATTCCTTTTTTATACAATACAAAGCAAACTACTTCCTTTATGGCATTTGAGGATCCTTTCAATCTATATTACTCGTATTTCAACTTTTGAAATTTTTAGTTTTTGTAGTAGGGGTAGGACTCTTGGCAGAGTCCGTCTGGGGAACCTTACCACACCTTTGCCAGTTATTCTACCGCCAAGCAGTAATGTGTAAACATTACTGTGGTCCAATTTGAAGGGCAATGTTTCCAGAGAAATTACAGGCCTTAGAGATATAACATCTTAGATCTCTGGGTGACGTACGCAGTGCAGTGCTAGGTAATGATTTTGACTCTTCATGTTCCAATAGCTGCATGCCACTGTGCTGTTACGTGGCAGGCATGTTGCTTACCGTCAGGCACATGTCTTGGTCTACTCGAACTCTTTGTTAAAAAAAATATTTCTTAAAACTTATCTGGAGCCCCTGTTTAAAAAAGGATGTTGATTTATTTACCTTAAACCGTCCAGTTACGAACTTCACTAATCTTTCTTGACGACACAAGTAGTTATTTAAATCACATGTAATAATGGAATCATTGTTGGTAGGACTTAGATAGCCTCGCAAGAGTAAAAATAATTGTTACTACTGGATGGATAATAACAGACTCCGAAAAGAACCATCGTCTTAGAAAGTGAAACAATAAAATATTCGCCGTATTAATCACCTCCTCGGTCTTTGATGGAGGCTACACGTTAATATTAATAGCTGTTGACGATACACTTTCTGTGTTGTATGTTCGTAGGTGCTGCCCCGGCCGTTGTCACTAATGACAAATGACATAGTGAATGGGCCACTTTCGAGAGGCATCGATGCCGTGATGGCCAAGCCAAAGGATACCTTCGAAAACAGCGTCGCGACCACGCATCATAGGTGCACCATCCCGCTTTACAATGTACGTATATCTTATTGCTTAAGCTTGTATTTTTATGAAATGCTTTAATAAAAAAGTATTTCATAAACTGAGCTCAGTATAAACTGAACTTTTGGCAAACTCACAACAGCTAGGGTCCTTAAATTATACCAACATTTAATACATACTGGGGCCAGCAGTTTACGCTAAAATAGATAATAAATAATTAAAGCAAGAAGACAAAATGGACAATTCAAGTATCTTATTATAAGCATAGTTACTAATAAACCTGCAACGGTGTGCCTTTAGTACAACTCATATAGGTTCTCGTTGATTTGGGTTTGGGAGTTTAAAGACTTCCCAGTATTCTTCCTCGAAATGTATAGTCTTGACCTGCCGTGTCTCTCTTGGCTATAGTGAGGTGGGGATAGTAAAAATTCCAGAATAGTCAAATGGAAAAGTCAGTAGGGTTAATTTTGATTGTTTTATTTTTAGTCCGTGTATCGCCAAGTGCCCGAAGAAATTGACATCAATTTGCGGATGATAGAGTTCGCAGTGCACGGTCACAAAGTCGCTGATGACGACATTTTAAGGACGGCTCTACACCGGAACCGGCCGCACTGGTCGTACAGGCCGAAACAGATCTACCACATGGTTAAGGTTTGTTGGCAGTTTCTTCTTCACTGTTTTGATTTAAAAAAATATTGGTGTTTTGAAAAAAATGCACAGGACGTAATCGCGATCATTTTTTTTTAAATTACGTCTCGGTGTAATAAATTTCATATTGTTATGCCGAGCAATGACTTTTTAAAGCGAAATTTCTTCTGACGCGCCACAGACAGATGTTTCATGGCTCTGTGTGCTACCCTGATTTTATGTGTCATGTCATGTGTGAGTGTCATTTTTAAACCATTTTACTTATAAACTAATTCTGCTCATCACGGCAGCTCTCTTATTTCCATGTCAATCTTTTGCCATCATCTCGATTGTAAATATGATATACTGTATCACAAAAAACTACATCACCACTTCTCATAAAACACCAGTATTTTAAATAAATACCCCCTCCCCATCTTAAACTCTGGCCAATATTTATGTGACTATTATACATAAAGTACGTAATATTACCTATTCTATGCTACGATGTAAAAAGAGGTGACAAGATTGTGTGTATATTTTCCAGTGCCTCATATTAGCTAAGCGTTATATGGACACCATAACTCGCGAAGCGAATGCCCTGTCCTTGGACGGCGCGAGCACGCCACGAGCGATCATAAACGCCATCGAGGCGCTGGAGGACACCATGACTCGCTTCACGTACTACCATAGCGTTACCACATCAGCCAGCACATTCTCACAGTTCATCGCCATGAACATTCTGCTGGAGGGACGATCAGGTAACATTAATTTATTTCCTGTATTTTGATATGTCATCATCATCAGCCGCAAGACGTCCACTGCTGAACATAGGCCTCCCCCTAGATTTCCACAACGAACGGTCCTGCGCAACCTGCAACCAGCGGTTTCCAGCGACCTTTATGAGGTTATCTGTCCATCTAGTGGGAGGCCGTCCAACACGGCGTCTTTCGGTTCGTGGTCGCCACTCGAGAATATTTCTTCCCTATCGGTTGTAAGTTCTGCGAGCGATGTGGCCTGCCCATTGCCACTTCAGCTTGCTTACTCTTTGAGCTATGTCGTTTTTATATGTAATTGACTATAATTTTATTATACTAATTATGTTTAATTTCTGTTGTTGTATAGTGTGATACCCATATGCGTCATATAATATATGTAGACACGTCGACTTCAATAATATCCATTATAACAGACTTTCTATTTCAGAGTTAACGTTTCTGACCTACTATTGCTATTGTGTTAGGTGATTTTTGGTGCGCCCGCCCCCTTCCTAGTGCGATTTCGTAATATCTCAATGCTAATGTATTGATTAATATGATTTGGCCCTATTTTAGATAATCCTAGTAATGAAATACAATTTTCTGGTAATACGAGTACTTTGCTTCTTTCCTAGAACTCCTGTGGGCTAACAGCGGGACAAGCCCAATAATATTTATTGCCATAACTAAATACAAATCATCATTATTTTTGTTTTTAGAGTCCAACGTACCCGGTACAAATTAAAATACCTGAAATAATCGAATTACTTTAAATTTATTTCTAGACTTCTCAAACGAGAGCTGCAATGAAATTGGTGCACTCTCCTCAGTTCTGGAGACGTGTTGTCAGCGGAGGTCCCCAGCCTGCTCGCTCGACTCACGCGCATGCTGGAAGCATCGGGCCACTACGACCAGTTCCGAGCTCAGGATCCTAAGGAAGCCATGGCATGGCTGAAGCGGTGTCTGCCGCAAATCTATTTGGAAGTCTGCCAATTCTTGGAGCGGCATGGACATAGAGCTATTATGGAGGTAATCTTTCGTTAGTTATTCTCGTAACTTTTTATCATTTCTCTTCCATATAAATTTGATCAGGATCTGACAGTTTTAGCGTAAGCTGCCCACCGAATATTCCCCCCACTGCTGAGATTCGGGGCCTTCTTTCATATCAAGGAGTCAAGACCATAATCCACCATGCTGGTCAAGTGCATGGTTTTTCTATAGTAAAGAGTGACAGGACGAGCAGGACATGTGTTTGATGGAAAGCAACCTGTCCGTAACAGACCAGTATCACGCAGCTATCGGATCATGAAGAGTCCAAATCAATACCTAGCACTGCACTGCGGTCGTCACCTAGAGATATAAGACTATTTATCTGTACGTCCTGTGTAATTTCGGGGGAATATTGACCTTCAAACTGGATCACAGTGTTTTTCCCATTAATGTTGAACGGTAGAATAATTGGCAGAGGTAGCTAGACTCTGTAATGAGTCCTACCATTTCAGGATAGATAGCTTTATTAAATTAGGTAAAATTTTAGGTTACATGGGTACATTTATAGTATTATGTACAGCTTCCAATATGGGCAGTATGGCAATTTGAAGTCAATCGTATTTCCAGTTTGATCTCTTCACCAAGCCATGGGTGCTAGTACCAGAAGAGATGATGAAGGTGCTGCAGAGTCTACGTGCGTCTCCTGAAGAGTCTGCCTCGAAGGCGAAAACAGATGACGAGATCATAGATTCATTGAAGACTCCACAGAAATCGAGCACCCGGTAAGTACGAGTACATTTGTCATGGTCTGCCTGCAGCTAATTTCTCTGGAAACATTGCCCTTGAACCCGGAACACATTAATGTTGTCACATTACCGGTTGGCGGTATTGAGGAATATCTGGCAAAGGTGTGATACTTCCCCAGGCGGAATCTGCAAACAATCCTACCAATACTACAAAACTTATGTTGTATTACGGCGGTTCTTATTCTTAGTATCCAATAATTATTGTTTTTTTAATTGCAGAAAAGTTCTTCGCTGGGTGATGCCTCTATGTCGCCGCACGGTGCGTCACCGTGAGAGCACAAAAGCTCACTTGATCCTTGCCGTTCACAAGATAAGGCTCGGATTCCTTCGCCTGGGCAAGCTGATGGTCAAGCAGTGGTACCTGCCGAATCCAGATCTCGTCTTCTTCTTCAGATTCCAAGAGCTGAAGACTTATATTGAAACGAGAGACCCGGCCTTGTTAAGAAAGTACGTTTTTAAAAGAATTACATTTCTTTTCACATTTCACAAGTTTTGTGAGGGAAAAATACCGATTTCATTTCATTTAAGACCTTATTCCAAGATTAAATTATTTATAAGTTTAGCAACGCGATACTTACGTATGCTGATACACTAATCTAAAATCTTGATAAGAAGAATAAGAATTAGACTGATTTAAGTTTTTAGAGTTATTGTAAAGATTACGATTTTTAATGTCCCAAAATAATTTGGATTTTTTAAATAAAATAGATAAATATTAATGTTATTGGTATTATTCTACTGTGGAATGCTTACACAACACTGCTAGCCCCAAACTAAACAGACATTGTACTATGGAACCCAGTTAGCTGATAAAGTACCTGCGAGGTACATTAGGTACATGTAAAACAATTAATTGTAAATACCTCCTACCTACTTACGAAAAATAAAGAGATTTGGATTGGCTCTGTGCTTGTTACCTATGGGTATGGGATGATTTCCAGCTACCATCACTCTATAGGTATTATAAAAAAACTGTTATGGGAAAAACAAGTTTATTCATTGCTACGATCAAACTTTAAAAGACTTTTTCTCATTCATTTTGCTAGTGCAATTAGGAATTTTGATGGTCCAATGTCCTGATTTCCCTTTTCAGAGCGACCCAGAGGTACCAATACTACCCGGGCTGGTGCAAGCTGAAGTTCGCTGAGATCAACAAGGGCTGGCCAGCGCCGCTGCCCGTGGCCGGGCCCGCGGTCTCCGGAGGGGACGTCAAGATCGAGGCCGCGTCCGTTTGTGGAGGCGAGGTGGTCGCTAGAGCATGCGTTGTTAAGGACTTGTCAGAGGTATTTTATTTCATACTAGCAGTCCGTCCCAGTTTCGCCCGTGGTACGTAATAATAATATATCTAGCGCAGATCACGTATTTTTTTTTTAGAATAGACATAGTATATATAGTGTAGTGACGAGACTAATAGGAGACATGTGCCTGATGTTAAGCAACATGCCTGCCACATAACAACATAGTGACACGCGGCTATTGGAACATTAAGAGTCCAAATCATTACGTAGTACTGCGCTTGTCACCCAAAGGTATAAGATGTTTTATCTCTATGCCCTGTAATTTCACTGGAAACATTGCCCTTCCAACCGGACCACAGTAAAGTTTGCCCGTTATTGTTTGGCGGTAGAATAATTGGCAAAGGTGTGGTAATTCCCAAGGGGAACTCTACTAAGAATCCTACCACTACAAAAATATAGGTTACTACTGTCTGTCGCTATAAGGTGCAATTTCCCAGATCGGTTCGCTGCGCGAGGGCGACGTGTTGGTGACGCACGCTACTGACATAGGCTGGTCGCCGTACTTCCCCCTCCTGGCTGGCATCGTCACCGAGCTCGGCGGACTCATCTCCCACGGTAACCTTGTCTCTTGCTACTCAATACAATTCATATCACTTTTCACTTCATCACTTTCAGTTCTTACCTACCGTCCACCGCCTGAGACCACCTGGGTGAACCGTGGAAAGGTTTTTTTTTACAACGGCTCACCTCTCAGACAAAACTTGATGTTGGTGACGGTACACCTAAGACATATGGACCGGTCCGATTAGGGTCTATCACTGAGAGTTGACTCCGGGTGGGCTCCTGCAAGAAGCTCTGCGGTCAGCCTTAAGCCCCAGGACCTCCCTTGAGCTTCTGGCTCCCACATTTTTTGTATACACTTTAGGGGTAGTAGCCACAAGACTAGGTGGAGTCAGGGTGCTCCGAGTCGGATCTGTGTCCTATGCAACTTAACCGGTCCAATTTGGTTATTTAACAAGGTGGACGGTGAAAACTAAATATTGCCCAAGGTTTACCCAGGTAGAAAAAGGTGAGCCGTTGTAAAAAAAAATTACCACAGTTCACCCAGGTGGCGTCAGGAGGTGGACAGTGGTAAGGTGGTATTAGATCGTGCTTAAAATAGCAAAAAACTTTGAAATGTCTCCGATTTACTTGTAACATTGTGCTTGTTTGTTGAAATTCAGATATTCTTAAACCCGTATCGCGAATCTATTCAAACTTCACGATGGTATTTATCTCGAAGCTAAAAACTATAGCTTCCAAAACTTTACCATTTCAGGCGCAGTGATCGCACGAGAATACGGCCTGCCGTGTATAGTGGGCGCCACCAATGCCACAGATATGTTCAAAACTGGGGACTACGTTCGACTGTCCGGCACTAAAGGCACTTTAGAAAAAGTTACGCTTCAGGAGAACCCAGAAAAAGATGAAGCTAATTAGGAACTGGCAGAATGTACCTATACGTTCATGGGAACATAACGATAATGTTTTGTGATATTAGTAACTTATTTAAATAAGTGACGCCCAGTATTGTACGAGATTATGGTGATGGAATAAAAAGTTGAGTTAAAAATATTCGTTTTATTAAAATTATAAAATAGATACAAAAATCGCAAAACAATACAAATTCATATAAGACATCACAATTGACGTTACGATTTCGCAAACATTTGTAAACAAAAATGTATAAAATATTACCTAAATCGAAATCATTAAAACGATATTTTATCTGGACTGAATGAAAGTATCAAACGTAATAAAAAAATCAGGATAATAATATAATAACAGGATAATAATAATAATCGATTTATGTCAACTTCACAACCTCGAAAAGCGTTTTCAGTTCGTTCACAAATAGGCCTAAATTACGCCACAGGTGCCATTGAATGTTTAATTTTACTATAGAAATTGTATGAGCCTAAATATATAAAGAATTCGACATATTTTGTCTCGCATCTGTCTTGCATATCTGTCATTCTGAAAACGCCGTATAGTCATAATTTATCCCTGGTCTTATGTCCACGTAGAAAAAATATTAAATTTGAAATTATAATTCTCGCGCAGAGTTAAATCGGATTCGATTCTAGAGTAAATACCATAAATTTATTTCATCTCTTCACTGCCTTTCATTTTGTTTCTTTCATATTACGTATTCGTATTCTTCTCTTCAGGTAGGACCAATAGCTCGTAACAATTGAATGAGAATGGCCGCCCGAAGATTACGACGTGACATCTGCGAAAGGTCAAAATTGGATTGGATGGATTGGGGGAATATCTTGAGATGACTTTTAAAATGCCTAAAATTAGAAAATTGTTTATTATCTGCAGCTTATTGTCTCATTCCCAACTTCATTAATTCATCCATAGCCTTCTTTATATCACTGGCTAAATACAGATTTGCTATTTATAGGCTTCTCTTTACGAAATAACGAAAGACAATATACTCGTATGTAGCTTTCGTGTAATTAACGTCCAGTTATTGATACACTGTCTATGACTAGTTTCGAGAGCTGTCACATAGGTACTCTTTAAAACTAGCTTTAACTTATAAAATTACTCTAATTTCACCGCGGTTACGGACATAATAAATATAAATAAATATATATTGGTGGACAATTCACACACAACACCATCTGACCCCAGACAAAGCAAGCTTGTACTATTGCGGCCAGATAGCTGATATAATACTTACTTATATAGTTTTAAATACATACTTATAATACATAGAAACACCCAGACACAGCACATAGGTTTGAATTCATCACACAAATATTTGCACTGGGTGGGAATCGAATCCAGGACCTTCGGCTTCGCAGGCGGAGTTACTACCCACTAAGCCAAGAGGCCAGTCAAATAATGACACCTGTAATCAAACTGTTACTTTTTCATTGCTATTATTCACAAGGGAGTTATAGATATTTTGATTTAATTTTATTGGTTGAGTTACATTACTCAAAAATAGAGTCTCGACACAAAAAAGATTGTGTTAATTAGAACAAAATGATTTACTTTACTTATTTTCTTCACAAGTGTGTTGAAAACCGTCGTATGATACAGGTGTGTATTGAGATTACTGACCTTGGCTCTCTTAAGACCCTCGCCTGACGGGTCGGATCTCAATCCCCCAGCGGTAATCGCTAACATTACACACTTGTACCATAATGTATTATTTGTTTATAGATGTGTAATAGTAACTTGTAGTCCGGCGCGCGCACTGGGCCCAGCAGGTGCGCGCCGCGGTAGAGCACGCGGCCGGCGTGCACGCCCGGCGCGACGTCGACCGCGCTCGTACACGCCGCGCCGGCGCGCCACGGGGCCCACTCCGCCTCGGCGTTACACATCACCTGCGTCACACGCTCGCTAAATCAACTTTAATGGGTCAAAAATATACCATTCTAATTGGCCAGTCAGGTAGACTACGGAAAAATATGGGACACCTATCGTCAAACTTCCAGAGCGGGGGGTTGTCATGTTTACATAGATTTCGTATACAGACGTGACGTCACTCGAAACTTCTAAACATGATATCTTTTTAGTCACCATGCCTCTTAGGGACTTCGCTGGGGCATATATACTTATATTTATTTGCACAGTGTACATAGGTACTTATATGTATTAGATAGATCTTATAGCTAAAATCTATAACTATGTGTACAAAGACCCTGTTAGGTGTTGCAAAACAGGACGACAACACAGTTTCGTCCGTCGTCGTGTACCTAATTATAAAATGTATTAAACATTTATATGAGATTAAAAAAAAAGAAAATGTTACAGGAAGCTCTAGAATTAAAAGAGTACCTACTATTTACACTTTTATAAATTAATGGATCCATCTATCTTCCATTAATTCTTGTATGCTGTAGTAACCTTTTTCGATGAGTTTGTTTTACTTACTAACTTACTTAATTTTATTTTAAAATATGCTGTTTTTATTTATATTTTTGAAAGTTTCAGGTAATTTATTGTATATAAACAAAGTAAAATACAATTTTAACACCCATACGTCTAAGTAGGGTGGGTGCGTTTATTGCAATAAATAGTTAAATCAACCGTGTTACATCCTAGGCCGAGTTCGTGGCCTTAGCATCGGACAGTTGTAGGATAATAAGTACCATTGAGTAGTTTTCCCCCAAGAGGTGGAACATTTTAGGTACGATAGGTTTTAGTTTTAGTTACACATACGGGTATAGATACCTACTGTACTCTATGGAAAATACTAACTTGATACTTGGTGCAATGATGAACAGCATTATCGGAGTATGCTATGCAACAATGTTTCGAAGGATGCAGTGCAGCTGGTAGGACGTCACATCTGCGAGAAAACGTTTCACTATTAAATTGCGATTTGACCCTTTAGGTACCTAATACCGAATGTAATAAATATTTGTCGCGTTGAACAATGAAGCGGGTCGTATGGTTATGTCTTGTGGTAACCACCGCGGTTGTAGGTTAGAGGCCGCAGCAATATGATGACTGCGGTCATCACAATAGTTGTGGTGCACTGCTAGAGACGCCGTGCTTCAGGGAACCGCCATATCTACACTCCACACACACACTCGTAGCACTTTCTGCTTTCTTGACCGGGACTTTGACCACAGACCGGTGGTCGTTACGTGTCGAGACTCGGGAACGCCTAGCCGTTTGATACACTTTGGGAACTATATTACAACGAATGGCGAAAATTTACAAAATTAACTTTGTGGTTGGGCTTTTGGCGGGAGAATATTTTTTTTGGTATTTTTATTTGAGAATGTATAAGTACCCACTAATTTGGTTTTAATGGCGTCTGCTTGAACCGGTCTTTATTTTGAGATAAACCACGCAATTTTTTTTAATTTAACGATTTTTATATCTGAACGAACTTCACTTCATATGCCGAAGCGTAAACAAACGCACTTAGGTAACCTGACACCCGTTTTCCCGCCAAAATTGTAAACATGAGTCGTCGAAAGTGTAGCAAGCGGCTAGCACTCCCTTGCTGGCTAGTCTCCGAGGTGCTGTAATCGACTGAGGTGCTTTTTTATTTATTGGCATCTAGAGATTACTCTCTACATTTATTACATAATTATTTACATAAGCGACGGTCCTGGCAGTAAGTTACCACTGTTGTCGATGCGC
Source organism: Ectropis grisescens (assembly GCA_017562165.1). NCBI lineage: Eukaryota > Metazoa > Arthropoda > Insecta > Lepidoptera > Geometridae > Ectropis > Ectropis grisescens. The sequence continues at coordinate 7,821,127 of CM029771.1, read as the reverse complement.
AGTCCATTATCAAAGACACTCGTAGTATGTTGCTTTCCAATGGTTAATCTAAGTGCCTTTCATTTTAATCAATAAAAGTCGTATTTCAAAACAGTCTGGTTGTAAGTTGTAGACAGCTAGATATTAAAATAGTTTGATATTTTGGATAATATACCTGTGCGTGGTGCGCGCTACCCATATCACCTCATCCTCGTAGAGGCCGGCAGCAACGGCGCCACTCGGCACCGCGCCGCAAGCGCTCATCACCCACACCGGACCCGGCTGCTTCCACGCCGGAAGCCACTCTGTCATCATTTCATCCATTCTTTTAATAATAGGTAATCATAATTTATTCATAAATATCATTTTACATGTCAACATATCACAAATAATAAATGTGCCATTGCACTTAACCATCAATTCAGTGAACGTCAGTATCAAACACATACTTTAAAATTAAATTTATTTTTTATTAAAGTCGTAGAAAAGCATTTTTAAGCTTGATTTTAAATAGGTTTAGGTTCTCGGTTGCCATGACATCACAGGGCAACTGATTTCAGACCATGAGAGTCATGACATGCTTCAACTTGGAGGACTTGGCGAGGGAGTGTGTGGGACTGCTGCCAGCGTGCAATATTCAGTAGGAAACAGAAAAATTACAGCTTTGAATATTCCCAGATTATTTTCGACTGGAGACACCCACCCAGTACAACACATTCTCGGTTTAGATATTCCAATAAGTCACAACTCGAATTCAATTTCACCATAATATCACCTAAATTAAGTGGAAACCACACCTGCAATAAGTGTTTTGTATTTTTGCTCCCAACATACTTTCAAATGCAAATTGTATTTTCGCCAATCTCCAGAATATTCTTGAACTTTCATCTTTAAATTACGCCAGTGTCTGAATGGTGATAAAGATAATAATCAGTTGATTTAAGTTGGATTAGACAGCAAAAAATAATGACAACAGTTAATTAAACTTACAACTCATGCAGAGGTATGTCTCTTTGCGTCTTGGTAATTGAATCTGTTTCTTTTACCTACAAAATATGAAGCATTTATAAAGCAAAAAATTGCCTTTCGGTTACATGACGACTTTTGAGAAATATAGTTACTTACAACAGCCGCTAGCCACTGGGTCCATTTGTTAAACATTTCGATAATTTCGAACATTTCCTGCTGACATTTCGCATAAGTTTCGGTTTTATTCCTAGAATTTGTTGATGATACTATCTGAAATTCATTTTATATTTATAGTAAACTGATACAATTTTTTTATGGGAATAAAATTCTAATGGGAGAATTAACAAGAATATCGTGCTAACTACACTTCCAACTCTTTATCGAATTTGGAATGAAACCCTGAAAATGAGTAAAAATGGTAAAAGGGTAGCTGATTCGTCATCCTTTAAAATATGTTTGAAGATTGAACATGGAGTTAAGATTCGTTGAGTTGAAATTGAATTCTATATTACTTGTTTGTTTCTGTAGCGAAAAGCAAGTCGTGTTGTAAGTTTACAGCTGAATTTATTGTACTGCATCCACTGTAAGGCCTCCGTCGACACTCTTCGTTGAAAACTGGCCCAATTCTCATCTGCTTCCGCTAAAAAGCAAGATGATCTATTGTGATGTTCCATGAACATAATATTAAAATACTTACCGATATTTTCTTTAACTCAGGATACATAATGATACGGAAATCTCTTGGGTTTATCCCAATTCAATTCCACAATTTCAGTTGCTACTTTAGATGTACTGTTAATTATACTATCATGAGCTCACTCCAAAACAAGCAAAACATACTCGTACGCACCGCAATTGACTATGTAGAATAATAACGTAAGTTGGTAGTAAATTATCTTAAAATTATAATTATGCTATCTAATTATTTTATCACCTCTAGTTATATTTGGGTCGGGTTGATACGAGAGCGTGCGATCAACATTTTCTTGTATCCAATCGCGCCACGCCTGCACGTTCCACATCAGACTAACCATCATAGCGTGCCAGTCGGACATCTGATCCGTAGAAATTGTCGAGTTGGCTGCAATTAAACTAATTGGTAATTAATCTCCTAAGCTGCTGATTTACTTGAATTATCTCTACAAACTCACGTGCTTCCATTTCACGTAACGGATGAATGCGCGTTGCCAAACCTATAGCAGCGCTATATGCTAACGTCGTATTGGGAAGAGAGGAGCGGCTGGGAGGAACAGAGGGGTTGCCAAAAAATGAGGGGCATTGTGACAAAGAATGAGTTTGGGAAATCAAAGACCTATGGGGCAACGACAAGTTTTGAGTGCAGGATGGGGTAGAAGACAAAGATGACTCGGTGTGAAGGGAGGGTTTTTCTGGGGTGGACGTCTGTCCGGACATTGAAGCCGGCATACGCCTCCCGGTCAACCACGTGGAGCGGAATGAAGGACAACGAGTCTGTGTTAGATTTGTCCTGAAGCCACCTGGCGAGATATAGTGACTTGGGCCGTAATCAGATGAGCTATGCGCAGCTTGTCCATTAGGTGATTGAGAGCGCGCCCGATTGCTATTTGGTGTTTTTGGGGTCGGCGATCGACGATGGATTAATGGTGAGTGGCTACGTGGGGAGTCGAATTCCACTGAGTGGCGCCGCTCGGGACTACGAATTGGTAACCGTCGTTCAGAGACAGGAGACTGGCCACGTCGTGAACCGCGACCTGGGGAAAGACGACGCGCGGGTGAGCTGACTCCCGTCCCTCTCGTATTCGTGGAGATGTAACTCGACTCGGGCACGGACCGGCCGCGGTGTGACACCGCGTACATCATGTACGCGTGTTGACAGGAAGGTGAGGGGTGCAGAGCGGGGCAAGTGTTCGAGGGGCAGGGTCGCACAGAGAACTCGTGGCCGGGGGTATGAAGGATCTTGTTGGCGCGTGCCAGTTCAGCGGAAGCCTGCGTCGACGCATGTCGCGACCGCGAGCTGCGAGCCTGCTCCACGTGCCGCAGAATCTCTTCGCACCACAACTCGCATTGTATGGTCTCATTCTTCATGCACTTGCACACTTTTATCGTCCCTGCAACATAATCACGATCTACTAATGAAGTATCTATTCAATTTATTGCATGCATAATATTAATTCCTACGTTTTGGTGAAAAGATTCAGTTGTGAACTCTGTACCAATCAGAATCAGAACTGCTGCCCATTCGAGTTATTTTCGAAGTCAACAAAATTAAGGAGCAAAATTAATTAAGAGGCATTATGTTTTCCCATTTCTTTGTTCACGATTGCTCACATAGATTTGGAAGTTTTAACTAGCTGCAGCTTGCATCTGCTTGCAACTTTGTCTTGAAAATGCCCCAAAAAAATTGATTTGTCGAGATGAACAGTATACTATTAAAAATTACCTACTATTCCACACTATCTTATTTATTTGAATTCCATATTTTATGGCTACCATTTATTTTAGAAAAGTCGATAATGTCAAATAGCTCCGGGGCCATTATTGGTAATTGTATCTATGCTTCTAATTGACAGACATGGAGAAAGAATGATAAGACATCAAGTAGGTAGAAACTAGGGTAGATACTTAAAAAAGAGCAAATGAAGAAATAGGTTGCATTAGATCTACCAGTAGTGCCAAGCGGTAGCGTCAAAGGAAATAAACGATACTAACGTGGTTGCAATAAGTTATGTGCCAAATACATCGTTGTATCTTCAATAACATCTGAAACAAAGCGCACGACTGAATTATTTCAAGTTTTACATAATATTGACATCGAAATCATTTATAAATTCACAGTATTTTTAACGAGTTTAAAATTTTGGGAAGTAGCAATTTTAATATTACAAAATCGTTAATTAAAAATCACTGATTTTGAAATATTGATGAATCAATTTCCAAAGTACATATTATTAGACTGCAGGCCCGTGAACAAAATTTATGGGTCAAATGAGCCAGCAGGAGACCTATGTAGGATGATAGATGGGTATAAAATAATAAGATTCAGCACTATGCCGTTACTTGTAAGCCAACTGAGTGCAGATCAGCATTCAAAAGCGCAAGTTGAGTGGTAAATTTTGGTCATTTGTTTTTGTACGGCATTCTTACCATCAAATAGATCCAGGGAAAATAATGAGAAAACGCGTAGTACCGTACAAAACTAGTGAGCCACCAAATCGGAGACATGATTGATTTTTCGGCAATTTTCAGGGAAAATTTGGTCATTTGATACTGTACGGCATTGCTTCCATACAGTTGCAATAGCTCGTCTAACCTATTATTCCGCAACGCCGTACAAAAATAATGCGACGACAAGAAGCAAATATCGAGGGATTAATCTCCTCTTTTCAGTGATCCAGGGAGGTGATTTAATACAACGTAAAATTAATTTATTCCGAAAGCATTTTGTGCAAAGATAAAAAATTATTATTCGCTGGTGGCGGTTGGAGAAGTAAGACCGAGGACCGGGCTGAGTGACGTATCATAGGGGAGGCCTATGTCCAGCAGTGGACGAATACAGGCTGCTGATGATTATGATGATGAGGCACATGGTAAGTAGGCGCATGTAAGTAGTATCTATCTACTACCTGTTACATTTGGCTGGCACCGACTTCAAATAGATGAGTGAGTAGCGCTTATAATAATGATTATAGTTAATTTTTAGCTTTTGAGTGCCTATTTGTGGTTTTCATGTCGGTTTAATTTTTTGTACGAAACTAGTTTATTTTACCCTTTTTAGTGTAAAACAAGTTTTTATTAATCCATTTACACAATTTCGTATTGACAAGGTCGAGTTTCACAACTTTTGTGAAATCTACTACTACGTCATCCAGAAAATTGTACGCAAATTTTGGTTTATGGTTAATATTTCAAAAACCACCAAACCGATTTCAATAAGATTTATATGGGACCATTCGGGAAGCATACCCATCCAAACACAAAAAGAAATTTTAAAATCAGTGTAGGGGTTCTCGAGAAATCAGGTAACATACATTAAAAAAACAGGAGTCGAATTGATAACCTCCTCCTTTTTTGGAAGTCGGTTAATAAAATATCACCGAATGCACACCATAGCACAGATCAGAAAATAGTTACTTCGTAGCAGATGCATCACTGCCATACAAAAGCGCAAATACCTACACGATAATAACCTAAACTTTCGTAAACTACTTACCTACTGTTACTTGCACGCAAAAATACACCTTTGCACAAGCACACAAAGTTGAGAATACCGTGCGCCCCGTGTGGCTTTTCGTCTGCTTACGTCACTGACCAAACGTGCTAGGGTTGTACAAAATATGATAAGATGATAAAAAAACTAAACTGCAAATTGTAATTTTCTTTATTGTTTATTTAAATGGAATGAAAAAAAAAAAAAATGTTTATTATCTCAATAACGAAAACCAAATCACAAGAAAAGCTACAAAACCTAGCGTCTACCGCCTTAGAGTTATTAAAAACAGTTTCACGCGCTCCCGGATGTTAAATACAAAGCGACAATATATACAAAGAATTCATATATGTGACAATAAATAGGTACAAAGAATGAATACTTAACATGTTTTGCTAGTGTGAACTAGATCCCACACTATGGTGACCTGTTTTGTGGGATCCAGGCTAATTTTATGCAATGCGACTAAAAAAATAGATATTTTTATTTTATTTTCAAACAATTAAATTTTCTCCGACAAAACAAACTTTCAGATACTTACCTACTCGAATTCTAGAATTTTATAATTTTGGCTAAGTTTATCATCACGTCTTACAGATATAATAGATAAATTAAATGTATGTATATACTTATGCTTTACATACAATTGCAATTTTTCCAACATACTGTATTGTTATTGCAGCCATCCACAATACAATAACGCCGCGACATTATTTATGCGCGCACTCGGCGTTTGTACGCACGTCAGCTCGGGCAAGCGGCCGGCGCCCCTGTGCTGTGATTTTAGTACACCCGGGTGGACCCGAACGAGTAGGTTAATATCGCGCGCCGTATAGCGAGTGGTGAGGGTGTGACCATAGTTTACCTAAATACAGATATGCAGAAAAATCGACAGACTGATGAATGAAAATAATTTATTTACATATTTAAAGGATTAAATTTTATTTATTTAGTATTTTACAGAATATAATTTGAGTGTAGAGGATTCACACGACCTAATATTGCCTTCCCCTTTCCATAACAGGACAAGTTGTAAGACGGCCCACTACCACTCATACACTGTTGATATTCCCATAAACTATTTTCGTACAAAAAATTAAACCGACTTCAAAACCACAAATAGGCACTCAAAAGCGAAAAATAAATTAAAATCATTACTGTAAGCGCTACTCAGTCATCTATTTGAAGAATTTATTTTATTATTTTTTTACCCTTTTTAGTGCAAAACAAGTTTTTATTAACGCATTTACACAATTTCGTAGTGACAGGTTCGAGTTTCATAACTTTTGTGAAATCTACGATTACGTCATCCAGAAAATTGTATGCAAATTTTAGTTTTTGATTCATATTTCAAAAACCACTTGACCGATTTCGATAATATTTATATGGGACCATTCGGGAAGCATACCCATCCGAAGATATAAAGAAATTTTAAAATTGGTACGGGGTTTCTCGAGAAATCAGGTAACACACATATAAAAAAAATTGATAACCTCCTCCTTTTTGGAAGTCGGTTAAAAATTCGTACAAAACGGTTCGAATCCAGTTTTCTCGTTCTACGTACAGCTTTAGGGTGGAATCAGGGTCGAGCCGCCCCTGTGTGTGAAGTGTGCGGCGCACACAGGCGCCAAGTTAATAGGGGCGCCAGCGCCTCCTCCGTTTTTTTTACACGTACGCAACATCACGTTCTTTGTAGCAGAGCAGGTATCGTCGATTAGTAAGTAGGTAGGAGAGACGCAACATTTGCCTATTAGTTATATATCAATTCTTATATAGCTATAGTTGATTGTAAGAGTCTCCCAAGATAATGTTTACGTGTGTGGTTTAATTTTACAGCTTAGGTTTTGTTTTACATTCATTATGGGCTCAGCTTTTAAATAAAAATAACCCTACGAACTAAAAGGAACTACGCGAGTAGCACCCCGAGGCGCTGCTAGTTTTTAATATGAGTAGGTTGTTTGTTGCTCAATCACGTAGTACAGATCAAATTGAAATTTGTTTCACATAAAATATAGTTTTACCCCTGATTACCTTGGATTTGAATTTTTTTACATTAGTATTCGACGAGTCAAGCCCTTTCATTTGACACCCATATTGAGGGAAGTTGTGAAAAAATATTTTTTCCGCCATTTTGTGGAGGCGGCAATCTTGAATCGATATCAACCAAACATGGCTGAAACTACCGCAAAAAACTGGCTTTCAAATGACAAAAATCTACATTGATATCGGGCAATCCGTTTGAGAGCTATGATGCCACATACGAACACACACACACTGACCGACATACAGACATTGATGTCAAACTTTTAAAACTCCTTTTTTTGCGTTGGAGGTTAAATAGGGGCGCCATAAAGGTTTGGCACACAGGCGCTGGTGGGGGTCGGCTCGGCCCTGGGTGGAATTCAATCAATAATGAGAGATACAATCTGGAACTTTTCAAGGCCAGAGAAATCATTCAAGCCACTTCTTCGAACACACCGTCGCTTACCATCGGGCGAGTTGGTGGTCAAACGCAGACTTATACGCGATATAAAAATTATTAAAGCTACTCCTTAAACTCTTTACATGAATCCCATAGAAAATTGCAGTTTTGATATTAGTATTGATAGTATTAAAAAAAAAAACAGATCATCGGCAGCGGCATCTAGAAGCGGCACCGTTTCATGGTGGATATTCCAAAGACACGGACAAAGAGGTTTGACTCTACGTTTGTGATAACAACGTCTAGGCTGTGCAATGAGTTGCCTGAGTGGGTTTTACCCGATAGTTATAATCTTGGTGTCTTCAAATCGAGAGTGAATCGGTTTCTTCTAGGTAAACACGCTCCATCGTAGACCGCATCAGGCGAGATGGCGGTCAAGTGTAAACCTATTAAAGTTAAAAAAAAAAACTTCTTTGTACAAAATTCCATACTGTAACAGCTTAATTGTATGGACATAGATTTTTTTACGCATTATAATTATGTTAAAGTAAGTCTGTTACCGCCCATCACGTTTTGATACTTGTCCGGTGTCTTGTCTCGCATAAGATTGATCAGTTTGAGTTGTATTTTCCTTGAGACCACAGGATCGGCGCTTGTCACATCGAGTTTGTCCGCATTTGTTCCTACCAACCTAAAAAAACCAGTACTTGTAATACTTAACACATTCTGTAAAATTTTATTTTCTCAAGGTACGTCGTAACATAAGTGGGATCTAAAATTTTAACAAACTAAAGCAGTTACCGATCATGCGTCTAAGACTCCTACCGCAGCTAGTGAAAGAACTGATAATATTAAAACAGCTCAAATGGTTTTCATGAAACATAACTAAGAACACTACCGACTAATTCAACTTTCAAAGAAAATATGAAAATCAAAATCGGTCCATTCGGGAGCTAGGAAGCCACCGACAAACATACACCCATAACATCCTAAGTCACGCGTTCCGATTCGTACACTCCGCACCAGAATACGTAAAAGATAAAATCGGAAATAAATTTATTGCGAACTATTTTTTTTGGTACAAAGCGATTTTAGAGATAACACAAAATCTCAGTTGATGAGATAAAGCCTTTTTGAAGAGTTCGGTTAAGGTGGGTTCTAGACGGCTCTTAACGGGTCCCGTAAGGCTTACAAAAGTGACTTCCTACCGATCACCGCGTAGAGTTGTTCGATGTGAACATGCTGACTCTAATTTGTACGAGTCCATGGTAATATCTGATTAGAAAGATTCGATTACGTCATTAGTCTTGGTCTAGTCGGGAGAACGGTGACCGCCGATCCGGAGCCCCCGGGATCAAATCACACACACACCACTGTTTTTTCAAATGCCGCTAACCTACAACGGTGAAGGAAGGCATCGTGAGGAAACCGACGTGTTTCTAACATATTTCGAAGATGTGTCATCCATCAACCAACCCGCCAACCCGCATTTGGTCAGCGTGGTGGATTATCACCTTGATTCTCTCCTCGCGAGAGAAAGCATCGAGTGTCAGCAGTGAGAACATTTAGTGGGCTGTTTAAATGCATTCGTCTTTGGGCGCCCCTTGCATTGTACCTACACCTGTCAGTGAACTTACAAGTCTGCGCCATCATTGTAATTTTTCCTAATGGACCCGTGTCGTAATAGTACAGCCGGTCCATTTTCCGTCATGTTTTGTGCTAAAATGTTGAGAGCTTCCGTCTTTTCGCCTGAAAATAATTGTATTAATCCAAATAAAATGTTTTATATTTTAATCCAAATAAAACGACAAAGGGGGTCAGAGAGTTGGTAATTTGAAATTTACCTTGTAACATAACGTGTGATACCAGAAGTCCGGCTGATTGACTTATGACCTCTGAAAGATAAAACAATTGTGAGGATATCTTTAGAAGTGTAAATTAGCAGCAGTAAATAGAGCAGCTTTATAGAGTAGTATGATATTTTTAAGGGATTTCAGTTGACCTGAGATGGTATGTACTGTCTATCAAAATCTAAGTGTTTCCCGCCGCACTATTGATCCATTACAACTTTTTTAGCGTTCCGCTGAAAGGCGCTACGAGCCGTAATCGCTCGTATTTCCCCGCAGACCGTACCTACTCATCATAGTCACCACGATCATGATAGCGGGTGAAGTAGCCAAACACAAAAGTCATGATCATTTTAGGTACTTAGACAATAAATTTAACAGGAACCCGTTTAAATAATAATAAATTCTCTCTCTCCAAAAATAATATCACTAGTAAAATTGGTTCGCTTACTGTTTAAAACTGGGGTTGAATACCCGTCCTGTGGAACATTCGCCATGATCGATTTTAATTTCGATTCCGTAGCAGACTTCAAACTCCCGTTAGGACGATTAATCTGATCTTCATACGATGTCAACCCTCGTAAACTGTAAAATAGCAATAAAACAATGGTGTAGACATACACAGATGTATTTGTCAACGAGATAGTTTTTAATTTCACCAAAGGTGGTACTACTATTATGTGTTCATTTTGTAAAATTTCTGTACATTGCAGTGTTAGCCAAAATTTTATTGCAAGGAACAATTGAAAATAACAATTGATTAATTGATAATTGCAAGTTTTGCAATTAATTAATTATTAATGGTAAGTTGTTCCCGCAATTAAAAACTGCAATTAAATTGAAATAGAGTAGAAAGAAATCTCAGAAATCTTCACGTGGTGCATCACACAACAACTTGCCTTCGTGGCATCTTGTTGTGTGATGGCGAATCCCAGCCGGGGCTGGGAACTTCTACACGCGCTCCTCACCCCCTTGAGTAGTCCGTGTAGAGGTTGGGGAGAGGGACTGGAAGACTTGAAAAGGTTACTCGGCTGACATATCGGCCAAGTAAAGTTCCTAAGCCTTCCAGATGAGGGTCCACCACGAGCATTCTGATTAGCAGAGTGCTCAGTGGAAGGACAAGCAAGGAAGGACGAGGCAAGTTGTTATGTAATGTGTGTGATTATTGTGGGTGCACTACGTGGAGATTCCCGAGCCACGCACCTCATCGTGCAATTAACATAACTAAGTTTAAATAAATTAATTGCAATGTGCAATTAACAGATTAATTGCAATTAATCAATTGTAATTAAATTAATTGCAATAAAATTTTCAAACAATTACTAAGATTGAAATATTAATTGATCAATGCCCAACACTGGTACATTGAATATTGATATTTGTATATTATGGCTATCGCTGTCGTAATTCGTATTTCCATGCACCGTAGTTCTGAATACCAACTTCAGAGAGTTTTCCCAAAACAATAAACTGAAGGCATATTAAAGTACATACTAAGCAGCAGCATTCTTGTATGACTTCGGTATTTCTCCTTCAAACAGTAACGCATCTCCTGCAGCCTCCATCTCATCCAGTAGAGCCACGTAAGCTTCAATTTCCTCGTCTACAACAGTTTTAATGAGTAAGTAGGTAGTTTTAAAGTTTAAATATAAGAATAAACATAGATCACAACTCTGGAAAAAGGCATGAGAGGTCTATGGACTCCCAGATGGAACGAATGCTATAGCCGTGTAGGACACACGGCTATAGCAAGAGTAAAAAAATGTATCTGAGAAGTCTATGGACACACAAAAAAACAACGGAAAAACCGTAAGGCCATAAGAAACTTTGTTGCAAAGTGATAGGCCCTTAATGAAATACGGAAAAGTAAAATAAGTAGGTGTTACTGGTACCAAAATAAACGCAATTCATTTTTTACAGTACAGAGTGCCAGGACGAGAAGGACATGTGCCTGATGGTAAGAAACACGCCTGCCTATAACATCACAGTGCCATGCAGCTATTAATTAGAACATGAAGAGTACAAATCATTACCTGGCCACTCACTGCCCTGCACTCGTCACCCAAAGATTTAAGATGATGTATATCTCTATGCCCTATAATTTCTCTGGAGACATTTCCTTTTAAATCGAAATACGTCCTTGAACATTATTGAGATAAGTATAATACCATATAAATCTAACAATTATTAGAAATATATTCTTACCTGGTTTGGTAACTTGTTCCGATAAATACTCTGATGCGTCTTTAACATGCTCTGGAAATAAAATACATATCATTCAAACGTCTAGGTAACTAACAAACATTAAATCTTGAAGAATACCTACCATAAAAAATAAATTTATGTAAATCGATTGATAAATAATGAAAATATGAAATGTAACCTTTCATGGTAGTGGTCACTTTTCGGGGCATAGGACGATTTCGTACTACGTCATCCAATTGCTTTTCCAAATAGTACGAGATCCCATCACATGGTTCAGCAGCTTCTAAGTTTTTTCGCTTTCTTCAATCTTGAATACGCCAAAAACAAAGAATACAAACGGTGGTATGAAATGATACTTATCTGCAATACTAACATTATCGTACACTGGTTCCATTTCAAAGCAAAGACTTAATTTGTTTAATCTACGCGAATGTTTAAAGGGCTTGTGTAATTTAGCACAGTATTGTTATTGTCTCCTCTCTGACTATAAGATATTTTTCCTAAATTATCTTTCAGTTTGACAAGCACAGTACCACCTATTTGAACATAATGAGTGGTAATTACTACATAGCACTGCACTTCACTCGTCACCCAGAGGTATAAGATTATCTCTATGCTCTGCAATTTCTCTAGAAACATTTCCTTCCAAATCGGAACACAGTGACATTAGCACATTAGTGCTTGGCGGTAGAATAACTAACAAAGCAAGCACACCTTTGAGCAGCATGGAAGAACGTTTCCGGAGTGTCGCCAATCTCGACGAGAATCTCATTGCCTTTGTTTTGCATTTCCGCTATTAGGCCATCAGTCACGACACCCTTGTAGTCTAAAACAATAACGACCCGTGTTAGGAATTATAATTTTAATTACACACAAATACAGTTAAAACGTATTTTTTTCGCAATAAAAACGAAATGGGGCTACCGGTTTAAAATCAACAATAAGTACACTGAGTCAATCTTGGCCTTTGCGGACGACCTTGCAATACTTACACGTAATCCCAAACAGTGTCAAGAATTGTTGAACGAAGTCGATGAGTTCTGTACATGGACGGAGGGAATGAGGACAAAACCATCTAAATGTCATTGTCTTTGTCTGGGTAGAAGAAATACCAAATATACGTCTTACGATCCGGGACTCTCCATAAGTGGCCAAGGAGTTGCCACAATTGCAGAGGCAGTGCCTTTCAAATTTCTTGGTAGAAAGATAGATCACAAAGGACGTACACCATCATTAGAGGTGGTTGTTGAAAATTTCATGAACAACCTCAATAAGGTAGACCAGCAGCCTATCAGCAATATCAAAAAGCATGGATATATGACAACTACCTCACATCACGTCTCACTTGGCCTTTCCTAGTATATGACATCGGTAAAACTCTCCTGGCAAAGCTAGATGCCAATGTCATAAAGATATTGAAGTCATGGTTCGGATTGGCACATCCGGCTGATCCTCTACTCTTTTAGGGATCACAATAGTTTTGGGCTGAAACTAAAGAAACCGTCTGAACTTTACAAACACCTAAGAGTTACAAAACGCATGTTTTGGGAAAGTCATAAGACAAATTAATTACATCTCTCCCAAAAGACAAAACTGCTTCAGACCTGGAATCTAGACTTCAATTCCATAAACAATTTATGGCAGGTGCACAAGTAAATACTGCTGGGTTGGGTGCGAGAAAAAAGGGAAGACCGAGACATGGTAAAACCTTTCTACAACAAGACGAAAATGACGGTTACAAAGTGCACGCTATGAATTTAGAAATGCAAAGTGAGTGGTTAACCATAGGTGAGTTCTGTATCCCATTAGCTCTAAAATGGCGCACCTTGATCTATGACTGGTCCACTGCCTTATTAAAATTTTATCTAAATGCATTCCAAATGACCCTCCTGACCAGAGTAACTTGGTAAGGTGGGGAAAAGCCTCTGAAAAATGTTGCTATACTTGTGGAGAGGCGATATGTACAGCAAGGCACATATTGGTGGGATGCAAGGTGCTCCTTAATGGGGTCATTACTCACGGCGTCATGACAGAGTACTTGAAATCATACGTGAAGCCATGAGCCTTTCAGTAGCTAGAGCCCAAAAGGATTGACGACAAACAACAGACAAATTAACTTTGTAAAAGAAGGCTCAACTTCAAACTCCAGGAACAAGCCTTACTCAATCCTGGGTACAGCACCTGATTGGACTATTTTAATGGACACGTATGAAAAGCACTACAAAATCCCAGAGGATGTGGGTGTTTCGTCATCCAGACCGGACATTTTCCTTTTTCTAGAGCTACGAAACGCATAGTCCTTGTAGAACTTACCGTACCGTGGGAAACTAATATACCTAAAGACCACGCGATGAAACAAAATAAGTATTACGACCTCCTAAACGAATTAACAAAAACGGCTATGTAGTTAGTTTATACGCTGTAGAAGTGGGGCGCGAGAGGTATACCAGCAAAATCTCTCTATAACCTACTGAAAGACCTTGGCTTATCCAGAAGTGCAGTAGGTTCTATACTAGAACGTGTATCTAAAGCTGCACTAGTAGGCTCATATCAGATTTGGCTGGGCAGGGAGAGAAAAACGAGTGGTGAAGGTGAGTGTTGATGTACGTCAGAAAGGGGCCCCTTAAACCTACGCCCGAGTCACAAGTCTCGGGAACTACTCGAGTTTTCTCTCTCTGCCACACGATGGACCCGGCACCCGCACGGTGAATCCATGGAATGCTAAGAAAATCGTCTCATACAAAAATGACAGCCCGGAGAGACGGGATGACGCTGGAAAGACAGATGGCTGGTGGAAAAGACACCTGACGGATGGAAAGACATCTGACTGTTGGAAAGACAGCCGAGGGTGAAGGCCTAGCAAGCCAAGCCCGGGAATTAAATCGCTAAAAGTCCGAATAAGAGTAATACCCCTGGGACAGTCCGAGAGGCGGGGCGGAAGATCTGTCCACCGTGTGATAGTAATGACGACCCTGGCGCGAATACGGATTTGAGATGCCCAGTGTGCGGGAAAATTTACAAGAGACGAGCTTGGTACCAAAAGCATTTAAAGACACATGATGGTGTTGAAGCACGACAGCCGTCGGTCAGTACTTCGACAACCACTATGGATAGAGTTGACCCTCATATATCCCAAGGTGAACCATCGAGTGAAAACTACCAGGAGTCCATTGTCATCAGGACACGTCTTGGCATTCCCAGCCTAAAAAACTCTACCTGGAAAGTTCATGACGAAAACTTGACGATCTTGTTAGAACATCCTGGGCCAAAACAAGACCTAAACAGCCAAGTAGAAACTTTCCAGAACACCATATATACATACTTCTCGGAACATTACCCACCATCAACTTGTTATGCTCAAAATAGCAAGGAAAATATGTTCAAAATGAAATTGCGGAGGAAGAAAAGAGAGTTAATAAAACGTCTTCGTGTAGCTAAAACCATGGGCGACAACCATCTAAGTCACCAACTGTCCAGGGCTCTAAGATCAATCCTTAAATTAATACAAGGAATATCGCTTCAAATTAGTAAAAATCGTGATAATTTTAACAGAGCTAAACACGAAGTAGACTTTGATAAAAACCCTTTCAATACTCCAAAAATATTTTCAGGGAGCAAAATGGAAAGCTTATCTTGACTAACGCGCAAATTTACGATCACTTTAAAAGCACATACGAAGTGCCTAAACGCGGGAGCTCGTACGTAGAACCAAACATCCAAAGACCTAATGATCCTCTGACAGGCTTTCAAGGCACCCCACCTAGTGAAGAGGAAGTAAACTATCAAATTAAAAAGAAAACTACTAAATCAGCTCCTGGCCCAGATGGCATTCCTTACATAGTGTATAAAAAGTGTCCATCAGTTCGTAAACATATCTTGAATATATTCATTAAGATCTGGTCAAGAAAGCAAGTCCCAGTAGCATTTGGAAGAGCAATTTTGTCCTCATCCCTAAAAAGCAGGAAGTAACTCATCCCAAAGACACCAGACCGATAGCCCTAACCAATACAATTTCTAAAATCTTTTCAGTATTTTGCAAACAAAATGACCACATTTATGACTAGCAATAGGTATTTCAGGCCCAATCACCAGAAAGGGTTCTTGCCTGGTATTTCTGGATGCCTGGAACACAATACATTACTAGCAGAAAGTTTGAAAGATGCCAGAACACATGAGAGGCAAATTACAGTCTGCTGGATAGACCTAGAGAACGCGTTTGGTTCTGTCCAGCATGAACTTATGATATTTGCCCTAAAATGGTATAACTTTCCTGCTGAAATTATTGACATAATTAATTCTTATTATTGCCACTTAAAATTCGTCATAGCAGTAAACAAGGAATACACAAAACCACTTGAATACAATGTAGGACTATTCCAAGGGTGCTGCTTATCACCAATAGCATTTAATATAGTTATAAATATTTTAGTAGACAAATTAATATCCCGTGAAAAGAAATGGGGCTACCGGTTTAAAATCAACAATAAGTACACTGAGTCAATCTTGGCCTTTGCGGACGACCTTGCAATACTTACACGTAATCCCAAACAGTGTCAAGAATTGTTGAACGAAGTCGATGAGTTCTGTACATGGACGGAGGGAATGAGGACAAAACCATCTAAATGTCATTGTCTTTGTCTGGGTAGAAGAAATACCAAATATACGTCTTACGATCCGGGACTCTCCATAAGTGGCCAAGGAGTTGCCACAATTGCAGAGGCAGTGCCTTTCAAATTTCTTGGTAGAAAGATAGATCACAAAGGACGTACACCATCATTAGAGGTGGTTGTTGAAAATTTCATGAACAACCTCAATAAGGTAGACCAGCAGCCTATCAGCAATATCAAAAAGCATGGATATATGACAACTACCTCACATCACGTCTCACTTGGCCTTTCCTAGTATATGACATCGGTAAAACTCTCCTGGCAAAGCTAGATGCCAATGTCATAAAGATATTGAAGTCATGGTTCGGATTGGCACATCCGGCTGATCCTCTACTCTTTTAGGGATCACAATAGTTTTGGGCTGAAACTAAAGAAACCGTCTGAACTTTACAAACACCTAAGAGTTACAAAAACGCATGTTTTGGGAAAGTCGCAAGACAAATTAATTACATCTCTCCCAAAAGACAAAACTGCTTCAGACCTGGAATCTAGACTTCAATTCCATAAACAATTTATGGCAGGTGCACAAGTAAATACTGCTGGGTTGGGTGCGAGAAAAAAAAAGAAGACCGAGACATGGTAAAACCTTTCTACAACAAGACGAAAATGACGGTTACAAAGTGCACGCTATGAATTTAGAAATGCAAAGTGAGTGGTTAACCATAGGTGAGTTCTGTATCCCATTAGCTCTAAAATGGCGCACCTTGATCTATGACTGGTCCCCTGCCTTATTAAAATTTTATCTAAATGCATTCCAAATGACCTCCTGACCAGAGTAACTTGGTAAGGTGGGGAAAAGCCTCTGAAAAATGTTGCTATACTTGTGGAGAGGCGATATGTACAGCAAGGCACATATTGGTGGGATGCAAGGTGCTCCTTAATGGGGTCATTACTCACGGCGTCATGACAGAGTACTTGAAATCATACGTGAAGCCATGAGCCTTTCAGTAGCTAGAGCCCAAAAGGGATTGACGACAAACAACAGACAAATTAACTTTGTAAAAGAAGGCTCAACTTCAAACTCCAGGAACAAGCCTTACTCAATCCTGGGTACAGCACCTGATTGGACTATTTTAATGGACACGTATGAAAAGCACTACAAAATCCCAGAGGATGTGGGTGTTTCGTCATCCAGACCGGACATTTTCCTTTTTCTAGAGCTACGAAACGCATAGTCCTTGTAGAACTTACCGTACCGTGGGAAACTAATATACCTAAAGACCACGCGATGAAACAAAATAAGTATTACGACCTCCTAAACGAATTAACAAAAAACGGCTATGTAGTTAGTTTATACGCTGTAGAAGTGGGAGCGAGAGGTATACCAGCAAAATCTCTCTATAACCTACTGAAAGACCTTGGCTTATCCAGAAGTGCAGTAGGTTCTATACTAGAACGTGTATCTAAAGCTGCACTAGTAGGCTCATATCAGATTTGGCTGGGCAGGGAGAGAAAAACGAGTGGTGAAGGTGAGTGTTGATGTACGTCAGAAAGGGGCCCCTTAAACCTACGCCCGAGTCACAAGTCTCGGGAACTACTCGAGTTTTTCTCTCTCTGCCACACGATGGACCCGGCACCCGCACGGTGAATCCATGGAATGCTAAGAAAATCGTCTCTGAAATATTGCATAAATACAAATTAAAAATTCGCATTTATTTATATATAAAAAACGAAAAATATTTGGAAACTCGTAAACAAAATACGTACATATTTGTTATTTATTTTATTGTTTTTATGTCACAATTTTGAGTGTTTACAAATTTGTGGCAGCCTGGTGGTCATACCGCTGCTAGCATGTAATATTATGTAGCGACCGTAACGTCGAGGTAATGAAACAAAAATCGTCCCACATAATAGAGGTATTATACAAGTGTTTGAGTGAGTTTGAGTAGAGAACATATTATCGTGGACGGGTGTGTTGTGTTAACTACTCCTACAGTAGAATCTCGTTAGCATTTTATAATAAAAAAAAAAAGTTGGAAACAAACTTACTGTTCGCAACGAAATTTTCTGAAAGTATCCTGGAACTTTCGATGACTACATCTGAAAATTAAGAAACAAACAAGTATCTTAAGCACCTATTGTATATTAAAGTACCTACATAGTCGTAGTCAAATATTAACAAAACGAAGTGTAAAAAGCTAAAGAGGTTGTTTGGCTAGAAAACGATCAGTCAGTTTTGTAATATGTTTGCATCTGATAGAATAGTTCTCAGGGAATTTTATGTTACATCGACTGGGATTACAGCTCTGGTAATCCTAATTTCGAATGCGTTTTTTTTGATGTTTATTGCTCAATCACTTGGAACGGCTAAACGGATCGGAGTCTCTACCGCCTAAACTATCGCCTAAAACTGTCTTAGTTTTGATATTGCACTATCTCTCTTTTCTTTTTGCTTGAAATGGTAGAGACAGAAATAGCATAACAGATTTAGTTAGGCAGGATAAGGGTGGGTTGAAATTTGGTACAGAGGTTATAGTCCCGAATAACAAATAGGCTACCTTTATCCCTAGAAAATAACGGAATTGGGAACTACACAGATGAAACCGATTATTATTATTAGTGAAAATGGTCTATTATAATAATGGACTATTATAATAATACCTTCAATGAATAGTCCATTATTATAATATTCCTGGGATAGGCAGTGATTTTCTTACCTTGCATAGCATCTTTCAAGTTGGCCGGGGTTTTCTTCGAGACTAGATCATCAAGTTTTTTTTCAAACTTGTTGTGAAGACGCGCTGTATCGGGAGACTCCTTGACTGCTTTATCAATTTTCACCCGCGGCTTTCGTTTAAGCCTGCACCAATAGTAAAAAGGCATGAAAGGTCTATGGACGTCCAGAACGAAAAAAAGTTCCAATACAGCTGTCACTGTGTCAAAAAGTTTCAGTGAGAGTTCTATTGATGCGCAGAGGAAACTGAGTTCACACACGGTCGCAACGATAGCAAGAAGTGGCGACGAGTGGTCTATGGATGCCCAGTCGTATCGAAGTTACTACCTATAGCAGGAAGTATCGGAAAAGTCTTATAACATTTTTTTCGGTCTAGCTGCCATGCGTTCAGATCGTGCAACATGCGTTAAGCAACTTTATTCCAATAATTTATATCATTTATAACAGACTTATAGTGAACACCCTGGCACAGTACAAATATTTGTATTCATTACACAAATATTTGCACTCCGTGGCAACCGAACCCACGACCCACGGCTTTGCAGGCATACTACCCACTAAGGTACAAAGCCAGCCAATTTGGCTCCAGCCAGAGAGTCAACTGCGGCTCGTCAACTCCTCGGAGAGGCCTATCCTTAGGAGGGGTGACCGGCGACCGTAAACTTACGCTATCCAAGACCCTCCAGTGACCCTCCAGACCACGTGCGAGCTAGGATGCCCTTCCAGTTCTCCTTCGTGCCCGCTTCCGCATCGCCGGATGAACGAGAGGGGCTATCGTCTCCCTTTCCTTTATCGCGACTAGTGTTAAAATGTCCAAGAAGTGGAACGCTCCTAACAACTCTGGCTACTGGAATGAAATCCAGTTTACCATTCTGGTCATAATGGGAGACGGAAAGTTTCTCTTTCTGTCCAAGTCCAAGGGAGGCTGGGCTATCTCTTACTATACGGAAATCTACTAGCGAGCACATTATTGGGCATAACACCGTTGATCGAGGACGGTCTCGTGGATAGCGGTTCCTAAAAGAAACGTCGAGGGATCAAAATAAGCGATTGTGGCTTATAACGAATATTATAATCGTCAGAGACATGTACACCGTATAACACAGACAGAGTGCAATATAACTCGTAACGTTAGACTATTAATAAGTTTCCAGTATGGATTTTATTGCTTACCACTTCGATGCCTGCGAGTAAGACACTTCAGTGTGTGGCTGTTTGTATAAAATGGCACTTCCTTTCGCATTAAGTTCTTTATGGAGTATGTTTAGAGCAGCTTCGCGGTCTGGATCGGATTCGGATTCTAAAACACCACAATCAGTTTTAGAAAACTTAAGGACAGAAATGTATTTAAAGTTATGTTACAATATACAAATAGGAAAAATAATGTACTTTGAATATTAGGATTTCTGTTTAACCACGCTAGACAACTATTAAGCGATTTCAAGTTAATATTGACTTTTATCGTCTGTGCCAGTACCTGGAATGTATTTAATTAAAAACATTTCAAGCCCTACATTTTCTACATTTGTAAGAACAATAAAATCATTGATGTTTTATTGTTCTTACAACTTTCTTGTTCTTACCTTCACGACTCACTCGTCCTGTCTTCTTCCTTCTAACCGCAGCTTCGTCGTCGTCACCAACTCCCGCTGATCTTTTTTTCCTTCGAACTCCATCTTTATCCTCGTCTCCAGCTGCTCGCGATTTTTTTTTCTTTCTATTTCCCTGTGAATCTATATAGAAATCATCAGCATTTTCAGCTGAACTTATTTTCCTTTTATTCCCTTTTTCGTCTATGTAGAATCCATCTTCGGTGGTTGCAACTTGAGCACCAGCTATACCACTTGTACTATCTCTAGTACCAGCTCCAGATCCTTTACGGCTCCGGGCTTCAGGTGAAGTCGCACTAACACTAGCAGATCTCGGGATCCCAGCACTTCCTGCTGCATTTGCACCGCCTCCTGAATCCGTAAGCTTTGGAATTCCAGCAGCACTACTTCTAGGTGCACCACTACTTGCACCGCCAACATTATCAGATCCCATGCCGGCAGAAGCACTGGTTCTAGAAATTTCAGCACTACCTGCAGTATCGCTTCCAGTACCAGTGCCTTTTTTGGCTCCCGATTTAAGAGCTTCACCACCCTTAGAACTTGGAGTTATAGAACTGCCCCTAACACTTTCTTTTCCAGCAGGACCAGATCCTGCAACAGTCCCAGGCCCTGAACCACCATTAGCGGCAGTCTTGGTTTCAAGACCACCAGCAGCCGCAGTTTTAGTCCCGGTACTTTCACCAGCTACACCCGTACCAGCGCCACCACTTACACCTGCCATTGCAAGACCACCATCCACACCTCCTCTCCCAACGCTATCACCACCAGTAGTACCACCTCCAGTACCACTGCCAGCTGCAGTACTAAGCCCAGTACCACCACTAGCTGTAGAACCAGGCGGTCCGGCACCTTTACCAGTAACTCCAGAAGCGGCGGCATGGCTAGATACAGCGCCAGGTTGAGCACCACTTCCATGAGGTTCTGTACCAGTACTTCCAACTCCTGTCGTAGTCCCACGTCCAACACCTCCACCAGCTGTACCTTTAGACCCAGTACCCCCATTTATTGTAGAACCAGGAGGTCCAGCACCCCCCACCAGCGGCATTAGCGGCAGTAGCACCACCAGCCGCAGTCGAGCCACCAGAGGCCGCTATGTTACCAGCAGCAGTTCTACCGGCAGCATCAGCAATTTCAGATCTACCACCACCGATCGCACTACCAGCGGCGGACGCACCACTAACGGAAGTCGCACCACCAGAGGCCGTCACACCACCAGCGGCAGTCGTGCTACCAGCACCGGCAACTCCAGGACCACTAGTAGCTCTTCCGTCAGCACCAACTCCACCGCTACCAGCTCCAGATGCAGCACCACCAGCGGTAGTTGTGCCAGCAGCACCGGCACCTCCAGAACCACTAGTGGCTCCACCAGCGACTCCACCGTCACCAGCGACTCCACCGCCACCAGCGACTCCACCGCCACCAGCGACTCCACCGCCATCAGCGACTCCACCGCCACCAACCCTGGGCGAAGCACCACCGGCCGTGGTAATGGGACTTGCACTGCCACTACCAGCACCGCCCACGGCTCCAGGCTGCGGACTAACTTTTCTTGTGTTTCCTTGAGCGTCTACGTAGGTCGTTTCTCCAGGTTTTAACTTTCTTCTATTTCCGTTTTCATCTATGTAAAATCCAGTAGCGGCGTCTTGAGGAGTTATATTCCTTTTTACCCCATGCTCATCTATGTAGAAACCGTCATCAGTGGTTGGCTTGCCCTCGGCCCGAAGTTCTGTTTAATAATAAAACAAAATTTTAGAACTTTTAACAAGTTTTTGAAATTTCAAATTCACATTATTTGTGAGTAGGTATCAAATCCACCTCTATACTCTATACTAATATGTATTATAAAGTAGACGTGTGTAGCTCTTTGCTGAAACGACTCAGTGACACGAATCTTCACTGTGATCCTAATGATTCGTGTCAGTTGGCCGGTAAAAGTGTCTCAGTGTCTCATTGAGAACGAATGAACTCTAAGAGCGAATTGTAAGCTGAGCGATGATTGCCGACACCGGTCGATAATAATTTATGAATGAAGTATCAAGTCGTAGCATGGCGCGAAAGAGATAAACGCTGCGTTGTTTTTGTTAGAAAAATATACATATTATAAATTATATATCATAAATATATATATTATAAACCACGGGCGAAGCTGGGGCGGACCACTAGTAGATTACAAAAATATGAACCCAAAAACAGAAAACTTATTTTAATGGGATTTTCAGATATGTATTGTAAGTCGGAGAATATTAATATTATAAAGGGCAAAGTTAGTGAGATTGTATGAGTTGTGAGATTTGCTGAAGATATTTCGAAAATTATTTTACCAATAGAAAGTAACACTATTTGTAAGTTTCAATTACAATCATCAGCAATCATAAATAAATTATACCACCCAGTAATAACTATTAAACCACACTCATGATTTCATTAGGTCCAAGTGAAAATGTTTGACGCCCAATGAAGTGGGCACGGGTAGTATGACATAACTTACTTTCATTTACGATGTTTTCTGAAATATACTTTGATGCTATGTCCACGACCTCTGCAAAAAATATTGGTTTTCTGTAAAGTCGGTTGGTTTACGGACGATAGTTTAACGTGACAACGTCAAAACAAAACATTGTTAGATGCGGCGCAAGCGTACAATGAGCGTGACGGGACATAACGGGACACTTTTTCGTGCATGCAGCCGGCGTTCATCGATTTATTAGATGTTGTCACGTCAAAAAATCCCTTTAGATAGTGTGCCCAAACAAAGGTGAAAAAACCCATGGAAACATAAAATTCTCGAATCCCAGAACGTCCTGTAATTAATATTTACCTATTAGTTTTAATTTACCTTTCATTTCAGCATTCAAATCTGGAGGTGTGACTGCATTCACAGCCTGAGTCATTTTTGAATTGATTTCTTGAGACAAATTAGGATCATCGTGTGTTGTGTCAAAACCATACTTAGCATTTTCAAGACTGTAATAAAGTTATTATTCCTTAGAACATACTGTGGTCCGGTTATATTTGTCCGGAACTCAAAAAATGAAATATATACGTAAAGCTTTCACTAAAGTAAGAATTACTTGATATTATTGAACACATAACATTACGATTAGTGTTTTCAATCAGACATTACTGTAAGTGTAAGTTATTCAAAATATCAGTAATGTCGAAATTTTTTACAATGAATTTTGCAACAAAATTGAAAAAAAAACAAATCAGATGATTTGTTTTTTTTAAATAAAGAGTGACGAGACTAGCTGGACATATGCATGATGGTAAGCAACATGCCTGCTACATAACACCACAGTGACACGCAGCTATTGGAACATGAAGAGTCCAAGTCATTACCTAGCACTGCACTGCGCTCGTCATCCAGAGATCTAAGATGTTATATGTCTAAGCCCTGTAATTTCTCTGGAAACTGGAACACAGTAATGTTTCCACATTACTGCTTCGCGGTGGAATACCTGGCAAATGTGTGGTACTTCGCCAGGCGAACTCTGCTAAGAGTCCTACCACTATGAATAATTAAGGTTTCATTGATAATACGTGTACTTGTACAAAGTAATCATACATATGTACATATATGGTTACTTACTCCTTAGCAGCTTCATTATACGTCTTTTGTACATCATCTTTTTTTAAAAGCGGCTCCTTTCCTTTAGCTTTCATTTGTTTTAGAAGCAAATCAAAAGCAGGCCCTTTAATCTCTACAAATACATCAATCAAAGGGTTAAGAAAAATAGTTCGGGTTATATATATATATATATAATTGTTAAATAAATGTTATTTACTGTTGAATTCAGCATTTTGAGCCAGATAGTTTGAAGCCATTTCCACGGTTTCTGAAAATAATCAAGGTAACCCGATAACCGTTAGGTTCGAAATGTCCTTTGAGTGGAGATCGTGAATCGACAAGCGTAGTGTAGATCTGAGACTAAACATAATGCCAGTAGCCAGTTTAAACAAACGTAAAGCTGTTAATCGAACGGAGTTACGAGCCATGGGAGAGGCTGATGTCCAAAAGTTGACTAGAGTAGGTGTATGATGAATGTACAGTCCGCAGTCATCAAGGGCGAATACAGCTTTGGCTTCAGGGGGGGCACATGTCTCCAGAGGGAAGGGGGTTACATAGTCGTGGTCAATCACAAAACTGCGATATGTACATACATGCATTTTAATCAGTGGTCCACCTAGGTACTGGTTCCAGCCCCCCCATGGCAGTCATTACCCTGCCTTGGCTTGATGGATATAGAAATAGAGGAATATAAAATCTTAAACATTTCAAAACGGCACATACTTCCCACAGCAGGCGCAAGGTTCGACGGTGTATTTGGGCCAATTGTGTTTGTCAAATCTTTATTTAACTTCTGAGCTAGAGGTTGGTTCGTTGCTGTCACACCTAAGTTCTCCGCTTTCTTTAGCCTGAAAAAGATTTACATGTTATTAGCGTTCAAGTTTATAATTTACTTCTTTATAAGTTATGACACTTAAAAACTCAGCAATTTGTCAACGAATAAATGATCCTGCGATAACCAATCCTAAAATCGATATCAGTTGAGGAAATTAATTAATGGTAGCCACTAAATTGCAGTTTGCAGCAGACAGTTCACAACGATGATTTTAAAATAAACTATTAAACCGCCATGTACTCGCGCTGTTGCTCTTCTGACGAATCCAAAGTGTTTCCACTTCCGCAGTGTTTTCACCATTTTCACCCGGGTAGCCTATTAGCGAAAACGCCTCATTTTTATTCAATTTAAATTTCTAATTGACAAGGCCCCTTTACAGCTGATTAGTTTTATATGACATTATTTTATTACAAAGATGAATATGTATACAGAATAATTATCTATAATTTAATTGAAAGTGACGTTACCAAGTGTTCTTTTGAAATATTGGTTCGAATGAATAATTTGAATTGAATTGAATTGAACTTTATTTAAAAATATTTTACAACTTAGCTATCGAAATTAAATTTAATTTAAACGAATCTTATAAGTTATGGGCAGGAGTGTTATTTACCATCAGGCCCACGTCATGCTCGTCTCGCCACTATACATAATGAAAATGAAAAAAAATCTTACTCATCTGCTGCCCCCTTGTAACTCTGTTTAAAATTCCCGTGGTTAACCAACGGGGCATCTCCTTTTTTATACATTTCGTCTGTTAACGCCTTGAATGCTTCTGCCATGTCACCTAAAATCAAGGTTATTATATTCAGTTTAATAATAATTGGTAATGAGAGGTATATCATGTTAAGGTATATTATTTTTATAAATAAGGAAAAAAACAATTTTGTTTCATTTAAATTGTGTAAAAAAATTACATAGGCAAGAATATAAAGAGAGCAAAAAATATAATACTTATAATATAATATTGGTGGACATTTCACACACAACACCATCTGACCCCAAACCTTAGAAACTTAGAATAGATCCTAAACTAGGCAGCCAATAACTGATCTAATTCTTAAATAGTTATAAATACATACTTATTATACAACACCCAGACACAGAATAAATATTTGTATTTATCAGGCAAATATTTGCCTCCATTACTTAAATTATTAAAATATTCAAATACATAGATACATAATTATTTAAACCCACTATAAATTCTCCAAATACGCAAATGAAAACGAAATATACAACTTTTTATTAAAAGGCCACAAATACTTAAACATGATATATATGGGCGCTAATTGTATTGTATCGCCAATAATTAGCTAATATGGTTTTTATTTGATTATACTGTACTAAAAATATCTGAAACTCGTTATATTGATGTCCAAATGGGTATTTGTGAGTGCAAAACCCCACTTATAATTTAATAGACGTTCTGTTGGTTGTTTAGTTGTATTGACTATTTCGATATTTTTGTTGCTTGTAGTTATTATATAAATTTCTAGTAATACTGTGTAAATGCTTAAAATACTTTCTGTTGTAATTATTAATATTCTGAATAATATTTGATTTGTTTATGCATAAATAAAACTTATTGCTATTTTATGTTTGTTAGTGGCGACATCTATTGACAAACTATGTAGTAGTAACTTTTCATGATATTAAATTAATGTATTTTTTTGTAAATTAAAGCGTTAAATAATAGTAGGTAGTTGTTGTAAAATCCATTGAACTATTTGTTTGGAATATTAGACTGTATTTCTGTACTTAATATGAAAGTATTTCATATTTTTGTTGTAAAACAATTTGTATTTGTTATAGTTATGTCGTGTATTGTAACAATAATATAAAAGCGGTTGATTTTGTAAAAGAGGGTCACTTCGATACCAACGGCGTGAAATAAAAAACCATCTAATTTATTGTGAGTTTTTATTCTGATGGAGTCTGGACATGGAAACCCCGGCGAATCTCCGACAGCAGCGGTGGGATCACAGCCCCAGGAATCTTCAGGACCTCCGATCGCGACAAACTTCACTCTGGACCAAGTAATGGGTCTCCTAACATCCATTACGAAGACTGCTGCAACAAGTGCTGCAAGAACGATGCTATCTGCAGAAGCGGCACCCTTGCGCCGGCACCATGACTTCTACCTACCGCCTTTCAATCCCGATGAAAGGTCGCATGACATCAGGGACTGGTGTGCTAATATGGATGCGACTATGTCAAACTTAAATGTCCCTCCACATGAAGCTCGAATGAAAGCTATCTTGCAATTGAAAGGGCGAGCCAAGACGTGGGCCGACACGTGGTCCTTACATTCAGCCACGTGGGAGCAAGTGAAGGAGGAGCTGATACATACGTTTGGCAAGGAGTTCCGATATGCGGATGACGTACAGAAGTGGCGTAGCTACACCTCGGACCAAGCAAGTAGCTACGCAGACTACGCTACGACAGCCTGGACGCTCTTCAAGAGAGTACGGCCAGAAGCTACTGACGCCGAGGTGGTAGATGCGCTAATCACAGGTATTTATCCTGAGTTTATTCGATCTGAGTTGTTGAGAAATACTCCTGATTCGCTTCCTAAATTAGTCTCTGTTTTAAAAACATTCCGAAAACGTAAAAGTGAATGTAAAGAAAATATTAACGATGGTAAAACATCACGATTTTCGGGACCTTCAAAAAAACAAGTCGTCTGTTTTAATTGCAATAAACCAGGTCATTTATCACGGGATTGCAGGGGCGAAAATTCAAATCTTTCTAAATCTAATCCTATTTTATCACAATCAAACAATAATGATAATTCACGTAGCAATTCTAGTAACACTAAGCTCATCGAGTGTGATTATTGTCACTATAAAGGTCATTCGATGAACAATTGTTATCGTCGTCAAAATGACGAACGTAATGCACAAAATAAAACAATCAATTGTTGTTCAACCATTAAACGTAGGTTTAGTTTATGTGGATGACATTAATTATCTCTGAATCTGTGCAGCAGGGTCTGATAAATTTGAAACTTGTGTTTAACTCGGGCAGGGTTTTCTCGAAATATTTTCAAATGTTCGTTTTTTCAATAGTGGCTTAGTTGGTAGTAGCTCTGCCTGCGAAGCCGAGGGTCGTGGGTTTGATCCCCACCCAGTGCAAATATTTGTGTGATGAATTCAAATGTTTGCATTGTGTCTGGGTGTTTCTATGTATAATAAGTATGTATTTAAAACTATATAAGTATTATATCAGCTATCTGGCTGCCATCACACAAGCTTTGCTTAGTTTGAGGTCAGATGGTGTTGTGTGTGTGAATTGTCCACCAATACCAATATCGAATATCTTGGTAACATAATAGATAATGACACTGTTACACCAAGCCCAAGAAAAATTCAGGCTTTAACTGATTCTCCAACTTAGGTGTTGGTGAATAACCTCTTTTTATGGTTTTAGAACCATCAAAGAAGTTAGACAGTTCAATGGATTAGCTAGTTACTTTAGAAAATGTGTGCCCAATTTCTCAAAACTCATGGCTCCTTTATACAATTTAACTAAACCAAATGTCTGTTTTAATTGGAATGATCAACATAAACTTGGTAGTCAAAAAAATAATTGATATACTCGCGTCTTCTCCAGTTTTGACAATATTTAACCCTAATTTCCCAACAGAGCTGCACACAGATGTCAGTTCAATTGGCTACGATAGGTACTGTACTAATTCACAGACATAACGAAAGCCCTTTAGTTATAGCTTATTTCAGTATGAGAACTTCAGTTAAGGAAAGTAGATATCATTCGGATGAACTAGAAACTCCCCAACTCCTAGAGTACACAGATGGTGGGCCTTTTTGCAAGATTTTTAGTTTGAAATCGAATACCGTAAGAGAAGAGCAATAAACTTGTCCATGCAGATTATTTCAGTCGTAACCCAATTAGGTCCCAAATCACGTCAAAATCGATGCTCTGAAATTAATAAATCTAACAGTAATTTGGTCCGTTAATACTACTCTTGAGCATAACTGGCTCCTTGATGAATAAAAGTGTGATCCAATTTTAACTAGTCTCGTAGAACCATTAAGAGGAGACTCGATTCCCAAGAATATCGCTGGTAGGTACTTACGTTATACTTCAGGACAAATGATTGAGACGCAAAGTACAAATACACAACATACAGTAGCAAAGGAAGACAGTAGGGTTAATGGACAAGTCGGAACGATTAATGAAAGTGTAACGGAAAATATGTATGTTATAGAACTTGGTAGGCCATGGCATACAGCTTTGCAAGAATTACCTACAACTGGCTATAAATTGCACAGTATCAAAAAGTACAACTAAAAGTCCCTTGGAATTATTATTAAGAAAAACATGTTTCCCACCTGCAATTAAAATATATCAAAATTGACGATGACATACTGACATACGATTTAGAGGAAATTAGATCGTCTGCTAAAAACGGATGGACGAGCGGTCCCGTAATGACAAAGTGTGTTTTTATAATGGCAAAGCGAGAATACACCCATTTAACATCGGCGATTTTGTGTTAATGCGACAGCATGAAAGGCACACCACTAAGTTAGGCTCGAAATTTGAAGGTCCGGTGGAAATATTAGAAATATTGGCAAATGTTTGATATAGGCTCAAACATGTTAATTTGCGTGGCTGTTCAGAAAAAAAAAATACAAGTCACGATGCATTACGCTCAGCTCCGACAGCATAATCGGATCCTTTTGTTGATTTGGACAACTCAGACGCATTGACCGTATGGGCGGAGGAATCGTTGGAGACTGATCTAGATGTCGGTGCTTCTACTTCCTCGGCAAATAACATTGACTCTACATAATGTGATTGTGATTTTTTGATTTTAAAATGAGTTTTTTTTATTTCACGATGTGATATGCGCGATTGTGTTGAGAAATTTATTTTTCCTATCCAAACATTCCTTCCTCAAACGCTGGTTGGCCACCATGCGTGTCCTTAGACCTGGTCTTGTTGGCTAGATCCCAGGATGGGTGATGCCTTATGTTGTGGCTAGATCCTATTGGTGATGCCTTGTGATGTGGCTAAATCCCAGTATGGGTAATGCCTTGTGATTTGGCTAGATCCCTATATGGGTGATGCCTTGTGTATTGATAAGTTAAAATTGTATGATAATTTAGAACAGCGCAAGAGACGCGCTGGAATCAGAATGGCCGTATGGGCGCTAATTGTATTGTATCGCCAATAATTAGCTAATATGGTTTTTATTTGATTATACTGTACTAAAAATATCTGAAACTCGTTATATTGATGTCCAAATGGGTATTTGTGAGTGCAAAACCCCACTTATAATTTAATAGACGTTCTGTTGGTTGTTTAGTTGTATTGACTATTTCGATATTTTTGTTGCTTGTAGTTATTATATAAATTTCTAGTAATACTGTGTAAATGCTTAAAATACTTTCTGTTGTAATTATTAATATTCTGAATAATATTTGATTTGTTTATGCATAAATAAAACTTATTGCTATTTTATGTTTGTTAGTGGCGACATCTATTGACAAACTATGTAGTAGTAACTTTTCATGATATTAAATTAATGTATTTTTTGTAAATTAAAGCGTTAAATAATAGTAGGTAGTTGTTGTAAAATCCATTGAACTATTTGTTTGGAATATTAGACTGTATTTCTGTACTTAATATGAAAGTATTTCATATTTTTGTTGTAAAACAATTTGTATTTGTTATAGTTATGTCATGTATTGTAACAATAATATAAAAGCGGTTGATTTTGTAAAAGAGGGTCACTTCGATACCAACGGCGTGAAATAAAAACCATCTAATTTATTGTGAGTTTTTATTCTGATGGAGTCTGGACATGGAAACCCCGGCGAATCTCCGACATATACTATATTGCTATAAACTCAAAGGTCCATTTGAAGCATTTTAAATATCGGTCTTATTGCTTAAAACTATTTCTACAAGATATCTTTATGTTAGTACAAACCTGTAAGTTTTTTATAAGCCGGCGCTGAAACAAGCAAAGGTCCAATATCAAATGGATGGATGGATTTTATACTTCATCACAAAAAATGCTATTTGTTGCTGGGGTAGGGTAGAGTGTATAACATCATACGATAGGCCATAGTGACCCAGTGACAAGAACGTCCAAGTTCACATTCGGAGTATTTTTGTTGTCAACATTTATCATCGATCAACTCGCACTTAGCTGGTGCGATACAGGCGTTGACTCTCATATTAAATGGCTTACCCGACGCTCAACGTGACTCGAACATACATATTTCGTCCAAAATTAAGATTACGTCATAGTCATATGCCAAAAGATTAAATAAACAAAAAAAATAAATTAGAACCATTCTTATAAATAAAAATAATGTGTCAATTTTGTGTCACTTTTAAACTAATAAACCGATTTTGGCAGTCGCAATTTGTTCCAACTATATAGTCCAACTAGTGGTCCTTCCCAGCTTCGTCCGTGGTCCATAATAAACAGCATTATACCACTTAGGTACACGTACATATCCACCAGTGAATATTTTTTTAAATCGGTTCAGCATTTCCTAAGATCAGGGCGTTCAAACTAAAAACCTATAATACTAGTGCCTATAGACATATTTGCCGAACAACATTAGCGGGGTCAGCTAGTAGAGATGTAAGTTATAATTATCATTCTCCGAAAAAAAACTACGAGATTTGGTTATGCAGAGGTAACCACGTATATTTTGATAAACTAGTGGCCGCATTGTGCTCGACAATATAGCAATATAGCGAATTCGACAATAAAGCATTATTCATCGATTCTCAATCGGACTACAGATTTTAACAATAAACAAAAGAGTATCGTGTTTGATATAGATGTTATAAAAAATGGGTTGTAACATACAGATCGTACTTACATTGCCTTTTGCTTCCACCCATGCCGCCCTGAAATTAAAAGACAATTTATTATAAAATAATCAATAATGTTGAGTTAAGAAGTGTTGAATTATTCATTCAACACATTAATCATCCTTCATTCTCCAATTCTGCACAAATGAACACGAATATGTACAAAAATTTGTTTTCAATGTGTATTATTTTGACGTGAATAATTTGGAAAATGAAGAATGACTGAAAAATAATTCTGTAAGTTACCTTCAGGCTCCGTGTTCATTTGTGGAGAAAGACTAGATAATAAAAAAAAACAAAACGTGTATAAGGTTTTACTGTTTTTTTTTCTTTACAACCAGAATTGTTAATCCACAGAATGATTACTATGGCTAAATAGGTACAATTTCTCGATCCTCGTACCTAGATTCATTTCATTAACACATTCAATTAAGCGTAATTTTTCAAGTTATTGCATCTGATGCTAATCTGTCTTTTTTAAATA
Source organism: Ectropis grisescens (assembly GCA_017562165.1). Lineage (NCBI taxonomy): Eukaryota > Metazoa > Arthropoda > Insecta > Lepidoptera > Geometridae > Ectropis > Ectropis grisescens. The sequence continues at coordinate 7,788,814 of CM029771.1, read as the reverse complement.
TTTTTGATAATACTTTCAAGTTACTTGTTAGGATATTCTTCTGTTCGGGACTGATATCTTCAACGTCGCCTGTGTCACCCTATTAAAATTATAAATTGTTAAAATAATGTCTTCTAGTCTTGGCATGGTAAATATACTTCCAACGGGGAATAAAAATGTTTATGGAAAATAAACCTAATTATATGTAAAATCTGGAAATAAACTATTTCATTTAATTTAAAAACACCTAAACAAAAATCCTAAACGTTACAAAAGTAAGTACTAGGTAGTAAATTTAAAGATCAAAATATACTATTACTACTACTAATACCTAGTAAGGTATATATATATATTGATCTTTAAATTTACCAAAACCATTTTTTTCTTCTCTTATAGTTTTTCAGTTAATATTGATAATCTGCAGACAGAAAACGAACGTAACACCGCAATAATAATCCCTTAAGTATTCCCACATTAGGGTTAATTTAGGGGGGGATAATTTGGCTCGAAGGACGAGATTTGGAGAGAACTCACCGCTCCACCCATCATATCCAGAAAGCTATCGGCATACCCCTCGGAATCACCATAGTCGTCAGCATTCAATACATCTGAGGGCAAAACACAATATGTACGTCATTAATCATTATTTTATAACGATTACACATTTCATTAGTCAGAATATTTGCGTATCTAAGACATCAAAACCAATTTTGTTATTTCTCGAGTATTTCAAAAGCGAAGATTGATTGGATTTCTGCGAGCTATAGATTAAATAGAACAAAAGATTATTTAAATGGCAGCAAAATCGATAAAACAATTAGTTATTTAGAAAATCATTAAAACCAGACGATGTTGACCACGATGACTACAATAATACTTACATTTAATTCTTAGGCTCATCGCTCTTCTCTGGAGTGGGCGAGCCGGGCGGACTCTGGGGTTTAGAGTCGGGTACGGGGGTTTGACCGCCGGGCGTCGCCGGGGTGGTGGACCCACGTGGTGTTGTCCCGATTGGGGTGGACGGGCCGGTCTGCTCCGGACTTAACTCCACAGGGGTCATCGGTGGTGGCGGTCGAGTGTCGTCCTCGAAACTCTGCTCCACTTCTACAAAACCATGCAAGCTTCACAAACCGTCCACTTCGAGCCGAAAGTTACCGCCGGCGAATTCGTCTCTACGTCTCCATTATAATTTATTTGAAGAAAAGTAGCATGACGCCGGCCGGCTAATTTGGCAAAAAAATTAATACGTTACGGTGTAGAGAGACAGACGCAATAAAAAGAAATAGATACATTATTATCATTTCGTAGCGAACAATATGCATACTAGTTAGATACTAGGTAATATGTATACCACATGAGATAAATTGTAAAGATTAGGCGTTCGTTAAAAATGGCTAGAGGTGCCAAGAGTTTGGATGGAGAATTTGAACGGACTCTTATACATTTCTTTTTAAATCAAAACAGAGTTAAGTAGTGCAAAAGTTGTCAAATGTAATTTAATACATATTTTATAGCGACAATACCATTTTATCACTCACAGACGGATAAAACAGTAGAAAGTATGTTTGATTTGTTTATGGTCTTTGTCAGGAACACATGTTACGAGAAATGGGATTTTAAGCAAGTGTATGCCACATCAAGGACTTCATAATGTAGGTATAGTTTTAATCTTATTGCCATAATTAAAGAAGGCCGGAGTCCACTATGACAATGGTTCATGACGCCCAGCCTTCTCAATTGGTAAACATTTACTTTCTCAAACATTTCTCTTTCAAAGTGTTCATGAACAATTGTCACAGTATTAGAGCTCGCGACACTTACCTCGCGATCGTAGTTACTCGTGACAATTGCTCGAAAACAGGATAGGTTCTGCCTTCATAATAATATATTCAGAGGAGCTGGCAAACAAAATCAGACTTATCCCATCAATTCATATTTTACAGTAGAAGTAGAAAACTGAATTATAACAATACATACACTTTAAATTCGCACTCTGGATTAATTTATAATCGTATTCCCGTCTTCTTTTCACATAACCATTAAAGTTGTTTTTAAATTGTGTAAATACTAAGTTTACTAAAAATTTATAAGGACATAAATGTTTCTAAATAAAACGCGGTTTTACTATGATTTGGAACTAGCTCTCAGAATCTCTTCAGGAATTTGTACCTAGTCGGTACAATAAGAACCCGAAAAAAGTCAGTACGGTGGACATACTCGCCTTTGTTCACCAGCTCCTCATTAATGGTCCATTTAAAAGAACTTACCGTTGTCTTCATCGAAATCCATCATCAGCATCCTGTCTTCAGAATCAGAGAGGATTTCGTCTATCCATATCGCAATCTGTATAGAATCAAAAATTTAATTGATTACGATGGATATAATGGTAGAGACCTGAATAGGTTTATTGCCTTCTGGGATGGCCTGGGATGGTTGGAGTAGAAGGAAAGTATGAGCCACGCACAATGGCCCAATTGAGAGCCTAAGTGCGGAAAAGGTCCCGTCAAACTAACTACGAGTACCATGTATCGACATAAAACTATTTATTATGACACAAACAAATAAAAATACATATTACTAAGTATAAAACACCCATGGTCTAGCACCACAAGAGGCGGTTTTATTGCTGAGCGCAATCATTTTCGAAAATCAATGACCTGAGGAATGATTAGAAGATCGAGACAGGACAATATCGATACTTTGAAATGGATACTCAAAACCATTTTAGGTTTTGCGTTTCTGCAACTTTTTTTTAGTAGATACAGAGTGACGAGACGAGCAGGACATGCGCTCGATGGCAAGCAGCATGCCTGTCTATAACAGCACTGTGACCCGCAGCTCACAGCAGCTCGGAACACGAAGAGTCCAAATCGCTACCCAGCACAGCTCTGCTCTCGTCACCCAGAGATACGTATAAGATGTTTTAATTTTACGCTCTGCAATTTCACTTGTTAACTTTATACTTATTTTAAATACGAGAGTTACCTTGTCAGACATTTCCATCATGAACTTGGCTTTAGGCTGCGTGGAGCGGCGTGATGGGGGCCGCACGTGCATGGAGTTGCTGATCTCACTCAGGATAATGTTTGAAAGCCGCAACATTCTGCCAAAAACAACGATATTAACAAGATTTATTCGTAAAATACTAGTTACGGCTACTTTAGTCGGGAGAACGGCGACTGCCGATCCGCAACCCATGGTTTAATCCCATGCCCACCACTGCCTTTTCGTCATGTTCGTAATTCCGCTAACTTCAAAACGGTGAAGGAAAACATCGCGAGGAAACCGACACGTACCTAGAATCTTTCTGGGTCGTGTGTCATTCACCAACCCGCATTGAGCTATCGTGGAGGATTATGGTCTTGACTCTCTCCTTGCGAGAGAAGGCCCCGAGACTCAGCAGTGGGAAGGTTTTGTCGGTTGCTTATGTTAATTCGTAAAATACCTATAGTATTGAAATTTAATCCGCAAAGGGGATTCATTGCAACACATTTACTCGGACCATGAGTAGGTACACTCCGCGAGGTATAAGCTGAGCTTTGCATTAGTGTGAGTGATCACCAATCAGGCAGGAGCTTGAAATTTTGTCCGCGAGGTATAGGCTGAGCTTTGCATTAGTGTGAGTGATCACCAATCAGGCAGGAGCGCGGCGAGACAGAATGGCGCCGCGCCTAAGGCCGGTTGTCACACCTACACTATCCATGTACACTCACACAAATGCAAAGCTCAGCTTATGCCTCGCGGAGTGTACCTACAGAATAACTCTTTGCATAATCAATTACTTCCAATAAAGGTAAATAGGTAAATAAATTGAGCACATCCTTCCTAAGTACTAATATTATAAAAGAGTTTGGATATTTGTTGCTCAATCACGTCGGGACGTTTGAACGGATCGTCTTGTTTGGAACACGGTTAAAACCTAACCTGGAAAAACACACAGGCTTATGTAGGCTTGTATTATACAGGCTTACCTACGAGTATATTGATAACTAGCCTGATATGTCAACTTTAGTACTATAGTAAAAAAAAAACGTGTAACTTTTTTTCCCATACCATATAAAAAAGTATATTTGCCAGGTCTAAAAACATAGAACTCTTCGTTACAAGACCGCGCGCATGTGCCGACGTAAATAGAGCTAAACAACGCAGGAGAGGATAACAAAAACAAAATTTTTTTTGGATATACCTATGTATTGATTTTAACATTAGTTGTCGAACAAATTGTGTGATTAAATTTAATTGTACGTCAGAAAGGGGCCCCTTAAACCTACGCCCGAGTCACAAGTCTCGGGAACTACTCGAGTTTTTCTCTCTCTGCCACACGATGGACCCGGCACCCGCACGGTGAATCCATGGAATGCTAAGAAGATCGTCTCACAAAACATGGCCTTAAATCATGCTATGCCATTACATGGATGCATTATTTCTTATCCGGGCGCAGAGGCCCGACCCGCGAGCTAAAGTCCCTAACCTCCCCTAACATGATCAGGGTTGACTTGCAGATTTATTAATTTATTTTCTTATATTTCCTAAAAATAAAAGTTTTTCGTTCAGTTTTAGTTGGTTCGCTTACCCGTCAGCAAGCGCGTACCGTCCGGGCCGCGAGAGTTTTTGCTGTATCCCCACGAGCGAACGCTACAGTAGCATTGCGCGCCCAAACAAACCGTTTGTCAGCGCACATAGCTGCTACGTCCTTCTTCAGCGCGGTAATCTGCATCCTGAGAAAAACAAATTTAACTTGACTAAATTTAATCCACTGAATTCAGTCAGTCAAAAACCATCCTTGCTTAACATAGTATGCTAGCTTACTGAATGCTATTAAATTTCACACTTTACTGAATTCAGTAGCGGCTAAATTCAGTAGACTAGGCGGTAGAACCCCCGGTGCTCAGCTGCTACAAATTTACATAAGACTTGGTTTACGACAGTCAAACTCACGTTTTATTTCTCTTCCGAGTCTTTCTCAGATTAATGAAGTATTCGTAGGCTTGGTCGGGCTTGAAAGGTTCGTCTGCGTCCAGCATATTCCGTAAACGAGCGATCTGAAATATGTTTCATAATCCATAAATTAAATATTCCATAAATTTTAACTAATGATACAAAAAAGACAAAAAGCGACTATAATGGTTAGTTAGTTAGGCGGTAGACCCTCTAATGCTCCACCAAAACCAAATGATCACCGGGATCGCTCCCCTTCTCTGCGACAACCTAATTAATCTTCTTCTGAGTCGGACACTCTTGACAGAGTGGTCGAGGTTCCTAAGATGGCGATACCCGGAGGGTCTTGTACGTCCTCAGTCTTCTCGGCGGCCAATTACCGATCTTACAATGCTTCTCCACGTTGATCGGTTCCTCGCATTACTAGAACACTCTGACATGGAAGACTGTGTGGCTGTTTTAATTAGGTCTGTCCATCATGTCTAACCTAATTAATACGGTTACGGATTTGCTGTTACTATCTCTTTAATTTCAAGAAAATATGAAGAGAAACGAATATCAAAGGATTACTTCCTACCGCCCTAGCCCGCCCTCATAAACTCGACATTAATCGACCGGAGTCTACGAGTATCACAGTGAAAGTGATTCGATCTGATAGTGTAAAAAGACAGAGTGTACGTTTTTTTAGTTTTCTACTTGTGAAATCAATTAAAACCGAATTAACAGGAAATGCCCATGCTGTCAGGGTTATGAAATAGGAAATTGTAGAGTAGCGGTGTAAGAAAGCAGAGGCATAGATGGCCCACCGTGTCAGCGGGCAGCAAGTCTCCGTGGTCCCGCCATAGGCAGATGATCTTCCTCTTCTGCGGCTTGGAGATGTACTCCAGCCGGTCCGTCAGCACGGCGTTGTGGGCACGCAGGCAACGCGCGTGCGCACGAGTCGCTCTCTTCGTCAACTTCACGTCTGTGGCTTTTGGACCCCTGTGACGCAACGATATTCCCTCGTCATTACATAGTTAGCTTGAAGTGGAATTGGGCTAGACTATGTCGTATGCTAGACCCATTCTGGGAAATTGGCACTGCACCTTAGATTCCACAATAGGTAGGTACACGGTACACCCGACCCCCCGGGATCCCCGAAAAAGATAGCGCGGCAACATCGATTGCGCACCAAAAAGATTCGATGACAACAGTTCAGGATAGAATTAAATGGAGGTAAGTTAGGGTGGCCTTTGCCCTGCAGTGAGACAGCAATGCTTAAAACAATAATAAATACCTACATTTACGAAAGGGGTAGGATTTGTGCCTGAAGGTAAGCAATATACCTGCCCATAACAGCACAGTGTCACGCAGCTATTAGTCTAAACAAGATCTAAGCGAACAGAAGATGAGGACTCAGATGAGCTCTACGTAACCTAAGCAGTAAATGCCATCTAAGGCCAATTGCCGTAGGTCCATATGTAAAAATGAAGGGTTCCTTCGCCCGGAAAGAACTGTTTCACTGTTTCAGTCCACTGTGATATTCACCTTGGTCGGGCGGGGCGGGGCGCAGGTCGCGCCGGCTTCCTGGGCAAGCCTGCCTTTCGGTAGACGCGGATGTTGCGGCCCGCCATTATGGTGTCAGCGAGCGACGGCGGGACCGGCTCCATGGCGTACGGCGGGTACGGCGGGAAGCTCGGCGGTTCCGGCTCTGGCTCTGCCATCTCTATCACTGCATAGCAAAAATCTTTTTAAGCGAATAGTCTCGACCAACATCTTAAGACACTTTCGTTAGACGATAGATGTTTGGTCAGAAGCAGAAGGCAGGCATCCTCGACACAGCGCTCGTAGTCAGTAGGTTAGGTACTGAGATAAGTCAGGGTAGTAAAGTACTAGAACCTAATGTGAAGAATATCCCATTGTTAAAATTGTATTATTTGTATTGTACAATAAAATTGTCATTGATATCTATTTTCGTAGTAACAATCTACCTAGGTATATCATAAACCTTTAAACGAGCAATTATTGTATATAAGTACCTATTTATAGAATCTGAATCTCGGAAACGGCTAAACCGATTTTCATGAAATTATGTATGCAGGGGGTTTCGGGGACGATAAATCGTTCTAAGTAGGTAGCAAAAAATGCATATTATCCGCGTTTTAAGAATATGAAAAGATATTACATTAACATTAGAATACGAAGGTAAAATCGGAACGTTGCATGACAGTTAACAGCTCAGGCGGGAAGATGCGGCGCTCATGAAATAGTAGATCCGGATTCGAATCCAGGCGATTCCCTTTTTTTTAAGTTCCTTCTTTTTGTTTAAGAAAATCTATTACTGAGAGCCTCTTATCTGTAGGTATCTAAGTATACCTACTCAGTGTTTAAACCGAACAAAGCTCGGTCGCCCAGGTACTAACCTTTAAACGAGCAAATCTTGTTTATATCAGAATCTATGTGTTATACCTAGTCGCGCCAATTAGCGCTATTAATTTAAATATGTTCTACCCGTAAATAATTATATAAATATCCATGCATCTATGGCCGATGACGCTAGCGCCGCCGCGAGCTTGCGGAAAAAAAAACAAGCACCTCCTCAGATTTGGTTTACCGCTACAACCGCGCGCGAGTCATCCGCCCATTTTATTTAAAATATCAATTTTGTATCGTTTTACGAAGCTGTGAACACTCATTTTTCATACATTAATACTTATACACCGCACACATTACCAAAATCACAGCTAAGTATCTTTCTATTGTGAATTGTGTTGTTCCCGCATCCCTGGTAAGTTCTCTTTTTGAATTACTATTACTTGATATCATCCCGCCTAAACAAGCAGATAAAAACTAAACGGCCATCGGGTGAAGCCGATGCCCGGCTTGTTTATAGATTTTGGTGCCTCCTGTGAGGATTAATCCTCAAAAAACGTAAATTATTTCGCAACACAATTTATACCTCCTACCCCCGAACCATTTTCTCACCGATATTCGCATTTATTTCTTTGTATTTCCCCGCATATATTCGCATCCCGCAACTTTTGGCATAACTTTATCGCAATTTAATCATATTATAATCATAATATTAACGTTGGTTGGACAAAATCGCATTATATTCACGTTTCCCTTGTGTGTACGTAATTGCTACCGCGCTCGGTAGGCGAGTTAAAGATGGCCTCCGCGCGTGAAGCAAAAGCACTTCGAAAAGATATACTTTTACAGGAAACATGTCGTGCAGCGTATTTTGAGCGTTTACAGCGTATTTACGATAGTTCCAGTAACATTTCGTCACCCGAATCCATAGATAGTTTCATCTGCGCCTCGGAAACAATTGATGACATTCGTCACGATTTTATGAAAACGATTCATGAGGCCAACTCATTAAATATGGAACTGGATCCAACCTTTGTACCAGATTTTAACGTATGGAGTGGATTCGAAGATTTATATTGTCAGATAAGACGCGTTAGAAAACAACTTTTGAATTCAAAAAACGATTCCAAACCGCAAATTAAAGAATTAAAACCATCCGCTTCCAAACCCAGATTGCCACCCATCGAAATACCTGAATTTCATGGAAATGTAAACAACTGGAATCTTTTTTATGAAACATTTAAATCCACGATTCATAATAACAGTGACCTAACTGACTCCGAAAAGTTGTACTATCTCTTAGGAAAGTTGAAAGGTTCGGCGCAGTTAGTATTCGCAGGAATTAATCCTACTTCAATTAATTATGAATCCATCTGGAACGCCTTGGTCTTAAAGTACCAGGACAGACGCTTCCTCGCTACCTCATTTCTAGATACCATATTTGAACTGAAACCTTTGCCCAACCCCGCTACTGCTATACAGCTAGAATCATTCATTGATAAATATGCCGCATCTATAGCCGCACTTCAAGATTTAAAGATACCAAACCTGAGTGATTATATTTTTATTTATTTCGCTTTGAAGCGTTTAGACCGCGATACAGCCAAGGCTTTCGAGATGTTTGTCCGAGATATCGATATACCTACTTATGATGTTTTTATTAAATTTCTCAAAGGTCAAGCTAAAATAATTCAGCGCACTAACCCTATTACAAATACAACAACAAAGGAAAATTTAAAACCAAAAAATCCCGGAATTCCTAAAATATCGCATACATATTTAAACCCGCATTCGTCAAATAATGGTTCAACTGTTCCTTGTTTTCTGTGTAATAACATCCATGAACACATATATCATTGTAAAGTGTTTTGGAACTCTCCTTGATCAAAGACACAAAATTGTAAAAGAAAACAATTTATGTACGAATTGTTTAAGTTCCAAACATAAGTGGACCGCTTGTAAAAGTGCAAGGGTGTGTCAGAAATGTGATGCTCGACATCATTCATTAATTCATTTACAACGCAGCAACTTCTCGGAACAACCTATGAATACGGGCCCGCCTGGACCGCTACCGCAACGCGCGCCTTCGAATCATAGTCCGGCGGGCGCGGCGGCGCCGGACGCGTCTACTTCGCACGCCTCGACCGCTATTATCTCTCCGCTCCGCGCGCGCGGCCGCCCGCGCTGCAGCCTCCCACGCCGTATAAACAAGGTGGTGTTTCTTATCTATCAGCTGACACGACCAACTCCCGCTCAAATCCGCCACAGGTTTCTAATACCACTGTATTATTAGGCACCGCGTGTATTAATGTTCGCGACCGGTATAATAATTTAATACCATGCCGATGCATTATCGATCCGGGCTCACAAAATAACTTTATTACCGCTTCTTGTTGCCGCAAGTTAGGCTTAAATATTTCGCAGTTATCTCGTAAAACTTTAATTAAAGGTCTCGGCGACCACGCTAGTGTTGCGCGTGGAAAGGTAGACATTACGTTTTCCAGTCGCGTCGACCCTAATATTACCTACAATATGAATACTTTGGTTTTAACCCGCATAACTGAAAAACTACCTACCGCACCAATTGACGTGACGTCATGTAAATATTTAGACGGCTTGCCGCTCGCTGATGAAAACTTCGCTTCGCCGTCTGATATTGAAATTTTGGTCGGAGCACAATTGTTCGTGGAACTTTTGTTACCGGGCAAAATCACGGGTTCACCATGTCAACCCTCCGCTTTTCTGACTACATTAGGCTATGTGATTATGGGGGAAGCAGAAACGACTTCCGAACCCACTGATTATTCTCTATCGTATCACGCTACCACAGAATCGATTCACGAAGATCTCGGAAAGTTCTTTAAGTTAGAGGACATAAAGGAAACAACTTTTTTATCATCGGACGATCAAGAATGTGAAATTTTTATAAAGCTACAACTACCCGCGACGAGACTGGGAGATTTATTGTTAGCCTTCCTTTTAAACAGAGCCCTAGCAGTTTAGGTGACTCATTAAAACCGCCCGACAACAGTTTTTACAATTAGAACGCAAATTTCAAAACAGCCCGATTTTAAAACACGCTATGACGAAGTTATCCGTAATTATATTTCTGAAGGATATCTTATTGAAGTCCCAGAGCCAAAACCAACGGTGACGGTTTCGTTTTGCCGCACCATGGAGTGATTCGCGACGATAAAACTTCGTCGAAGTTACGCATCGTACTAAAAAGCTAACCAAGCTACCGATAATGGCACATCGCTTAATGATATCTTACATACCGGACCGCCGCTGCAGAACGATTTACTCGTTATATTATTAAACTTTAGACTATTTGAAATCGCTGTCACCGCAGATATTCGTCAAATGTTTTAAGAATTTTAACCCGCGACTATTCATATCAACAAATTCTTTACCGCTTTGACCCCCGCGAGCCTATTAGATGTTATGCTTTCCAATGTGTAAGTTTTGGATTATGTTCTAGTCCATTTTTGGCAAATCGTACGGTACGAGAACTAATTAACCAAGAAAAGGAAATTTTTCCGCTTGCCGCTGAACTAGCGATACGCGATCTTTATGTTGACGATATTGCCAGTTCGTTCCAGAATACGGACGTGGCCGCGAAGTCATCGCAACAATTGATTGAATTGTTTAAGGCAGGTGGGTTTGACTTATTAAAGTGGTCGAGCAACTCGCACGAAGTGCTCTCGACTATCCCTGAATCGCACCGCTTGACAGATCCCGTCGCGTTAGATAAGGACGAATCGCTAAAAATCCTCGGTATGCAATGGCTTCCCGCTAGCGACTTGTTTACCTATACTATCCATCCGTCAGACCGCGTATGTACCAAACGCAATATTCTTTCCACTATAGCTCGTCTTTGGGACATTATGGGTTTGGTCGGTCCGGTAATAGTATATGCGAAAATTTTAATAAAAGATATTTGTTCTCTAAAACTCGATTGGGACGAACAGCCGCCAGATAATATTGTCCGTACTTGGATTCAATTCCAATCGGAATTGCCGCTTTATCAAATATAAAATTTTCCCGCCATTTAAATGTTTTCGAACACAGCGAAATCTCGATTTTAGGATTTTGTGACGCTAGTGAGAAGGCGTACGGAGCCGCCGTATATTTACACGCGAACAATCGCGGCGTGCCTAGCACTACTCTCGTATGCGCCAAGTCGAAGGTGGCCCCGAGCGACAGGGTTGTCACTATGCCGCGGTTGGAGCTACTCGCAGCCCTGCTTCTCGCTAAACTTCTCCATACAGTCATCGATATTTATTCTCCTCGCTGTTTACTAAAAAATATATACGCTTTTTCCGATTCCACAATCGCACTACACTGGATAAACTCCTCTCCGCACCGCCTTCAAACATTTGTCGCAAACCGCGTATCTAAGATACAAGAATTATTACCCGCTAATCATTTTCATCACATTCCCGGGTTTCTAATCCAAGTGATTGTTTATCGCGCGGCCTACTGCCATCACAACTTTTAAATCACCCGCTATGGTTTAGCGGCCCTTCATGGTGTTCAGAAGACCCGAAGGACTGGCCTATAACCCCATTTAAGCCCGACGTTTCAGTGGAGGTGCCAGAGACGAAGTCAATCGCTCTCACATCTACCAATGCAGTAGATGACTCCACACTGCTGGCTCGATTAGCCGCACGTTGTTCATCATGGAACAAACTTTTACGCACCGCAGTGTATATTTATCGCTTTCTAAAATTATTACCCCGCAACGATTTAATTTCCGCGACCGATTTAGAATTTGCAGAAACAAAAATTTTGACCTTTGTTCAATCTGTTCATTTAAAAATGAAATTAAACTCATTAAATCTGACAAAAATGTCCTAAATACATGCAAAAATTGCACCCTTTATTTCTAACGATCTAATTAGAGTAGGCGGACGACTTAGGAATGCCGATCTTAATTTCGATCAACAACATCCCATTTACTGCCGCGCAAAGATCACATTGTTAATTTAATTGTGAATCATTATCACCGCAAGTTTTGTCACGCCGGTCCCAATCTTTTGTTTAGCCTGTTACGTCAGCGCTACTGGATAATAACCGGTCGCCGCACTGTACGATCGCAGATCGACAGATGTAATTATTGTTTCCGCGCTCAACCTAAACCTACATATCCCTTGATGGGTGATTTACCTCATACGCGTACGCAAGTTGTTCCAAAGGCTTTTATTCACACTGGCTGCGACTACGCAGGTCCATTGAATATTACACTTAAACGCGGACGAGGGATTCGCAGTCAAAAAGCCTATATATGTTTATTTATATGTATGACGACTCGCGCCGTTCATATTGAAATGGCATCCGATCTTAGTACCGCAACATTTATCGCAGCTTTTAAACGTTTTCTCTCACGTCGCGGTCCTATTTCGGTGCTCCACACAGATAATGCCACCAACTACGTCGGCGCAGTCATATTGTGACGAGTTATATCATGTCTTATCCTCAGATACATACCGCAGCGCTTTACCTACGAATTGGCTGATTATAAAATACAATTTAAAACTATACCGCCAAATTCACCGCATTTCGGCTCATGGGAGCCGCTAATAAAATCAGTAAAACGCATCTACATCGCATAGTCGGTTGTCAAATACTTACCTTAGAGGAAATGAATACCATTCTTTGTCAAATAGAAAATATAATAAATTCTCGCCCGCTGTGCTCAACACTTAGCCAGGATCCTAGCGAGCCACTGGCTATCACACCCGCTCATTTTCTTACATTGACGCCTTTAAAATACCTACCAGCAGCACCAATTGATGATCGCCCTTCGCACTTATTAGAAAGATATCAGTTATTGGACAGATTAGTGCAATCTTTCTGGGATAGATGGTCACTGGAGTATTTAAATACGTTACAAACCCGCGAAAAATGGAATTTACCTACATCTAATGTTAAAATTGGTACTGTTGTTCTAGTTAAACACGAAAATAAAGTTCCGCCCTTACAATGGGAGTTAGGTATTGTCACTCAAGTGCATCCAGGAGCAGATGGAGTTATCCGGGTTGCAACTGTTAAAACAACTAGAGGTTTCTTTAAGAGATCTTTAGTGCGCCTTTGTCCATTACCAACTCAGTAATAATTTCATAATAATAGGTATTTCACGTTTTATTATAGTTTAGTCTCATTTACATAAAATATAGGTAAGTTAAGCCAAATAGTTGCCTATATTTCGCATTAATGTTTTTCTGTTTGTTTCGCAATATAATTTATTTTGAAAGTTGCATACTTTCAAGGCCGGGTGCATAGTCGCGCCAATTAGCGCTATTAATTTAAATATGTTCTACCCGTAAATAATTATATAAATATCCATGCATCTATGGCCGATGACGCTAGCGCCGCCGCGAGCTTGCGGAAAAAAAAACAAGCACCTCCTCAGATTTGGTTTACCGCTACAACCGCGCGCGAGTCATCCGCCCATTTTATTTAAAATATCAATTTTGTATCGTTTTACGAAGCTGTGAACACTCATTTTTTCATACATTAATACTTATACACCGCACACATTACCAAAATCACAGCTAAGTATCTTTCTATTGTGAATTGTGTTGTTCCCGCATCCCTGGTAAGTTCTCTTTTTGAATTACTATTACTTGATATCATCCCGCCTAAACAAGCAGATAAAAACTAAACGGCCATCGGGTGAAGCCGATGCCCGGCTTGTTTAATACCTATTCTGAACATCTGAAACAGTTCCAACGATTTTCATGAAATTTAGCACGCAACATGGTTTCGAGGGCGATACATCGATCTAGTTAGGTGTCCTTTTTCGGACAACGTCGGTTTATCCGTGTTTTCAAGCAATGAAAACCCTAGCAAAACTCGGTCATCCAGGTATGTCCTGATAATTAAGTATTTTACCTTCTTCTGCAACATCTTCTGACACTGCGACCGCGGAGGGCGAGGTAGGCGAAACGTTGGCCATTGTGACGTCTTTTATGATATCACAAGACAAGTAGAATCAGTCCCTTTTCTGATGGAGATTGAGGGAATTTATAATTATCGATGCCTTCGTCGTGCTTGCATTTTAAAGAATGACGGTTGTATGACGTCCAGAATCAGTTTTTATTTTGACATAGCAGATTTTCACGTGTTACGTTTATAATAGAAATTGTAAGAAGTATCCGCATAGAACATAGGTTTATTGCTTCGGAAACTGTATTACGGCGTTACTTAGATATGGACTAACAGTGAACCCCATAACTTCGCTATTTTAACAAAGCTGAAAGTTTGTCGGCGCAAGCTCCCAACGTAGCGCAGGTGAGAACGATGGACCATTATGAAGTTTGAGCCATCTTGGGTTTGGCAGATGCTACGAGTATAACCGATCTAAATTATAGACTGCAGGCCCGTGAACAAAATTTACAAACAAAGACAAACTAATAATTAAAATATATATTTTTTTATAGTTTCAATACCTCTTCTAATGTATTATTATGCAACGCCGTACAAACATCACGCGACAAGGAGAAATGATCGAGGGTTGCAACCGCCTCTCTTCAACTGCACTCAGTTGGACAGCTTACAAGTGACGGCATAGTGTTGAATCTTATTACTTTTTACCCTTTTATCATCCTACATAGGTCTCCTGGTGGTTCATTTGACCCATAAATTTTGATCACGGGCCTGTAGTCTATTAGTCCAATTATACAATCTGATATTCTGGTATTACCATCAAAATATTATGCCACATGTCATGATAAAAATCACATGATTCATAGCTCATAGCCACTTAACATCGAGGTAACAACTTGCCGAACACCCTTAAGATCATGGTATTGCAAATCTACTTACTACTACTAAACTCTTGCTCTATTACAGCGACCGCAGATCTGGAGCTCCTAGTTCGAATGCCACGCTCATGACCGTCTTTTCGAAGTCATGCGTGTAATGCCGCTAACTTAAAAACTGTGAAGGAAAACATCGCGAGAAAACCGACAAGCCCCTAGACTAATTCGAGGTCATGTGTCATCCACCAACCAAATCCACCAAAGTGATGTGCCGTATAGGTACGTTTTAGAGGGGATAAACATGTAGCCGTGGTAGAGGCTTTGAGATAGGGGTAGGCGACTTAGAATGACGATGTCAAGTCGATTACTAGCGGTGTCCTTACCTACATCCCGGTAGTGATCGGCGCAACAAACGAAATTAGACTAAAGAGCACTAGAATTATGTTTATAATCCCCCAATTTTCCATTTATTGTCCTAATTCAAGATATAAGTTAAAAAAGAACCCAAATGTCAAGTGCGTGTTGTATGCTATTTTTTAAATAATAAGAATTTGAGTTTTACTTTGGAAACTATGCTGGTGAAACCAGCGGGCGTGGCTATTAGTATGGCCATGGTCCCGAGTTTATCCGAAGATTTCTGATCATTCCCGAGCTTGACGCTAGAATTCAATTCACAACCCACGAAAAATCTGTGTGTGCCGCGCCATAAGTTTTCATTTCAAAAAAGTGTGACACCCTTACGACGCATTGACGTTCATGGTGTATACGACTGTCACACTGCAGAGGAACGTTGCCAATCTCGTTTCACAGATCACAATGCACCGCTGTTCAACAATATCTCCCTACTTATTCTGTGAATCAACAGCGCGCTACCCAGAGGCGCGTCTAGCGGTGAGACTATAAAACCAGCCTAACAGTTCCAGCTCGAAGGACGAGATATTTTCCAATATGTCTTCAGATAAATTATTGAGAGAAAGTGGTAGGTAAATCATCCCACTAATATCTTAATATATTTAAAAACGGGCGTTGTTTGTTTTCGGTGAGCTCTTTACAAAGTCAACCGATATTCACGTTAGTTTTTATTTCGTTTAATAGTATTTATATGACTAGTTAATGTATGAAAAGAGTAATAGCTAAAGTTTTGTTTTTTAATTAATTTAAAGTTTTATTCATTATGGTTATTTCACAACAGGCTATCAAAGTTACTAGGGCCATCTCTCCCAGAATTGCCCTATATCCATGCGAAGCCGGAAAGGGTCGCTAGTTATATTATGCAAGTGAGGAGCGCAGAGTCGCGCGATATTTTAACTCTTCGTGTTCAAATTAGCTGTG
The DNA here is from genome assembly GCA_017562165.1 of Ectropis grisescens. Taxonomy (NCBI): domain Eukaryota; kingdom Metazoa; phylum Arthropoda; class Insecta; order Lepidoptera; family Geometridae; genus Ectropis; species Ectropis grisescens. The sequence continues at coordinate 7,772,447 of CM029771.1, read as the reverse complement.
TGAAGTTGTAGTATTACGTGTAGGCTTGTATCTTATACGCCGTTAAGTATCTTATAAAACCCCCGTAAACGCTAGCAAATGTATGGAAGTTATCTATACTAATATTATAAAGAGGAAAGATTTGTATTTTTGTATGTTACGAATAAACTCAAAAACTACTGGAGTAACATAGGCTATGTTTATCACGAAAAAAAATGACATATCTAGGAAAATTTTACCAAAACCAACTAAAACCAACGCAAGGTATAAAAACGGTCATAAAATGGCTTTCATCGCATATGCTGCGGAAAGTACTAATGATAGACCAAAACAATGTTCTACAATATTATAGAGCGTATTAAAATCTACAAAAAACCTCGCGAGACCATATGTCTAACTACAGTAATTACCTCGCAACAACTACTTTTTACATTTTAAAAGTAAGTAAAAATGCCTATCAAATTCAGACCATGTTATAAACACATTTGTATTAATTCTTATCCAAATAAATTATTTCTTATTCAAGACTCTTTTAATACCTATTGATTACTTTTTGAACTATTGAAGTCGGACATTCCATTCAAAAGATGTAACGAAATTAAAAATATCAATCCTATCAAAATGCGGCGCAACACCGATAGAGGGGACACCGAGGCACGGGGGAGAGGTGTTCGCAGATATGAAATAGGTAAGTACTACGAGTAGCCGCGCGCGCGTCTAATTCGCGTGGTCGCCTCGCTATGTAGGTAGTGTCCACTACCAAATGCAAATGATATAAAATACTTATTAAACATTTTTTCGTAACACTTTTTTATGTTCCTATCAAAATGTTCTTTTCAGAACTACTTTTGTATACGTTTATTCTACCTTTACTGTTATTGTTCAAGTTTTCTCGCACTTTCTACACAGTATTACATTAAATTTATTCCATTTCTGTTTTAAATTGACGATTTGATTATTTAAATTGGAGGCATTACGGACATGCCTTCGAAAAAACAGCGATGCGCGTGTAATTTGAGCTGGGGGATAGGATACGATATAGGTCATCCCCAAAGGTCCCCTTTATCCTACCTATTAAAGTAGAATAAAACGGAGCATTAAGGACTACGATGATGAGACGATCAGAAATCTAGCTGTGTCAATAGATTCAATAAGCAGCCCACTAAATATTCCTACTACTTGGACTCGGGGCCCTCTCTCGCAAGGAGAGAGTCAAGTCCATAATCCACCACGCTGGCCCAGTGCGGGTTGGTGGATGACACATGACCTCAAAAGATTCTAAGTACATGGCGATTTCTTCACGATGTTTTCCTTCGCCATTTTAAGTTAGCGGTATTACGCATATTACTCTGAAAATACAGTGGTGCCTGGTGCACTTGGGATTTAAAACCGGGGCTCCAGATCGGCCGCCGCCGTTTTCCCGACTAGACCAGCCGTAACTATTTAGTACGTATTTAGAACTAATAGACTTTAGTACCTACATAAAACATTGCACAGCCATAAACTAAGTCGTAGGTGGCATTAGCAGATTTTTAACACTAAATTACAACCATTAAATATTTACTGATTTAATTTTTGATTTGATGCGTAAAAGTAAAAGGGGAATAACAACCATAACAACTAACGCATAACAGTTTTCGCATAATTTTTGCTTGATTTAGGTATGGTTATGCTTCTCTCAATATGTGCCTTTAAACATTATGCTAAGTTATGTTTATGCTATATAACCGTAGGTATATGCTATATAACCGTAGGTATATAGCATAAACATAACTTAGCCTAATGTTTAAAGGCACATATTGAGAGAAGCATAACCATACCTAAACATAACAATTGGTCCTATTATGGTCTATCACTGAGGTACGACTCCGGGTGAGCTCCTGGAGCCAGAAGCTCTATGTCCTTGAGTGTAACCTCTCGCTACGGCGACGACCTCGCTTGGCTCGCTCCTCTCAGGACCTCCCTTGAGCTTCAGGCTCCCGCATTTTTTTTTAAAGTAAAATAGGCAAAAAAACATGCGTTTTAAATGATAAACAGATGATTGGGATTGTTTGTTTTGTCTTGGTCGTAACTATGTCCTAAGCATGGCAATTCTGCCAAGAGTGTGTTAAAATTTGTAAGTCTAATATTATGGATCTGTAATGTTTTGCAACTACAACCAATGCCGTGTCATTGGGATCGGAATCTTAAAATAATGAGTTTTAGCACAAAATTAGAAATCATGATACCAGGCGCACTTTGTCGTATTAATAAAACGCAAAAATAAGGCATTAGGATGAAAACAACCTCATATAATTATAAGAAAACAAGCAACGAATCGCATAACATTTAATTTTTCTTCATAGCAACATTCTAGAAGAATCTATGTATTTCAAACCAAATATTGGGTAAGTGTGCCATACAATCTTAAATCAGAGGCTGTAAACCTTTTTTCTAAATATTGATAAGCGAGTGTATAAATTATAAACTGAGCTCCTTTCCTCCCCAGCAGCGTTGCTCGCCATCGCGACTGTTGTTTTTGACTTTCAGGAGGATGACGTAGTCCGAGTTGATGGAAATCTCCTAAGACCTATGACTTAAGTTTTTTGTGGATCCCTGCAGTAATTCATCCAAATTGTAAATTATTTCAGGCTTGTCATGAAGCCCTAACTCGTCAATCGATATTTCTAGCATGTCATAAAATTCTTGGATGTCTTTCTTGCCTTGCCTCCCTTTGTTGTTTTCGTAATCAGCGACCCGATAAACTAATAAAAAAGGTTTCCCATGTTGATTATCAGACTTTGTCACTCCCTTCAGGGATAGAATTCTGAAAAAAGCTGAAACACGCATTTGCTTTATAGGTACTACTGTAAAGTTTCGAATATAATAGTCTAACTAATCTTGTCTCCCCATACAAACTTTAGACCCCCATTTCACCCCTTCAGAGGGTGAATTTTTAAAATCCTTTTTAGTGCACCCCTAGACAAGAAATCTATGTGCCAAATTTGGAGTTTCTAGACCCAGCGGTTTGGGCTGTGCGTTGATTGCAGATTGATTGCATGTGCAGGGAGCTTCTGTATGTGTGAATGTATGTACGTGTGAGTGTGTGTGCTGTATGTAAATTGTGTGAACATTTAGACTATAAATAGAAATAAATTTTCAATCTCATCATAATCATAGCCATTCCACCAGAGAAACAAAAAAAATACACGGACCAGTCATGTACAAAACATAAATAAACACTTAGCAAGAAACATTAGAAAAATCTTTTATTTAAGTACTTTAAAAATAAGAAAATAAATATAGTAGCCTACAAAATGTAAATTATAAAAAGCTTGAACGATATTGAAATTGTGTAGATGTATTTCACTAATAAGCGTTTATGCAAATTACATCTGAATCAGTTGATGATAACTGCTTTAAAATTCAGTTGGAAGTTTTAAACCGACCACACAAACAAGCAAATTAATGTACATTGCAAGTGAAATAAAAGCTTATTTATAAAAAGATACATTTTAAAAGGTTTGTAGCCTCTGGATTGCGGCGAAGTGCGCCATATAAAAATAGAAGTGTGTCACTCGGGGACTGCCGCGGTAAAACTATTGCATGTTGCATGCATTTTTAACCCCCGACAAAAAAAGGGGTGTTATAAGTTTGACGTCGATGTCTGTCTGTCTGTCTGTCTCTGTCTGTCGGTCTGTCTGTCTGTCTGTCTGTCTGTGTGTGTGTCTGTCTGTGGCACCGTAGAGCTCAAACGGATGGGCCGATTTCGATGCGGTTTTTTTTATTTGAAAGTTAATATCCGTGCGGGTGTTCTTAGCTATGTTTGGTTAATATCGATTCAAAATGGCCGCCTCCACAAAATGGCGGACAAAATATTTCTTCACAACCTACTTCAATATGGGTATCAAATGAAAGGGCTTGACTAGTAGAGTACTAAACGCTATAACAAATTTCAAATCCAAGATGGCCGCCACCACAAAATGGCGAATTATATAATATTTTTCACTACTACCTCAATATGGGTATCAAATGAAAGGGCTTGATTAGTAGAATACTTTGCACTATGACAAATTTAAAATCCAAGATGGCCGCTACCACAAAATGGCGAATAACATTTCCTTTTTCACAATTCCCTTAATATGGGTATCAAATGAAAGGGCTTGACTAGTAGAATGTTGTACAGATAACAAATCTAAGGTAGTCGGGGGTTAATCAAAATTTTTAATTTTGTTCTTGTTATTATTATCAACATAAACAATAGGGATGTTAACAATTTTTCGGAATTGCTTTTATTTTGAAGAGTGACATTAGTTTACCATAAAAAAATGCAGAGAAGTATACAATCTAGTCAGTCTTCGACAGCTTGTTTTGAGATTAGTAACATATATGTATTATTAATATAATATGTCATATTGGTGTTTCCAGTCACGTGACAACAGATTATAAATGTAGCATTTAAAATAATTTTTAATAAATTTACTATGTAATATTAAATTATATAAATGTGATTTTCGATATTCTAATGATACAAACTTTCATAAAATTAGCACTAAACATTAATTTGTGATTAGTATTAACATCCCTATCATAATATGTTTTTATTTATGCAGGATTTTTGGCATAATGTTGAGTCTGAGTCACATTTGTTTTTATCATAGTGCTGGAAAGGTAGACAATGCTATATTATAACACAACATAATTTAAAGGTTTACTAATTTAATCATTTTCTTAAACATGGAGCACATAATTTTTAAGTTTTAATAATTTTACACATAGGTAATTTACCTAAAAACATTGAAAAAATATATTAACAAGACAAAGAGATTAAGAAATATGATATTATGTTGTATCATTACAACATAAAATATCTCTTACAGTAAATAATTTACAACATTCATTCAAACAAATATTTTAAATTATTTACTGTAATAGGTATTTATAAGTATTAACAATCTTGCCTGTATTATTAATGATATTGAACTACAATCTATCGCTTCCCTTTTGATATCCCTTTAATGCATGATTTTTACTAAGAATGTGAAAAAAATATATCTTGTAGAAATACTCATTCTAATGCAGGGAAAAATAAAGTTTTTTTTTTTAATTATTTTTTTTATTAAAAAACCGTAAGTTGCCGATATCCAACACTATGCATTTACTAAACAATAACTACGTATGGAAATCTATGAAACAATGCTTGGATTTAGTAAGGCAAAGGGCTACTCCACACTTCTCACACTTTGTTTGTGTGTATCCTTTACACCCAGGCATTTTGCACCTGCTGCGAACACAGTTATCGGCCCAGTGACAAACATTATCTGTCCTTATGTCCTTGGGTGGAACATGCTGAACAGGACCTCGCCTTTTTTTAGCTTGAATTTCCACTTCAACTTTGTTACTGGTGCTGGGTCTTCCTCGTTTGGTGCAGAGTGCAGCCGCATCATTGACATTGGCTAACACCTCAGCTAGTTCCAGTCTATAGTGACACAAATTCGGAATTGATGATGGAGCTTCATTTCTTTTCAAATCTTTATAAACAAGCCATGAGTTTATTACTGCCAGATACGTAGGTACCACTTGCGACTTCTCATTGCTATTTTATATCTACCTCTGAAGCTGTCCATGAGGTCCACTCCGCCCATATGGGGATTGTATTCCTTTATTATACGGGGGCAAGAAATCTTGACCCTGCTTTTATTTGCTTTGTCAAACCTTTCTACTTGGGAGACAGGTTCTGCTCCAACATATGAAGATAGGAAAGTGACAGCTTTATTTTCTTTCCGAGTTACAGCTGTCAAATCAACACCGTCAAAGCTAGTCATTTGCTCTTCATAAGTTCCACGGGGGACTGATTTTTCAACAGTGTTTTTTTGTCAGGTAGTTTGCAGTTCACAAGTCTGTTGTACTGTACAGTGCCCAGGCTGTAGATTCCTTGTTTAGCAAGATAGGTTACTAGTGGCACTGAGGTGTAAAAGTTGTCAAAATATATAATATGATTAATATGTCTTGGGACACCCCTGACTAACCGGATAACTACATTTCCTACTGGCCCAAAATCTGTCTCATCTTGGAATCGCTCATTCTCTTGGCCAGTGTAAATTTCAAATTTGGGAGCATAACCTTTTACACTGCACATTACATATAATTTGAAACCCCACTTATGTGGTTTATTTGGTAAATATTGTTTCATAAAGTGTGCTACTTTTGTAGCACACATCTGTTCATCGATGGATAGTCTCTGCTCCATTGGAACTGATGCAAACTTTTCGTTCAGATGGCTAATCATGGGCCTTATCTTATGGAGCCTATCATGTTGAGGGTGGTCCCTTTGTAAATGATTTTCATTATTATTGAAATGCAGGAATCTGCGAATGGTTTCGCATCTGTTCACTGTAATTATACAAATAAGATTCAAAGTCGAGTGACCGAGTGGGGAGGCAGACGTTACGGTCTTCCATCCCTCTTTCTTGTGAACATAAGAAAGAGATGCACGAGCACTAAAATTCGGTCCCCAAGTCCCCAGGCCCGCCATAAAAGCTATGCAATAGCTTAAAAATCAGTATGGCGCGCTCCCCCAACTATATAAATTTGAGGTAAAAAAATTAAACTTCCATAAAATATATAGGTAAATTTTACTAGATAGGAGTGATATAAAGTCAAAATATAAGAGAAAAATATTTAAATTTTGCACTTGCCTCACTCAAACTCAACTAAAAACTCAATTTCTTAAGATATTCCGAGGCCGGAACCGCGGACCCGGGGCACGAGGATCCCCGCCCGAGCCCCCGGCGACGAGCTCACAAAAAATACTATTTTGGCCTTAAATTTGATCCTAGCCGTACAGATGAAGAGTCTACTGTTTGGTTGCAGCGAAAATACTGGAAATAAATTGAAAAGTTTGAGAGTGGTGCATCTCAATAGGACCATAAAAAACTTAAACTTCCGTAGTATATATTATTCCGTTGTATATATTAATCTATTGCTAACATCGTGACAAGTTTCCCGTTCGACTAATATAAATATATATTTTTTCTTGTTTTTGAAATGAAAACTTCTTTTGGCGCACCACACACAGATTTTTCGTGGGCTGTGAATTGAGACCAGGCGTCACGTTCGTAAATGAAAAATCTCTTCGGGTAAATTCGGAACTAAGGCCATGGTCATTGCCACGCCCTCCTGTGAGACAACGTCGGTGAGACCTGTCACGCATATATAAAACTAATTACTGGCCTCACAGTGTCGAAGGTTTCATCTGTTTAGAAATCTGTGCTTATAATAACAACTTACATTTTCATCTTCATTTTTTAGCCCCCGACCAAAAAAAGGGTGTTATAAGTTTGACGTCGATGTCTGTCTGTCTGTCTGTGTGTGTGTCTGTCTGTGGCACCGTAGAGCTCAAACGGATGGGCCGATTTCAATGCGTTTTTTTTTATTTGAAAGTTAATATCCGTGCGGATGTTCTTAGCTATGTTTGGTTAATATAGATTCAAGATGGCCGCCGCCACAAAATGGCGGACAAAATATTTCATCACAACCTATCTCAATATGGGTATCAATTGAAAGGGCTTGACTAGTAGAATACTATACCTACATTATAAAAAAATCAAATCCAAGATGGCCGCCACCACAAAATGGCGATTTATATTATTTTTTACATTGTAGATAATTTGGCGTGACTGACCTCGCACAGGTTTTTCTTTTTCCTAAACTCTATATTATTATAAATATACCTATTTTGAAATGGACGCGACCCCACTCTATCGCACAATCGCACTTGAACAACGACTGACAAAACCACAGACTAAGTACCAAGCAGAATGGACAAATGGGACAAATCGTCACATAGGTAGTGTGCGACAGAGATAATGCTCTACGAAGCCGAAATCAGCCGACTGTCTCCCTCCAAAGGCCGATGAGCAATACTTATCGCCGGGTACTGTACATTGAGTGGGTATGGTGGGATCTCGAAATGTATGTACGCTCATAACTTTTGAATGACTGCACCAAATTGGATGATTCTTTGTTTTATTGACTGGCCTCGTGGCTTAGTGGGTAGTAACTGTGCCTGCGAAGCCGAGGGTCGTGGGTTCGATTCCCACCCAGTGCAAATATTTGTGTGATGAATTCAAATATTTGCACTGTGTCTGGGTGTTGCTATGTATAATAAGTATGTATTTACAACTATATAAGTAATATATCAGCTATCTGGCCGCCGCCATCTTACAAGCTTTGCTTAGTTTGGGGTCAGATGGTGTTGTGTGTGAATTGTCCGCCAATATTAATCTCTTTGTAATTGTCGGGACAAGGTTTGTATAGCAGAAAATTTAGAAAATGTTGACGAAATAGTGGAGCGAAGTTCGCCGTGTCAGCTAGTTTAAAAATAAAATACAAGTCGTAGCAACTTAACACTATTTATTTACATTTTACAAAATTTCAGCAGTTAATTGGCTTTACAAAAAATTGGTATGATCATTTTTGGGTGAACAGTCTGTAGTTGGTTTGCGCTTCGGCACTTTGTTACGAAACCAATCTACTGCGACGTTTTGTGTACGTACATACGCAATGTACAAAAAATTGTGACCACTTTTATTATTTACGAGTTTTTATTATTGCGAGTCGGACTCGCCCATGAAGGCTTCCGTAACAGCAAGTAACATGATATAAAAGTTCTTGTAGTTCGTTGTTACTTTAATCAGTGTTTTAACAATAGTGAATTTATGACGTATTCAAATAAAACTACTTATTAGATCTCATACAAACCAATTTTCGTTGATAGTTTCCATGGTAATATGTACATCATACACTTTTTTAATTTTTTGTCATTCTCCTATTTTAGAAGTTACAGGGGGGGGTAAAATGTAAGTCCCCTCACTTTTTTCCACTTTGGAAGAGTTCAGTTTAGAAAAAAAAAATGTTAGAAACCTCAATATCATTTCTGAAGACCTATCCATAGATAAACCACACACATGGTTTTGAGGGGAAAAAATGTCGAGTTTCAGTTCGAAGTATGGGACACCCCCAAAATTCATTGTTGTTTTCTATTTTTTGTATGAAAATCTTAATGCGGTTCACAGAATACATCTACTTACCAAGTTTCAATAGTATAGCTCTTATAGTTTCGGAGAAAAGTGACTGTGACATACGGACGGACAGACAGACAGACAAGACGAATTTATAAGGCTCCCGTATTTTGCCATTTGGCTACGGAACCCTAAAAAGAAAAAAATCCAGTGAAATTCCAAATGCGTGCTGTGCGTTGCTAGGTCGTTGTCGTTGTCGACTGCCAAAAAGCCCAAATTGCTGTTGTATTGCTATGGGCAGGCGTGTTGCTTACCATCAGGCTTAAGTCTTGTTCGTCCCGTCACTACATCGTATAAAAAGAAGATTAAGGATGAATTATCTTTTTTTCAGTATTTTTTCTGGATCCATTGCCTCTAAAACCGGAACACAATAATGTTATAAAGTTTAATGCAGCAGCATAACCGGCAAACATATTTCTGAGGCGGATTTTACATTTTTATTCTTCACTATTTCCGATCATAAGTCACCGTTTCAGACCTATAAGCCACTATTTATCATCGTTCCTTAGAAAGCTATATTATCGTCGACGTCGTAATTGGAATCGTCATCATCGTCGTCGTCGTCACCGACGAAGTTCACTTCTACATTCATGACATCTGCGTGCCCAACGACGTTTGGCCTCCCTTCGGCATTTTCGTAGTAAGCTCGGGCGGGGTACGGGTTAGACTCGGGAACGACAAGAATGTCGTAGTTTTTGAACGCAACCTCTTTTTCTTCGTATGGAATGTAGCAGACTTTATGCGACGGCTGTACTTTTCCTGTTAAAAGACAGTTGTTATATTTCACTCGTCCTATGTATAGTTTCTCGCGATGCACCTCCGAATAGCCGGCCTCGAAAGCGTTGACAGGTATCTTGTTATCACTGGTGGCCTCCCATGCGAAATTGTATCCGCATAGTACCTGCAATTAAATTAAACATTGATAAAATTTGATCGGATATTTAAATGACTTTGTTATTTAAATAATGTTATTAAAAGAAACAATATACATATAGTTATGAATAGCAGCGACCCGCAGCTTTACCCGCGTAGTTCCCGTTATTGTTCTGGGATAAAAAGTAGCCTAAGTGTTCTTCCGGACTACAATCTAACAGTGTTACAAATTCCAGCCCGATCCGTTCAGGCGTTACGTGATTGAGCAACGAACATAACAACATTGGCATTTATAATGTTAAATAAGATTATAACATTATGTTTAATTTGACTTTGAATTATTTAGTAACAAGTCTGCCCGCGAAGCCGGAGGTTGTGGGTTCTATTCCTCTCTAGCTACGACAAATAATTGTGTGATGCATAAAAATTATTATCATTATTATTGTTGATATTATCATAATATCACATGTATGTGATATTATGTATCATGAATATGTTTTTTAGAAATAAAGAAATAGTTAAGGAATCGATTTCTCATATAGCATAAGCAGCTCACTAAATATTCCCACTCCTGCGAATCGGGGCCTTCTCTCGTAAGAACAGAGGCAATGCCATAATCCACAACACTGGCCCAGTGCGGGTGAGGGATGACACATGACACATGCCCTCGAAAGATTTTATGAACATGTCAGTTTCCTTGCGGTGTTTTCCTTCACAGTTTTAAGTTAGCGGTATAACACAAATGAATTCAAAAAGACAGTGGTGCGCGTAGGATTTGAACCCGGGGGCTCCAGATAGACTAGCCATAACTTCAGACTAGACCAGCCGAACTTATTTGGCGAAATTGAGGGAAATATGACTAAATACGAGTAAATATTGATGGGCTTTTTCTACATGACTTTTTCTTTTCCACTGCCTTCCAAACATTACGCTAGCGCAGAACGGCAGAAGGCATAAAGACCTACTAACCTGGGGTGCAATGTTCGGGAACTTTCACATGGTGCACCCTGGGCAACACACAACAACTTGCCTCGGTGATATCTTGCTGTTTGATGGCGAATCCCTCCCGGGAAAGGAGCTTCTACTCGCGCTCTTCGCCCCCTTAAGCAGCAGTGCGAGCATGCTGTGTAGAAGTTGGGGAAAGGGACTGGAAGACTTGGGAAGGTTACTCAGCTGTTTCTCCTATCAGTCGATTAAACATCCTAAGTCTTCCAGATGAGGGTGTTCCGTAAGCACTGATTAACAGAGTACTCAGTGGCAGGACAAGGTCGGTGATGTGGTATCCCTAGCCGCCGATGTGTAGGCGGATCTTACGCTGCTGATCATCTTAGCCAAGATGCTCGACAGTTAGAGGTCGTTTGTGGTGGAGGAGCGAGAAGATAAATCAACTCGGTCATGTACTGGTGCGGAAGTGGACACAGGGGGCGTATCTCGCATTTTGGCTGGCATCGCGTCTCTACTGGCACCCCGCCTAGGGGTCGGTCTTTCCGAGGTGACGCGCTGCTGTTTTCCGGCGTATGAGGCACGAGGTGAGGATCCAGGTGGGGGGGGGTCATGACCCCATGACCCCCCCCCTGGGCTGGGTCCAGTACCTAGGTGGACCACTGATTTAAAAGTATGCATTAGTTCAAATTTTAAGTAGTGGAGGATCTCTATTATTATATGCTCACCTCAAATTCCTCTAGGGCATGGGTTGCTCCACCCCATGACAAGAATGATACTCCTTCTGAGGGCACGAAATGACCTGGTGTCAAGGAGCCTGCATGATGGCCCCTTGTAATGTACAGGCACTCTGATTGGAAGCCACCAATGACAGCGTCGTCTGGCAGCACCTCTTCAACCCTTATCCAACATAAGTCTCCTCCTTGGACTCTTTTGTGGGGGAATCTCTTTGTCATGCTGATGAGAGATGATGGTGGCACTGAAACGAAAAAGTTATTTCTTGCTTAAAACCTTTTTTAAATTTGGGACCATTGCCATTGGCCATCTAGAAATGCGTCAGCATTTCCCATTGGCCATCTACAAATGCGTCAGCATTACCCATTGCCCAGAAATGCTGATGCATTTCTAGATGGCCATGCTCATGGACACACCCTCTGGTTTCACCCGTGTAGTTTCCAAAGTAAGCTATCACATTCTGAGTTATAAATTTTCACTTCTATCGGCAGTTCCTAAGACTGCCAATTTTTTTTTATTTGTAAACAATTTCCTTACAGTGTCATGGCTACTGATTCAAGACAGCAGCCTTCCTCAATATAGGTATCAAATAAAAAGGGGTTGACTAGTAGAAAACGAAACACTAAAACAAATTTAAAATCCAAGATGTCCGCCACTACAAAATGGCAAATAAATTCATTTTTTCACTTCTCACTCAATTTGGGTATCAAATGAAAGAACGATGAAAGGGGCTTTACTAGCAGAATACTGTACAAATTTCAAATCTGGTAGTCAAATCAAGGTAAAAGTTATCTGTACTTTGGACCAGATCCACCTACGGCCATGTATTTCAATGTGTGCTGGTGTTATCGGGCACAGAATCTCACTATATTACAAGCATGAATTCCGACCTCTGCACAATACTGCAACAAGAACATAGTAAGGCAAATAACAGCTAATAAAAACACTTCGAAGTGTTTTTATTAACTGTTATTTGCCTTACTGTGTTCTTGTTGCAGTATTGTGCAGTGGTCGGAATTCAAGCTTGTAATATAGTGAGATTCTGTGCCCAATAACACCAGCACACATCAAAATACATGGCCGTAGGTGGGTCTGGTATGTAAGAACAAACCTACAACTTTCGGCTCCACAGGAGGGAAAATGTGCTAGGCATATCATGAGCAACTGTAACAACCCAGAAGTACCTTTGCACCTTTTGACAGGGGACATAGTTTTTTAGCAGCTAATTCAGCCTTGAGCTTGATGAAAGTGCTAAAGATTAGAGTAGATCAGTTTATTATCTACAATTCTAAATTCAAGTATCTTTTTTTTTGTTGTTTGTTATTTCTATAGCCCTGACTTAAAATACTGAAAGATTGTCTAAATGGTTATTGTTTACTCACATTCAAACCTCCATGTAGCCATATAGCTTGGATCATGAGAAGTAAATGTAACATAATTCAAGCCTTTTGCACAGGTGGGATATGAAAGTACACATAATACATCATATTCTTGTCCAACTTTAATTCGAGTACTGTCCCAAGCTATCCAAAACCTCTTGAATTGGTTTGGCAAAATATTGAAACTTTGACTTTGTTTACTTTTGAGTCCATCTGGTCCTTTGATCCATATTTTCCCAATACCACCTCCTCCTCCTCCATGATGTCTGCCAAAACCAATCTGCCAAGCATTTGTTTTAATAATCTCTATTAGTCACTTGAATTACTAATTTTACAAAGGACACAAAATGAAAGATAGAGATTAATTTTAAAAGAATTATAGACGTTTTGAAAGTGATCCTTTTACTAATCACCACTTACCTCTACATATGAGTCGTTCATGAACGAACGAATCAAATAACCCGGGTCGCGAGAACCATAAGAACCATTGAATCAGTAAGCTTAAAATGATTCGATCGTTCGATTACATATCAGGTTACGCGTGAAGTTAAGGTCGAATAAGCCGACGAACAGCGCGAACCATATTTGACCGAGTTATTTGTTATTATCGTTTATCTTGTCTATTGCATGCTGTTTATTTATTGGCGTCCGAACTGTTTTTTTTCATTTTAATCTATCTCCATTCATTATAGTTACATAATATAAAACCAGTTTGCGTATTAAAAATCTTACTAAGATCAAAATCTAAATCTAAATGGTTGTCAAACGATCGTCTTGAATCCCGAAACGTAATTCATAAACTGTTTATTAGTCTATGTTTATGAACCAATGGTTTGATTGAACGGTGAACGAAACGAAAAGCAACTGAACGAATAGTTCTATTGACTAACATATGTAGCACTGGCTCAAAAATAACCAATGGTTCGTTTGAACGGGTCGAACGACCCGGGTCTTTTTATCTATGGTTCAGGTGCGATCCGGTTCTCTCGAATTGAACGAACGACACATTTTTACTTACCTCCTTGAATATGGATAAAAATGACATCACTAGCTAAATTGACAACTAATTGATGGTACCTAACATTTTTGTTTATTGTTTGGTAAATGTAATTTATTAACTTTCTTTTGTTTTGGTTAATGGTATAGTGAAGAAAGCCACAGCCAGCACTTTTGTTCTTACCCAGTAATCGCATATGTTTCCGGGATCTTTAGCCAGGCCTACGAAACCAGCATATAGAGATTTTAGCTCAAAGCTGATAGCGCCAGAAGACACTCTGTAAAATGATGTCGGATGGCGAGCTCGTGTAGTTATTTCTGAAAACAAAAAGTCTCATTTACTTGCCTACTTTGAATGACTCACAGGAAAATTCGAATGAATTTTATTTTGATCGTCTATATCTACCGATTATATCGCCCATGTTTTAAACTAATACTTTTTGGTTCCACGAGATTCACATCACCTAATAAGCACTTGAAACACAAAAAATATGATGATAGGATAGTACTTGAATAATGTGAACAGGTGAACTAAGAACTAACACTAAAGGCTTGTTCGCATTAAGGCTTGTTCGCATTAGGCTAGCAAATTAGTCTAGTAGAGAGTAATTTAGTAGCTAAAATACTCGCTACTATTCAGAAATCGTTCGCACCGTGCTTTAGTACAGTTCACAAGTGAGTAGCGTTTCGCAACATGAAGATCCTACAACGCATTTGTTTGAAGTTATTTTTCTCTCCAGACTAATTCGACAAGTTCGAACCTGTTTAATCGGCGAGCCAATGAGCGCACCGCTCGCAACAAACGCGTGGTGGGGGGTGCTACTCGCCCGTTGAAAATAGAACAAAATGGATTGACTCGACTAAATCACTTCCTAAATTACTCGACTAAATTTTCACTGTTCATACACGTTTAGTTGCTAAATTACTCGCCTAGTGCGAACAAGCCTTTAGGCTAGCAAATTAGTCTAGTAGAGAGTAATTTAGTAGCTAAAATACTCGCTACTATTCAAAAATCGTTCGTACCGTGCTTTAGTACAGTTCACAAGTGAGTAGCGTTTCGCAACATGAAGATCGTACAACGCAATAAAATTAATGAATGAATAAGCTAATCTTATCGAATCGTAATGGCTATTTTAGAAGAGGTGAATGAGGAAATTTGTGTGATCAATAAAATAAGTTATTCCACAGACAATTTCGTATTTGGAAAATTGTTTGAAGTTATTATTCTCTCCAGACTAATTCGACAAGTTCGAACCTGTTTAATCGGCGAGCCAATGAGCGCACCGCTCGCAACGAACGCGTGGTGGGGGGGTGCTACTCGCCCGTTGAAAATAGAACAAATGGATTGACTCGACTAAATCACTTCCTAAACTACTCGACTAAATTTTCACTGTTCAAACACGTTTAGTTGCTAAACAATTTTCCAAATACGAAATTGTCTGTGGAATAACTTATTTTATTGATCACACAAATTTCCTCAATCATCTCTTCTAAAATAGCCATTACGATTCGATAAGATTAGCTTATTCATTCATTAATTTTATTGCGTTGTACGATCTTCATGTTGCGAAACGCTACTCACTTGTGAACTGTACTAAAGCACGGTACGAACGATTTTTGAATAGTAGCGAGTATTTTAGCTACTAAATTACTCTCTACTAGACTAATTTGCTAGCCTAATGCGAACAAGCCTTAACACCAACTGACACCACAATGTCTTGTCCAGTGTCCACAATTTACAAAGTTACAACTACATATGTTCGTTCACGAACGAACGAATCAAATAACCCGGGTCGCGAGAACCACAAGAACCATTGGATCAGTAAGCTTAAAATGATTCGTTCGTTCGATTACAAGATCAGGCTACGCGTGAAGTTAAGGTCGAATAAGCCGACGAACGGCCCAAACTATATTTGACCGAACCATGAGTTATTTGTTATTATCGTTTATCTTATCTATTGTATGCTGTTTATTTTTTTGGCGTCCGAACTGTTCATTTTTCATTTTAATCGATCTCCATTCATTATAGTTATATAACATAAAACCAGTTTGCGTATTAAAAATCTTACTAACATCAAAATCAGAATTAAATGGTTGCCAAACGATCGTCATGAATCCCGAAACGTAATTCATAAACTGTTATTAGTTTATGTTTATGAACCAATGGTGTGATTGAACGGTGAACGAAACGAAAAGCAACTGAACGAGTAGTTCTATTGACTAACATATGTAGCACTGGCTCAAAAATAACCAATGGTTCGTTTGAACGGGTCGAACGACCCGGGTCTTTTTATCTATGGTTCAGTTGCGATCCGGTTCTGTCAAATTGAATGAACGACACATTCTTATTACAAACATGCAGGCATCGTACGTAGTAATTATATTCATTAAAGCCTATTTCACACGGGGGCAGAACAGTGAGGCAGGACAGTGGGCAGCACAGTACTGCTACTGTTTGAACGCACAGAACAGTACTGTCTTGACAGTAAACAAGACAGAACAGCTAATAGCCCGCCGGTCTATTTTTTCGGGGCAGTTTGCTTCCCCCACGAGCTTTCTCGCTCGTCTCTCGTCTGTCTTGTGTTTGGACTCGTGTCTCGTGTGAACGCAAGGGCAGTGCAGTTTAAAGAGCAGGACAGTGTGCGCGCGCGTGTTTTAACTTGTTTTGCATTTGGTGTGGTCTGTTTTACTTAAAATTTGTTTGTTTTAGATTAAAATGCCACCTCCTAAATTACCAATGGATGAAACTATAAATTTTCATATGTCAAACGAATACTCATTCTAAACTCTTTGGGATTTTCAATCCTTCTTTCTTCTAAAACAACTAAGCTCTGGTCTTCTAGCCACCCAGTTTCACATCCAAAGTTGTTCTTTTTTTATTTATTTAATTATTTACACACTCAATAAGCTCATCCAGAGCTATTTGTGCAGATTTTTTTTAGTAAACGGCGCATATATTGCCGTTGTCATCGTCGACGCTCCATCGCTCACATGGACTGTCCTATCTATCCTTTAATCCTATATTTGAACGATACTGTTCTTTCAAACTGTTCTGCCCCCGTGTGAAATAGCCTTTACTAGTGTAGGCACAGTAGGGTGTAGGTACTGCTGCAATGCAAACAGCAAACCCAATAAACAGACAATTGACAATCACATTCAACAATCACTGACACAAGACACCAGTGTTGTCAGAAGTCAATCTCAATTTTCCCCCAAAATCATAGAATAGATAATATAGATAGAACGGACACTCCCAACCCCCCGCCAATTTCAAGCTTCCTCACCCCTCAGGCCGTTTCGAGTACGCTAGGAGCACTCAACGAAGGGCCGGTATCGAACATCTAATTCGTAATGATATATCATCATGGTGGGTTGTTGTGCTGTTTACGGCTGTCCGTCAACTAAACGGGACAAAATTAAAAACTTTATTTCCTAAGAATAAAATAACGTAAGGTTAGAAACTGAAATAAAAATTCCTTCTTGGGTAAGTGTAAAATAATATGCGAATGTGTACCTACTAACAGAAATATATATCTAGTACCTATCTATCATCGGTTTCGTTTGATTTTACACGGCAATACACACTCCCTTTTAATAGAATAGTATAATTTGGCTCCATTCTATTCATATAACTCAACATTATAGCAAATTTCTAGACTACTTTACGTCACCAGGTGAACTCAAGGGGCACAACAATTCAATAAAACAATTCAGTAGCCCTAGCTCTAACGCACACATTCACGCGTGTGTACGAACGACATCTGTGTAGTTGTGTGAAGAGTAGATAACTCCACAGCGGCGCTTGTATGGAGTTTTAGTGGAGTGTCCGGGGTGTGCCAAAATGTTCTTGAAATCCCCCAAATAGCGGGGTTTCTTGATAAAAACCCCCAAAGTAAATTATATGTTCGTTTAGCCCTAAAACATAATTTTACGCTGATGGCCATTTCAATTTCTCTCCAAAATGTTACTGAAATCCCCCCAGAACACCAGTTTTCAAGAAAAAAAACCCCCAAAATTGATAAACTTTTCCTAACTTTTAAAACACAATATAACGCTATTTCAGAAATAGCTTCTATTACTCCGTAAAGTGTTTCCTATAAGAAAAGCCGATTAAATTTTTGTACTAAGTTCACTTGGAGAAGTTCCATATTCGCTAAAAAACTGCAAAACTCGGCAATGAAAAACCTCCAATTTCCCCACGCAATTTTTCCCCCCCGTAAATCCCCCAAACATTTTGTCCCCCCAAATTTCCCTCCATGGCTATTAAAACCCCCCAAATTTGGGGGGAATTCCCTCAATCTGGCAACCGTGCAAGACACACTGACACAACAGGCAGCTGGTGCAACTGGACAGTGCTGCCACCTCGATTTTGTGCTTGTCGCCAGATTGTTATGAAAAAGTCGCTAGGTATATAGTTTTGATTGAATGAGCCGTTTTCCGACGAGACAAAAATAGTTCTAAAGTACGCACTAGATGGCGGTAGTGGAATTTCAAAAAAGATTTGTCTGTACCATAAACTCCCAAAAGTGTAACTACTATGAAGCCCTTCCCAATGTTCAGGAAAAAAGTGTAGGTAAATCTAAATTATTTGCGATAGCTAAAAATGTTGGAGATTTCCCAAACACATAACTTATTTTAGATAAATTATAATTTTCTTCTCTGCTCAGCTGATGTGTTTGGTTTGTTTACCTTCTATAAACCCTAAATACTCGAAGAAAAAATTTCATTCTAAAACATTTTTCTTCTTTTTTAACCGACTTCCAAAAAAAGGAGGAGGTTATCAATTCGACCCCTATGTTTTTTTTTTATGTATGTTACCTGATTTCTCGAGAACCTCTGAAGCGATTTTAAAATTTCTTTTTGTGTTCGGATGGGTATGCTTTCCGAATGGTCCCATATAAATCTTTTCGAAATCGGTCAAGTAGTTTTTGAAATATGAACCAAAAACTGAAAATTTGCATACAATTATCTGGATGACGTAGTTGTAGATTTCACAAAAGTTATGAATCTCGACCCTGTCAATACAAAATTGTGTAAATGCTTTAATAAAAACTTGTTTTTAACCCCCGACCAAAAAAAAGGGGTGTTATAAGTAACGTCGATGTCTGTCTGTGTGTCTGTCTGTTTGCTGTGGCACCGTAGTAGAACTCAAACAGTTGGGCCGAATTCGATGCAGTTTCTTTTATTTCAAGGTTAATACCATAGCAAATGTTCTTAGCTATGTCTGGTTAATGTCGATTCAAGATGGCCGCCTCCACAAAATGGCGGACAAAATATTTCTTCACAACCTACCTCAATTTGGGTATCAAATGTAAGGGCTTGACTTGTAGAATACTATGTACTATAACAAATTTCAAATGCAAAATGGCCGCTACGACAAAATGGCGAATTATATTATATTTTTCATTACTACCTCAATTTGGGTATCAAACGAAAGAGCTTGACTAGTAGAATACTTTGCACTATGAAAAAATTCAAATCCAAGATGGCCGCTTCCACAAAATGCCGAAATACATTTCTTTATTCACAACTCTTTTTATATGGGTATCAAATGAAAGGGCTTGACTAGTAGAATGTTGTAAAGATAACAAATCCAAGGTAGTCAGGGGTTAATCAAATTTTTTAATTGTGTTCTTGTACACTAAAAAGAGTAAACTAAAAAGATTCGGACGGGTAACCCTGGTCCTAGTAACAAGTGTTTTGATTTACTCCGTCGTAAAATTCACAATTAAAATAGTAATTACGAACCATCTACATAAAATTACAAAATCACAAGTGAATTGAATCAGTGCTCACATTTCACACACTCCACAACACAACGGTAAGCCGTATATTCATAATTATCACTTAATTTATACACCCAACGAATAGTGATGATTTGAATTGCAACCCGTAGTCAAGGACAAAGATAAGATTACTAAGATCGACGGTACACAAACACAAGTTTACTCAAAAATACCCGGTTTTCTGAAACCGCGACCGGCACAAAAACTTTTGACTTTGACGGAGTTGTGAGAATACCAACATAAAAATCTAAACTACTTGACAGTTACTGCTTAGTGACAAAGACAAATAAAAGACTTTGATGTTAGTGTGGTAGTGCCAACATAAAAACAATATTTGTAACAAGTGTTCCGAAATCACGTTCCGTTAAAAATTACTGATGATGGAAAATGAGGACACTCTATTATTTACTAATTATAGAAAAGCAAATTCGCTGGATGTATCGGGGTCGAGCTCACAGTTATTTGAAGAAACTAAACTGAGTTTACCCGATTATGATGATACCCTTGAAAATGAACGTTTAACGGAATATAAAAATCAGATCGAAACCTTAAATAATCAACTTTTGTCGTCGAAAAATGAAATTGAGTCTCTAAAATCCGAAATTAACCAATTAAAATTGGATTTGCTACGTCAGAAAAATCTCATGCAAAGGCTTAAAAAACTGGGATACGGTGACAGCCCGCTTACAGGTACAAAGAAAGCAAAAAAACGTAAGCGAATGACATTATTCAAATTAGAGGAGTCTTTCTGTAGGTTTAATTCCATGGAAATCGATCAAACTCCACAGACTTCAAGATCAACCTGCCATACAAATGTAACCATAGATACTGAACATACTACAACTGCACCAACTATTGGATTAGAGTCAATAAATCCTACATCACTGACTCTTACCGCAGCCTCCCATACTCTAAGTGCCGATATCATGGTACATAACTCCAACACTTCCACACTATCTGAAGAACCTACATCCACGCATACACAATTTCCAATGAGTAATGAGACATTAAATCGTTTGGATACACCAACAAAAACGCAAACTGTCTGTCCCAAGACATCGCAACTTCATTACAATAAAATACACACACAAATATCTAAAATGACATCATAGGAAAACACATTGTACCAAATCATGCTGATCCTAAAAAGGATGTACCCAACCTCGGATATCAGGATCATTCCAAGAAAACTACAAAAGTGATTTTACCCAAACCCACAATGAAACAAGGAGACAAAAGTTTAAACCAGAACACTCTTTGCAAAGCCAAGAAAAACATTTTGATTTTGGCTGATGAGCAGGGCAGGGGTACTAGGTCCACATTGCAAAAGCTAATAGGAGATGAATTCACTGTTTCAAGTTTCTGGAAGACAAATGCACCACTTCATGAAATTGTTCTCTCAACCGGCTATGATATTTCCAAGTTCACCAAAAATGATTATATTATTGTTATCGGTGGTACACATAACGAAGACCCCTTTGAATTCCTGTTAAATCTAAACATTTGGCTAACACACACCACCCATACAAATGTTATATTATCAGAGGTTCCTTATAATAAATATTTAAGAGAACACAAACTAAATTATGAATTAAGATATATATGCGAAAGGTATACACATGTAAATTTTGTTGACATGAATTATAGTAGTAATATAAAATATCATAATTTCTTCACACTACGCTTGTGTCGTTCCCTACTGAGAGAAATTTTACACTATGAATATCAAGCTAAAATGAAAAGCTACCTTAAAAATCAGCTTTCATGTAATAATAATGTTATATTACCCAAGCAATATGTGGATATTGGTACTCAGACTTACAAACAACACGATCTTAATTTAAGTAGTGATAACCAAAATGAGAATGTACAAATAAGTGATAAATGCATATCTTTAAGCACAAGTACGATTGAAGACTGTATTCAAGCCAACCAACCCACGACTCAAAACAGTGACAGTAATCATTTATTTCGTATATAATTACATATCCTTCTACATCAAAACATTGATGGTCTTGTCAGTAAATCGGACAGGTTAATGGTATGCTTGGAAGAACTGAACAACAAAAATAAATCCATTGACATTCTGTGTATCACAGAACACAACATGATATTAGACGATATTGAGAGGTTAAACATTGCAAACTTTAAATTGATATCTTATTATTGTAGGCCTAATAGACACGGGGTTCAGGTATATTAGTTACAAATGGCCATGATGTTGAAAGGTTAGTTAATATTGAAAAATGTCAGTACCTGACATGGCGGAGTGTGCCGCAATTGAACTTACCAAACATAAAATTTACATTGTATGCATCTATAGACCCTCTATATATAATAGAAAAATTACGATGCATTCCTATCCATTCTTAAAAAATTATAAATATATTATCTCGACGGCCTAATTATAAAATATTAATATGCGGTGACTTTAACATTGACATTTTAAAAATAATAAGATAAAAAAGACTTTGAAACTCTTATACAATATTATAATATGAAGTTATGTTTTAAAGAAGTGACACGTGCTATTAGTAAATCTTGCATTGACAATGTTGTCCACAATTGTTCTAATTGCAGAGGGGAAGTAATTGAAACAGCATTATCTGACCATTCAGGTTTACACATTCAAATCCCAGTGAAAAAATCATGTATGTTAAAGTTCTGGCATGTCAAAAAGAGAGATTACTGTATTAATAATCTTGAATTGTTCAAGAAGCACCTGTGTCAACTAAGCTTCAAAGATGTCTACGATAGTGAAAATCCTAATATTGCATTTAACAATTTCCATGAAATCTTTATATTGTTATACAATTTATGCTTCCCATTAAAGAAAAAAAAAACATTCATTAGAAAACGTCCAAATTGGTTAACCAAGGGAATATTACTCTGTTCAAAGAAAAGGAGAGAGATGCTCTGGAAATTTAGATTATGTCCAACGAAAGAAAACAAAAGGCAGTTCAAACAATATTCTGACAGATATAAGAAAATTGTACAACTCACCCAAAAAGCACAAAATGATCATTTTATGAAGACTTCTAAAATAAAAACAAAAGCAGCTTGGACCATAATCAATAACCTTAAATGTAACTTCCCAAAACCACAAGTGGAAAAAATCATCGTTGATGGTCATCCTGTAACCAACCCCTATGACATAGCACAATCATTCAACGACTATTTTATTGACATTGTAAAATCTCAGCAAAGACAAAGTGTGTTCACTGAAATTAATTATAACATGCCAAATTCTATTTTTTTAACCCCAGTAATTCCTTCAGACATTTCCGAAATAATTGACTCTTTAAGATCCACACAAAGTGTTGGCTACGATGATATCACAACACAAGTTGTGAAGCATGTTAAAGTTGTAGTAGCTCCTGTGATAGCACACATTGTAAATATCTGTATGGAAAGAGGCATATTTCCAGATAAATTGAAAATATCGGTTATAAAACCACTATTCAAAAAAGGCGATAGGTGTAACATGGGTAATTATAGACCTATTGCACTTATTCCTATATTTTCAAAAATAATAGAAAAAGCTATTTACAATAAAATATCCGAATACTTTGAAATGCATAACATCTTTCCTCTAGTCAATACGGTTTCCGTAAAAATAAAGACATAAATATGGCCATCTATGACTTTCTTAACAAAATCTGCCAATCCCTGGACAAAAGAAAATTGGTTGTAGCCCTTTTTATGGATATGACCAAAGCGTTTGACCACGTAAATCACGAAATTTTACTTAAAAAATTGGATGCATATGGAATAAGGGGCATGGCAAACGATTTATTTAGATCATATCTCTCAGACAGATTTCAAGTTACTCATATTAAACGGATATGTTCAAAATCCAAAATCGAAAGAGAATTTCAATCCGGTCTGAGAAAAATGGAGTCTGGTATACCACAAGGTAGTATTTTTGGTCCACCTCTGTTTTTAGTGTATATTAACGATCTGCCAAGTACAACACAACATTCGGTCACACTTTTTGCAGATGATAGTACTTTCCTTTTCTTTGGTGATAAGGAAAACATAACCGAATTGGAAAAATCTATTAATGACTCATTGGTGTCAACGGTCAATTGGTTGGATAACAATGAATTAAAAGGTAATTTTGAAAAAACCAAGCTAATGAGATTTAAATTAAAACAAAATAGGACGCATAATCAAAGATTAAATATCAACTACCTTGGACAAATAATTGAAGAAGTGAAAACCACAAAGTTTCTCGGGCTACACATAGACAATACATTGTCATGGTATGAACATATTTCTGTAGTATCAAAACGGGTGATCCAATTCTCATTTGCACTATTTAGATTAAGTAAAATTGCCAATAGAGAAACACTTTTAACAGCATATCACGGGCACGTAGCATCTATACTGAGATATGGCATAATATTTTGGGGCAATGCTACTGAAAACATTAGGGTTTTTAGAGCCCAAAAAAAGTGCGTAAGAGCAATATGCGGTCTAAAGCGACGCCAATCGTGTAAAAATTTTTTTGTAGAGCTTAAATTATTAACTTTTCCGTGTCTGTACATCAGCGAAGTGGCTGTATTCATTAAAAAGAATCAAAATTTATTTCCTAAATTTGAACAAGGAAGCAGGCGCGAAAATATGATACGATTCCCCGCGAAAATTAAAACACACATTTCTGTTGAAAAGTATATTCTGCATGGCGCCATTAATTTATAATAAAATTCCACAGACAATCCGAGAATGGGATAATGTCATCAGCTTCAAACGTAAACTCAATGAATATTTGATATCGAAAGCATACTATTCCCTGAATGATTTTCTGACGGAGAGGAATAAAAGTGACTAGTGCAAATTAACTTATTACCATAATTATTTGAGGCGCACCTTGCATTTTGTTTTTGTTGTCTATAAAGACTTAGCAACCAAAAGTTATTGGGTATGCTTGACAATTGTGTACGAGTATTTTTTTATTTTGACACATTTTGATTGACTTGCAAACATTGTACCTAGTTTTATTTTGATTTGACACTGGTTTATTTCATTGACATTGTTTTATTTGATTTATTTAGCTATTGCACTTCTGAAATGAACTATTATGACTTTAATTGTAAACGTACTGACATTGTATTTTTTAATAATATTTTAACAAATCTTAGAAGAAAAAAAAATGTTTTCAAAAATTTGACATTCTTTGTTGTAATGGCTTGAAAGTTTAGTGCCTCAAAAACTTCATTTTATTTAATTTAATAATCACTTTTTATCTTCTGTATATGAATCTAGTTTTGTTACATTCTCTGTTTACCTGCTTGCATGCTAATTGCGGGACCTGGAGAACTGTCATGTATTTTAAGTACCACCCTTGTAACCCAGGACCACAAGCTGAATAAATTGATTTGATTTGATTTGATTTGATAAAATAAACTATTTTCGTACAAAAAATTAAACCGACTTCAAAACCACAAATAGGCACTCAAAAGCGAAAAATAAACTAAAATCATTATTATAAGCGCTACTCACTCATCTATTTGAAGTCGGTGCCAGCCAAATCTAACAGGTATAGGATAGATACTACTTACCTGTGCCTACATAGCATCAATCTACTAACTTTTTGACCTGTGGCACCGACTTCAAATAGATGAGTGAGTAGCGCTTATAATAATGATTTTAGTTTATTTTTCGCTTTTGAGTGCCTATTTGTGGTTTTGAAGTCGGTTTAATTTTTTGTACGAAAATAGTTTATTAATGTTAAAATATTGGGAATAAAAACAGTTAATTAAATTGATAATTGAATAAAAAAATCGTTACTGATTTCGTGTTTAAAGATTTTTACTGAAAATCGAATGTGATGAACATTCGATTTTCAGTTAAAATCTTTAAAACTCTCGATGCAGACACACAAACTAAGCACAAGTTAAAGAAAGATTCAAAAATATAAATAGCAGCACTGATACGAAAATATTCATCTGCGGCTGAAGGACTAGTATCTCTTCTCTCTACTTAGTCTGTGGTATCTATCTGCCGATTTGTGGTATCCATGGCCAAGAATAAATAAAATATTAACAGTGTTGGGACATTAGTTACCAAACGACGAGTATACAGAACAGCTCCTTAAGTTTTAGTGAACTATGCGAATTAGCTCATCGATTATCTTGTTCCGTGACCGTTATTTTTTGGCGATCCACTATTGTTCAGTAATGCGGCATGATCAACTGACTGATTGAGTTCTGAAAATGAAACGAAAAAGCGACAGTAACAAGAGCAAAATTAAAAAAAAAAATAACCCCCGACTACCTCAGATTTGTTATATGTACAACATTCTACTAGTCAAGCCCTTTCATTTGATACCCATATTAACGGAGTTGTGAAAAAAGAAATTTATTGCGCTATTTTGTGGGAGCGGTCATCTTGGATTTGAAATTTGTCATAGTGAAATGTATTCTACTATTTAAACCCTTTCGTTTGATACCCATATTGAGGTAGTAGTGAAAATAAAAATAGGTAAAAAACCTTTTTAAGTTAAACGGTTTTATGTTAAACATACATTGCAATGTTTAAGAAAAATGTACTAAAAACCAAAAAATAATAAAATAGATACAGTAGTGGGAATTATAAACATATGCATAGACTAGACTAAAATAAAACCGTGGGGCACGTGAATTGTCTACAAATTATCGACTTAATGTGCGATAGAAGAATCGTTTAATTCGTCGTTAGGCAGTTGGTCCGCAGACGGTGAGGAAATTACTTACTATTTTTTTTAGTTTTTATTTCGCGTTCTGTTTAATTCATTTAGTGCTTTATTATTGCAAGGTTTCTTGCCCGTTAGTTTATTGCAGTCCAACTCCTCTATACGTAGTGCCTGCAAAGATCTTACTCTACTAAGAGCCACGTAGGCTTGATGGACCTTCTTCAAACAGTTTCGCACCTAAGTATACGACTGCGTGATCCACGGTGCTGCCCTGCATTTTATGTATTGTAGAAGCCCATGATAGTATTAAAGGCAACATTCTTCTTTCAGCCGTCCCGTAATTGTACTTAGCTGGAAACTGTATGGCTTTCGGGTGTATAAGATGTACTCCGTCTCTTGCGAAATCAATTCGGACGGAAGGTACATCTGTGGCATACATCTGAGTTCGAAGAAATTGAGGCCAAACGATTTCGTTGATGTAGCCTATAGCGCCATTTACTAATCCCTTTGAAATGTCAATATTGGACCGTAGCATGACTTTTGCCCCCACAAATATTTCCAGTTTCGCTGGTAAACCCCCAGTTTTGTTGATATCAGCTGGTATTATAGTAGCTATACATTGTCTGCATTTCGTGTGTCGTGTACTAGCTGATCCTGCGCTTTTATTTTGTAAATGCGAGCACCATTATTTCTGTACAAATTCAATACAGCAGAGTTGTGGTCGTTAACTTGTTGATTTGTGGGGTATACCCTTATCGCTTCGTCTATTGCAAACTCATCACTCGTGTCTTGAAGAAGTCTTCCCATTAAAATACTAAAATGTTGGGTTGTTAGCTCACCGACAATAGATAGATAGATAGATAGATCTATCTATCTATCTATACTTTAGTTATTTGTACTCAATGGCTTTGAGAGTCGGTGAGCTAACAACCCAACATTTTAGTATTTTAATGGGAAGACTTCTTCAAGACACGAGTGATGAGTTTGCAATAGACGAAGCGATGAGTCCAAACAACTAAAGTATAGAGTGCTAACACCGCACTAGACGCCCAGTGCGCGTCGTAGGCAGATGATGTATAGCTAGCTACATAGATATGTACGTTGGGGATTACTAGGGATGGGCACGCGGGCAACGCAAAATCATTTTGTTGGTGATTGATGCAGGTTCAGCGCGGTACAAACATCTATAAATATAATTATTTCGTGCAATAAATAACATTTAAAATATAAGTACCTACGTATTTTAGTTTTATAGAGTTAGAGCCTGTGCAGGTTTAAGTTTTTCTACATGCAACTTACATTTGTACAATATTAATACCTATGTAAATATTTCACATAAAATGTGTATGATTGGATATGTATGTCAATAAAAAGCTGGTATTTCTCAAATTATTTTATTTTTGCTTAAAATATAAGGAGCTTAGGATATAAACTGACAAACCATTAATTGGATTATAATGCCTATATTTGGCAATTATTACCGAAAATGGCGGAAATAATTATTCGTGCAATTAGTGGTTATTGGAACGAAGTTCCTTATCGCGCGTTATGAAAGGGAGCTAGACGGAAAAAATTCTCACGAAAAAGTGTAACGTTTCGTGCCTATGACGTCATAGAATTAGAAGAATTAGAATACGATAACAAATTTCACCAATGGTAGCACTGACCGGTTGGCGCAATTGGTAAGTATGGGGTCACCTATGATGATAGGTGCCCCCGGTTCGAGTCTCGGTAGTTACCGCAATACTCTTTTTGTTCTTTTTTCTCTCAACATTCTTTTTGTAATTTTTTTTCCTGAGAATAATAGTTTTTATAAGGGATCCCTCTTATCAACGCATTTAATTTAAATCTAAGTATTTTCTATTGGCGTTTCTATTTTATCGTTTTTTTCTATTTTATATTTGGCGATTTATAACTGACTCTTGCGCTTAAAAATAGATGGCGTTGCACAATCCCTATGAGTATTTGGTTAGAGGCTAGACCACTAATTTACGACTACTGCCCGAATTGACTTGCACATCAAAGTTCCTATAATTACCAATAGGTGGCGCAGAACTCAAAATTTAATCAGCTGTGGATTGTATCCTACTCTAGTGTCATAGAAAATCTGGAGAGGTCACTACCGGTACGATAATTTTGTTCTTTTTTCCTGAGAATTTATGTAAAGTAATCATTCAGAACCGCAAAATAAACCCGAAATACAGTTATTTGACGATTTTCTTTCACTTTTGTCATATTCTCTTCCATTTACAATGGGTTTCATCCTACTATATTCAGCTGCAGGCATCAGTCACGAAACTGTTCCATTCATCCCGGATTACACTTTACGTCGTAGTTCAGACGTAGTACGTCACGTTGCGTGTAATGAACTGATAGTGTGATTGGTTCGAAAGACCTAGCTACCTAGAGTACTAAATTCAGACTGACTAGGTATAGCTTCTCTGATTCTTACTAATGCTAATACACTACACTAAAATCAGTAGCGACTAAATTCAGTCGACCTTTAGATTAGACAAGTGTTGTATGCTATCAATATTGTACTTTGTCTATGAAAGGAAAACATTAAAAATAAACGTTATGATTTATTGTCTATTAATTAGCGGTGGGCGATTATGAATGATCGGCATAATCGATTTATTTTGTATTACTAATGTTGATAATCGATTATCGAATTAGTAACTAATATGTTTTCATAATCGAATGATATTAGTAATTAGTTAGTACTAATCATGTTATAGGAAGTCGACGACAGTTCTTCCGTGACTTTAGTAGTATCGACCTATCGACATAGGTTTATTTGGTTTCTTTTGTTTGTATTACGGTGCCGGTGATACGTGAACGTGATACAAGAACTTCGTTCCATCCGGGTGTCCCTTGACACCTCTCAACTTTTTAGTATTACAATTTAATCCAATTAAGTACCTATTAATAAAATTAAACAATGAATTTTTTATTTATAAATCAAATAATAATATGATGTTATGTTAATTAAATATTACTTGTCATTCTTACTGACCGCTAAAAAGCGTAAGCTTGTTAAAAAGCTGTCTTTTAGTTTTTGTGACATTTTACTTTCGAACTAAATATTTAACGCGTATTTCAATGTATTTTTGAATCATCGTTCTAAGCAAATGCAGTAAAAAATTGCGGCATGGATCTTGTTCAAAAAAAAGGAAAAATGTTCAGTTTTGAGTAGGTTTATCCTTAAAATATTTTATACCTACTAAATTTGTAGAACCCTATACTTTCCTTTCAAAAGTGTACCTCTCATTGTCATTTTTATTAGTGTCCGACCGAAACTGATTTTCCGGCCGAAACCGAAACCGAAACCGAATGTTCGGCCGTGGCTTCAGTTTCGGCCGAAACCGAAACCGAAACCGAAACTCACGTGGTCAAGTATATAATTTATTAAAATACTGAAATTTGTTGCTTTTTACCTATAATTTTGCCTTAATTAGGGCATAAAATGGAAACACAATATATTAAGATTGTTGTAATCATTTATTGAATATAAAATAAAAACATTAAAAACATATTAATAACATTTTTAATAATTTTTCAAATTAAGTTCTCTGTCAAATCAGTCATCTAACTAAATCAAATCAATAATTGTTACTGTTTCATTAAATACTAATTATTGATATTTATTTTGAGTTCTGATAGATGGCTCTAGGTTTCACTATTTTATAATAGCAATATTATAATCTCGTACTTATTTGTACGAGGTTAATTAATAGTGTCCTCGTACGAAAGACTACAAATCTCGTTTTTTGTACGAGGAACCTCGTACGGTTGGCATCGCTGGTTGCTACAGAACTATCCGAACGGCGCACGATAATTCCCGAAAAGGGCCGACAGCGTCCGTCAAAGCGTTGCCGCGGAAAACAAAGTTAGGCGATCGTGAACGTGCTTGAACTTGTTAAGTTTCGGTTTCGGCAAAAGTTTCGGCCGATTTTGGCCGAAACCGAAACTGTGGCCGAAACTTGATTTTTGGCCGAAACTCGGCCGAAACCGAAACCGAAACCGAACTTTCGGTCGGACACTAATTTTTATAAATCATATCGTAACATTACATAATATTATGTACTTCCAGTTTACTCTATAATACTTTCGCATTAAAAAAAATTGAAAGTACATCGTAAAAAAACACCCTATAAAATTATTTATTAAAATATTATAAAATTTTGAGCATTAAAGTTACAAAAATTTGTTGTGAAATATAGTTTTTCTAGCCAACATAAATTGACTACAGAGTTGGTTACGTCCCATCTCTAAACCATGCGGCGCGAGCGCGGTGCGAGGGCGGTATTGCGCGTGCCCGCCTCCCGAACGTCTCCTTCACCCCGCGATTCCTGATTAGTAGTCAATAGTTTTTATAAAAAACTAGCTGACCCGGCGAACTTCGTACCGCCTAACAGTCAATGAATGTCGTGTTACTTTTTAGCTGAATTAATTTAGGCTTTGATGAACGTAAAACAATGATGCAAAATGATATATTTATATAGCTAGAAACAAAAAAG
Source organism: Ectropis grisescens (assembly GCA_017562165.1). Classification (NCBI taxonomy): domain Eukaryota; kingdom Metazoa; phylum Arthropoda; class Insecta; order Lepidoptera; family Geometridae; genus Ectropis; species Ectropis grisescens. Next base: position 7,741,499 of record CM029771.1, on the reverse strand, counting down.
TATTTTATTATGATGAGTGATGATAAAAACATACATACAGAATGAGAATACAAAAAAAAAATATGTACTTCAAACTCATGTCAGAATAAAAGATTGAAAAATGTTGTACAGATTGGGAAAAAAACTCGGATTAATTCATTAATATGAATTTCATTCAAGCACTTTGTGGTAAACGACATTCTTTGTTTTTTGGTCAGGCGCAAGAACAAATAAAGTGGATGGTTTGCCACTAAGGCAGCACAAACCAGGCGTTTCACCAGCAAACTTCAATGCTCCACAATGCTGGCAAACAACGTCCCTTGGACCAATGCAAACTAAACGATGCAAGCTGTAGTCGATGGTGCAATCATACAGAAACGCTGCTCGATTCAAAGCAATACTTGAACCATTTCTTCTTGCACTTCGAAGATGATTCCTCTGTTCATCTGTACGATAAGCTCGAGGATTTCTCGTTTCTAACCTAGCCGTTTCACGGGCTGCCTCTCTTTGCTCTTGTGTTTGAGAAGCACGAATTAAGGCCCTTCTTTGCTCCATACTAACGCGGCGCTGTTCTCGTGCAATTTCTCGTTCTCCATCAGATAATTGACTCGCGATATTCCGTTGCCTAATTGCATTACAGCTTGGCTGGGAAAGATTACATCTTGTAGGACGCGGCATTGTTATTAAAATGTGCACTCGCATAAAACCCCCCAAATATAATAACAGTGCCTGAACTTTCGGACATAGACAATAGCTCAAAGAGTATATAACCACTACGTATGAATAGCTTATCAAGAAAAATCATAGACAACCTATAAAAAGACATTTACTCTTTTGTTAACCTGTAGTTTTTTTTCGTTAATCTTATAACCTATACCAACTGATTTTTTATTCCCTAAATTCCGTTCCTTTCCGATGATTTTATGTTTTTACTGTAGAATAAATCTTAGGTATTATTTTCGGGAATTAAAAATTAAATAATTAAAACATAATTTTAGAAAATTAATGTCTAAAACAAACGAATATAACAGTACCTGAACTTTGTTGACATTTTACAAAAAAATAATTTCTGAACGCACACATGATGTCTTCAGAAAAAAATAAAGTTGTGGCTTAAAGGTTTCAGCAACCAGGTCATAAGCTCCAAAAAAAATAGTTGTTACACTATTTGACAGGATTGGACAACAAATGTTTGACATGTAATAAACAAATCAGCATCTATTGAAATGATTAAGTATTTATTACACATATCGGGTTTTCATTGTTTTTAAGATGTATTCTGTTATTCGGGGCGGAAACAAATCCAACAAATCAAAAACCATGGCAATCGGTCCAGCCGTTCTCGAGTTATAAGTGTTGTAACAAACACGACTTTCTTTTATATATATAGATAAGTAAAATAATCGACTTACCGATGAAATGTGATACTGGATTTCAATTTTGTGTGTTATCTAGTATCGTTTTTGCAACATAGAACTGCACATTTCACCATTTTAATAACAATGTTTGAAAAAAATCCCTCGAGAAACGCACTGTCCTAGTAATCAAGTACGACTACAGGCGCTCGCGGCGGGAACGTCGTTCTGTTCTCACCCGTGCCTACTGTTCCCACTTCGTTGTGCTTGCTCTATAGTACTTATATGTACTCAATGCTCAAAGCATTCAAAATATCAATAAAAGTCTGGTCACCTTGCTGACGCATATTTTCAGTTAATTCACACAGCGTGAATAAACGCCAGAGATGTGTAGCTGGTTAGAGATGTTCTGGCTGTTTGAAAACAGGTGTTCCTGATCGTTTTATAGGAGGCAGTTCTAAAAGATTACCGAAATTGGTCGTGGTTTAAAAAGAAAGTTAAGCATTTCTAAATTAAGTTATCACAAATAATTTAGATTATTCTTTTTCCCTGAAAATGGGGAGGGACTTCATAGTGATTACACTTTTGATATACACTGTCGCCATCTAGTGCGTACATGAGCTTTTTTTGTCGGAAAACCCCTCATTTTATAAAATAATGTTGGTAACTGGTAACACAGGTTGTGTTGTGTTGATGTGTTGCAGGTTGCAGAAAAAAGGAAATAGCTTAAAAAGGTTCCGTAGTTTTGGTACGTACTTATAATTGTTAATTATTGATTGTTGTTATTGTTACTAACTGAAACTAAAGTACGTAAAAATGTATTTGCAATTTAATTAAAGTGGTTTATATGAAATATGAATCATTTCAGAGGACGTAGAGCTGGAGTAGTCTTAGTCACCGGAATAAGGATACTGGTTTGCGACAATGTGTGATGTTATTGGTAAGAGGAATCCAACACCTATAAGCCTGTAATCTAAATGCATTTTTTTTTCAGTAGTTAGTCGTACTTACATTAATATATTTGCAGAATCGATGATATTAAATCGAAGTTATAAATTGTTGCACCACTCTTTGCAGTGGGAGAATGAGTCATTATCTATAATTATCATTTTGGCGTAAAGCTCATTTGTATAATACTATTTTAATCTTTACTTTATTCTTTTCAGATGTGGAAACCCAAAACAATCTGCAGTATGTTTTTTTTCCAGTGTCATCAGGTTCACTGAGGTTTAAAGTTAAGGCTGTTAATGATGCTCATATAGCTCTAACTAATGGAAACTATGAGAATGACCCTATGACTGAGGTTAGTAATGATTACAAGAAGCTTGTAATTTACTTATATCCTTACGAGTTGTGCCCCACTGTGGCTGAACAGTTTTTCTCAATTCACACAAATTAATCATTTCACTAATAGGCTTAACAATTAAAAAAGTAGACTATTACTTAACAGTCAGATTTGGAAAAAGAACCATTTTTTTGGCTGTCTAATGACTACATTACAAATTAAGTATTACTGTGAACTATATAAACAGAGCCATATTGTAATGACAACAGAAATGTAATATACTGTATATCATCATTGTGCGGTTTTGGGAATGGAATGAATTTGGGATATTTTTGCAGATAAGATTTTTTGTCATTGGTCAAAACACTTAATTAATTAATAATTTGCTATAGTTGTTTCTAGATAGAATATCACTAAAACAGAGATCATAATTATACTAAGCAAAAGTCAAAAAAATGCACGAAAGGAACTTGTCAGGAATGTTGAATTGAACCCACAACCTATGACTTCTGAGTTGAATCATTGAGCCACAAAGCCCAAAATGTTAAATTAGATCTTTAGAAAGTCCATAATGTTAAATTAGTTCTTTTGAAAATAAATGCTTAAAATATACAACTTCTATCATAGTTAATGTGTTAGCTTGTGTAAATATAAAGTATAAATCTACCTATTTCATAATATTCTTCAAAGTAATAGGATTCCAAGGAATCACTGTGTTAGGTTACACAGTCATCAAAAAACTCTTATGAGTGGTTTGACTGCTCAAGTTGGCCATTGAGCTGGCTAACAATCCAATAATTGTATGAAATGATTACAGCTTCATATTGGAGGATGGGATAACACCAAGTCAATAGTACGTAGAAACAGAGCAGAACCTGATAAAGTGAAGGTGGAAACTCCTAGAATACTCAATAGAAATGAATATGTAGGGATGTGGATACGCTGGCACAATGGGCGTATTGCCGCTGGATTGGAGGGCTCTGATACCCCGTTTATGTCATACAATGATCCATCACCTCATCCAATAGACCATGCGGCTGTGAGAACCGGATGGGGATCTACAGGGTCTTGGAAAATTGAAGGTTAGTGTTTAGAATATTGTTTTACTAATAGAAGTAGTTTTTCTATTTTTTGGTCAGTACAGTTAGTAATTGGTGCCATTAAGTTTGGTTATACGGAGCAGGTCTTATGTATCAGTTTGAACATGCAACTGCCTCGAAATTTCGATGCAGTTGCATGTTTATGGGTAAACAGACAGGGAGCTTACACCTAAGTTTATAATGAATGGTAGACATCAAACTACCATAATTATCAGTCTAGGGTGATTATTACGGTAACTGTCTTTGTTATACTAATGTAGTGATCAACCATAATAGCTTAAAATGAACAGTGCTTGCTGTTAACTCATTTATTGGGAGGAAACTAACATGTTCCTAGGAACTTTCGAGGTCATGTGTTGTTCACCAACTAACCCACCCACACCGGGCCAGCGTGGTGAATTATGGTTTTTATTTTCACTTTGTGAGAGAATGCCGCGAGTCCAAGGAGTTAGTAGGAACATTTAGTGAGCTGCTTATGCTATCTTAGTAAACCTAGTATTTTTTTTACAAGAGACTTATAAGTAAGTATTTGGCCTCGGATGGCTTCTATTTTACTCTTAACGTAACTAATGTAGAAGAATGTAACGTAGAAGGCACTGGAGACTATATCTATTCTAGGCTACACTCCCATAGTTCCCCATAGAATTTACGACATAAAAATCTCATTGAGCTGATTGATTGATACTCTACTTGTGGCCACAAGGCGTTGTACAAAGTACTTAAATTATAAATACATATTTTCTCTTTAAAACGTTATCTAATAGACCGGCTGTGTGATATTTCATGATAAGACAGGAAAATATAATTATTATTATGATTTCTTTTTTGATCATTCTTTATTATGATTTCATTTTGATCGTTCTTTATTATAATTTCATTTTGATTGTTCTGTAATTCATCATCATCATAATCAGCACATCGACACAGCTGTGAGTACGCGCTTTCTACCATTTTACTTACGTATTTTGAAAATGTGTTCTGTTTGTCACCACAAAATTGGCAACTTTGTGAGATTATAATCTTACGGTATGTCAGGTTAGTTTGTAATCTGATGACGTTAGATTATAATCTGACGGTTTTTTCAATTTTACGGTGACATATTGAACACATTAAACGCATCAGTACACTAGATCCAGTGCTTGTGAAGAGTTACTATCAAAGGATGAAAAAGCAATTTTTCATCATGAAAAAATATCTGACTCTGGGCGGCTACACAGACGATATTTAATTAATAAGTTAAGCTAAGTTGACAATATCAATTTATTTTTATGTTATGTCTATGGTGTTTGTTTTTGTTGTGAAAAATACGAGTATTTTAGCTCCGTTGAGTATTTGGTACGCGGTAGGGGAAAATCTTTTAGAAAGTCTTTAGGTACCGTTACTTAGCGGTGTTTGGCTAAGGTGGAGACGTGGTACTTAAGGCGAATGCACAGGGAGACGGATATACAAAGACCAGAATTATTTTTGAAGTGAAAACTTCTGTTGGCGCGCCATCGGACAGATTTTTTGCGTGGGCTGTAAATTTAATTCTAGCGTCACACTCGGGAATGATAAGAAATCTACGGGTAAACTCGGGACCATGGCCATTGGGCATCTAGAAATCCGTCATCGTTTTCCGTTGGCTCAGGTCCCGTGGCCATGAGCCCCACGTGCCCGCGTAGTTTCTATAATAAACTATCAATTTCTGAGTTATAAGTTTCACTACTATCGGCAGTTCCTAAAACTGACAATTTTTTTTATTTACCTTGGTATTGAATTTTGTACAGTATGCTGCTAGTTCAGCCCTTCATTTGAGACCCATATTGCGAAAGTTGTAAAAAAATATTTTATTCTCCATTTTGTGGAGGCCGCCATCTTGAATCAATATTAACCAAAAGATAGAACCACCGCAGGGAAACTGGCTTTCATCCGTTCGATCCGGTCCGTTTGAGCTTTACGGTGCCACAGCAGACACAGACACACACACAGACAGACATCGACGTCAAACTAATAACACTCCTCTTTTTTATTAGGGGTTAAAATAAAGCCGCACCGCACCGCAAGCGAAGGCGCCCCTTTATTTCCTGTCAGTAACTAGGGCTCGCTCATTGAGCGGTCCAGTGCAAACCTATATGATTAAAAAAATCTCGTCAGGGCGCTGGTAGTGCAAAAATCGGCACTGGCCTTTTCCGATTAACTAACCCTGAAATCACAAAACAACGCTATTCCACATAAGAATGTCCTTAGTCAAAGTCAAAAGTCAAAGTACTTTATTCATAAATGTAAAATTTACACGTCAATTAATAAAAAAATTAAAACAAAAGAAAGAGCATACACATTGTATACATTTTCAGAGTTTGAACCGACTACTTTACTGTATTACAATAATTATTGTACAGAAAACTGTCAAGCATTATACGAGTATAATGTCTTTATTGCAATTGTACTAACCTATGTCAAATTTATTTATTTACATTTTTATGGGATCTTTGCCATCACTCTCTAAAAATTCGCTGTAACTATAAAAAGTTTGATCGATAAGCCAGCACTTTAATCTGTTTTTGAAGCTGCCGAAACTTGGGGCCGATATAACTATTTTGTACTTACACTTACCTTTACTCGTTTTAGATAAAATATTTAATAAAAACTTATTACAATAATCGGTTTCGACTTACTTACTTCTTAGATGTTTTGAGCCTTCTGGCCACGTTGCGAGTCTATGTACCAGTACCAGCGATGCCACAGACAGAGAAGGTCCCGAACGGATGAACCGATCTAGAATTTGTTTTTTTTTAAGCTGAATTAGTCGATATTGTTCTTAGTTTTAGCTATGTTTGATGAAAATCCATCCAAGATGGCCGCTGCCACGAAATGGCGGATTACATCTACCTACACTATGACAAATTTCAAATCCGCGACAAAAAAAAATTGAATACCTTGTAGTTTTGATGATTCCACGGTGAAACTTATTTCCAGTGTCGCCGGTATTATTGAAACCGCTTACCCCTAAGCCAATAGGCGGGGACCTTCACTGGGTGCCCATGACGAGCGACGATGAGATTCCGCTCGGGGCCGTTGTAGGGGGGCTTCGAGAATGGAGAAGTGATATATGTAGCTAGAGCGATGCACAACAACTCCATGCGCCCGGGGAAATACGTGCCTTCACAGAAACACGCCTACTTGTGTTGGGCGCATAGAGCTCACAAGAAAGGTGACTTTGAGGTAAGCTTATAAGTATCTAACTCTTACAATTTTTTTCTTGTTGTAAGTAAACTCTTCCGTTGCGTTGAGCATTTTTGGTACGGGGAAATCGTATGGCTTAGCGTCACTGACATGCTAATGTCGGGCGGTGGCGGCGTAGTGTTGGAGTGTAGGCGGAGCAGCGGTAAGTGCGCGTGTGACTATTTTCGGATAGGTGAAATCCTGCAGGTGACGTCTAGGTATCAGCAGTCCCTATCACAGACTAAGTAGAGAGGTCCCTATGTCAGCCATTTCTTATTCACAAGCGTCGTTACATATTGTAAGGTTATAATGTTATTTTATAAAGTTGTAGTTTACCGATCTAAATAAATGAAATCAAATTTAATTGTTTGACTAAGTACAGAAAGTCACACTGGATCTATTTTGGTCCTACCTTTTTCTGATATTTAGGCAGATACGAATTACGTAGTGATGACTTACTTAGACCTACTTAGATACGAATTAAATGCGTTCATAAAAAAAGGCTCTAAGCATAAGATTTTCTCAAAAAAAGAACAAAAAGAAAAGTCCCGAGTGTAACCACCAGGATTCGAACCGGGACCTTTTGACTCCGACGGCGAGCATATTTCGTCTGATTTTAGTCTTCTCCATTTAGTCTTAAAGAACAGTGGCGAAATAAGTTATCGTATGCTAATTACATTGTAGGCGTTTTTCATTGTCTAAAAACGTGCATAAAATCATGTTTAAAAAAAATGAAACCTAGCTAGATCGATTTATCGTCCCCGAAACCCCCTGTATACATAATTTCATGAAAATCGTTCGGGCCGTGTCTGAGATTAAGATTCTATATATATATACCTACAATAATTGGTCGTTTAAACATATTAAGATAGTAGAACCTCCTTAAATCGAACTTGAAGAGTGACGCTAAACTCGAGTTGTAGAGTTTACAACTTCTGGACGATTTCGACTTAAGTTGAATACGTTAGGCCTGCAATATTTGATTTGTAGAGTTTAGAATTTATTTCAACTGATTTTGAGTTTAAGGAGTTTTTCCACTTATAAAGAAGATCGACATAGAGAGGCTCTACTGTATTTCTTACTTTATGAGCATTACAGAAGACGTAATCGCGATCTAAATTACCTTTAATTATCTCACGACGTTTCCGTTGGTTTTTAACGTCCGTGGTGACGATAAGAAGCAGACGTCGCTAATAATAATAATCTAAAACTGTGTAATGCGTTGCCTGAGTGGATATTCCCTGATGTATGTATACATATAATATGAGTGTTTCCAAGTCTACTAAACCGGTTTTTTCTAAAGCTCCATCCTAGACAATATCGTCACTGAACATCACATGAGATGGCGATTAAGCGTAAACCTATAATCCACAAAAAAAGTTTTTAACCGCTTTAAAAAAAGGAGGAGGATCTCAATTCGGTTGTATGTTTCTTCCTGAATGTATGTTACGCGATAGCTCCATCAATTGTGAATCGATTTTGATCGTTCTTTTTTTGTTTGGTAAATCATGATAGATGGTGGATCGTGGTCCCAAAATTTTTAATCGGTGCGGCGGTTTTTTAAATTTGAACAAAAAAACTAAAATTTGCTTTCTTTTATCTGGATGACGCGACGTAGTGATAGATTCTTATGAAATTTGGTCGAGTGTCAGAATTGAATTTTAACATTGAAGTCCGTTTTTGTTTTCTCGGAGAAACTAAATTATTTGATATAAAAATATGTATATTTTAGCCACAAAACTTCACCATTTACAGATACTCTGCGGATATAACTTGATGTGGATGAAAATGAAAGGCGACTCTCTGCCGCCGCACGCTTTCCCAGGCGGTACTGCGTCTGAAAGAGGGAACGAGGACTTGTACATCGGCAGAGCATTTATAGACAACGATCTAGTTCCGGGGAAAATTCACTTGCACTATAAAACTTGTTACATGCCTTACGGTAACCCGGAAATCGAAAAAGAAGCACAGACCTTCGAAGTGCTAGTGATACCGGAGAAAATGCCGGAACAGCTGATATGGCATTCGCCGCGGAGGACTAGGCAAGACTCTGCTGACTACGATGACTGAGTGTAAAGGAAGAATTGATGGGCAGCGGCGCCTGCGATGGAAACACTCAGATACATGTAACAAAAGACTGTTTGTGAAGCATCTAAGTCTCTGGAACTCAGACTGTTTCATGATATGTAATATAGTAGAACCTCGATTATCCGAAACCTTCACTATTCGATGGATAGATAGATACATTTTATTGAAGACATGAAATAAAAATAATTTACAACGTGAAACAATTTATATACGTAAAGCTAGAGCGATGATTAGCGGCGTTATTACTAACAGCGATCTATTCCAGGCAACTTTAGGGTTGAAAAAAATGTGGAGTATAAGACACTATATTATCAGAACATTGGTGTGAAAGATACATAATTACTTGGCTGAGCCGTTGTTAAACAATAATTGTCGATTATGTAAAAAATGCACGTAACAAAAAGTATTCGATTTTTTTTGTGTGGAAAATACACATATTCCAACGTTAATATGTATGTCAAATTTTAACAATTATTTATGTTTTGGTTTTTGTATAGAAAGTGTTGTTTATGATCTCATCCCAAAAAAATTGCGGTTCGATTATCAAACGAACGCAAAATCAAGCAAACGCTCGTCTGAGCGTTTGCGTTATCCGAACTAGTATCAGTCCTAATTGGTTCGAATAATCGAGGTTCTACTTTACCTACTCAAATATCTCTAAGAATTCCAAATTCAGAGATTAAACGACGCAAAAAGCCGTGGGAACATTTGAGTCTATAGGTACTAGAAGACTTAATTCACAGGTGCCGCCTGAATCGCGCGTGCTATTATTTTGTGTTATGTCAGTTTTGTATACGTTAATAATTGTAATTAAATATTTTATTCATAATTTATTAATTTTGGTTTTTTAATACAAAAATATTAACAGTTTCCTTAGATCTACATGAATTACTGAGGTACGTGAGACTTTTTAAAGATTATTTTAGATTCGTAAATTTTCCTTGTGGCCACAGAGTTATAAGACATAAACGAAAATAGACAGGAATACCTAATAATGACTTTAAAGAGCAAAATAATATCTAAATGCAATATAATATCTACATCAACCTTCCACTTAATGTCTCGTAACGAATACTTAATAATATAGTAAGACCGCGACCGGTAGATTTTGCCTCTGTAGTTAAGATTGTTTTTTTTTAAGCATTTTAATTAGACGTATATCCCCCTATTTTACTTGAAATTACAGAAGCTTTTTCTAAGACAAGCAATTTAATTATCTCATAGCGACTCCTCCGGAAAATGACAGATGCATGCGCACTTATCGTCTACAAATTTTGTTAATCATTTATGAAATATTTAATGTTTTCAGTAACACCGGTAATAATGAAGCCCCTTGTACCAAAGGTTGTACAAGGCGGGGATTTACACTGGGGCCGCATGACGAATAACAATACCCTCCCCTTCGGAGCCGTTATTGGAGGGTTTGAAAATGGGGAAATCGTGTATGTGGCAAGAGCGACGCATAACCGATCTCTGTGCCCTGGAAAGTACGTACCATCGGAAAAGCATGCCTTCGTCGCGTGGGGCCATAGATCACACAAGAAAGAGAGATTTGAGGTGAGAATGAACGATTTCCAGAAAAAGCTGAGCTATTTTTATAAATGGGCGATGACTGGCTCAAAAATATACCTTTCTAATTCATTAATCTTATGATATTTTAGTAGTGGTAGGACTCTTGGCAGAGTCCGCCTGGGGAAGTATCACACCTTTGCCAGTTATTCTACCGCCAAACAGTAATGTGAAAACATTACTGTGTTCCGGTTTGAAGGGCAATGTTTCCAGAAAAATTACAGGGCTTAGAGATATAACATCTTAGATCTCTGGGTGAAGAGCGCAGTGCAGTGCTAGGTAATGATTTGGACTTATCATGTTCCAATAGCTGCGTGTCACTGTGCTGTTATGTGGCAGGCATGTTGCTTGTCATCAGGCACGTGTCCTGCTCGTCTCGTCATTATTTAAAAAAAAATCTATCAGGTAGATTATGGAAAAAAATGGGACACGTATTTTTTGTTTTATCAAAATGTTTAAAACCGACAAAAAGACAAAAATATAGACCATAAGACTTCCGGAGTGGGGTTTGCGATGTCACGTCTACGTAACAAGAACAATATTTAAAAAAAATGATTAAACCCCGACTACCTCGGATTTGTTATCTGTACAACATTCTACTAGTCAATCCCTTTCATTTGATACCCATATTAAGGGAGCTGTGAAAAAAAAAATGTATTTCACCATTTTGTGGCAGCAGCCATCTTGGATGTTAAATTTGTCATTGTGCAAATTATTCTACTAGTCAAACCCTTTCGTTTGATACCCATATAGTGGTAGTAGTAAAAAATATAAAATTCGCCATTATGGTGGCGGCCATCTTGGATTTGAATTTTGTTATACTGTATAGTCATGCCCTTTCATTTGATATCCAAATTGAGGTAGGTTGTGAAGAAATATTTTGTCTGTCATTTTGTGGAGGCGGCCATCTTGAATCGATATTAACCAAACAGCTACAGCTACTAGTACAGCTAAGAACATCCGCACGGATATTAACCCCAAAAAAAACCGCATCGAAATCGGCCCATCCGTTTGAGCTCTACGGTGCCACAGACAGACAGACAGACATCGACGTCAAACCTATAACACCCCTATTTAACCCCCTACCAAAAAAGGGGTGTTATAAGCAGTAGCCGGTAGCCGTAGAGCTTAAACGGATGGGCCGATTTCGATGCGGTTTTTTTATTTGATAGTTAATATCCGTGCGGATGTTCTTAGCTATGTTTGGTTAATATCGATTCAAAATAGCCGCCTCCACAAAATGACAGACAAAATATTTCTTCACAACCTACCTCAATATGGATATCAAATGAAAGGGCATGACTATACAGTATAACAAAATTCAAATCCAAGATGGCCGCCACCATAATGGCGAATTATATATTTTTTACTACTACCACTATATGGGCGATATACACAAGATGGCGGACAAAATATTTTTTCACAACCTACCTCAATATGGATATCAAATGAAAGGGCATGACTAGTAGAATACTGTAAACTATAAAAAAAACAAGAATAAGAATAAGAATTTATTTATTGCTATACTGTGTTTACAAAGATCTTATAGTAGTAGCTTAAATGTACAAACAGTGTGCCCAATTACGGACGTGCAATATGTGTCACATAGTGACAAAGTACTAATTTATAACAAGTAATTTAGTTACAATACAAGTAAGAATAATAAAATGTGTAAGTGCTTAAGCTTACCTAAAAAACCTATAACATTTAAAAAATCTAACCTTATTATAACTTACCTACTTATATAATGCTATCAATTGAAAATTAACACTAAAACAAAAACAAAGATTGCCGCCATCACAAAATGGCGAATTATATTATTGTTTTCACTACTAACTCAATATAGGTATCAAACGAAAGGGCTTAATTAGTGGAATACTTTGTAGGTACTTACTATGACAAATTTCAAATCCAAAATGGCCGCTTCCACAAAATGGCGAAATACAGACATTTCTTTTTTCACAACTCCCTTAATATGGGTATCAAATGGAAAGGCTTGACTAGTAGAATGTTGTACAGATAACAAATATGAGGTAGTCGGAGGTTAATCAATATTTTTAATTTTGTTCTTGTTTGGTCGGGGGTTAAATGAACTATGTATGGGGGTTAAATAAAGAATGTAGACGTGGCGTCACCCGAAAGCATCTAAGCATCTTTGACAAGCTATCTTTGTCATTTTTTGTTTGTGAAACCAAAGAAGATAATACGTGTACTATATATTTTTAGAATGACGGACTAATTTTGTTTTTTTTTCACCATCACTATGGTCTTCATTATTTGATCTTGTTAGTGTAGCCCTACTAATATTATAAATGCGAAAGTAAATCTGTCTGCCTGTTTGTTAGGCTTTCACGTCAAAGCTACTGAACCGATGTTAATGAAATTGGGAACAGAGACAGTCTACAGTCTAAGGAAGGACAAATACTAGATACTGTAGTTAAAAAATGAAGAGTGAGGACAGTAAACGTTCACGACCTTATATCATTCTTAAACCTACCAAATACCAAAAAAAATCGTTAAATTATGGTAAAGACTGTCTACACTGATTGTTAAGTACAGAAGATATTATTTATTAAGATTGAAATGGCTGGTATTATTGCTAAGCCAGTGATTGATTGTCACGCCAATTGCCACTTGTAATATTCGGAAAAAAACTCCAATCAAAGAGCTCTCCTCTATTCTACTGCTCTACATCTATCACTTCCAACTGGATTCATGTTACGACCTATTATTGCCATGAATATTGGATTAAATTGGCGATCAGCGTCACTGCGCAGTGCAATTGCGACTTTTAACCATATCGCCCAGCGATAAAATTCACTTTCGTGGTACGTGAAATGTTGGACGTTGACCAAGTTTTTCGAATTAGTCACCACCAGTCTTCCCAGTAGCGATAATGAATCGGTATCTAAAAATTGGCAATAGCGGCTATGATTATTGCATAAGGTTTTTATTATTATCGATAATTGTAATTGGTTTTCCTGATGTTGAACGACGATGCTCTCTACGATGGAGCGTGTGGTTTCCTAGGAGAAACCGGTTCATTATCTACTTGAAAAAAATCTGGATTTTGCGGAAATCCGGGTTAGAGGAATACGCACTCGAAAACGTATTACACGGTGTAGATGTCCTTTTAAAAAAAACGGAAGAGTTCGAGTCTTCCATTTTTTTTAACAGAATATTTTTGACTCTAAATCTCTTTGTCCGATTCTTATAGAAGAAACCGATACAGTATCTACTTGAAAGATCTATATTACATCAATTAGGAAATATCCATTCTAAAAAACGAACTCCGTGGTTTAGGTGTTCTCCTTATTACAAAAGTGGAAGACTCCAACTACGAGGCATGCGCGGTCCGAGGGGGGTCACAAGGACATGACCCCCAAAATCGTAAACGTTAAACAAAAATCCAAGGAAATTAAAAATATCTAATAGTACAAAGACTATTTTTTAACGCGGGAAAACAACTAAAGCGGGAACTACGCGGGTAAAATCTTGGGGCGCTACTAGTAAAGTATTTTTTGCTCAATTTATTGTATTTCTACTTGTGCCCCCCCCCCCAAACCTGAGGCTGCGTACTACTGGTGACCCCTCCAAAATTCGAGGCTGTGACCGCGCCTGCGACGAGGTTTGATTCCAAATCTCTTCGTTTGAATCTTTGGAACCAACCACTATACTAAGTCCATTTTTCGAGCTAAGACCATTGCGGTAGAAAAGGGCCACGTAGTATTAAATCATGCAGATCAGCACAGATGCACAGTCTCCGAAATATAAAACCGATAAACTTGCCACTTTGCACACGATGTTCTTCACTTTAAACTATTTTTCGTTTCCTACGGCGTGTGTTTTGGCTCGTTCAATCTAAATCATCCAGCTGGTATTTAGCCGAATAATTGCAAAAGAAATCCTATAGTATTTTATCTCATAGTTGCGATGCTTGGAAATCATGGAAATCACTGAGCCCAATTTTACACGTGGCCAAAAAATCACTCTGCTAATTAATAGAATCATCCTATAATAATGGTATCGAGAAAAGGATGGTACGGCCGTGCTGATTTTTGGTCGACTTGGTGGAGGCACTGCCTTGCCCCAGATTAAACCAATGTCTTATTTCAGACTATTACCTCTATTTATGTAGGATGTAGGTATCACATGTAGTTCCCTTCAGTACTTTCAAACAGTAACAAACATTCGTACTTAGGTTCATACATACGAACTTTTGCATTTATAATATTAATAGGAGGTAGAGAGGGAGGTAGGAAAAACTATTTGTAGAAATGTAAAACAGTGTCTATAACCCTATTTCCAGATACTATGTGGCTTCAACCTAAGATGGGTGAAGACGAAAGGAGAGCGTCTTCCTCCTCACGCGTTTCCAGGCGGGCATTCAGCCGAGACGAACGACGAAGTGATGTACATAGGCCGGGCCTATATATCCCAGACCAACCTTATACCTGGCAAGATACATATGCACTACAAAACTTGTTACATACCCTTCAAAGGTCTGGAGAAAGAGGCTTACGAATTTGAGGTCCTCGTGCACTCGACGTCCGGATAAATCACCAACAGCCAACAGAAAAAATATAGTACTTAAAATTGTACTTCAACCCCAGTCTATATTTATACATAAAAAAAATGTTTGTATATACATATTATATATTTACTAGCTGACCCGGCAAACGTTGTTTTGCCATATAAATAATTTCCTAATAAAATATGGGTTGATTGTAGAAGGGTGAAAATTGAGGATTGTATGTATTTTTGTATGTTGTATCATAAAAAAATAGAAATTATTTTTTTTTCTAAAAAAATAAAAAATAAAATTTAGGGGTGGACTACCCCTAACATTTAGGGGGATAAAAAATAGATGTTGGCCGATTCTCATAGATACCGGATAAGCACAAAAAATTTCATCAAAATCGGTCAAGCCGTTTCGGAGGAGTATGGCAACGAAAACTGTGACACGAGAATTTTATATATTAGACTAGCGGCCCGCCCCGGCTTCGCCCGTGGTACATGTATATAACCTACAGCGGTCAAGGATTACGAACATATGAAATAACGGTAAACGATTTTTTTAAATCGGTCCAGTAGTTCCCGAGATTAGCGTGTTCAAACTATATATATGCTATAGGCTACCTTTGATCCCCAAATTATCGTGCTGTTTACTGGGTCAGAAGTGACACCTGTCACAATGACGATTGATCAGTTTTCGACCGGAGAGGAAAAATGATTAAATTACTAAAATGGCTATTAAAAAATAAGGGGTGATCGTAGAAGGGTGAAAATTGAGGATTGTATGTATTTTGTATGTTGTATCATAAAAAAAATAGAAATTAAAAATTTTGTCTAAAAATAAAATAAAAATTTAGGGTGGACTACCCCAACATTTAGGGGGATGAAAAATAGATGTTGACCGATTCTCATAGATACCGGATAAGCACAAAAAATTTCATCCAAATCGGTCAAGCCGTTTCGGAGGAGTATGGCAACAAAAACTGTGACACGAGAATTTTATATATTAGAAGATATATCTTTTATGTAATCGTAAACTATCCATTTAATCATAAGATCATTTTTAACAATGTTGTTGTGCATGAGCCAAATATGGTTCCTGAGTTGGTACGACCAATTTTGGACAGGTGGCGTAGCAAAGTGCGCTGGGTTACTTAATTAAATTAAAAACTGGCTCGTTCAAAAAACCGTTTTTCTTGATGGGTTTTTTTTTTGACGACGACTGACGAGACAAGCAAGACATGTGCCTGATGGTAAACAACATGCCTGCCACATAACAGCACAGTGACACGGAGCTATTGGAACGTGAAGAGTCCAAATCATTATCTAGCACTGCACTGCGCTCGTCACCCAGAGATCTTATATGGCACATCTCTAAGCCCAGTAATTTATCTGGTAACATTGCCCTTCAAACCAGAACACAGTAATGTTTGCACATTACTGCTTGGCGGTAGAATAACTGGCAAAGGTGTGGTACTTCCTCAGGCGGTCTCTGCCAAGAGTCCTACCACTACAAAATACATTTTTTTATCTAGCTAAAACTGAGATATGTGATAACGAATGAAACTGGGCTATAGGTACTTATACTATGTAACCCCAATGCTTAAGCTGACATTTAATTTTTTTATTTTATTTGTGTAAATTTTGTATTTACAAATAAATTACTTTGAACGTCACTAAACCGAACTACTTGGGATATTCTATAAATTTTGTCAAAAGTGCATTTATGTATGGTAGCTGGCAGATACTTACAGCAAAATATTTCCACGATTTTAGGGTATTCTTTTTCATTTTGTATACTACTAACCATTATAGAAACATCAATTTCATACAGGACAATCTAGCCTAGCCTAGCGCGGAAGCTACATTAAATGATTTTCTTGTATGTGTTACATTGGTAAAGAAGGCTTATTATTTTTGGACTTGGCGAAATTTATTAGACTTGTTGTGAATAAAACAGGAATTGATCAGTGGTTAAGTCCAGTGTAATGTTTACAATGTGTGTTCAATGCTTAACAACTACTTTAAAAGGGACATGTTTTTACTCAACATTATGAACTACTTTCACTAAGCTTCCATCTCTGATATCTCTAATAAATTGTAGGTACCTACTATTTGGTAAATCTAAAAGGCAATTTATGTAGTCAGTTATAGCACCAACCAACCAACTAAAAGTTACTGTTAAGATTTAAAGTTAACAAAAATAAAGTAATTTTTTTACTTTCTTTTCGTTAATAAACGAAAGACCAATTTTTTAAGGAATATTTTTTCGCGACATCGACACGACAACGCGTAATATTAGGTATATCTAGGTGATGTATTGTGCAACATTAGTGCTGTTTTACTAGAATTCCAAGTTATTTCACTTATGTCGGCAGTTAGGACAGTTTTCATGATCCTTTATTTTGACCAAAACGATTAATAGGTATAATTTATACAAACTTTAAATTTCATAATTATCCTACTAAATGATGTTAGAAACATAAAATGTTAGTTGTTTGTTACGGGGGGACCTTGAGAGTTGCCACTCTGGGCTCGCATCCCGTCTCCACAGGAGGGCCTGGGGCGTTGGACGTTTAGGGCCGTCCGATGCCCCACCTAGGGGTAGGCCTTCGAGGAGGTGAGGTCGTTGACGGTAGTGTGAAAAGTGACCCTGACCCCTGGCCATGCAGGAGAAATTTGTGAGGGTCTAGGTCGGTACCACCACTTTTAGTGGTGTCGAGCCCGACGCACCTCCTGTGTCCCTACACGGTCGACGGAGCGTTAATGAATTTCACCCAAACAAAAAATATATTATGTCAGATTTTAACAATTTTACGGTGACATAATAAGAGGTAAACAAAAGCCTAACAACTAAGTTTCATGCTTGTCGCCAATGCGAAGCTATAGTAGGTAAGTGTGTGAAAGTAGGTTAAGTGACGTCACGCCTGTCTGGAAGATTGGCACAAGGAGCGTAAGCGCAGTGGCGACGGGCGATAGGTACATTGACCGAGAGGACGCCGCAAGAGCAACATTTGTGAGTTATGTATACCTTTAATCAGTGCATGTACCTACTTAAACAATTCTTTTAGATGTATGTGTGTGTTTTCTCGGGGTCGCAACATTTCTCAGCCTCAAGGTTAGTGGTTACGGACACTGTAGAGAACCAGGTGTCTGTTTACCTTTTAGATTTGTACTAAAATGCTCGGGGTGTTGCTTGGAAAGTTTCTGTAGTTCGGTCAACGGAACTAGCAGCTACTATAGGCACAGTATTAAATCATATTTTTAATACTGTGGTATAGGGTTGTAAACAGTGGTCAGCATCAGAATCAGCGGTCTCAGACACAACAGAGGTACTTAATCAGGTTTCTAGATTTTCTAGATGTGTTTTAGGTCCAGAATATATCGGCATCAGACTAAGTTCCCCTATGATGCTAAGAGATGACTACGAGGGCCACTTAGGGGGCAAACGCCGATCTGTTGAGTTCAGTTATGAGTACTTATCCATATTAGAATATTAACAGTAGGTAATCACTACACAGCTTTGCTACTTTTTATATAGGTCCTTATTAAAATTGTTAAATAGGTAGGTATATGACGCTTTGAGACACTTCTACATAGATTTGAATGTGGTGAAACTTCTAGACAAAATTTCAAACCCTTTAGCATTAAAAAGTAGCCTATGCCCTTCTCCTTTCCCAGACTATACATTCTCGGCACCAAAATTCGTTTAAATTTGTTCCGTAGTTAGGCGTGAAAATGTAACAGACAGACAGACAAAGTTAGGTACGTCACAGTATAACTTAATAGACTGTGGTTACGTTAGGTTATTGTTGTATGACCACCGTCTAACAATTTTACTGCATGGCGGTAGAATAAGCTGTGGTATAAAAGCCTTCAAAGAACTCTACAAAATGTTTGTCGTTTAGATTCTACCAGGCGTTCGTAAACTTGGGGATAATGTACCTACTTATCATTAATTTCTGTAATCACAGTATTTCTGGTTGTCAAGTGAATGCAATAACAAACATGGGTGCCTATCTTCAACAAAACTAAGTTACAACACAACTGCCCGTTACGATTTAGCTGGGATATTGTCATAAAAATACCATTAATAAAAATAAAAATTATCCTATCTCTTACAAGTTAGATTAAACTGCTCATGGTGCGCAAATTTGATTAAAATCGGTTAAGTAAGTAGTTTAGAAGTCCATCGTGGACAAACAACGTGACGCGCTGACGCGCACAGATCACTCTGACGCGTAATTTATAATTACATAAATATTAAGAAGATGATACATACATTTATAGTACTTAAACTACTTACTGTTATATTTGTGGCGACATCTATCACAAAATTGTGAAATCACCAAATTCCACTTTATACCTATCACAATGCAAGAAATACATTTTAAGCACCAGCCATTCTTCTGAGAGAAGTACCTACTAATGAAATACCTACCAATTTACGTTTAGATTATAACTCTACGGTCTACGCTCCATAGTTTAAATGTCTGCTCCATCAGCTCCATACCTACCGGCTTTATTGAAGAAAACCGCCATCTGTGTAAAATACATGTCAATAGGAAAATCTTAGTATTTTGTATGTTAAATATCAAGTAATCATAAATACAATATTACACTTATGAAATTTTAAAATTCATTCATCATTTCATTTTATGTTAAATGTATTTGTTCGGATTGGATATCACGTCATTTTGATCGAGTTTATAGTCTGTGAGTGATTCACGCATGACCTTGAGTGAGGTTCATTTGTGATAGATATCACTCCTATTTGTGTTTGTTAAATGTTTATAGTTTATACATAACATATTTATTATCCCACTTCGAGCCCCTCCAGTGAAAGTTGTGTAAATTTATGTTAGTGATCGTCTTTACATACGATTTTCGTTGTTTATTTTTGATCGTTACAATATAGTATTGTATGTGTAATATAAGTAAGTAATTTTCATTTGTTATAGGTACCTACTGAGTATTGTCATTGTGTTATTTTCTATAAATAAACAAATAGACTTTGTACACATTTTGGGAATAGAAGTAAATAATAGAATCATAATTTTATTGTTTATATTAGTTTAAAAGTTTGTGTAATCTACTTTGGTGCTATTAGTGTGATATAGGTACCTATGAAATTTACAGTAAGTACCTATTACGAGGGTCAAACTGAAAGTTCTTAGAAAATCAAAAACTGATTACATTAGCCAGTTATTAGTTTTATTATATCTTTTCAAAATATTGTCCATTCACGTCAATACACCGCTGCATGCGATGGAACCACTGGGAAAAGCACTTTGCCCACTCGTCCTTAGGGGTCTCTTCAATGGCATCGCGATACGCAGCCACCGCTTCTTCAGCATTCATAAACCGCTTTCCTTTAAGTTTTTCTTTAATTTTTGAAAATAAATAAAAATCACAAGGCGCGAGGTCGGGGCTATACTTTTAGTTACTTTCCAGTAAAAAATAATATGAAAGGTTACTATTATATAAAAAGGTTACATTTTTTATTTCTGATAAGACCTGACTGGCAGCACTGGTTTAGAGTTTATTCACTTAGGCACATAATTTTTATCGTTAAAGAGAACGTGCGCTCTTATCACGAAGAGTTCCATGCTTTTAGACCGGGAACATACACTTTTTTTATATGAGAAAAACTCCAATAAAAAATACGCATTTTTAAAAACTGTAGAACAAAAGTTGTCATATTAAATGTACTTAACATCCCCTTAAAAGGAGGCTGATTAACAATAATCCTGTATACTAGACGACGTCGAGAGTGGATTTAGTGAGTGAAGTGAATTCTTTTTAACCCCCGACCAAAAAAAGGGGTGTTATAAGTTTGACGTCGATGTCTGTCTGTCTGTCTGTCTATCTGTCTGTCTGTCTGTCTGTCTGTCTGTCTGTCTGTCTGTGTGTGAGTCTGTCTGTGGCACCGTAGAGCTTAAACGGATGGGCCGATTTCAATGCGGTTTTTTTATTCGAAGGTTGATATCCGTGCGGATGTTCTTAGCTATGTTTGGTTAATATCGAGTCAAGATGGCCGCCTCCACAAAATGGCGAACAAAATATTTCTTCACAACCTACCTCAATATGGGTATCAAATGAAAGGGCTTGACCAGTAGAATACAATACATAATGACAAAATTCAAATCCAAGATGGCCGCCACCACAAAATGGCGAATTATATTATTTTTTTCACTACTACCACAATATGGGTATCAAATGAAAGGGCTTGACTAGTAGAATGTTGTACAGATAATAAATCCGAGGTAGTCGGGGGTTAATCAATATTTTTAATTTTGTTCTTGTTAGCAAACACATCGTAGGCCACATCGTCGCATAACATCAGGAGAGGATGGCGATCAAGTGTAAATCTGTGATAGTTAAAGAAGACGTAGTTTAGCTTTGAGAATATGGCTAAATTATCAAATAGTAAGAGGCATGTCCATGTGACTCATTTCAACTTTGTTCCATGTCATTAAAGTCACATAATAAACATAATTATGAAAATTCGCTATCAATTTGTATCAACACAGTATGAAAACCATTGATCCATTGTATACCTACTGTAGGAACTATTAAACAGAAAGTTGTAAATCTCACACTTACGTAGGGGGAGGTGGGGTGCATTGATACAAGGGGCACATTGATACACTAGCCTTATCTAATAATGGAGTGAATGGATTCGAGTGGCGCTACCTTTAAAACGTTCTTTAAAACTTCAGAACGCATCCATTATAACCGCTTCGACCGTCTGTCAATGGTCAGCCTCGGACATATCAAGATGTGTTTTGAGCGTCTCTAAGTAAATTCTGACGCAATATGTGAAAGTGTTTCGACGCTCTTCGATAACATCTAAAGAGGGTATTTATATACCAAAGGTAAGTTAAACCATCAATTATTATGATTTCTGTTATTCTTACTTAAAATAAAAGTTAGTTTAGTTGTGACAATTTTAATTTTCAAAAATGTCGTTTGGGGCACTTTGATGCAACCAAGTGCGGGGCACGTTGATGTGTATCATTGTGCCCCATCTCTGGATCATGGTGCCCCATTGTTGTATCAAAGTGTTCCCCTATTTTTATTTTAACATGAAATTAATGTACTATTTATTTGTTGTCCTCAGAAAATGGTGCGCCCGTACAAGTCGAAGGGTGATAAAAGTAAAATAGATTAAGAAAATATCAATCAGAAGTAACTTCAAGGATAGTATCTATCCAAACAGCTGACTTTTCTTAATTTTTTTAAGAGTTTATCTATCGATCTAACTTCTATGGCATTAAGCCCGCAACTTTGTAACATCGGTGCTCCACTATGTGACCAAGGATGACCTTGGTAATGATACCAAATATGTACAATTTGAGTATGAGATGTAATACTTGAGAAAAAAAAGTGCCAGGTCTTACATTTTCGTCTTTCCAGACGTCGAAGACAAAACAAGTGTTGATTTTAGAAATGTTGGTTTACACCTACTACTCGGACCTCATCTTTGTATCATCATCATTCTCTTAATTTGAGTGCATATAATGTGAAATAAATAAAATATAATAAAGTTTTGTGTTTTGATATTCAAATAATATTAAGTTTTTTTGTTGATTGATTGAGACTGACTGTGATAAGATTTATTTGTTATAATAATTGCTTAAATTACTTATATTATAAGCTTGATTATGATTTAATCGCAATATACAAGTATAATCAATCTAAAAGTGTTTTAATTTGACTATTTTAATACATTTTTCACCCTGGATGAAAGTGCCCCACGTGCTGTATCAAAGTACCCCACCAGTGGGGCAGATTGATACAAAAGCCATTTTTTACTAAAAGTCAATTATTTATTTTCTTCCATAACTTAAACAAGTTTAAACTGTGCCATTATAAAATTAAATTATTAGGCTAAAAATATAATAGATAATTAATGAAAAATATTAAGTTTTCATACACTTTTTTTTACTTTAAATTTTTGTGTATCAATCTGCTCCACTTCCCCCTACCTACTAAGGCAAACGTGCCATTAAATAATAAAATTAAATAAATTAAAAAAAAGCATTGATCTTTCTAATTCAATTTCAGGCAAATAGTAATTCGCTAAACTAAACAAGAACATAATTAAAATTTTGACTAACCCCCGACTACCTTGGATTTGTTATCTGTTTCATTTGATATCCATATTAAGGGAGTTGTGAAAAAAAAAATGTAATTCGCCATTTTGTGGTAGCGGCCATCTTGGATTTGAAATTTGTTATAGTGTATAGTATTCTACTAGTCAAGCCCTTTCATTTGATACCCATATTGAGGTACCTAGTAGTGAAAAAAATATATAATTCGCCATTTTGTGATGGCGGCCATCTTGGATTTGAAATTTGTTATAGTGTATAGTATTCTACTAGTCAAGCCCTTTCATTTGATAACCATATTGAGGTCGGTTGTGAAGAAATATTTTGTCCGCCATTTTGTGGAAGGGGCCATCTTGAATCGATATTAACCAAACATAGCTAAGAACATCCGCACGGATATTAACTTTAAAATAAAAAAAACGCATCGAAATCGGCCCATCCGTTTGAGCTCTACGGTGCCACAGACAGACACCCACACACAGACAGACAGACAGACATCGACGTCAAACTTATAACACCCCTTTTTTTGGTCGGGGGTTAAAAAGAAACCCGTCAAAAATATACCACTGATGGTGCAGTTTTATCTAAATGTCGCAGCCACCTAGCTTAATCAGCCGTTCACTCGACAGCCTTATCTTTACAATAGTGCTGGTTAACCAGTTTCCTGAATTATATTCATCCATTTGATCAATTAGGTAGCTACGCAAATCACTTGGATCGTTGACATTTGATTAAGTACATCTCACATCACGTAGATCAGATTAACATGGCTTTTATAAACTCTGTACATCTATACATTTTCGCTTAAGTTATTCTCAGAGATGCGATTTATTTGAAATACTTCTATTTAAAATGCAAATACAAAATGCAAAATACCTATTTATATTTTGGATTTAAATACCTTTTAGGAAAAAGCATTTTGTATTTTATTTGAAATACCTTTTGAGATGTATTTTGCATTTTAATATTCATTTCAAAATACAAAATACTTTGTCAAAATACAAAATATTTTGTCTACCATTTTGTGGAGCTAAGAACATCCGCACGGATATTAACCTTCAAATAAAAAAAAACAGCATTGAAATCGGCCCATCCGTTTGAGCTCTACGGTGCCACAGACAGACAGACATCGATGTCAAACTTATAACATCCCTATTTTTGGTCAGGGGTTAAAAAAAGGGCGCGCTTAGCTAGCAGGCGCTTCTATCGGACAAATTTGGTGATATCCGTTGTCGTTGTCCGTTCGTTTCATTTTTTTTGGGCTAAACTTAATGACAAAGTATTTTGTATTTTGAAATGAATATTAAAATGCAAAATACATCTCGAAAGGTATTTCAAATAAAATACAAAATGCTTTTTCAAAATGCGGACAAAGTATTTCTTCACAACCGACCTCAATATGGTTATTAAATGAAAGGGCTTGACTAGTAGAATACTATACACTATAACAAATTTCAAATCCAAGATGGCCGCCATCACAAAATGGCGAATTATATATTTTTTTCACTACTAGGTACCTCAATATGGGTATCAAACGAAAGGGCTTGACTAGTAGAATACTTTGCACTATGACAAATTTCAAATCCAAGATGGCCGCTACCACAAAATGGCGAATTACATTTATTTTTTCACAACTCCCTTAATATGGATATCAAATGAAACAGATAACAAATCCAAGGTAGTCGGGGGTTAGTCAAAATTTTAATTATGTTCTTGTTTAGTTTAGCGAATTACTATTTGCCTGAAATTGAATTAGAAAGATCAATGCTTTTTTAAAAATTATTTAATTGTATTATATAATGGCACGTTTGCCTTAGTAGGTACGTAAGTATGAGATTTACAACTTTCTGTTTAATAGTTCCTACAGTAGGTATACAATGGATCAATGGTTTTCATACTGTGTTGATACAAATTGAGAGCGAATTTTCATAATTATGTTTATTATGTGACTTTAATGACATGGAACAAAGTTGAAATGAGTCACATGGACATGCCTCTTACTATTTGATAATTTAGCCATATTCTCAAAGCTAAACAACGTCTTCTTTAACTATCACAGATTTACACTTGATCGCCATCCTCTCCTGATGTTATGCGACGATGTGGTCTACGATGTGTTTACTAAAAATAATTCACTTCACTCACTAAATCCACTCTCGACGTCGTCTAGTATACAGGATTATTGTTAATCAGCCTCCTTTTAAGGGGATGTTAAGTACATTTAATATGACAACTTTTGTTCTACAGTTTTTAAAAATGCGTATTTTTTATTGGAGTTTTTCTCATATAAAAAAGTGTATGTTCCCGGTCTAAAAGCATGGAACTCTTCGTGATAAGAGCGCACGTTCTCTTTAACGATAAAAATTATGTGCCGAAGTGAATAAACTCTAAACCAGTGCTGCCAGTCAGGTCTTATCAGAAATAAAAAATGTAACCTTTTTATATAATAGTAACCTTTCATATTATTTTTTACTGGAAAGTAACTAAAAGTTGCTAGAATACAATATTAGTTGTGTTGACTTATAGAAATATCGATGACTATTTGAGCATTTTGTGATTTATTTGTATTGATCCTATATAAATTGATGAATTAAGAATTGATATGCAGTTGTCGTACGCTTAAAAGTAACCTTTTCATTAATTAGAGTAACCAAAGCAGTTCCAAAATCACCTAAAAGATTACAAAAGTAACCATCTGGCAAGACTGCTCTGAACAGTGTTCTCAATTCGACCGTATTTGACTGGCCTTGTGGCTTAGTGGGTAGTAGCTCTGCCTGCGAAGCCGTGGGTCGTGGGTTCGATCCCCACCCAGTGCAAATATTTGTGTGATGAATTCAAATGTTTGTACTGTGTCTGGGTGTTTCTATGTATAATAAGTATGTATTTACAACTACATAAGTATTATATCAGCTATCTGGCCGCCATATTACAAGCTTTGCTTAGTTTGGGGTCAGATGGTGCTGTGTGTGAATTGTCCACCTATATTTATTTATTTATATATTTTTTTAACAAAAAAAGTTTATTTAAATAAATAGAACATGGGCATGTCCTATATATTTAAACGGATGCAGGCTGATTGCCAGTAACCCAGATTGCCAGTAAGCCATTCTACTGTGGAATCTCAAATCGAAGCTACTACGCGGGTAGCTTACTGGGAGAAAGAATGACAATAATTATCTCTCCCAGTGGATGGCGTGGCACCCCACGCCCTCATTCACTTCATGCCTATGTGTCACATTCTGGTTAATCTGTCAAACAAATTTAGTCATACGTATTTCAATAACAGCAGAAGTTTCTCATTAGCAGAACATTCACATTTTTGTTCATCAAACAACGTGTGGTGGTGTTTTTTTCCAGTTTTTTTACGTTTTAACGAAATTGTTTCTTTCGCTACAGGTGCAGGTTTTTCCAAGCCCTGAAAGAGATTAAGGCTTCAGCAATGTGTAATGTTATTGGTATGTACCTGCCGATTACCAATTTAAAAAATACAAATAAAAAATTGGGTTGGGTTCAAAATTATAATAAGGTTGTGTATCATAATAATATAAATTTAATTGATTTTTTACTGTTTATTAACGTGTTGAGAGGGGTTGAATAAAAAAAAATCATAGCTGTATCCTTCACCCTAACTTGGCTGATTTTCGCTCTCTTTAGCGTGCCACTGTAGATATTATACTATTATGGTATTCATACCATCAGGTGCATAGCTTTCTCGTCCCATCATTCTATAGTACATATTATATTTCAGATGTACATACGCAGGATAATCTTCAATATGTATTTATTCGAGCAACTTCGTGCGCGCTCAGATTCAAGGTAAAGGCTGCAAACGATGCTCACATCGCGCTTACCCAGGGGAACCGAGAGAGAGACCCCATAACAGAAGTAAGAAAATTACTGATGATATCGTCTTCTTTAGAAACCAACGTACTGTGAATTCACTTGATATTACAGTTATACGCGATGAATTAGCCTAGCCTAGCATCACACAGTCGACTATGAAAAGTAAACGCGACGGGGAGTTCGGCGACAAGTTCACCACTATCTTAGCCTTAGCTACGTACGAGTGTACATACATATATACATACCAAAACTCTCATTCGAACGTTTATCATTATTTATGAACTCCATGAACTGGCCTAGTTAGTCTACCTTCCGTTATATACCCGCTAATTTCATTAT
This sequence comes from Ectropis grisescens, assembly GCA_017562165.1. Classification (NCBI taxonomy): domain Eukaryota; kingdom Metazoa; phylum Arthropoda; class Insecta; order Lepidoptera; family Geometridae; genus Ectropis; species Ectropis grisescens. Next base: position 7,714,111 of record CM029771.1, on the reverse strand, counting down.
AGGTAAGTATAAATAACATTAAATTAATACATCAGAAACTTTTAGCTTCGCATTGGCGGCTGGTCCAACACGGCGTCGAGCGTGAGACGTAATCGACGAAAACCAGACAGAGTGGAAGTTCAAACACCTGGTATCCTAAACAGTGAAGAGTATGTTGGAATATGGGTGCGCTGGTACAATAACTATATCGCAACGGGGCTGGAGGGAAGTGACACACCTTTTATGGCGTTTGTTGATTCTAGTCCCCATCCAATTGATCACGTCGGTGTGAGAACAGGCTGGGGCGCGACTGGCTCTTGGAAAATTGAAGGTAAGAAAAGGTCTGAATTTTGTTATAACTAACTTGGTTTAATGATCCAAAGTAGGTCCTAGCTACTGACGCCAAACTATATCAATCGTCTCTGTCTTGACCTTCTTCCTGCCATGGGACGGCCCACAAGCCCGCTTATGTCTCGTTTTACTTGGTATTTATATCGGAATCTAGGCCGCCCCACCGGCCGGCGACCATTTGTGATTCCTAAATAAGCCCGCCTAGTTTGATAACCTCCAATTTTCTCTATGGGAGCGAGCCAGCGAAACCTATCAGATTTGATTTCAGCCAAAACACCCTCCAGATAGCCATCATCTTTTCTTGTAAATAAATCTAAAAAAAATATTTCCAGTGTCACCGATATTGTACAAGCAACTCGCAACAAAGCCATTGAGCGGGGAGCTCCGTTGGGTGGCTATGACGACAACTGATGAGATACCCCTCGGGGCCATTGTGGGGGGCTTCGAAAACGGCGAAGTTTTGTATATAGCTCAGGCAATGCACCTCGGTTCCTTGCAGCCGTGCAAGTACGTGCCCTCTTTAAAATGCGCTGTCGTGAGCCGTTATCGAGAAAATTACAGAATAAACACATTTGCGGTGAGGTTATCTCCATATTATTTTATTTACAATTTTTTTTTTAAAATAAAGCGTGACGACACTAGCAGGTTATTTGTGCCTGATGGTAAGCAAAATGCGTGCCACATAACAGCGTAGTGATACGCAGCTATTGGAACATGAAGAGTCCAAATCATTACCTAGCACTGCACTGCGCTCGTCACCCAGAGATCTAAGATGTTATATCTCTAAGTCATGTAATTTATCTGGAAACATTACCCTTCAAACAAATATGTACTATTAATTAAATTCTCGAATTGTACCTACATTTCAGCAACACAAGGAATTTTAAGTTCATTAATGAATACTAAACACTCAGTATGTAGACCTTGTAATAAGCCTAAATAGTTGTGTTTTACTGATCATGATGATAAGCTATTTATACTATTCTTATTACTAATGTGGAAACAAATCTGCAAGCGCGAAAAAAATTGCATAAAAATGTACTTGGCACTGTACAAAATGTCTGGAACACCTGATTTCGCAATTTCAGGGTACCATACCAAAAGTGCTTAGTAATAATAATGTGTAATACAATACTTTCGTCTTAGAACAGATGTAACCTTGTGTACCTAATATTTATCCTTTTACAGATTCTCTGTGGTGAGAATTTGAAGTGGGTAGAGATGAAAGGCGATAAGCTACCACCACATGCGTTTCCAGGCGGCGCCACTGCAGATAGAAACATTCTGTACATTGACAGGGCATTTTTTTGGAAAAGATCTAATTCCTGGAAAAATTTGCATACAAGATAAAGCCTGTTACATGTCCCATGGTGACCCCGAAGAAGAGCAAAAATTAATTGAGTTTGAAGTATTGGTGGTACCTGGGAATATGCCTGAAAAACTTGTCTGGCATGCTCCGGGTGCCACGAGACAAATTTCAGAGATTAGGCTAGGGCGTGCTATCCACAGAGGTAGACCGTTTTTTCGCGGAATCGTACATAATCCTCAAAGGCTACTGAACATACATTTTTGAAACAATAAAAAAATAAGTCGCATTAAGAAGTTTTGAAAGTCTTTTATCTGCATAATGTACCTACAATAGCCTCATTTAAGATATAAATATTGAGATAGGTAGAATGATTTGTGATACCATATTTTAGCTTTGATTAAAAAAAAACTATACGCACGGAAACCCACAAAAAAGTAGGTATTCATTTTAGCATAAGCTTTTTATACCCAAAGCTGAGGCTCTGGGCCATCTCTCACAAGGAGAGAGACGAGGCCGCTTAGATAAAGTTATATGTATCATCTTTGCGAGCCCGTAATTCACCACGCTGGCCCAGCGTGGGTTGGTGAATGAAAGATGTACTTATTTCTTGGAACATATCGGTTTCGGTACGATGTTTTCTTCAGTTTTACCGCAACTTCTAAAATTCAGGATTTATCGTTTCAAAGCTAAAACTTGCTCACAAAATTTCAGTTTTCGGGACAATGCCAATAGGACCTACCAGAACCCACCTTTCCTAGAAATACCATTGATTGTTTAGCTATTGGATTTCGTATAATATCTATCACTGTCGTTGTAGTCCTGATGGCATAACATAATAGGAACACCATGTTAACAGATCTATTATTATCGTTTATTATATAGTATCGACAGATTATCGTTAATTGTCTGCGAGTTCTTTATGAAACTAATGAATTTCTTAAACTAGGTTTGATTGTATAATACTTAGTTCAATATCTCCTTAGGTAGGTAGGTACCTGGTGTAAGCGAAGGTCTACGTCGTCGCCACTGCAAATTTAAGAAATATCTAATTGCTCACACATTAAGTCTCACCCGTTAGTTTCTAAGTTTATTTTTTGTAAAGATTTTCTTTACATTTTCTCTGTGTAGTCTTATATTTTTAGAGTTTATTATTTTAGCATTATTAATAGCGCCTATGTCAAAATGCGGACGATAAGTAGACGATAGAAGATGGCTAGACGAAGACGACTATGGGCGATAAAAATTAAAAGTGGTCAAGTGCGAGTCGGACTCGCCCATGAAGGCTTCCGTAGCAGCAAGTAACATAATATAAAAGTTCTTGTAGTTCGTTGTTACTTTAATCAGTGTTTTAACAATAGTCAATTTATGACGTATTAAAATAAAACTATTAACTAGATCTCATTCAAACCAATTTTCGTTGATAGTTTACATGGTAATGTACATCATACACTTTTTTTTGTCATTCTCTTATTTTAGAAGTTACAGGGGGGGGGGGGGGGCACACTTTTTACCACTTTGGAAGAGTCCCTCGCGCAACTATACAGATTAGAAAAAAAAATGCTTGGAACCTCAATATCATTTTTGATGACCTATCTTGATTTTGATGATGTTTTGATAAAAAAAAATTGAGTTTCAGTTCTAAGTATGGGACACCCCTAATTTTTTTTGGTTTTTTTTTCTATTTTTTGTATCAAAATCTTAATGCGGTTCACAGATTACATCTAATTACCAAGTTTCAATAGTATATCTCTTATAGTTTCGGAGAAAACGGTCTGTGACATACGGACGGACAGACAGACAGACAGACATGACGAATCTATAAGGGTCCCGTATTTTGCCATTTGGCTACGGAACCTGAATTGAACCGAAATTGAGCGGTGTATTGTAGTTCGTGGTTATAATGATACAACGACCAATGTTTGTATACTTTTAATAATAATTTAACAAAAATAAGTGTATAACTATACATAAGATAGTATTATGCGGTGCATGGGACAGATTAAATTAAGTCTAGGCTCAAGTTATTCATAACAGCGCCTAAAGCATTTCTTAAGCATCTATGTGACATACACAGGTTGTGATTTAGGCGGTGAGGATTTCATAGTCCGGGAAGCCGAGTTCCTGGCCTCCGAAGGAGATGTAGCAGACACCATGTGACTGTTGGACCTTGCCGGTGGTGACGCTTCCTTCGTGGCGTACTCTGCCAATGTATAGAGGCTCCCCGTCCTCCACCTCTCCGCCGGGGAAGGCGTTGGGAGGAATATTGGCACCGGTAGTTGGGACCCAGTTGTTGGGACCTCCTACTAGCACCTGGAATAGAAATAAAGTAAATATTACGATCATAGCCTTTCGAATATTCGGATCTACTTACTTTTATAAACGGTAAATTAAAAAAAAGCGTGATAGCAGTCGAATAATAAAATGGCAATGAGCCATTCCTCCGCAAAATGTTGGTTATTAGTTATTAATACTATCTGGGGGGTTAAAAACGCTCCACACACGAGTCCTAAAATCAGACGAAATGACGTAAAAGAAGTGGGGAAGAGGTTACATCGCACCATAAATCACCAATCATATGATTGGTGATTTATGGTGCGATGTAGGGTCCTCCCCACTAGTTTTACGTAATTTCCTCTAAGAGAGTAGAGTAGAGGGTTTAAGCCGCCTAATCCACTGCTCATTTTATCTAATGATGTATTTTGTATGTATACAATAGACCAAGTTAGTTTTAGGTAAATCTTCGTTGCGGCAAGCTCTCTTTTCGACGCTTGTTACCTTCAGTACCCCCTTGTTGTATATTGTAGACAGTCATGGCTTGTAATGACGTACTTACCTACTATCAGCCTGATCGTCGATGAAAAATGCGGTTTGCTATAATCTAAATTGAATATTTGATGTTTTGAGTTTTCTAAAAGAGGGCGGTGGCTAGAACGTCCACTAATATTGTAGCCGTAGAGGGTTTTTGATGCGCGCTAACCCTAGAAACTACTGGATTGATTTCAAAAATTCTTTCACCGTTGTATTTGTATGTGATCCACGAGTGCTATAAGCTATAGATGTACCACGGGCGAAGCCGGGACGGATGCTAGTGGGAATATAAAGCGGACTGAAAGTGGAAAGTGAAGATGAGAGCATGTTACCTGGTACTCAGGTTTGCCGTGCTCGATGCCGCCCCAAAGGCACGTAAGCGCAGCCGTGCGAGGCGCACAGCTTGCCTGGCAGTAGGGCTCCTTCGTGGCGTGCCCGAGCCACAAACAGCGGCTCGCCGTTGCAGTCCTGACCACCTTGCACCGCGCCGGGAGGAATCTATGCAAACAAGAAATTCGAAACTGAAATTACAGGCAGGGCCGGTCCTAAGCCTGTACGATTGATGCAACCGCACCGGACGCCATCTAGGGGGTGTGCCAAAATTAACCAAAATATGCATCACCACGACCCTCGACCGCTGTAAATGGTTTTTTTAGGAGCGCCTTTTTAAGTTAGAAAAAAAAGTTACGCAAAGTTACCTGTCCACCAGCAGAGTCAACCCACACGCCGGCTCCTCCAGGGTAAGCAGAGGGGGGGCCGCCAGGGTACCCGGCGGGGGGAGCGTACAACGCCGCCGCTACCGGCGCCGATGGTTGCACTGCAAACATTACCACGTGAATCCTCCGAATCAGAAGGCGATATGCAAACACTAACATCACTACTAACGTTGCGTAAACCAGAAAACGTGAGAACGCCAGTATGCTGAGTGCAAATTTTGGCAACTAAACGTGTTCTACAGCGCGCGTGTGTAAACATAACATTTGTATGTACATCTGAGGGGCTACGTTTTTATTTAAAACTATTATAGGTTTACACTTGACCGCCATCTCGCCTGATGTTAAGCGACAATGCGGCCTGTGATGGAGGTTGCTCATCTAGAAGAAACCGGTGCACTCTCGGTTTGAAGATGTCGCAGCGAACTAGTTTAATCCGTCGTTCAATTAACAGCTTAACCTGTTTACTAAACAGCTTATTTTAACTAGTGGCCTGAATGATACTCAGCAGTACCTACCTACCTATCGTTTGTTACATTTAATAAACTGGTTGGGTAATGCCATTCGTGGTATGGGATGAACATGTGATAGAAATACAAGAACAAAATTAAAAACCTCGGATTTGTTATCTGTACAACAATCTACCTACTACCCTTTCATTTGATACCCATATTAAGGTAAGGTTGCCATCCGTCCGGGTTTTCCCGGATTTGTCCTAGTTTAGACGTTTAGAGGGCGTCTGGGGAGCGTCCGGACAGGACTTCGCAGTATCATAGTCCTAATCATAGGTTTAATACTCGTATATCTGGTTGAAAAATCTTATTCTATTGTCTCAATGAAAGACGAGGTAAGAAAGTTGCGTGTAAAAAAATCTGTTGACATATCTGGGGTTTGGGCTCTAAAATCAGGAAAATCCGGGGTTTTCACGAGTCTTGTCCTGGTTCCCAAACTTTAGAGGTGGCAACCCTATATTAAGGGAGTTGTGAAAAAGAAATTATTTCGCCATTTTGTGGTAGCGGCCATCTTGTATTTGAAATTTGTCATAGTGCAAAGTATTCTGCTAGTCAAGCTCTTTCGTTTGATACCCATATTGAGGTAGCAGTGAAAATAATAATATAAATCACCATTTTGTGGTGGCGGCCACCTTGAGTTTGAAATTTGATATAGTGTTTAGCATTTTACTAGTCAATCCCTTTCATATGACCTCCATATTGAGGTAGGTTGTGAAGAAATATTTTGTCCGCCATTTTGATTCGATATTAACCAAACATAGCTAAGAACACCAGCACGGATATTAACCTTCAAATAAAATAATCAGGCTATCCGTTTGAGGTCTACGGTACAACAGACAGACACACACACAGACAGACGGGCAGACAGACAGACATCGACGTCAAACTTATAATATTTTTGGTCGGGGGTTCAAAATAAAAATCTCACATATAGTCAGGTTTACACTTGACCCCCATCTCGCCTGATGTTAAGCGATGATGCGGTCTACGATGGAGTGTGCTCATCATGAAAAAAACAATTCTCTCTCGATATGAAGACACCAAGATTGTAACAATTGAGAAAAACTCATTCAGCAACTCATTTCTTCATAGGTACAAATATACCTAATGTTTACGCGTTCATGGAAGAACGCGTAGGTACTGTTTTCTTAAAAACTCGCACTCGGCATACAGAAAATTGGAATAACGCCCCTAACAAATATAAAAAGAACCGTATTTCTATACGCTTGCTTACGCAGCGCAACATAACGTTTACGCGACGTTAACGGCATAGTTAGTGTTCGTACTTCGCCTAAACTCTAAAGCTTTAGCGAGCGATTGAGAAGCAGTATGTGGCATTCTAAGCTAAGAAGGCGTAACGATTGTACTCAGCGCAGATCACCATCGCCATCTTTGGATTTGTAAACGGGCATTTAAAAGGTAAACGATGACGAACTCTCAACAATTACGACGCAGTTTTACGTAGGTACATAATATTCGATTTTGTTCGTGTCCCCTGTGACACCCCCCTTTGGACGGCGCATGAGTGGAGCGAGACAGCCATTTAAAAAAAATATAAAAAACAAATAATTCCAAACAAACTACTTAAACTGCCATTTAAAAAATATAAAAACAACTAATTTCAAACCACCTACCTAAAAGTCGCCAGTGTCGACCCGTTTCTTTCCCAAGTCAAGTGGTTATGATTTTCTATTGACCTTTGAACTTATAATTCTAAACGAAAATAAAAGAGAGAAATTATCCACGTATCTGGTAATGGTGATCTGCTCAAACTAAGCCAAGGTTTCATTAATATGATCAAGATTTTGATGATAATTCAATAGCTTTCCATGCAGACAGTGAATTTAAATTATAAGCTGGATGCAATTGCCATAAAAAGTACTACTACAGTACCTACTGACGACAAGAAAATTACAAGCGATACCCATAAATATTATTACTATTGACTTGTTCTATTTGTCGAAATGCTATTTATAGATTTAAACAGCTTATTTCATTGACTACAAGTTTTAGTAAAAACATGGAGGAAATTTGGCTTAAAAAGAGCAGAAGAAAAATAAAGGCATGCACATTAAAGAAAAATGAAAGTTTCAGGCAAGCAAGACACAAAATGTACCCAACAAACATACCACAACAATTTATTCAATATCCGAAGGTACGCCTTAACAAGACATCGCCCAAATGAATAAATTTATCACAATTGTATACGGTGGTTTTATTTGGTTAATAACTCCATATTGACTAGTTCATATAATTGTTAATCGAGGTCAGTAATGCCAATCAAATATTTGTAAAGATTTGGAGTGTAACAGTGAACACCCATGCATCAATTGGGTCACTCAACGAGGCTGCTGCGGAGCGCCAGAGAAGTGCTTGATGCGCCATTGTCCACGCGCGCCCCACCCTGTGCGCACGCCGAAGTGCGTGATGGGGAATGGTGACGGATCGTTCCACTCCAGCAAGATGGCGCCGTTCAGCCTATCCCTCACCACCACTCGGCCGCAACGCCATTCCAGCAGGAACTTCTTAAACTCGTTAGGGTTCATCAACCCAGGCGTGGGCACCGTCACCTACGAACCGACCGACAAGCGTTACTCCACGACCACACCGCGGCTTCGCAGTCCATCGTGATACAAAAACCTCTACTACCTTGTCAGGTTTCTGCTTGTTGTGCCTAATCACAGACTGTGTGTTCTCCCAGCCTCCGAGCATGATCTCGTAGATAGGCTCCACCTCGGCCGGCGCGCTGGTTAGACAAATGTGGCAGTTGTGTGGACCGCGGAATTCGAAATCCAGGGAGCCGGCGGCGGACGGTCCGAAAACATACTCTAGCTTGTCCGGAGTATCGAATTCGGCGCCATCTGCACCATAAAGGGTCAATTTTGAATCGTTGGGTACATTTTGAGGTTCCAGTTGCGTTTTTGCGGTACTTACCTTCGATCTTCCATGTACCACTGGCACCCCAGCCGGTGCAGACACCGACGAAGCCGATAGGGAAGGGTTCGGGGTCAGACCAAGACAGGAAGGGAATGGCTTCGCCTTCGTGGCCACAAGAGATGATGCCGCCGTCCCATCGGACCCAGAAGCCGCGGAATTCACCTCCGTTCAAGATACCAGGGGTATCCAACTCAACTTTCTCTGGTTTGGTTCTGTTCCTTCTGATGACACTCTTTGAGTTGCCCCAGCCTCCAATGAATATCTGTAAAAGTATAACCAAGCATGAAAGTATTGATTTATTAACGTGCATTTACTCTTCATGTTATATTAGTAGATATCGTAGGTATTTTATTATATTATATCTCACCTCTACAATGGGATCAGATTCTTGGGGGCCCATGGTGAGCGCGATGTGAGCGTCATTAGGGGCGCGTACTTTGAACTGTACCGACCCGGCTGAAACCGGGTAGAACTGGTACTGGAGATTGTCTTCTGTCGATACATCTGAAAAACAAAAATAATGTGTCGCATGTCTGATCTAAAATTACCGCATAGTGATAGAGTCAGCGACCGGTGCGGCGCAAGTTTTAAATATTCCACAGCAGACTTTCCGCAATTCCTATTTAGAATCGAGTACGTAGGCTCTTATAGTGTAGGTAGTTCATTGACTGCCATTCCTGGCGTGCCTCTTAACTAACAGTTAATTCTAAATATAGCTAGTTGGATTGGTATGCGGGAATCGTACAATGAATACCAACATGCGGCACCCAGCTACTCCGTAAAACATACCATCTCACAATAGTAGCTATGTATTATACTAAACAACGATGAAAGCACTAGTTAGGCATCTAAAATAGCACTTCTTGGAACTTATGTTGCGCTAAATATCGCTCCGAATGATGTCATCCAATAAAATCAATGCTCCAACGACCTCTCTAGTCGCATAACTTGTTAAGCGAGACAAACAGAACGTGAAAATCGTTATTACTGATAGTTTTTCTTAGCACGTTGAGTTGATATTCATTTGTTTAATAATTCCACACACGTTCGACCTTCCACCATTCTCTACTCGTATTATGCCACTTTAAGAAAACCTGCTTGTTTTTAGATAGACGCAGTATTATAAAACTAACACAAGACCATTATAATCTTAATTTTGAGTTCGTATGACGTTAAAAACGTCGAAAATTACTACATAAGCAACCTAAGTATATTAATTACAGTAAGATTTGTTACGCTTACGCGAGCCAAACATTTGACAGTTTTCTGGCTCGCGTAAGCACCCGATTATCATTTTAAATACGACGGTTAGTGAAATACTTCTTTGCTTGATCCGAGATAGACTATAACTTCTAGACTTGTTCGTCGTCAGTGTCCAAAATGGATTTAAATGCTCAATGTCATGTAAAGTATATATTTTTTGAGCTACTTTTTTAATCTTTCTTTACGGAAGGTCCTTATTTAATGTATAATTTTTTAAGGGTAAATTAAATCGGCAAAAATGCTGTCTCTATAAGGTGTTTTTAAGATGAAAATATACCTGTCGAGGATAGTTCTCAGTTTTACTTTGTTTAATTTTGTTAGGGAAATTTTAAAAATGAAACATTGACGTAAATTTGGGCTAAATGGACTGCTTACTTAATCTTTGACATACTTAGGTACATATTTTTTTGTAGCATAGAGTAACGAGACGAGCAGCATGTGCCAGATGGTGAGCCACATGCCTGCCACATAAAGGTAGCGGTTCGCGCGGTGACCGCGACAAGAGACCGCGACAAGAGACCACGACCGGAGACCGCGACAGGCACTTGACACTATAGGATTGTATGGGTGCCAGTTCGCGCCGAGACCGCGACACATGTCTCGCGACACGTGTCTCGGTCTCCTGTCGCGGTCTCGTGTCGCGGTCTCAGCGCGAACTTGTACCTTAACAGCACAGTGACACACAGGTGTCCGCATCAAGGATTGTTTTTATCAAATTTTTGCATTACAATGTGCCACAGCGGAGCGTGGCAGCGTACAGCTACGAGGGGTGATCCAAAAGTAATGATAATCAGTTATTTCTAGTGCACAAAAAAATACAAAAAAATTACAGTCACTTGCTCAATTACCCACTAGTTCAGGAAAAAAAAATCATATAAATAGGCCACGATTCCCGGGAGCTACATTCATTTGAATACGGACTGTCAAGGAGTGAACATCAAAATGGAAAAACACGAAATCAGAGCTGTCATTAAATACCTCTGCTTGAAAAAAATGTCTACCAAAGACATACACAGCGACTTGGTGGAAACATTAGGGGACTGTTCTCCTCCATATTCCACAGTTGCACGCTGGGCTAAGGAGTTTAAGCTGGGAAGAACATCGACGGAAGACGAACACCGCGAAGGGCGCCCATCGACGTCCCTCACTGGAGAAAATGTGAAAAAGTTGAAGAAGTTGTATTGGAAGATCGAAGAGTGACTATCAGGCATGTAGCTGAGGTCACAGGGATCTCATATGGCAGCATTCAAAGAATCCTTGTGAACGAATTGCATATGAGAAAGGTCTCCGCGCGTTGGGTACCGAAAATGTTAAACGACGAGCAAAAGAAGAAACGAGTCGACATGTCAAGAGCAAATCTCGAAAAGTTCCAGGCAGACAAGGATAATTTTTGTCACGTTTTGTGACCATGGACGAAACCTGGATCCACCATTTTGATCCTGAAACAAAACAACAATCGATGACATGGAAACGATCCGATGAACCGACGCCGAAGAAATTCAAAGTGTCAAGCTCAGCAGGGAAGGTTATGGCGTCTTTTTTTGGGACGCTGAAGGAATAATCATGGTGGACTACTTGGAAAAGGGGCCACTATTACAGGCTCCTACTATGCAGAACAAATAAGAAGATTGCGGGAGGCTATTAAGGAGAAAAGGCGAGGCAAACTGCGGGCTGGAGTGCTGTTCCATCAAGACAACGCACCGGTTCACAAAGCTGCAATTGCCATGGCTGCCATTCAGGAAGCGGGCTTTGAGCTGGTGGAACACCCCCTATTCACCAGATCTAGCCCCAGTGACTTCTATCTCTTTCCACGACTCAAGGAACACCTCCGGGGCAAGAAATTTGACGATGATAGCGACGTGATGGCCGCGGTTGAGGACTTTTTGAGAGTCAAGATAAAGATTTTTTTCTAAGGAATTTTAGGTTTAGAAAAGAGATGGGCTAAATGTATAGACTTGCTAGGAGACTATGTTGAGAAATAAATTTAGTTTTTGATTTTATTCATTGTGTTTATTATTGATTATCATTACTTTTGGATCACCCCTCGTAGTTATTTATATTTTTGTATTGCTGACCCCGCAAAATTTGTTCTGCCATTTTAATTAACGACCGAATTAAATGTCAAAGTGACGTGACACTTCATGTAATTTATTTCTCGGCAATGAAAAACAGATATCTTATTTGAATGCTGTTCGCACAAAAACAATTTCAAACATTATATGTATAAGATGTGGTCAGGAAGATGACCCTATCTCAACTCTACCAAATTGGTACATAAGTATAAGAAAAATCATAAAAATCGATTCAGCCTTTTCAAAGGAGTAGGTGAATACATATACTGTGTTCCGGTTTGAAGGGCAATGTTTCCAGAGAAATTACAGGGCTTAGAGATATGACATCTTAGATCTTTGGGTGACGAGCGCAGTGCAGTGCTAGGTAATGATTTGAACTCTTCATGTTCCAATAGCTGCGTGTCACTGTGCTGTTATGTGGCAGGCATGTTGCTTAACATCAGGCACATGTCCTGCTCGTCTCGTCACTCTTTATTTAAAAAAAAAATAGAAAATGTAAAAAAAAAAACGTGGTAAAAAGGTACGATTACAACTATTGTGAGTCACAATTTATGATTGACACTAGATTTATATATATTTAAACATATTTACAGTAGGTTCCTACTCATTGATGGTGACTCTCTACTATATACCTATTAGAGGTACTTACTTAAAACGAGGAAATATTATTTTCCTAACTAAATGCATAATATTTCTATGCTTCTGATTCATATTATGTTATTCAAGCCAAACATGAATCAGACACGTTATCTGAGCATAGCCACGTATGAAATGAGCAAATAATGTCTGAGTGTGTTTCGCGAGCTGTGGGGACCCATTAGTTCAATTAAAGGCAATCTATGAAAATGATTCAACCACCTCCGCCTATAACTTTGAAATTATTCAATATGAAAATGTATCTGTGAAGTTTGACTGGAAGCACCCACTGCGCTCATCATGCAGAGATAGAAAATGATCTTTTTCCTTTCCTTCTCTCTGGAAGGTGTTTTAATGAAGAATCGTTTTCAGCATTAAACCCATCCAAATACCTAGTTTATTTTATTTTGGGACGGGTTATTTAATTCACTTGACTGTATTATTTAGTATCTAAATCTTCTAATGTATATTTTTAAATTTATAAATAAATTATATACCTATTATAAAATAAATATTGGTGAAGAATTCACACACAACACCATCAGACCCCGAACTAAGCAAAGCTCGTTTATATGGCGGCCAGATAGCTGATAGAATGCTCATATAGTTGTAAATAAGTACATACTTATTATAGATAGAAACATCCTGACACAGTACACATATTTGAATTCATCACACAAATATTTGCACTTGGTGGGAATCGAACCCACGACCCTTATTAAAATTCTGCGATCTGGCCGCCTTAGCACAAGCTTTCCTTAGTTTGGAATCAGGTGTTGTTGTTTGTGAAATGCCCACCAATATTTATTTATTTATATTTATTTAATTTATTTGTAAAATCATTACTTAGATCCTACAAAATAGGGACAACTAGGCAGGCTAGTCCTTGGTACAGGCTGTTTCGGATCTTCCACATAAAATAAAAAAAGCTATTATTTATTAATTCTGTATGCGATTTTTAAACACTGAATAAATGAATGAATAGCTAAGTATATTGTTTACATAAAATTGAAATTTAGTTACGGTTTAATACAAGATTTAATCAAACATACGAGTTAGTTTCACTTATGTTTATTTGTTCCTTTTTTCATGCTTGCATCATACTTAAAAAAATATAAATATGTAACCGACACAAAACGCTATTTCTATTTTCTAAACTATTGCTATTGAACGCACAAAGTGTCTACCCTTAAGGATGTTGTTGATCATTTAACAATAGAGACTCATAGGTACATAATACATATATCTTCCTAGTCAATTCTAGTAAATTCAAGGTGTTTGGTGGACCGAGCACAGTCAGAGGTGTACCGATTGGTATTACTCTGTCTGGCGATAGCACTACTATGGACAAAGTGTAAGCGTATAAACAAAGCCATAATAATTCCTTGTGATGAGCGCAGTGCAGATAGTGATTTCGGCTCATATTCAAAAAACTGCGCGGCACTCATGTTATGAGCTGGCAGTGTTGGTTACCATCATGTACGTGCCTGGCTTGTCAATCTATGATGATACCTATGTACAACAAAATATTAATCTGCCAGACCAGAGCTGTCAATATAGTTTTGCCTGTTGACCGTACAAATTTTGAAATATTACACTACCTACATATCTATAGATTATACAAATAACGTAAATATAGCTTTGCTTATGTTGGGCGAGATATTTTTGTATGAAAAAGTCTATCAGTATTCATTCATTTAACCTAAATTTAATTATTATTCCCAAGATTTAATCCTATACCTGAAATGCGACTTTTCTAATCTTCTCTCTTCTTTTTGAAATAAAATTTTTTTTTTCATCATTTAAATATTTTAGAGATTCTTCTTAACTATTAGGAAACAAATCTGTTGTAGGTAGGATAGGATATATCTATACAATGTGATACAGATATATCCTAACACCCTGAACAGTTATTTTATTTAAATCAGTAGATTGGAGCGTTGAATAGTGTTAGAATAGCGTGACGAGACGAGGTATCCGTGTCGCAGGGTTTAGGGCAACCTTCAATGACACAAATATGGATGATCTCATCTTTTACGATCAAACAATGTCAGGTAAAGTAAATAAATATACGTTGAAACTTGTTTGTAAAGTGTAGATACCGACCTCCTAATTAATGTTATCTCAAGTATAATACGTTTACATATGCCGTTTACACCTAGCTAGTCGGGTTTAAAAACTGTGAAGTATTCCGAATTTTATAGGAAATAACAGGATACTTATTTGAAAAACGAGACAAGCATAACTGTGTTTTTATCAGAACCTATTGATCTAAGTATTTTTATATGCGGCAAACGCCACGCCCGATATTTGGCTACATGCCAAGAAAACGCCGACTGCGACGCCGGTTTTTTGAAAACATTCTAGTTTCTAGCCTGTTAATTCTAAATAATACATAGGAATCACGGAGATTCCAGAACGTACTGAAAACTAGCTTACGTGATAAAAAAAAAACAATACATTTTTTACAATAGTTACTTCCTTAGGTGCGTTATGGACAGATTATTATTCTAACAAAATACGTGCTCACTTACCCATGACGTTGGCCATGATGAATAATATAGATGAACTTTTTCACCGAGTACAAAATAACGTTTGTCGACGCCGAATGCTATTTCAATACTGGGACCGGCTAGGCAGCGTACCCACGACCACATCTTGCGACCTCGACGGTCGACGCCGACGCGACGTAAGCGATGATGTCATACCCGCATCTCTCGAAACTAAGTTCAATCCACCAGGCATAAGAAAGGTTTTTACTTTACTGCATCCATGGAGCAGATACGATGCTTTGGCATTACATTAGAACGTTTAATAACAACAAGCAAAAGCACCCGTATCGTTTGCAAAGTAAACCTACTGCCTTGGAAATCTAGAATCTAGGTTTAATTTGTTGAATCGTGTCAAAATATTGCCAGGGAAGCTTGACAACATCCTCTATTGTAGGAATATGACTATAATTTTGTCAGACACACTTAATGTAGTGACCTCTGCAAAACCTTGGTTTGGTCAAGGCCACAAATTGTTATGTAATCCTCGCAGTGGCGCGCTGTTTAAAGGAATTTAAACAGAAATGTTTATATACTGCACTAAGTCTACAGCAGATAGATTCCTTCTAACATAAACTAAAGAGTAAGTTTGTATGTTTGTTTCTCAATCACGTCGGAACGGATCGGATTGAAATTTAATTTCCACAGTCAGAATTGAGTCTGGAATAAGAACATAGGCTATATTTTATCGTGGAAATATTACTGGATCGGGTACTACGTGGATAAAACTGTAGGGCGTGGCTAGTTAAGGAATAATCCTCGCATGATGGCTGAATAGTAAATGATGAATCATCAATGACGAAGTCGAAGGTCTGAATGAGTGACCTTATTTGCTCGACTGGACTCATATAGAATGTAGGTATAGATGTCCCAGCAGTCTGTTTCTTCATTATGAATGCAGATTTTTTCAAAATAATGTAGTATTAGTAAAATTTCTACGAGAATTCGACTTTTATAAGGCTTTAGGTATCTATTTTTGCGCAGTATTAGAGGCCAGTAAATTAGACTTTTATATCTACCCCAAGAAAGTTCGTCTTGGACAAAATGTTCTCGAGATTTTAAAATGGTAATAATGGATAAAAAATATATGGAGGTCGAATTGATAATCTCTTCCTTTTTCTTTTGGGAAGTCGGCACGCACTTACATCTCGTATCGAAAATATTTAACAAACGGAATCTGATGATAGATGAAAGATTATATCTTAAGAGCTCTATACAAATATTTTTTACGAACGACTAAACGGACCGGGTTGAAATTTGAAACACAGAAAGTAGCATGAAATCGTACATTTATATCGCACTTCTTAATTAACATGTGCAATGTAAGTATGTGTCTAGGTACAAGTTGAGGTAATCTACATTATACAACATAGTATCTGACCTTTGGCTCAGTTGTTAGCCATGTGACGCCTAATCGATAACAAACTAGGAGCGGTTCATGTAAAAATCAAGGTTTTTATGAATGTTATAGGCACGAGTAGCTTTCTTGGGCTACTCCCTTGGTGGATACAGTGGGGTCTTTTCAGAATGTAGATATAGCTACCTGTCAAAGACAATAGGTATACAATTTGCCTAAAAGTGGTGCAGCCTATGTTTGATTTCGTTAGAGTTTTTTACTTAACTTTTGCCTTTGCCTCAGCCTCTGCCTATGCGTCTGCGTCTGCCTCTGCCTGTGCTTCTGCCTCTGCCTCTGACTTATATTGCTTTGCTTTACTTTACTTTAAATTAATATAATATGATCTAAGTTTGTTAAACCATACCTACCATGATGGTTTATCTATTCTACAAAATTCGTCCTCCAAAATCCAAGCCACAAATCCTTATGCAACGCAATTTTAGTGGAATGGATCATAATGCCTTGCGTAAAGATGCTAGTCGACTGGAGTAGGGTGACTGATTTAGAATCAGTTGACAATCAGATAGCAATGTTTAATAAATTAGCTACTCAATTACTTGATACACATGCTCCTGTACATGCTGTCAAAGTTAAGCATCTTCCAGCACCATGGCTCACCGAGGACATAAAGTCCTTGATGAATAAGAAAACAGCGGCCAAGATACGGTACAAGATGAAACCCACAGATACCAACAAATTGAGGTATTTACAAATAAGGAATCGCTGCAATAAGGTGTGTAGGGGATGCAATGCGCCGCTATGTTCATGCTTCTGTTGATGAGGAGAATCCAGCTAAAGTCTGGAAATTCCTTAAATCTCTGGTAATTGGCAAAGATCGTCCAAATTTGACATGTGATAACAATGATATTTTTGCTTTAAATCAACATTTTTCTTCCGCTTCTGCTATGCCAGAGGCAGTTAGAGACAGACACAAGTATCAACAATCGTTATGCCATTTTTTACACAACCGTATATAACATAAAATAAATTAAAGATAACATGTTATTTCTCTACGATTGCAGTGCAAGGTGCTAGTGCAGTGCTTTGCACTTTCCATGATCCAATAGATGCGTGGCACGGTGCTGTTATGGGCAGCGGTGTTGCTTACCATTAGGGGTAGGTCCTGCTCGTTAGATATTTCAAGAAATAATTGCGAACTTCGTTTTTTTTTGGTAATATCTTTGTCCAGACATTACCTACTTTAAACAAATGTATGGAAACGGTAGGCGTTCTCAAGACATGACATATGACGTGACTCGTTACTAAATACCCATATAAATAAATAAATAAATATTGGTGGACAATTCACACACAACACCATCTGACCCCAAACTAAGCAAAGCTTGTAATATGGCGGCCAGATAGCTGATATAATACGTATATAGTTATAAATACATATTTAGTATACATAGAAACCCCCAGACATGGTGCAAATATTTGAATTCATCACACAAATATTTGCACTGAGTGGGAATCGAAAACACGACCTTCGGCTTCGCAGGCAGAGTTACTACCCACTAAGCCACGAGGCCAATCATCATTGTTGTCATTGTATATTTTTATTATCCTTTGATTGATTTTTTACAAAATTTTGTATTTTATTTGTAGTTGTCTCGTAGTTGTCATAAAAAATTGGCATCCTGACATTTTAATGTTTTGTTTGACATTAGTTTAATTTTAGTTTTTATAATCAAACTAGCGGCCCGTTCCGGCTTCGCTCGGATATTATCACATAAAGCCCATTAATCGAAATAAAAGCTATCCTATCTCTCAAGTTGGATCGAACTTTCGAACTGCACATGGTGTGCGAATTTTATTATAATCGGTTAAGTGGTTAAGGAGTCTATTGAGGACAAACATTGTGACACGAGATTTATATATATATTAAGATTATTCACTCTTATTAGTGTAATTCGATAAGTCGATCATATTTATTTGACTTACCTATTAGATAATTAAAAAGAGATATATACTATACTTAAGTAGGTATAATATGAAGCCCATCGCTGCCATTGTGGTACTGCCGTCGACCAACTCGGTCACCATGGTCTCTCTTGCTCGAAAAGCGCGGGTCGTATTGGCCGCCACGCCTGCCTGAACGACATCATACGCCGGGCTTTTTCCACCGCCAATGTCCCAGCCATACTCGAACCGAGTGGTCTTGCGCGTGACGATGGCAAAAGACCTGACGGCATGACTGTTGTGCCTTGGAAGTTGGGTCGGCCCTTAGTATGGGACGCAACTTGCGTCGATACTCTGGCACCATCACATCTTCCAGAGACACATAGTAGGGCCGGTGCAGCGGCTAATTCAGCTGAGCGACTCAAACGGCGCAAATATGCAACCCTCGGAAGTGGTTACATATTTGAGCCCTTTGGGGTTGAGACATTGGGACCGTGGGGGCCGGGAGCTCACCTCATTTTCAAAAGCCTATCCGAGCGCTTGGTCGACGCGACGCGTGACCA